>OZ035843.1:22273619-22873619 GCA_964034765.1 Knipowitschia caucasica
GACCCGGCGGTGAAGAAGTCGAGCCCAGAGAAAAGAGAATGATGGCGGCGAGTTTGAGGCACGGGGAGGGAGAGAGCCGACCTGAGATGAAATGCAGTTCAGCTTAGTGTGTGCAGAGCCGAGATAGGACGCTAAGGGAGGAGAATCTCTATGGGGTGATATAGTGACACCGGCAGTGATATGAAGTGTAGGCTGCGGCAGAATGATGAGGCAGAGTTTAAAGTCGCTCTGAACTTTTGTTATAGCTCCATTTGTCACATAAATCCATAAGAATAGAAAAAACTAACACAACTGGAGGCCTACAGGTGGTTCAAGGACACATTTCTCACCGGACTCCTGAGGTTTGCCTTGTCTCAGAATGGGCTGTTATGAACTGGCAGGTCTCAAACTTATGTATTTCCTGCAGCTTTTTATTCCAAGCTCGCACAACATAAACAGGGGAAGTTTTAGGTCATGTGTCTGTGTTGCTAACTGCTCCGCTAACTCCTCTGCAGCTAAAATCTCAGTCTTCCTGAAAGTGTGAGACCGGCTTCTGCTCTGATTTTCGCCTTTTTAAAATAAGCCTCAAAACGTATCTTTCCAGACTGGCTATTAACACATTTAACACTCAGCGCGGTAGCAATTTTTGAGTGCCTTTTTAACTGTTTTATTGTTTGATTGTATTAATGTTTTTATGGTTTTTATGAGATTTCATTTTAAAGCACTTTGGTCGCAGTGTTGTAAAGGGCTCTAAGAATGAAAATGGATTTATTTAATTGAAATCTAGGTTGGAAATAGTTCTGTTTACATGTAGTTTGTTTACTTCTTTACTCTTGTTAAATGAATGTGATAATTAGCGATTGAAATGCCTTGTGTGACGGTTTCAATCAACTCATAATCACTTTGAGTTGCCTTTTGTATGAACCGTGCTATACTAATAAACTTGAGTAATGTGAATCTACCCTTGTGTTAAAATTAGTTTCATTTACCAATGTTGGTATCATGATTTAATTACCTGTGCCATGAACATGTTTGAATACTTGTTCACGATTCAATCATAGATTATATTATAGAGTGAACTGACCGAGTGCTGATGTCCTCATAGTGTTTGTCTAATGTGGAAGAAGCTGATTTGAACATAAGCTGGGGCAAATATCCTTTTTGTGGGCATTAGATCTAACAATGTTTACCCAAGCCCCAGCGATCCAAGATGGCGGCGTATTCAAATGAATGGTTTGTGCTCAATGGCGCATTGTGCCGGCATGGGCGCTGAAAGATTAGCGGAACTCGCTTGGACCTCACAAATATCCACGGGAACTTGCCTGTATTTGGGCATCGTCTGGTCCTCCCGGTTCTGCGCAGTGGACGAGCTCCCATGATGCGTTGTGCCCAATACGCGTGTGTGGCTTTCAAGCACGTGCACAGAGAGGCTCGGCCGTGCTCCAACCAATCAGAACTGCTGATCAGAGCGGGAGTTAGAGCGGGACGACGAGCAGAGTTTGTGGCAGTAAAGTGGATTTAAAGAAAACCGAATAATTTAGGAAGAAAATAAGTTCAGGATGACAAAGGACACCAAAATCTCCACAAAATCCGACCTTTATAAAAGCTGTAGGTTCTCTGTCAGCTGAGGTCGAGCTGTTTTAGTTTACATTGAGTTCTAGGGGGAACATTTCTGGGTAGCCCACGTGAATTTAGTCTGGTTTAGTCTGCAGTACCGCGAGAATCCCCTGAGCACATGAGTTCTTCAGCTCCAAGCTAGTAATACCCCATCCAGATATTATAATAGATCCATGAGTTAACTTCGTAACAGAGGCAGACATGTTGTTAAGCTGGTTGCTAGCTGGTTGCTAGGGCAAGCTGGAGTTTCTCCCATGAATGAAAGTACCTGATTGGACAAACCTTTAAGCTTACATCTGGATTTACAAAGGTAGTATTCAAGTTTGAACATCAGGATCATAGGGAACGTTAAACTATAGATCTTTAAACCCGAAAAATGTTGAGTGTTATTGTAGCCATCTAAAAATCTTTTTTTTTTTTTTTGTCTTCAAGGTCCTGTCTTATGTGTTTTATTTTTTTATATATTTATTAATATATTTATCTATTTACTATAAGTCATTTCACTGCTAAATTATTCTATTATTCTAAACATTTGCACTAGGAACAGTAGTGTCAGTATCATTGTAAATGTATGAATTTATGAATGGGGGACCAGACTGCAAATGTAGGTCAACCACACCCAGGAGTGATGGGTGCAGACCGGTGCGTTCCTGCTGATTTGAGAATGAACCGTGGACAATACAAGATCCGAATTAGAATGCAACACGACATCAACAGCTGCTGAGCTCGAGGAGTTTACTTTTCAATGTGAGTCGATAGGAGCCAGAGCGTGTATTGGGCTTCATGGAGCTAGCCTGCGGGTTAGCATTGTCCATGTGTATACAGTCTATGGATTCTATTCACATAAGAACAGTAAACAGCCTCAATATGTGTTCATATTAGTGGTTGAAGTAGTGAAAAGCAGACAGTAGCTACGGTTATTTCTCAGTTAAAAGTTGTCCGACACTGGGGTGGGTCTCACTCTAGTCTCTCTTCCTGCCTCACTCTCTCTCTCTCTGGATTCACTCTCAATCTCTCTCTAGTCTCTCTCTAATCTCAGTCTATCTCTCTGGTCTCTTTCTCAAACTTTCTCTCTAGTCTGTAAGTCTCTCACTCTAGTCTCTCCCTCTCTGGTCTTTCTCTCTAGTCTCTATCTCCGTTGCTCTCTTTAGTCTCTCTCTCAGTCTCTCCATCTAGTCTCTTTCTATAGTCTCTCTGGTCTCTCTCCCTGTCTCTCTCTGGTCTCTCTCTCTGGATTCACTCTCAGTCTCTCTCTGGTCTTTCTCTAGTGTCTCTCTAGTCTCAGTCTCTAACTCTAGTCTCTCCCTCTCTGGTCTTTCTCTCTGGTCTCTCTCTCTGTTGCTCTCTTAGGTCTCTCTCTAGTCTCAGTCGCTCTCTCTAGTCTCTCTCTGGTCTCTCTCTCTGTCTCACTCTGGTCTCTCTCTCTGGATTCACTCTCAGTCTCTCTCTGGTCTCTCTCTCTAGTCTCAGTCGCTCTCTCTAGTCTCTCTCTGGTCTTTCTCTCTGGTCTTTCTCTCTGGTCTCTCTCTCTGTTGCTCTCTCTAGTCTCTCTCTAGTCTATGATTGAATTAAGTATTCCTCTCACTCCTATTGGATGTCTCAACAGCGTGAAGATTATTATGTTTGGTTAAAATTACATCATTAATTAAAAGAAAAAAAATCAAAAAATGAACAAAACACCCCCCCTTTTGCCTCTCATTTGAGTCTGCAGCGTTAATCCCGTGTTATCTGATGCTCTCCACAGCCCTACCCGTGTTTGTATTCAAGCCTTCAAAGAATCAGCCACCAAAGAGGAGCTGCTGCCTGGCCTGGTAGAGCATGGTTCCACTGAATGGCCTGAATGAACAAGTGTGTCAGAGTACAGCACCGTGCCAAGACTGCCTAGAATAAAGCAGTGGAGATCATCAAAGAGCGGGGCAGAGCTGGTGACGGCTGCTCCGCGTGGGAAGGCCCTCGCACCGGCCCCATGCTCCTCTGAGGGCCCTGACCACAGCCTGTTTCATCCACGCGTCTCCGGTTAGATGTGGCTGTCTCGTTTCCTGCTCGCCACTTTCCTTTTTCTGTCACTTTTGATTTGGCTGCTGTCTCTGCAGGTGTGTGGGAGTGTTTCAGCGGAATTATGATCACGCAGACGTTTGCCTACTTTGTGTCCGTTTATAGTCCGTGTGACGCTGATTTCTCGCTCCAAAGAGCCAATCCGAGCTCAAGCAGTAATTTCGAAATGTCTAAATTAAAAATCACTTTGAGTTAAAGCAGGCATCCGAAATAAGGAGCTGGGCCTGGTATGTCATTTTTCGAGAGTGCATTAATCCTTACAAATGTGATCTGACAGGATATCACATGGTATTGTAGTAGCTCATGGCTCAGGAAGCAATTACTATGAATACATTTTTCTAATAAACTTATACCCATCAGATGATAAGCAATTAAACATGCGTAATTACGGCTTCCACACACTAATTTCTAAGCTGATTAGGTCTGTGTGCTTTACAACCTGGATACCAGAATATTAATAGGGCCTTGGTTGGGTGTTGCTGGTTAGCGGTGGCAGCTCATCAGTGACTCATATGTAAATGAGGCCTCTGGAAGTCTCATTCGCCGCTATTAAAACTGTCAGGGGAGGAGCTGAGCACACATCCGCACACATAGGGCATTACAGACTCTCCATCCGTGCTCTGCTCTGCTTCCCTGCGAATGAACCCACACGTATTCTTCTCTTTTTGCTCCAATCCAAATGTTATACTTAGTTTTAAACCTGTGATTTCACTCATACCGGTCTCATACATGTCTCCCTCATTATTGATTTTAACGAGGCCGCCTTCATCAGATGTGAGTGATGCATATGCTAATGATTCATTAATTATGTACTGTGATAGCACATAATGTGGTGGAAAATATATTATCAGTTTTATAGCTCAACAAAAACAAACAATTTATATGTTTCAGCAACGCCGATGGTGTAACGGGGCAATTATGAGTGACCCGGGTTGTTAATAGCCAACAGAAGCACTCGTTTATCCTGACATGTTTTACAGCTATGGAATTTAAAATCAGAAACATGAAAAGGGCCTCTGGGTGGACTGTGACATCCCCATTCAGTGCATACACAGCGGTTACCAAAAGTATTCATACAACTTCTACTTTTGTGTATTTTCACAGGTTTATGACCACAAACATAAAGATTTTGTTGAGGAATTTTGTATTTTCTATTTTTTTTAAGGCTACAGGAAAGTAACAGTCAAATGTGGAGTGCAAGTGAAATGATAAAACATATTTTGGGATAAAAAATAAAAGTGGTGCTTGCTTAAATATTCATACATTTTAGAGCCCAAATCACAGCAGCAGGTCTTTTGAGGTATAGATCAATCAGAAACAGAATCATTTTTATTGCCAACTTGTAAGTAGCAGGAAGCCACAAACTAGGAATTTTCTTTGGCTCAAGGTGTGATCAAACTAGAGACACATCTAGAGACTGAAAGTTTTGCCTACACATGTTCTTTTTCTTAAGTTTACTAATGTAGATGTCTTTTCACACCGTGCCCTGGGATTACAGCTGGAAACTAGCTTTGTAGCTTTGTCATGATTGTTGTCGTAAACATAGAAACTGGGCAAAAACTTGTGTTAGTACTTTTGCAAGCCGCTGTAAACGCAGACAGCTGAAAAATAAGGTATTCTCTGTGCATTCTGTCGCACTGCTAACAAATGAATAACAAATCCACTAAAAGGACGACAGTTTTCATCCAATGGGAAATCAGCCGCATGTTCCTACAGACCATAATAATGCAGAGGGAGAAACTGATTGTCAATGTGCAGAATGAAATTACACTTTTTGTTTCTTAAATAGTAGAAGTAACACAAATCAGACCATATTGTGTTGTCTTTTCAGAAACGTTGCATACTTGTAAGAAAGAGCCCTGGGAGTCATTATGTGATGCTTTGGGCTCAGAGCTGATGAGCCGCATGTGGGTGGTCCTCTCTTCTGAACTTTTGTATCTGAAAAATCTGATCTAAAAACTAACTGAGGCCAGAGAAAAAAATGTCAAATGAGTAGAACCTGTTTTTAGAGCGAGGAACTGGGTATATTTTATGACATAATTCACTTTTTTGTGGTTTGAAAGTGAGGTACCCCAGCTTTAAATCAGTTACTTTTCAAACTGTGAAGGCGAGCACTGTTTTGACCCGCCCATGCTCACCCTCGCAGCTTCCTGATTGGTCGAAATGGATTCAAATCCTTAAGGCCCCTCATCATTGGCTTAACTGTACTTCTCCAGAACATCTTACTGGTCGTCATTATGCCCAGGGGAGGGACTGTTTTAAATACATTATTGTTGGAAAATACTGACTGCAGATAATAGTACAGTGTCCCATGCTCAGAAATGTACATACAACAAATACAATTTAAGTTTCTGACATTACTGACAGTTTTTTACATTTAATTTTGTATGTGTATATATAATTTTGTATTTGTATGTGTTTTTATTGTGTTGTTTTTACATCACTCTGGGAAACCTAGGCTGTTTTAAATGTGCTCTACAAATAAAGAATTCATTGATTGATTGATATTTACTTCTGTGTTTTAAGACTTTTCCTTGGGGCCTTATGTGGGATACTACACCACAGACAAGAGCCCAGCATGGATTCTTTAACAGCTTAAAACTATAGCCTCCTGACTCACAGTTCACAATCAGGCCCAGGCCCTTGGAATGATGAAGAGTGCATTTTATAGACAATGTTATTTCATTTTCATTAGGCCTGAGTAGCTGCATTCACGTCTGTGCGAGTGTGAAAACCCCACAGGGAGTCGTCCTTCAGCTCCTCTTTATTCCAACCACAAACGCGATAAGAAAGAGCTCACCACGGGAGATCGGCTTATTGTTCTTGATTCATTTATTATCAATGTTAATATTGTTCACACAAAATATATCGAGTCTCTCCGTATACATCTCGTAGCACTATAGATAGAGGGATTCGTAATGTCATTCATTGTCCGTAAGATGGAGAGAAAATATCCGTCACGTTTCACAATACAGCAGAGATGGAATGGACAGTTCTTATAGTCTATACAAGTCTGTTTAAGAGCATTTTGCAATTACTACCGCAAGATGACATTAATCTAAATATAATCTCTATATTACACTCATTGTTAACAAACGTGAGACAGATTATTCAAGCAAATAAACAGTGATGATGTAATGTTATACACCCAAGGATGCAGATCAGAGTGAGACACAGAGGGAGACTTCGGTCGTATCAATGTCAGTTCAAACATTATTATACCATTTAATCAAAAGGTACACGACAAGGACTACATTTTAGCCAGTCAGAAGTCATTGCTATTATTTTTAGTTGCGTTTAAAATGGAAATAGTTTGGCAGAAGAACTCGTATATAACTGGACATGACATCGGTGGCACTATAGGGACTTGGATTTTATCACATTAAATATCACTGGATCATATAAAGACACATTTTCACAAAGCACCGCAGCAAACAGTATATAATATTACAGATGTTTCTCTATACGTTTTGATCCGGCTTCATCATTTCTGGTTAAAAAAGCCACATTTCTCTCTTTTTGGAAATAGCTCTTGAAGTAAATTCATTTCCACAAGTTGAGAATCCTCCATATTACCGGCTGTGTGCAAATGTGTCGGATGATGTCACTGTACAAACGCCATTCGGTGTCAACACGTCAGAAAAGTCTCACGCGATACGACTCCAGTGGTGAGAGAACGCTGGCACGACATTCAGAAGTATACAGCTATAGCGTATATAGATAGAGATGGGAAAGAAAGGAGGTGTCAGCCTTGAGTGGGCAGAAGAAGCTGTGCTCACTGAGCCAAGAGTGATCGGGAAGAGTTGAGAAGAGAGAGAAAAAAGGGGGTGGGTGGGAGGGACGGGGGTCTTCACTGGGGGAGCGCTTTCAGGATGGCATTCACCTCCTCTGCCACGGCTGTCAGGCCAAACTCAAACTGTTCCTGCAACAGACAGAAAATAGAGCAGGTTTTTAGCTCCTGTTTGCATTTCAGAGCGGGAGAATGATTGGCACTCGTGGTTTTTTATCCGTCTTTTTGCTGCTTCTGACCCTGACCGCCGTGATTGTGGACACTTGTTGAAAGGGCAGGCCATTTCTGAACTAGATTCTGTATCCTCCCGCTCATCGAGTTGTCCAGGTGTGCCTTAAAATGGACACCCTTTGAGCCGTGTGTGTGTGTGTGCGTGTGCGTGTGCGTGTGCGTGTGTGTGTGTGTGTGTGTGTGTGTGTGTGTGCGTGTGTGTGGGTGTGTGAGTGTGCGTGTGCGTGTGCGTGTGTGTGTGTGTGTGTGTGGGTGTGTGAGTGTGCGTGTGTGTGTGCGTGTGTGTGTGTGTGTGTGTGTGTGCGTGTGTGTGGGTGTGTGCGTGTGTGTGGGTGTGTGAGTGTGCGTGTGTGTGTGTGTGCGTGTGTGTGGGTGTGTGAGTGTGCGTGTGTGTGTGCGTGCACTTGTTTTCAACTCCTGGTGGGTTCCATAACCTGAGATTCCACTCACGTCATGGGGACTGGTTTTACGTGGTGGGGCCCGAACACCGGACCCCACTGGTCCAAGCTTAATAATCAATGGGTAATGCTTTTCTAACGGTCCTTATGCAGTCTCTGTAAAAATATGGAAAGGACCCCTGGAGGTTTACTTTCCTGAAAAAAGTGTGTTATGTGTCGGAACCCTGGTGGTGGGTTGCGGGATATCAAGGAGGGGCACACTGGGGCAATTTCAGTCCAGCAGGCTGGAGCCAATCATGGAGCAGCACAACAGAGGAAATCAGGTGTCAGGCTAGAAAAAGGTGCAAGTGTGTGGTTCATTAGGCTGCAAGAAATCATGGAGGAGCACACTGAAGCGCACGCTTACAAACCACTGGTAAGTGCTGACTACAAGTCATGACTTCAAATTGTTATATAGAATGATTACAAATTATTTGTTGTTTGTGCAGCTTAGTCAAGAGTCCCTAATTGATGAAGTCGACTCAGATTCTGACGATTTAACTGTCAAGAAGAAACCTGTAAAAAAGTATGGAAAAAGAAAAATCAAAAACACTTTTCTTCAAGACTCGGAAAGTGACGAACCAAAGGCAAATAAGATTGTTATCATGCAGCTGCAAAAGAAAAAAAATGGGGGGCGAGTTTACAGCAAGAGACACTTCTGCCTCTACTGTTCAATGTCCTGCCACAAAATGTCCCGTCATTTGACTAGAAAACATGGAAATGAAAGTGACGTAGCCAGAGCATTGGCTCTACCTGTGAAATCTAAAGCACGTAAACTTCAGTTTGATTTGATCAGGAATAGTGGAAACCGTGAGCACAATTTTGAGGTTTTAAAGGCCGGCATTGGAACTTTAGTCCCAGCTAAACAGCCAAATTCCCCAGTTAAATCCAGTGAGTTTTTGCACTGTATAGACTGTGGGGCATTGCTTAAGCGAAAGTCGCTGTGGAGGCATGTGGCCAGGTGCCGGCTTTCACAGAAAGATGCCCAGGCTAAACCAGGTAGAAGTAGGGTCCAGTCCCTCTGCTCCCTAGCCCAGCCTGTACCGGAGGGCATCAGCAAAAAGCTGTGGTCTTTAATTTCGGCAATGCATCAGGATGAGGTCACGGGTGTTGTCAAAGCAGAAAAGGGGATTCTGAGACTCGGAGAGCACCTGTACTTAAAACACGGGCATGATAAGACAAAGCATGATTACATTAGGCAGAAAATGAGAGAAGTCGGTAGGTTAATTAACGAAGCAAAAACCGCAGGGAAACTGAAAACAATTAAGGATTTCTTTATTCCTTCCAACTTTAACCATGTGATTGATGCAGTCAGGTCTGTGGCTGGATATGATGAGGAAACAAATCAATACAAGACTCCATCCTTGGCCCTCAAACTCGGCCATAGCCTCAGAAAGCTAGCAGATATTCTTGAATGTGACTCAAAAATGGAGCATTGTGTTGATGAACTATTTATTAAAAACCTCCAACGAAGCCGGCTGCTTTTTGAGAAGAGGTGGGACGTCTGTGTTTCTTCTGCTG
This sequence comes from Knipowitschia caucasica, assembly GCA_964034765.1. Classification (NCBI taxonomy): domain Eukaryota; kingdom Metazoa; phylum Chordata; class Actinopteri; order Gobiiformes; family Gobiidae; genus Knipowitschia; species Knipowitschia caucasica. Next base: position 22,283,250 of record OZ035843.1, read on the forward strand.
CCCTACAGACCCTCCGGCAAGCCAAGTGGAACACTCCGGACCTGCTCCCTCTGACTGAGGACGTTAGAGCCATGCATGCACATATTGAGGTATGTCGACCTGAATATGTGCAAACCCTAATAAGTGAGCCAACGTCTAAGCATTGGTCTAAACTGGCAGTTTTGACTCTTTGTGAGGTCATCATTTTCAATCGAAGAAGGGAAGGTGAGGTTTCAAAGATGCCACTGACAGCCTTTACCTTAAGAAGTAAGACTGGGATCCATTCTGACATTGCTCTGGGACTGTCCCAACTTGAGAAAAAGCTGTGTCAGCATTTTCAACGCATTGAAATTAAAGGGAAAAGAAGTCGGAAAGTGCCGGTTCTTTTGACTCCTGAAATGATTGCTTGGATGGAGGTGCTGGTGGAGAACAGAAGGGCCTGTTCCATCTCTGACCATAACCCATACTTCTTTTCCCGCCCGGGCGCAGACACCCACATCAGGGGATCAGACTCCCTACGCCAGGTAGCCAAAGAATGTGGTGCGGTGCATCCAGAGATGCTATCCTCAACCAAACTTAGAAAGCACATAGCTACTATGTCTACAGTTCTCAATATGAAAGAGAATGAGATGGACATACTTGCCAACTTCCTCGGCCATGACATTCGCATCCACAGGCAATATTACAGACTACCAGAGGGGACACTGGAGCTGGCCAAAATCAGCAAAGTGTTGATGGCCATGGAGCAGGGAAGAGTGACGGAATTCGAAGGAAAGAGCCTCGACCAGATACAAATTGAGCCTGAAGGTAATTCTTGATATTATTAAAATATGTATGATTTTTTTCCCCTAAAGGCCACTTGTATTTTTATTTTCTGTGCGACAGGGAGAGCAGTAGAGATCCTCTCACAAACGGACGGGCTAAAAGAAACTTCAAGCGGAGAACCTTCAACCATTCATCCAGATGCACCCCATGGTAGTGGCAGTGCCCCTTCTGGTAAGTGTACCAGGTGGGGGATTACAGCCAGGCTGCTTGGTCCTCACCCTGGGAGTGTATATTGCTAATATATTTTTATTTCTCTCCCTAGAACGTGTAAGAAAGCCATGGTCTGCATCTGAGGTGAAGGCTGTGGAGAAGACCATGACACCTTTCATACAGACTGGAAAGGTCCCTGGGAAGTCTCACTGCCTGGCCTGGCCTGGCCTGGCCTGCATTAATGCCTCACCAGATGACCTTAGACATCGGACATGGAGTGGCATTAAATTCTATGTCAAAAATAGAATCACTGCAATTCGAAAACAAAATCTAAAATAAAATTCCTTTAAAATAGTTGTTTGGTTTCTATTGACTGTTTTGTATTACTTAAAGTAGTCCCAGTAAAAAAAGATTATGTCTATGGGTCCCATTCTGAACGGCCCTGTCAAAGGGACCCACCAGGTAACAAAAACGTGTATGTGTGTGTGTGTGCGTGTGTGTGGGTGTGTGAGTGTGCGTGTGTGTGTGCGTGTGTGTGTGCGTGTGTGTGGGTGTGTGAGTGTGCGTGTGTGTGTGCGTGTGTGTGTGTGTGTGTGTGTGTATGCTGCTGTTGGTGAATATGACTCAGAGTTGTCCCTTAGGAGCAGGGAAGAGGGCTGATTGATGTGTGCCCCTTGGACCTGCTGTTTTTGTATTCCTCTCCCCGGGCTGCAGGCCATGGGGTCCACTCGCACAGAAAAAGCTGTGTAGGAGTTAGGAGGGAACAGTCTTCAGATGTGTCAACACACAGCACAGCCATGGTCTGGCCCGAGGATGGGCCAAATCAATAGCAGCGAGTGTCTTTGAGATGATCACCAGTGTTTTCTATTTTTGATGCTTCGAGAATATATAAGTGCACCTGTCTATAGCTATACATCACACACCTAGATTGGAAAAGATACTTTGAAGAGCCTTCAGGGCATTGAGCGTATTTTTACTTTCAACCACTAGGGGGAGATCAATGTCTGTCCACTTGATCACACACAAATGGTGAGTGAGGAGAAATGGCTAGACATGCTGTAATTACGGCGTGTTGACGCCTGTCAAAGAGGTAGCCAAAAAAAAGGCAAATCAATGTTTATTTTCTTCAAGCCCCATCCAAAAATAAAGTGGCAACATCATAAAGGAAAGAAGGGATAATTGGCAGCCCAATCCTTGAAACCTAAGTCTGAATTTCATAGCTCATTACAAGCTAATTTCTGTGTAGACCCAGCATGCAGTCCCAAAGTGGAATCAACAGTATTCCAATATAATTTCACTTGTGTCAGATGGAATGAGCCTGAGTGATTGTGTGTGTTTTATACAAGTACAGAGCTGTAAAAGCTGCATTACTGAACCTTCGAGGAACAGAGCAGTCTGTTTGCACATCAATATGATCACCCACTGCTCCAGGCCGCTTTATTATTATTGTTATGTTTCCTGCACATTACAAAAGAGAAACAAAAGAGGCTTGTGGCTGTTTGTATTGGAGCCTGAAACATTTGGAACATGCAGTACCATTTTCCAAAATGGTGGAGGTGGAGAGGGCCTGCTGCGAAATGACGGTGAGGCGAAGGCTTCCAAAATAGCAGCGCTGATGGGGCTAATATTAACCCTGGTGTTTCAATCAAACTTATCAAAGTTCTTCGGCTATTTTAAAACTTTACACTGGCTGCAGAATCAGAAGCCCTCACAGGGGGTGAGGAAATTAATCCTCCTATTTCCAAGTTTAAGATTAAATAAGGGAATATAGATATACAGATAGACAAAACTGAAATAAAATTAAAAAACTACAGAAACAATAAATGTCGGAAACTGACTTAATAAAGACACCTGCTGCAGTGACTTGGGTTGAATGCAAATGTAATATTTGAAACCGTCCACTGATAAATGTGCAGCATTGAGTGATATTTACCACATAATGTCCCCTCCTTGTGTCACAATAGTGTGTTTGAAAGGCCTGGCCCCCTCCCCCTGACCACTCCAGCTCAATGCCTAGGACCTTACCTTTGTCTGGACCATGCCAGCTCTCTGGTCTCTCAAGTGCTCCAGGGTAGCGGCAATATCAATCTCTTTAGCACCTGCAACACACCGAAAATTGGAGTGAGTTCAAAGCGGGCTGAGTAATTCCGCTCACATCTGTCAATCTCTCTTTATGCTGTGCTCCCTTTGGACCAGAAGCAGCCATTGAAAATTATTACATTCATCCCTCGAAAGACTTGGACCCGAGCCACGCTTGTGCTTCAGATAAAATATGCACAAGGAAGTATCTGGCTATGACAAATGTGCAATAATGGTTTCAGGAACAATATAGACAGAATCTAATGCAACCATCTAACTAGTTTTGCATGTACGCCTGCTTATGTACCGCCATCTAATTAATATGATTTATAGCTTTCCCAGCAGTCTGGCTCATGCAACTGTTGCAGGACTTCCACAGTCATCAGCCGCTCTTGATTTAAGCCCATTGTAGCTTTGCAAATGTGTGATGTTAATCTGAAAATCTCACTCTCCCTTCAGATTTATGGATTTCACGCGTGCTGCCGGGCTTAGTTTGAGAAAAAGGGAGGCGAAAGGAGAGTAAAAAGCTCCTGAGATGTTTTTGAAAGCCAGTGAAAACGCAACGTCTGTGAGAGCGCCAGGAAAAAGGAGGGATTTAATGCAGCTGGACCGGTACTCCAAAGTGCTTCAGTGCTCCAACTGGACTTTCATGTCTTAGAAGGGCGAGATTCCAAAGTTAAGCTGAGGAGGAGAGGCTTTCGAACCAGGGGAGAAACTTTGAGAGAGCACGATTATGTTCATTTCTTACCAGCGGGGCACAAAAGGTTACAAAAGAAAGGAGTTTTGCAGCGCGGTCGGTGTCCAATTGGATTCTGAACTCCAGCGGGACGGTTCAGCTCAGTTTCTGTGGAGACACTGGGCTGGGAGCGCGGTGGGACTGCCCCAAGAGGAGGAGGAGGAGGGGAGCTCACAGACGGGGCAAAGGTGACCGATCGAAGGGCAAAGGCCAGAGGGCAAGCTAAGCCTTGGACGAGGGGAGCAGCTTCCAATAACAATAAGGGGAGATAAGTCAGATTAGGTGCAACCAGAGCTCCCCGAATTTTCATTTTGGATTTGAATGAGAAAGAAAAGCTAGCATTTGCTTAACCCTGCACCTGCACCAGAAATATGGGGCAATTTATGTGAAATTTCAACTATTTTGTGGGAGATATTTAGGGTTGTAGGTCTTTTTAGTCATTCATTCGGTTCATTGGTTGATTGTGTGAAGGCCAACCAAAATGTCATGAAAAATAGACTAATATTGCCACTTTTGTATCATACTTTCCAACAGTTTTTCAGAAATACGATGCGAAACAGACTCAATGTGGAGCCAGGATACTTAGTAAGAGATAGAGGAATAGTAAAACCAATAACAGAAATTAAAAAACAGAAACATTTTAGAAAAATTTGAGAAAACGTTGGTGGGAAGCCAGGTTGCTTTCATGCTACTTTTGAGCCCTAAGGGTCCATAGTTAATATCACATACACTTCTTATGAGTGCAGTTTGAGTCAGAATTACATTTTAGTTTTGAAACTTGCAGCCTTTTTTATCGACAAATTGATCAGCTGAGAATTTATTTCGTGGAAGCCCTACAGAGCTTGATTGACGTACTGTGAGGTTATATCCATCCATGACTGGTAAAATAATCCCAAATCAATAGACACAATGATATATATCTGAGGTATTAAATATTAAGTGTTGATGTTTCAGTGAGCAGCACCTGCACACCATTTCTCTTTAAACATTTCATCTCCATGCATACGCTGTCTAAATGCACGCCTGCCATTGTGATGCAGGTCAACACAGTGTGACCGCAGAAAAGATAATTACTAATGTGGGCTCCCCATTTCTCCAGCATTCCCACTTTGCTTTGGACTCTTTGTTCTACTGTGTGCGCTCCCACCCTCCTCCTGTCTTTCCAGGCCTCACAGAAGTCACCCTCTAATGCATCTGCAAGACCCTCGGTGGAAAATGACCAGCTTTAGCGTTGCCAGGGAAACACCTCGAGACAGGCAGAAAGAGAGAAAAGAAAGTCATTGATCGGTACCTTTGGCCATCTTATTGAGAACCATGTCAATCAGGATGTAGGTCCCGGTCCTCCCCGCGCCATCGCTGCAAGAGCAGAGAGAGAAGGTGGTTAGAGACCAGAGGACAGACACCGCCGCTTTCATCTAAGAGTGTTTTTCTTTTAAGGAAACAAATTGCTCATTTACATGTGCATCTGCTGAGAGACTGTGAAGTAGGGAGTAAATTTATACACAAATTAGTCTATGCAGAGAGACACACATTGCCCCATCTGCTTAAAAGCTTGATATTGCAGATAATATGGGACAGGCAAGACGCAGAAATCAGTATTAATCCTCTAATATTGTGGTGAAAATAAAATATATGAATATTTGATGTTCCAATAAAAGTGATTATGTTAAACCGTTGCACACGAGCTCATGTGTGGTCTGTTGGAGAGTGGGGAATGGCTTGTGAGGCACATTGGGGACAAAGGCTTTTAAATGCATGCATCTCAGGAGCAGAGGAGAGGGTGAGAGGCCAGGGGCGGTTCCAGAGCAGCTTTTGGAGAGCCTTGCTTTTCCATTACTCCAGAGATAGTCTTATGAAAAGCCTCCCTTTGTGCCCGCTGGCCATTCAACGGCTCTGCATGTTAATTGCAAACAAGGCATGCACATCTCTCTAATAAAGGCGAGGCCAATAAAACAGGAGAGCGGCTTGAGCACCACTGCTTCATTAATCCACTGCCCGACACTCGGCCCGCACATCTCTCTCTGAGGGCTGCCGCGTGGAGCCTGGCCCCACGCATGACTTAACAGGATGTGACTATTAAAAGTGGCTAGACAGATACCTGGTGTTTAATGCAAACCAATCACACTCACTTAACTAACTCAGCCAAATGGGAAATGGAAAGGTTTTGGGTGAGTGTCTGCAGGAATATTTCCATAAGGACAGAGCCGGTGGAATCAACAGCAGCTCGACTCACTGAGCAAACGGACTTAAGCTAACACACAGACCAGGACAAACATTTTTCACCTCAGTGCAGTTGGGGTCAGCCACTGTCACTGCTTCACACACTTATACTTGCCTGCAGTGGACAATTATCGGACAAGATCGGCCCCGGTAGCACTTGTTAACCTTTCTGAAATAAAAAAACAGAGAAAATGCAATGTTAGCTTGAGCTTGATTGCAACTCATCCTGTGAATAAATCATATTTTGAAGCAAAGATCGATCCTTCTCGCTGATGGTAACAGCGGCAATTAGAGCAAAAATATGCCACATGGGACGTCTCCTCGGTGGCCTGGGGAAAATGAATGGACGCAATAATCAGAAGATTGAGCAAAATGTTGAGTGATGCGCTCCCCTGTTAGTCAATCACTTTCACTAGAGCAAGAGACAGAGATCTATGTTGCGCTACGTAAATAAACTGAGCATTCTTCAAACGCCGTTCCTGTGACGCGCGGCTGATGGATGCATGAGTGTGATGTTGTGATCGCCGTCCGCCGCCGCATTAACCCTGGCCAATTATGAATGTTTTACACCACAGGCGCGGTGAAGGCCAGCCAGGCTTTTCACACCCCGCTGTTGCCATGGAAACTATTGACTACACCGGGAGCTCCCTACGTCTTTCCACATCCCCATTTTTCACCTATCAATGTAGAAAGAGCTAAATATTTCATCACAAGAGCATACTGCACAGGGTTTTGTTGCTTTTCAAAATAACTGACAGCTATAGGGCCCAGACAGACCCAGTGTTGAATGCAAGTTAGTATTAGTAGAATCAAAAATGTTCTTTATATATTTTAGTCGGGTTTTGTTGGGACACTGCAAAAAATGACAGTCAAAAATGCTTGAATTACAAGGTTTGTCTGGATTTTAGTGCAATGTTGTCCGTCTTATCCATAGACCGTATATTAGGAATGGACTGAGTGAGACAGCTAGCTTATTTTGAACATAAGCTAGCTGGAGTATAAGATAGCTGGAGCCAATTTCCATATATGGGCATTTGAAGCGCTGTTACAGGGGCAGTGTTACTAAGATGGTTGCTAAAGGAAGCTGGAGTTCTTCTTCCACAAATGAAGGCATCTTGATTGGTCATGACTTATGTGGCTCATATCTGGATTTACAAAGACAACCAGAACACAAGAGAGCGCTAAACCATGGATTTTTTCAAGCCCAAAATGGTGAATGTGGCACAAACAGTTGCTGAGCTTGAGGCGTTTACTTTTCAATATAAATCAATAGGAGCCAGAGCGAGTTGGAGCAAAACTTGGTTCATTAGTACTTTCCTATTGGGTTTCATTGAGCTAGCATTGAGGTTAGCATTTAGGTTAGCATTGAGGTTAGCATTGTCCATCTATATACAGTCTATGATCTTACCACGAGATTCCCCAACAGGTCGAGCACACGTTACTTGTTTAAGAGATAAGCAAATTCTCACTTGGAATGAGAAAATGTTGCTTTTCCTTTTTGGCAAATCTTGTTTTAAGACACGAAAACATTTAGCTGAATCCAGACAAATCTACTCGACTCAAGCATTTTATTCATTTTTTCCCCCAATGTTCAAGTCACAACATCCACAAAATCTCTGTTATATTCAATGAAGGAAGAAAGAAGAACCGTGTTTATTGATAGAAAATGAATGATGGCGGTCTCTTGAGTGCAAACAGCCCAAATGATTAGATCAACTATAGCATCAGCCAAACCACAGGAAGAAAGCAGATACTGTTATTCCATCATTCAGTGTCAGAAAACTTCAAACCACACATTTCACTCATCAAACAGAATTTGCGAGAGGAGATAGCGTTCCTTTTCATTAGTACCGTTTCCCCGGCAGCACGCGGGGCTGGTGGTTGGCGTGTCCATGCAAGCCAAGAGGGAGGAGCAGAGGAGGAGGAGGAGGAGAAAGAGGAGGAGGAGGGTTTGGGGGGAGGGGAGGGGAGGGGAGGGTACGGGGGGGTGAGAGAGAGACAGTTTGTGCACAGGCCTGGCTGAGGAGACGCAGTTTCCAATGATCACTTTTGTGACTATGCAACTGGGCTCATATTACTAGCTGCAACATCACAAAAATGACACTGGCAACCGCAACGCACGGATGCCCGAAACCATGACGCCGCGGCGGTAGAGTTTGTGAGCGAGAAAAATCCTTTAAAAACCGATGAGAGAGAGAGAGAGAGAGAGAGAGAGCTTTGGTAGTACTACTTTTAATCGTTGGTTTTGTTGTCCCTTTTGTTTCGTTTGCTTTGCCCGGACAGACTCCCAGGCCAAAGCAAATGCATCTATTCTCATTTAAAAAGGTTTTCCAGGCTTTTCTCTGGAGACTGGTGGCTTCTCCTGCACCAAAGCTTATTACAAGCAGACAGCGAAGTGGTTCAGTCACCACCTCCCCCCTATCTGTGATTTTAGAAAGACAGCTCTCATTTAATTGGCTGTTTCAATTTGCTTTTTTTTTCTTCTTTTTTTTCTCTCTCTCGTTTCTTTTTCTTCCCAAGCCAAGCCAGGCAGTGCGGGGCTGTTAATTTGCTGCATCACATGAGCTGTAGGGAGGTGAGGGAAACGGGCCCAGGATGAAAAGGAGAGCAGAGAAAAAAAAAAAAAAAAACACGCCGGTTTTAGAGCAGGCATTCTCCAGGGCAACCGAGAGGCAAGAGGGGGCAGATTTGACAGATTTTCAGGAAAGAGGAGGTCGTTCAGAGCAGGCAGAGTGTGAGTGTAGTTTTGATTAGACATGTCACCACAATGACCTTGTAGTTCAGAATATACACACAGTCAAAGTAATATCTGTTCTTGCCTGAACATATTACCACACCTTTCTCTTTGGGCAACTGAATCAACCAGTCATTTTGTGAACTTCGACAGAATCAAAGCGTTCTATTCTTCTAATCTTTGATCTTTTCTGTCTCAAAATGTCTCTAGACTGCTATGAAACTGGTAAAAGGAAACCACATGTTCAATCCTATCAAACAACACGACACCAAAGGAAAATAGTCGTCAAGTACATGGAAAATACAAGGGAAAAAAAATGGTTAATATCGTTTTCACAAAGCGTTCTTCAATGTTTTTGTCCCATTGACAGTGGAGCTTTGGAACAAACTGCTAGAACCAATGTAAAGTATTTGTAATTTTAATCCCCTGTTTATAAAGTGTGTATCTGTGTCAATGTTTACTTTCACTTTGACTCTGATGCAGTGGACTTAGAGATGCAATGATGTGTTTTTTGTGTTAATGAATCCAATGTACTTGATGATTTCTGCAGATAATGCGTAATGTTATAAGGACATTAATACGCATTTATGGACATTTATGGACATTGGTGAACCCCCTTTCTATGGAGACCAGTAGTTCCTTTGTGTTTGTTATTCCATCCTGCATTTACTGCTCTGAGCTGTTGTTGGTGAATCGACAATTTAATGTATTCTTGTATAGCCCTAACCCACATCAGTAGTTATCTCGGAGGACTTAATAAAACTGCTGAATTCGCCAACACAGATCCAAGAATCAAACCAGAAATGCAATGATAAAAAACATATAGAGCCATTGGTCCAGAAGAGGCAGATGACCAATGTCCATAACAACTTGGTAAAGTCCTTCGAGACTTATTATTTATGGCTTTACACAAATACATTGAATTGAAATTAATCGTAGCACTGTAGCCCTCGACATTTTCCGACCTTTTGTGGAAAATCGCAACCCAGATCCAGATTTGGTTATTGTGACTTTATGGCTGTATGTGAGAGGTCTGCCGGGGGCGTGGCCTTTACCTGCGGAAGTCCAGGAGGGTGCGGGCCGAGGTGGGGATGCCGCGGTCGCTCCAGGACAGGTAGTGGAACTGGGTGACAGTGCGAGTCTCGTTTGTCTGCAGGTTTTTCAAATAGAAACTGCGCACCAGGAAGTCGTCGCACCATATGTGTTCGGACACCAAGTTCACCTGCGAGAGAGGTAGAGGACCATGGAGGGTGAGGGGATGGGAACATGCAATAATAATATATGAGAGCCGCTTTTTGAACCCTAACCCGTCAATATTCTCTATACTAGTAGCTCGCCAGGCCCTTCCAGGTAGCTCCCCGTAGGATTTAGAATTCAACACATGATCTTGAATAATTCACTTTTGAGTCAGTACATATCTATAATAAGTGTAAACATAGGGTTATACAGTATTATGGTATCTTTTACATGTGTTTTCCATGTTTTGTTTTAATTATTCCATAGATTTTTTTTACTACGCCTGCAAAAATGAGTAGATGTCTGCCTCTTGTGTTGTATAAAAGTAGCTCTCGGATTGAAAAAGGCTGGAAAATGTACAGAAAGAAGGTGCTGAGAAATCAATGTTTATGTTTACTATTCAAAAAGACCAACATGTTCTGGACGAGCCGCACTTGTGAAAGATTTTAAAAGAAAATAAGAAAAAAAAGAATGCATTGCACTCTCAAAATGTAGATGGAAGAATTTAGATTTTATTTTATCAAGTTTCTGCAATCATTGCTTTCACCAGATTGTGTTCTCTCTTTTTCCCTTGGACCACAATAGCTGAGGTGGTCCATGTTTAAGATTCACATGAAATATATGTATGTTTGAAGAATGTTCTATTCGTATTCAGCTATCTCACAATCAATTCAATAAACGCATTTAATATAACCGTTATTAAAATGTGCCTAAATTGAAAACCATTCGGATATTGTGCATACTTCCTTATACTTTATTGCCCGGCTCTAGATTGGAGATAAATCTGTTGCAACATTGATTGACGAGTTTAATGGCTACAGTTTAAAACGCGTAATTAAGTTATCGTCAGGTCCCCGATGCAAGTTTAGTCTCTGTATCCCCATGTTATTTAAACAGAGGTATTTACACGTTACCTCATAGATATGGTAGACGTCCGAGCCCTCGTCCGGCCAGTAGTGGTGACACTGCTTCACTCCGTTCTCCGACAGCGGGGTCAGCATGACGACGACCACGCAGCCGCTCTCCCACACCATCTACCCACCAGGAAAAAGGACAGGACATCACTACACCGCCAACAATGATCAAATATGAGGTAATAATTGCTTCAAGTGGTAGTCGAGTGGTTTTTATCTTAATTTGAGAACATTCTGACTCATAGAACACGTTTGGCCAATGAGACAAAGCCGTTTAGTTGTATATCAAGAACTGCTGCTTTATTTTTTCATTCCAAGAGAGACATTTCTTCTAAACTTGCGCAACCCTGGCGTCGGAATGATCCAAAAACAATGAATAAAAGTTGAAGAAAATATCATAAATTGGGGTCAAAATGGGTCTAAATGATCCAGGGCTGGTCAAGTTAGAAAGAATCCTCAAATTTCAGCTTGAGAAACATATTTTTAGGGTATTTTTTAATCAAATTTGACACAATGATAGCACAAGGGTTAAAACATTATAATTTTGCTTGTCCCTATGGCAGATATTGTTTTAAAGCAGTCAAAAGGTGCTCATATTAAGATGCCTTTTGCCAAATTTAAGCAATTATAAACTTATTTTCATCACTTCTTGCAGTGTGTCAGAAGTCCTCTCTGGCGTGCATAGAGCAGGTGAACTCTGCAGAGATGGCGCCATATTGCACATTAGCATTACTGACAGCTTTGTATTAAACTGAAATTGATTTCTTAATCCGGGTCCAGGAAGTATGAATAAATGTCATGTCTCAGCGGTGTGTCAAATGATACATGTTGGCTGCAGCAGCGGGGGGGGGGGGGGGGGGGGGGGGTCGTCCACACACACTGTACCCCCCCCCCCCCCTTTTTTTTTGTCTTTTTTGTTTTAAAAGCTCCATTTAATCTTATCACAATCTTAACATGTCCTTGGGATCAAAAGCAGGCCCAGAGCAGCTATTAGCAAAATGAGTCTGAAATGCTGTTTTTTTTATGATTGCTATAAAACCACAACAGTCTTGAATAAACACTAATCACAAGCTCTCCTGAACCGGCTCGGCGGCACGGACATTAGATCCCAACTGTGTCAGGATGGGAGGACATTAGCCAAGGTGATGATAATGTCCTGCTCCGTTTAGTTTGGCAAGATTTGGCAAATATTTGGAGCTGGTCACAGAGACATTTTTCTCCTCTTGCATGAGTGGAGAGCCAGGTCATTCTGTACCAACAAAGCAAGCATTTCAAACCGGGGAAAGGTATAGAGAAGTACAGAGATGTGGGATAAAAAACTGTTTATGTAGCAGACGTGCTAATTGAGCTTCTGAATCCAGGACACTTTCTATACTGCGACCTGGCTTCCCACAAACGTCTCACTACATTTTCTTGTTTTGTTTTCTGTTATTAGTTTTAGTAGTGCTCTATCTCTCCAGGGATTTTATCTATTCCACAAAATATGGCGCTGTGGAAGAAGCTCTGATGATTTAAACAGTGTAAATTGGTAAGTTTTTAAGAGAATATTGAAAATGTTAAGGTAGTGTAGAAAGGCCCAACCAGGGACTGGAGCTGAAAATTAGAAATAACAATAAACTTTTGCATCGCATCAGTTGCAAGCTTGTTTTGTTCTGTTCTCTTGCAATGTCCCTGTCAAATACATGAATAAATACATTAATACTATCTGATGCACACTGGGGTAGTCTTGCACAGTTTTTCCAATGTGGTTTTACTGCAAATGGCAAATAAATTCTTGAATCTTGAATATTTCTGAGTAAGGCTAACGAGTAAAGATGTAGAGCAAAGTTACTTCACTTCCTTAATATACCTTTTCTCTCGAAGTATGAATGAATGAATTTAGATAAAACATTGTACAACCATTGTGCCATTGATAAGAGTGAGAAGTAGTAAAACCCCACCCTTTCTTACAACAGTCTTAACAAAACAATGATCATTTCTCTCAAGCACAATATCTAACCTTGTGCATTTAAAATCACAAATCCACCAGTGTGTAAAACGTCCTCTACTTTTCTTTTAAAACATAACTAAAGTGCATTTTGCGGAGCCTGCTGCTGACTAGCCTGATTCATGTGTTTCTTTCCTTTTGGGTGGTGTAAATGAGAGCCCACCAGAGGAGAGCTAGGAATGAGGAGAGGAGCGAGGGATTAGCCTTTCAGAGCGCTGCCTTGGGCCGGGCCGGATTAGAGATAGGACACAGCAGAGAGATTTGCCTCCTGCATGGTCCATTTGCATGAGACTGCCAGTGTTTCCACCTTTTTGTTTACTTTTAATAAGGGAGAGAGCGTGTTGTTTTCCGTGCCACAATCCAACCACAGCTGAATAATGAATGGCTTTTGCTTAGTCGGGTGTTCACCATGTCAGCATGTCAATCCACATCTAATTTCCCCATTATTTTTCACTTAATGGACAGGAGTTTAGAGCTGCTTTTCTGGGCTAAACAGCTCATTTTGTTGGGATAATGCATTTTGTTCACCTGGCATGGAAAGAACTGTCAGGCAAATAAACAAAAGTGATAATTATCAGCTGTGTTGTTCAACGCACTTATAAATGTACTAATTAAACTAAATCTATTTGGTTCCAACTGGAGCTACGGCAGTCGATTAAGGCCACACACCTGAAGCAATGACAAACTCATTGCTATGTAAATGAATCACGGTTTACAGCGGCAACAGCTTTATCTTTAGGAAGCAATTTACCGAGAGACGAGCAAGCAGTGTTTTTACAAGAAAAGTAACTATCATTTCTTATATGGAAGTTTGTGTGTTTAAAGCCTGGTTAAGCGTTTCTCAAACCACATTACATTTTAGCTTCAAAGATGTTCTGTTTATATGTTAACCCTGGTTTCCTCAAACATTTGGTGGATCACTTTTTAAGTCACTAAATCCTATACTTGAAGCTTGGAACTTAACTCTCCCTTATTGGGGCATTTCTATCACTTGGTTTTAGGCACTTTTACCATCAAACTGCATCTCAACTATTTGGTAAAGGCATATAATAAAAAAACATTACAAAAATAAATAATTGTTTTTAGTCCTCCTACATTATTTTCTTCAGCATCAATCAAGTATTTATCTATCTACATCTTACAAAATCAAAAACAGAAAAACATAGCAAGCTTTCTTTATGGAGTAAACATTAAGGGGTTAATTAAATAACTATTTTACTACCTTACTATCCAACGACGAAAAAAAAAAAAGTCCTCTTTATCTTTTCCAGACTTAGTTGGTCTAAAAGGTGCTAAGATCCAACACGTTTGACTCATAGACAGAGTCCCCATCTGCTCATGGCCCTCAGTCCTTAACGTGGGCCACGCTGGTCCAGTCGCTGCACCATATGGAGGTGATGGACCCATTCATTACTGCTCTGTTCTATTAACACCAGAGAACGCCATTAGGGCCACGGTGCATCGTTTACAGACATGAACCAAGCAGACCTGCCTATAAGCTCCGACTCTGTGCATATTCAATTAATGATATGGGTCTATGGACAAAGGACTAAAACATGCTATTAACCGTTAGCGTAAATGTTATTTTAGCGAGTACTAGAGATTTAAGAGTTATTTCTGGGCAGGAGCTGAGAGTCAATTAGTCAGTTTATAGTATATCTCACAAGGACAACATAAAAAAGCATGTGTCTTTACAAATTAAAGATGATTTGCTCCGGATTTAGCTACTGCGACTTTACATCTGTAGTCCCTTGTCGGCTTGTTAAGGTGACATCTATGGTTTTGTCTTTGATGCTGGATTTTTACTACAAAACCATATAGTGGCATTGCTAGTACTTTTTGTTGCCCTGACGTCACCAATGTTACCTCAAAAAGAAAACGTAATTACAATATTAGTATTAGATTGCTCCTCCTCATTTCCCATCTTCTTAATGACAGCCTTATTTTGAAGAAGCAGTTCCTTTCCACAGGCACACACTGTACAGGCCTTTCTTCTCCCTCTGTTTGCCAGAAGAGCACATTCAAAACTTCAAAAACCATCCGTCATAAAAAAAACACATGGACCTGGAGTATAGCAGCGCGGCCCTTGTGTGCTCCACTTCTTTTCTAGCCTTTTTTTTCTCTCCCTCTCCTCTTTTTAACCAACTCTCTTCATAAAAACGCGAGATGAAAGCGAGTACGTCTGTGAATAGAGATGCCCGGTTCTTACCTGCCAGAAGTCCGCCACGGTGGAGGGGAGCGGGCCCTGCGAGGCGATGTAAGTGGGGTTGCGGGGGTCGTGGTCCATCTGGGAGAGAGGGGGCAGAGAGTGAGCTAGTGTAGGGGCAGATGAAAACACAGTCTGGGTATAAGACTTCCATCAAAGACTCCATTTGGATAGAGCTGTGCGTCTCTCGGGAAGCCTTGGGTGTGATGCATCTCTCTCCATCTCGCTCCATTCACCGTCCTTCCTCCACTTACTACATTTCTATAACCCCGCAGATATGTCCGTTTATTAAAAAGGCTGTGATTAAAATAAATTAGAATGCAAAGGGGGCTGCGGGCTATTGTTGGTAAACGTTGAATGTCACGCAGGCATGAAGTAGATGTCGAACACAAATCTGAAGGACGTGCTTTGTATGCCTGTCAGCTCATGCCGTGTTTGGAAAGGGAATTTAAAACATCGGCCACACACTTGTACTGTTTTGCATAGAAAGAAACACTAACTCAGCCTTGCGCTGGGGTGTAATTGCTCTCTAGGTCATCGCAAGCACAAAGAAATCGGTTGTGGAGATGAGAGATTTTTACAAAGTCCCCCTCGTTTTCTGTTCGGAAGCCGAATTTGCCCCCAAAAGAAACGCATTTTCAATAAAACTGGAGGTTGGTTGGTGAAAGCAGGTGTGTGTCTGGCCAATGTCAAATGATTCATACGTTATATAGATTCATAAAGGATTATCACGGAGAATTGTCATGTTTTATACTTATGACACAGAGAATATTGTGTTTTTTCATCTTAAGAAATGATGCTACTTCCATAATAGCATCTGTTTCTGCTCTGAATGCAATTGAAAGTAAAGTTTGCAGTCCTAGTTCTGAATCCTTACTAACTGCTCATTTGTCACTGAGCTTAAATACCGTACGCACTGCTGTAAATCAACTTGTTTTAACCAAAAAAAGTGTCTTCTTTGGGAAAGCCTGCTCCATCTCAGAGCTTAACTAACGACCTCGCCGTCCCCATTGTTCATGCAGTGACGTGCGGCGCCAGGGCCTGAAGGCGGGACATAATGACACACGTACAGGGGACGTGATGTGAGGGATGTGATTGGGACTTGATAGAGGAGGTGTTGCCTTTGATGCAACCCTCCCCCCCTTCTCTCCCCCTCTCTTACCCCAAATCAATGATCACATTTGATAAGGGGAAATTGTATGCATGCCCCCGAGATACAGAAGCGAAATGATGCGGTGTCTGACAGAAGAAAGGCTGAAATATGTGTGTCGAAAACAGCTTGTGATTCATTTTAAACTATATCATAATAACTTGTACCACACTTTAGTCAAAATAAGAATCAAAATTGGTATTGATTTTGTTTTTTCAAGTTTTAAATTTTATATTGTGACGACATGGGGATTCTTACATGATCACTTTCTATTGCCTATAGATCAAAGATTAACAATATTTTGGTTTGGGCCAAATTTAAATAATAAGAAATAATACAATGTGGTTTTCTCAGTAGAAAGTTGGTTTGAAGAGTTTTCTTTGTATATGTGGATATTTTTGTGCATTTGATTCTTAGATTATGAAGGTCTCATGACAAAAGGATTTTATTTGACACAAGATTTTATATATATTTTATCTGACGCAAGTTTTTATATATTAATGTAGATTCTTCTGAACTAAAGGAGTTACTGTTTGTTTGGTTTGACTCAACAAAACTCAAATGTAACAAAGAATTGTAATTGTAGACGAATGCCAATGATATATTTTATATTCAAATTCATTTTGGGTTCAGGTTTTATAATACATCATATAAAGTTGTTATTTTATTGAGAAAATAGCTTTAAAATGAGGTATAACATGCCATGATACCTATTAACACCAATGCAGCTAGTCAGTCATAATCCTTCAAAATCATTTCAGAGCCACAAAAAAGGTTCTTAGTGTTTGACCCCTGTGTCCTAGATTGTACCTCACCTTTAAGATTCAAAAAGCGTCAAAACTGAATGAAATACTATGCTAAAACTTTAACGATTCAGTAATTTACTTCCGCCTAAAACCTCAGATATTATAGAAATCTCAGGTTTTATAGAAATGACTAATATCAGATGTCTCATTTAAGGACTTTCTCATCCTTCTATATCTTAAAAACGTTTCAGCATACACTACAGATACACAGCATAAGATTTTAATGTGTAATTTTCTGCTCTAGCTATTGAATATCATCGTATGTCTTTGTCTTCATTCCAAAACTCGCCTGAAAACACAAACACTCCCCATAAACAGTGAAACAAGCAGCATTTGTCCATGAATACTTTCTTCCTTTAATGAGATCTCCCCTTAAGCCAAACAGACACCTTCAAATGAATTTCCTCTCCTACCACTGTCTCGTCTCTGTGTTTACTCGGAGTTCACTTGTCTCAACACACACTTCCTGTTTTATCCCAACCTCGCTCGCTGATGAAATTACAAACTCGTTATTTGATGAGGCAATACTGCTCTTTTTAGGTCAGTAAAGGCTGAATCTGAATTAGAGGCTGGGGATCATTGTTAACTGTATGTTTAATGCATGGGAATAAATGGGGCAAGAGTGAATGTATTGGCCTCAACAGAAGGCGAGAAAACACACATAAATCATTCACATTGTTCATTACCCACTGGTCAGCTTCAATTAGCATCTGTATATATACGTTGGGCTTTCTGCTTTAAGAAAAAAAAAAAAAACCCCGCAAATGCTATGGCGCTGGCACTCTGTTTAGCCAATCTCAAGGACACAGACATGCAGTAGCTCGGTGCTGACAACCCGGCATGAATACTAAAGCTCTAACTTGAAAGAGCCATCCTGCGTTCCTCAGCCTCCCCTTTTGCAATTGTAGCAAGAAGATAGACTACTACAACGAGGGGGGGTGGAAACGAAAGGACGCCACTGAAGTAAAATGGCTTTTTGGTTGAAATTTGTGTTCAACCGGAACGCGTGTCAACTTCAACACCTGGCGCCCGCCTTCCGAGCAACCAGACAAAAGACACGGGCTACAGTGTTTTGCATTCTTGTTGCGTTTCTCCGTATAATGATGCTGTATATGTTTGCGAGGAAAGTTAGATCATTTGCGGGTTTCGCCATTAGCCAAGCTTCACCTTTCAGCTACAGCGAGCCTGAACTCGACTTGCAAGAAAGACGAGACGATTATTTACTCGTAGGCTGCTGCCCCAAAGCTAATGAGGAGGAAGACGCTGCCATGACAGACGTAATTACCGCAGTTTTTGCAAAGGTCCAACCAGGGGTCCCCCTTTGTGGTGTAATTACTATCTTTTCATCCACACACCGACGCATTCACCATGACTTCACAATCTTTACCATTAAACTACTTTTCAAAGCAAGAATGTCCTGGGTTTGCATGTTCTCCCTGTGTCTGCGTAGGTTTCCTCCGGGTACTCTGGTTTCCCCTTCCACTAAAACCATGTACAATAGTTCTGAATGTGAATGGATGGTGTTGGTTGGGGGAATGGAAAAATATCTGAAATCTGAGCATTTCAAAGAGCTTTGGGTGACCTTGGTCTGTCAAATGCGCTATACAAAAAAACCTTACTTACTTACTTACTTATACATCCCCATACAACTGCACTGGCTGTCTATGTCTACAATGCTCGGTCTTAATAAATCACTGGAAAATGTAAAATATGGGGGGAAATGGCAGACTGGAAAGCTTGCGTTGTTTGTTTGTGAGAAGTAATGGTCTTTTAGTGCGTGCTCATCTATCATCCGTGCCACTGTATTTGAAATGCATAGTTTCCTGTTCTTTTTGATGGAATCTTGCCCCAGTACCCTCAAGGGAGAGCAGTGACTGGCTATATTTTAGGGATAAAACAGCAGAAAAGTAACCTCCGCCCTTCCCCAGCACTGTGATGTCTGTTGCATTAGTTTAGGGCTAAATAATGTTATCCTTTGAGGGCGTCTCGAGGGAGTGGCCATTTTGGGGGAATATCATTCAACGTGATGAACCAATCCGGAGAGTTTGGAGAACAAAGTAACAGCGAAGATCAGTGGGTGCGGATCAATGCGGAGTGCTTTTGAATTGCGTTTAATCTCGGCACGGACGCGGAGCTCAACAGGTGCTCGTGTGCCGCGGAAAAAGCTTCAAACAACGCGCTTTAGACGTCGTGCGTACAAACACTACTCACGATGGGGCTGGCGTTGATGTAATCCGAGTTGCCGTGGTTATTCTCCGCTTTCAAGGTGATCCTCGAGTGATCATCTGTAATAGACATATCCATAATTCATCAACATTTGTGCCGTTTGCTTCCACTGCGCAGTAACAAACGCGACAGAGGGATATGGAAATCAAAATGCTGTAAGGGGCTGCAATTTCACTGGTTTTATCACAACAACACACAGAAGCGTCGAGCCCCTGCATCAGTCCATCTTCAATTCACTGTGTGCCAAGAGAAACATCATATTTAAAACAAGCCAAGATGTAGAAGCTGTCTTTGCATGCTCAGATATCCGGAATCCACTTTGGTATTCAAACACGCCTTGTTATCCCTTGCAAACATGTCTGCTCATTCATTTTTATCAATGGCTAGACATAGAAATGGTCAAGAAGCAATTCAGAATCCTAATGGCTGGCTGTTTCAAGTATTATTTAGCTTTGACCAAAACAGCTGTTTAACATCGCAGAAAGGCTTTTATAAGAGCCACTTTAGGAAGCAACCAAAAGTATTATGGCTATTAATGTATCCAAACAAGACTGATGTAATATTGGATGATCTGAGCTGCTTAAACTTGCAGTTGTAAATAGTGAATATTGAGACTTACAGGCGACCACAGCGTCCGGCCGGTTCTTCTTGCCGTTGCCCTCGACATGACCCATGTTACAGGTGCTGGGCTCAGCCTGGTACGAGCACAGAGCCTCCCATTCTCGCTCCAGACGGTTCTTGTTTTTCAAGTGGTCCTCCATGTACGACTGCAAGAGACACACAGCACCTCAGCCGCCATTTCAAAGCACAATCACATCCAATCACCGAGCTGCAGATTGCTTGTTTACTTTCACACGTCTTCATTTAGGGTGAATAAAGCTAAGCCACACAAGCCAGACAAACGAACCACAGATCAGGCTGGAGGAGAAAGACGTGCTACAGTAAGGTGATGTAGAGTGGAGCAGTGCAATGCTTGGCTCTGCTGTGTTTATGAGTGCGTTTCAACAAAGAGTATGAGGAAAATGCACAATTAGCACTGCTGAAAGGTTGGTCTGCATGAGCAATACTTGAGGACTGTTTCAATCACCTCCCTCTGCTTGCACAGAGGCTGATAAGATTGTGTGCATTTAAGCTGTCACTTGGAGAAGACAAAATTGAATTTGCCAGAGACACAAAGATGTGAAAGGAAAAAGGGAGGGGCACAGGCCTGGTACATGTCTGTGTGTCTGTGGATTTCCCCACTTCTCCCAAACCGGGACACGTCTTAGGAAGCTTAGAGGCTGGAGCTGGCAAGACAAGTGTTTTGGAGCTCGGTCGTGTTCTACCCTTTCTTTCCCCTATCATGGCACCCCTCCCTACAGGGTTAAATGGTTTAGTCCTCTATTGTGTGGCCTAGAAGATTACAGACTCATAAACTGATGTCAGGGATCAGCTGGCTAATACAATGAAAGTGATACCCAGATGTGCTAGGGATTTTGAGTCCATATTAAAACCTTAACACAGAGGTGACAATCTATTGTTACACTCGACATATATCTGTCAGAGGCATAGACTCTATACAGTATAATTCATTCCTCCTGATAATCACAAATAATCCTATTCTCTACACAATAGGTAATTACCCTTTTGCATGGGCGCTAAATATGTCAGTTGGCATAAAGGACATTATAGTCTTACACACAATGGAAATCAAAGTTAATTGTTGGATATGGTTCCAGAGGTGACACTCACGCTTTGAAGCAACAATGGAAACTCTGGCAATTAATGCAGCTGCATATAAAAGAGTCAGAGTTCCACCTCAAAGTGCTATTACCTCTGTCAAATCAGAGGCAAATGCCCAATTATCAGACGAAATCTCCTTAATGTCAATTCTAATAGCATCGTCACATGCATATTTGCATGTGTGCGTGGCCTACGCAAACACACATCCACTGTGCAGATGACAGGCTGCCATTATGGCCACTTGACAGAGGCTGTCACCACTACTCTCTCATCAGAGCACTGTGTGCTCGCCAGCGTGACGCATCCCACCTCCCGACCAATATTACATCTCCATGCACTTGATACATCCACTCTGAATTGCTTCCCATTCTCTTCAAGCCATGCCCTGAATCGATTGCATTCCAAATTCATATTTGGGTGCACTTAATGTGATGCAGGCAGCAGGCCCTTATCGAGCACCTCCCGTCTCTAGGAGGCAGTGGAGCATGGAGTATTCCACAGACAGGGCTGTGGAGGTTTACTGAATGGGGGGATTATGTCTGCCAATCAGAGGCCCGGATGGGAGGCCTGGGTGTCAGGGAAACAATGTCTAATCCTTCCTAAGCAGTCTCCTCTGCAGCACTGGCTGCTGCTGAAATCAGCATGAAGGGCCAAGAGAGGTAGACACAACAGGTAACTGACATTCAAACCAGTCTTTCTGTGACTGATAATACATACATGACATCGAGCACAGATGTGTACGTGGTTAAAGACGCACACTTCCTGCAGTTAGAGTGTTATATAATCTAAAAACATGTATTTTTTAAGCACTCACAAGGTTCAGCTCAGCTACCTGTGAAGCGCTGTCCATGGTGCTGAAATCACCCACCAACACTTCTCCACACAACACCTCGTTATAATATTCAACAATGGGAGCCATTAACTGGGTATCACTTGCTGGATTTGGCAGCAAAGCTCAGCTGAAGCTGGCGGCAGAGTGAAGTGAGAAATATTCGACATTAGGTGTGTCAAAAACACACTGGCAGTTGATGACTCAGCACTCTCCCCAATTTTACTTTCTAATGTTTCACAATGTTACACAAGACTTTAGTCTAAAAGGGAGTTGCACGTTGTTAATTTCTCCTGACTGTGACCAGAGCACAGGCCTCAGAACAGACCCCCAGCATGAGGGCTGTGGACAGGCTGGCATTCATCATCTCCTCCACACAGTGTGAGTTGCACACCGCCAAAGAGGAGAGTACCGCAGAGATGTGGGAAATATAGGTCTGAGATCAGTGATAACAAGGCAATCTCACACATGGTTTCATGTGAGATGGCAGCAGAATGTTAAAGTTGAAGCTCCTATAGGACATATCCATGTCAATCACTGCATAAGAGCAGGAAAGGTCTCTGCATGCACTGCGTCTAGCATTCTAATGGCTGCGAACAAATAAGTGCAGCTAATCATAATAATAACAGCTTCTAGAAATCATTCACAGCCTCTTTTGTTATTGAGGGCTAAATGCTTTTCTATTGTCCCTGTTTTCAAAAGGAGTTCCACATACAAGACTTGACGAGTGCAACAAAACCCATCTATTACCACCAATACAAGGCAGATCCACTCTCATTCATTACAGCCTCCCAATATAAAAGCTTGACATGCAGCGTGATGAATGCTCTCTCCATTAATGGAAACACTGCCAGGCATCTATCCATCTCTTTTATCAAGCTTGTCTCAAATGAACGAAGCCAAAGTTGTGCAAAATTAAAACAATCTATTGTGTGTGTTTGTGCAAAGGGTTTTTAAGCAAAAACACATTCGAAAACATCTAAATGACAATCAAACGGGTAATAATATTTCACTTTGGAACAGCTCCCATCACAATGAGCAATGTCTGGGAGATTTCTGCAGCAAAGAAGACTATAAAGGAGGGGCAAGAAGAAGAGAAAATGTCATTATGGGTGGAAAGAACAGGAGCAGGATAAAATGTATAAACAGCAGAAAAAAGTGAAGTGGAAGCAAAGGTAGATAGGCTGATAAAAATGCAAACACAACACTACGGTGTGAGCTCATATGAGATGTGTAGAAACCTCTATTTGACATGCTACAGCAGCGTGACTGAACACTCCTAACACACACACACGCGCAGACATCCGCCGACAACAGCGATAATACCTGCCCAGATCTAACAGCCCTATCCACACATCCAACCAGTCAATAGGATGGCTTCCCCCCACACCGACCACATGTCAATACCATACTCTGGCTATTGAGAAGAA
Organism: Knipowitschia caucasica; assembly: GCA_964034765.1. Classification (NCBI taxonomy): domain Eukaryota; kingdom Metazoa; phylum Chordata; class Actinopteri; order Gobiiformes; family Gobiidae; genus Knipowitschia; species Knipowitschia caucasica. The sequence goes on from OZ035843.1 coordinate 22,306,479, forward strand.
TGGGATGAAAAATAGAGGCAATCAGTGCGGTGATATAATAACTATTTAATTGTTCAATTCGAACTGCCAATTTGTAGAGATTATAATGTCTAGTGCTTTTCTGTCAAATGCAGCTCTAAGCTAGAACATTCATCCATCGCTGAGTCCTCTTCTCTCTCCTTCCATTGGTTCTACCTCTGTCTTGCTCTAAGTAAAAGTCAAAGAGATTCGCCCAATCACAGTGAGGCTTTGAGTGGGTATGACATATAGGAATGGTCTGTAGAGTATCTCAATAATCTACATTTTGTCAATACGTTTATGTGTTAAAAGTCAAGATTTTTACACCGTTTTCTAATTGTTTTTCATGAATACAACTACACATTGGTACTGCTCGAATACACTTTGGTAGAAATAGCATGGCCTGTTGGTTTACCTGACTTGTTATTACAGATAAAGGAACAGAGACAACCAGGTGTCTTAGCCTTTCCCTACAATGTTAGCTAGTGCCTATTTTAAGACAGCACAGTTCTTATCTGTTCTAGTTGCATGTTTACAGTCTATAATTACAATTACTGAGACGACACAACGTTTTATCACTCCAAACCCGAGGATAGATTAGTAACACTACTGCAGCAAGAGGTCTGGTGCACACTTGGGTACCTTTGCACATGTATTCCACTGTGGTTTTACTGCAATAATGGCAAATAGTGACTCTGAATATGAATCTACAGCTATCAGCACCTACATGTAGCACACATAAGCATGAGATCCCTCATGTCTCTCATACATAAGGTTTGTTGTATGGTCACTATCTCTAGAGCCTCCCTGAATGTCTTCGGGCCTGTGTGGGCGTGTCTTACCAGGATCATGTGACCAGTGGAGATATCCATGTTGGAGGGCACCGGCTCCTCACACCAGGAGGAGGTGCTGCTGCGGGTGGACGGGCTGGCGGCCGGTCCATCGCTGAACTGGGACGACACGCTGTTCAGGCGAGAATGGTGGCGCAGGGTCTCTGGCCTCTCCACCCGCTCCGACGCCCGAATGGCCATGCGCTGCCGACATAGCTCCTGTGCACAAATCCCAAGGAGAGAGAGAGAATTAGCCACTGTTTAGCTGCCTTTATGTGAACGTGACAATACGCAGCTGTACATTCCCACTGATCCTCGCTGTGAGGGGCTGAGTTCTCCGGAAAATCCCGTCTGACTTGATCTGTCCTCACTTGTACTGTATGTAGATTAATGGCTTATCCACATGGATTATGAAGCTTATACTAATTATGTCAAAAAAAGTGCATGGTTGAGGAAGTCAACACGGTTTTCCAGAATAAATTCCCTGTGTCACACCTGGCTGCCACGCAACAGCTGTCTGCAAATGAATCATTTAGCTGTGATCTTTTACTCCCAACACAAGAAGCACCAATCACTCTTGCACTTATGCCCCGCGAGAAATAAATATGTTGTGTAGAAAAAGATAGAAAGTTGACAGGAAACTGGGCTCATAAATCAAACAGGGCCTCAGTGGTAAATAAGCACACAAAGCCAGAGGAGATTAAAATGTATTAGCTGTAGTCGTGGCGTATAATTCACTGTTTTGATTGATATTTCCAGGTCCCAACTAAAAAGTCTGTCTCACCAACTGCTCTTAGGATTATAGCTCCATGACTCAGCTATCCTCCCATGATGCCTTGCTGCAGACACTGTTTTACGCACCCCGAAATTGTCTGACTGCTCATAGCCTTGCAGACTATTTCTCATTCAAAAAATGGTGTGGTGATTGTCAACTAACTGTTACATTTACAACCATCTGCAAGTTTGTATTTGAGTGAAATAGTGCCCTGGACTTGATATCCATAGTAAATTAGTTGTAAGAAGGTGCCAGATCCAAAGGAAAGCACATGCTAACTCATGATCTACAGCAACATCACCGTGAGATTTCCCCTGGAAGCTACACTACACTAAGCTGCGGACTTGGATCGGCTTGTGCAGCCGTCAGACTTTAATGATTAGAGCCATGAAGTGGTGCCCTGGGTCTTGGCCTCAGGGCGATATCTAGGTCCTCCTCATAACTCATGGTGCCTCTCCTCTTTTCTGCACAGCGCCAGCAGAACGTCCTGATCCCACAGCCAGGCAGCAGGATGCTGTAGAGGGCAGGAGTTGAGATTTGTGAAGCTTGAAAAGGAATATTGCTTGCATTTTCTCATTTCCATCTCTTTCAGAAACGTAGAATCACAAAATATGCGTTCTGACTTCTCGCTAATTCACAAGACGTGACAATGCAACCCTTTCCTCAATGCCAGAAAATAAATATTTACAGCCCTGCTAATAATCTCGTCTGACTTTTGTGTTGCTTCTTCTGGATTTGATGGAAAAGCAGCTCTGTGAAAATCTGATTAAATATTGAAAATGTTAACGCGACATGCAGATAAATGTGTTGTGAGTGCCATGCTGAGCACAGCTGAGCCCCAGCTCTGAAAATCAATAGAAGCCAGGCAGCCTGCGGCCCCCGAGGAACGGAGGGAATAGGTCAGAGCGGCAGGTTGCTCTCCTGTCTCCCACTGCACTGCACACACCCAGGGCCCCAGACACACGAGGTGTGCGCTGACTAAGAGGGGTCAGTCGACTGTGCGCAGCACCAGCAGGGACATTCACCATATATATATATATATGTATATATATATATATATATATATACTGCATGTACTCTTATATACAGGCTTTCTCTTGTTTACCAATATTTCAAATAATGTTGAATTGCTGAAAGAGGCTTAGTTTTTTACCTCTTATAACAAAAATCCAATATACGTATATGGATTATTTTTTTCAGTTTATACATGAATTAATAATCAAGATGTGACCTCTTGAGTCTTAAGAATATACCTTTGAACAAACATAAAGTCACAAATACTGCTATTTCCAACTGCATTATAAAATGTGTAAAAGATTAGGCAACAAATTTGATTACTAAAACCAGATTACCAAACACCATCACTAGGATACCCACTTTTTTCATCTGTCAACAGGCATAAAATTGTAGTTCAATCACTATATTCAAATGTCCCACCAAACTATTCCTATATTTGTTTTAAATTGGCCAACGAGATCTCACAGTTTCCTCACAGAGCGCTCCTCCAATCCGGGAGCCAGGCCTGGTTGTGGCCTGTGATTGGCTGATGACGAGAGGTTGCTCTTACCTGATAGGTTGCTGTTGCGTCGGTGCTGGTGTCAGTGCCGAGGCTGGCTAACTTCTCCTTAAGGTGCAGGTGGGAGCGCTGGCGGACGCAGAAGAACGTCCCGGACACTGCCAAAGCCACCAGGATGAAGAGCATGCAGAGGAGGGACAGCAGCAGGAACTGGCCCGACTCCACACGGGTCTCCTTCACCACCGGGATCTGGGTCAAACTGCCCCTCTGCAAAAGAAATACAAAATCCGACTTCAAAATGTTGTTTGTCTGGTCTGATTTTCTGAGACAAACTGCACTGCATCACCTTGTTTTTCACTACGGCACTTCTCCCATTGCTAACTCTGGCTCTGGCCAACCCCACTCATTAGCCAGCTCCAAACACCAGCCTTATAATGTGCATTCAGACTCAGTCAAGCCCTATTACCAGCTCCTGTCCACTGCCTGTCTAACCACTATAGATATTTACAAGCCCATTTAGTGCTGGCATGGGGTGGGCTGGCACTGGGCGACTACAGGGGGCAGGCCCACTAAAAGCCTGTGCTTAATTAGCTCCTCTGGTCCTGGGTTTGGCTGGATTAGTCTATGGCTACTGGGCTAAGGGTGCATGGACTAGTTCAGGCTGGACCTTTGCATGGAGCCCCCATCACCACAAAACAGGGCTTAAAATGATTAAAAATACAGCTAGGTGTGTAATTTTGAATATAAAAATGGTGCTTATTATCAGCGCAGGTTAAGGAACGGTGAAGATAATTGCTCCACTCATGGCCATTTACTGTAATGATACATTCCCAGAGGGCCTCCACGTAGAACGAAACAGCAGTGATAATTGGGAAGGATAATTAATGATACCTAATATGGGCTCATATTTATCCAGATTGCATAAAACACACACATTAGCCTAAGTTTAAAAAAGGGGAATACAAATCCACCAGCACATTCAGCTGCTCGTAAATCACCCAGTGCTTTATGAGTGATACCAAACTATAACAGCGGTGTAATGTATGTATGCACGGCAGTACGTCTCGGAAAGGGCAATATCAATAACGGCGCGCAAATACATCAACGGGGCCCTAATTGTCTGCGCGCAATAGTGAAAGATTGATAGCACGTCCGAATCAAATGTACAGCTTTGTGAAAAAAATGGCGGGGCCCCTGACATTTCGCCCGGGGGTCTAATGGGGGCTGAGGGATAGCTACATCTTGTTATAGCGTTCTCAAAACAAGACACTTCACCTCGGACCAGTAACAATACGCTCTGACCTTGTGGCGCATAATTGGCAATGCTTAAGCGGCGCGGTAAAGTTCAGGTCGTTTTACTGCGGCCTCGGCCACTGATGGTAGTTGGCGGTGATTGCAATCGCCGTGGTTACAGAGCGTGGGGTGATTTTAATGAAGTGATACGAGTCTGGACTACGAGCTGTGTTTATGAGGCGAGCGCAAAGACAAGACGTGGACGCGTACAAATGTGCAGAGCTGAGAGAGGTGTTTCTCTCATGTGTGTGTAAAGTTGTATTCTTGTTTTCTGAAGCACTCAACGATTTTAAACCTTTTTAACAGAAAGACGACATCAACAAGCAGCAACTTAAAAAAAAAATGTGTTGAGGTAAACACATTGAAAAGTATGAAAAATGGTTAGGAGGAAAAAGGATAGAAATGCGGAGCAAACATTAAAGAGCGTTTGAAGGCGCTAATCGTGTTATGTCGTTTGAGGAAAGAGGGAGGAAGAAAAGAGGAGGAGGAGAAGGCGGAGATTGGAGGCTCAGAATTAGCTCCGTGGGCCTTTACTCAGCTATTCATTAGCTTCTGCTGCTTTACTTTCACTCATTTTCATCCACTAATATTTAATTTAACATTTAGTCTTTACTAAAAAACTAAAAAACTTGAAATGAATGAATACGATGAACAAATTAATAAAATAAACAAATGCTTTTTGAGCATTGTATATATATATATATATATATATATATATATATATATTTATTTATATATATGTATTTTTTTTTCAGCCTTTAGCCTATTTGCATATGTTTAAAAATTTTTACAAAATTTGATTTATTTTTACTTATTTTCAAGTATAACTATTCATTTAGGAAAACCGAAAACCGAGACATTCAAAAATGAAATGTGAATTTGTGTCTTTTTTTTTAATGCTTCTGAACGCATAATAAAAATCTCTTTTACATAATTCCTCCCTGAAGAACCTGGTGAATGAGCGTCAGTGTGAGGGACAGATCAGGCCAGATGGATTTCGAAGCTCGGATTATTCAAATGATAGAGAAAAGGTCAGGATTTGAGGTGTGGACGCCCTGCTCTCCATTCACTCCCAATACTGCGAAAAAGATTGAGATAAGATCCTACAAGTCATAAAACCAAGTTTCACAAGAACACACATATGAACATTTCACTGCTTTGGCGTCAACTTTTTACGTGCACAAAATATTAATAGAATATTCAAAATAACAATTTTTTTCCAGAAAAAGCACTTGTTTACACATTATATGTCCCAAATGCTAAGTGAGTCAAATGAAACCCTTCCAGAAAGACAAGTGTGAATATTCATAGAAAATATGTATTTACATTTTCTGTTAAAAGAACAGCACAAATCACATTTCTTTTTGATGAGCTTTCAGATTCATTTGGAGCCTAACAAATGGGATACTTTCCAATATTCTGATAATGTGTATTTAATTTGTCTAAATGTGGAGACACAGCCTCATGCTCAGGACTAACTTGACCCTGGAGACAGATGTGAAACGAACTACATTCACAAAACCATCCTTTCATTCATCAATCACTCTTCTTTTAAATAGTTTTAGAAAAAGATGCAGAAAGATGTTTTTTAATCCAATCACACCATTCTTTCCAATAATCTACATCAATGATGTTACACTGCAGAAGTTTGACTCCCTGCCAACCCTATGATTCCCTGATTTTCCATCTTCCATGCACACTATGTCCATACATCCATACATCAAAAAGAGCAACATTTTGAGTGAATATAGCCCATTACCTGTGTCCATGGCGCGGTGAGGAGAACACATGCTCAGTGCGGTGCGGTGCGTGTATTCCACAGAGCGCAGCTTAAACCACTGCCGCTGATCTGGGCAGCTCCGTGTGTGCGTCTCCGGCCGCCCCCTCACTCCCTCACTCTCTCACTTGTCCGTTCCTCCACCACAAGAAAAAAGTTCCTCTTTTGCTTTTTGCTTCAGGTCCCATGCGTCTCCCTCCCGGCGCCAACAAAAGACCGCGGCTTCAACACGGAGATGAAGAAGAAAGCGGGAGAAAAGGAGAAAAGGGGAGAAGAATGTGGGATATGCCCGCCTGATTTTCCGAGCCTGGAAGAATGTGCAGAAGCCCCACTAGTGAGTCCTTTCAGCGCCTCTGTGCCAATGAAAAGAGAGCGGGAGGCGGCGGGCTGGCTTTTTTGCCATCATTTAGTTAAGGCTGAGCCCCTCCTTATATTCAGCAGCTCAGGAGTCCCCCGTCCATTGCACATGTCATATCCACCGGTTGCTATAGCGATGCCTCCACATGTTGTCGACAGTGAATGTTCAAGGAGCGATGCCTCGCTAATAGGCTTGTGGGCCGAGGGCCGATATGAATGGACGTAGGGCTAGTCACTCATTTGTTGAGCTACTAGGGGTCTCTGTGTTTGCTGTGTGAATTGCTGTTTTCTCAGGCTCCAGTCCCAGGGACCCAGTGATGTGAGTGGAATAAGGGAGATGGCCCGGACCATTCTTTAAAGTGGGCTTTGCATTCAATGAGAGGCCACTGCCCAAAGTACAGTAGGTGTGAACTATACGCGCGCTCCACACAAGACTGCGAGCAGAGAGGGAAGAAGATTGTGCATAATTGGTGAGGCTTTTCAATGCTTCTCTCTGAGATGTAAAGGAAAAGGAAGCAGGAGATAGCAAATTGAACACGTTTTAAAGATAAAACTAAAATGGTATCCTAATTAGCAATCAGTTGAAAAAAAAATCCAATGGAGAGCAACAGCTGCACTTAGCAGGGAGAGGCAAGCCGGAGAGGGGGATTATGGAGAGCAGAAAGGGAAGAAAAGGGGCGGTGAGGAGAGGAGAGCGGGGGTCCTGTCAAATGCAGATGACGAGTCTTTAGGAGGAGGGGGTGCACTCCAGTTTATTTTCTCCCATTCACAAAGCACCCCCTCCCCTTTCTTCTGCTCCTCTATTGTCCCGCTGTGTGACAGCTGGAGTTGGCAATGTGAAGGGGAGAACAAAAAGCAGCTCGCTGTCCAGCCCTGAGTCTCCGGACGCAACGGACACCACCCCACCTTCTCCACAGAGCCAAGCTGAGCAGTGCTCAACTAACTCACTCCGCTGCACTCTTGACATGCACCGCGCTCAGCTTCTGCTCCTCTCTCTTCCTTTCCTTTAATGAATATCTTGGCAATTTGGTTTTGTGGCATCTGCAGGGACTCCCTAAGATCTTGGTATTTCGTCTGGTTGCAAGCTAACCCTTACCTCATGCCCAAACACAAACTGTGACCTGATTGTGACTACTTCTAATGTTGAATAAAGACAACACACAAATTAGATTATTCCCACAGCCTGCAAGGACATGTCAAGTCACCTGCACTAATTACATTTATTTTCAAACCATACTTGGTTTCACGCATTTTATTGTTACTCTGTGCAGCCTTTTGTTTTTTTGTTTCTTTTTATCTCAAATGTGCTAAATAAATAAAGTGGATCACACAATAAAAGGAAATATTACAATAAACGTTGATATTGAGTGTACTTAATGTTACTGATAGAATCACAATTTAGCAAGAGAATCCTGGCACAGCACTGAAAACACGTCTTAACCAACCAAATCAACGGCAGAACTAAGTTAGCTAAGTGTCAAAATAACAACAATCTTCGAACCTTCACAAAGTCAATGTGCAAAATGTATTGCACCATCCATCAATTATTGAACAGTCCGTCGATACATGACAGGCTTATGAGCAACTCATTCAATAATGTGCTGCTGTTTTTGTCATAGTGCCCATCGATGAGAATACAGCCGTGTGTTTAGAGTTTTTGGAATTTAAACAAAAAACAGTACATCTTTGAACAAACATAATTACAACACTATGCATGAAGCTACAAAGTGTGCCCACTAGGGCTGTTTGCCATGCTAAAGTGTAATTGTGAGTTGTATTATTCATTAAACCATTTTCCTCAGCTTATAGTTCGTAACTATCTGAACAGATTAACAGACTTCCCTCTCCCCAGACACATCCTCTGGCTTCTTATATATTTCTTCAATAATCAATAATTGAATTACACATTTCTGTCTCTATTGCAACCTCCAGGGTGAGAGTATGGACCCAAACAAAGAAAACTAAAAGGTTTCCAACCCACAGCCAGACAAACTTTGACTTTTATCAATAAAGATGGGCATGACCATAATCGCAGCCATGGTCCATAATCATTTGTCTTGAAGAAGCAGCAGAACTTGTATGTGTAACTTTCAAAAGAATGGTTTTAATAGCCATTGGATTTACCTTGGCAATCCATGTCTTGCATGAAGTCATCGCTATGATCCTCCCCTATCTCCCAAAGAGCAGATAGATTTAGTCTTTTCATATGAAACTGCAGTCCCCTACCTGTCATTCCTATCTCCCCCACACTGAGGTATTCCCCGACTGCGCGCTACAGCGGAGTTGGAGTCCACAAAGCTGCGCGTAGACATTATCTTCACCTGGAAATGCTTGACTTAGCACCTGTTGTCCAAGCCTTTTTCAAATGAATTCTAAACCGACACTTTTTGCACACATGGGAGGCAATACTCACGACACACAACTCTCACATGTCGTACCAGATTCTCAGGTGAAACTAGCGCTAATAGCTACCGTGCCGGGACACTCGCATCAATTCATCTTTACACACCCCCCCAAAAAAAGAAAACACGAGAATACACAATTGCCTGCACAGGGCTAGTCACTGAGATGGTCACTGTCATTCTCTGTAAGTACTGGGGAGGCTTATCTGTCCTCCACTCTGCTGCTTCTATTTGCCTCCATGGCACATTTCACATTTTCTAATAATACAAAAAAAAGATGGTGTTTAAACAGGATGGGAGTGTGTGCGGCGGCGCGGAGGTGTCAGGAGAGAAGGATGAGGTATGTTAAACAAACGTCAGGATCAAGTGCACTACCTGCGACGGCAGATGCTCCAGCATGTGTGCGGAGATACGGCCATAACCAGACAATAACCTCCACTGCGCCCTGGACTCGCAAGCTGTACTATTACACACATACGCGGCAATATTTACATCACTACACCGCAAAATATACATAGGTCTGTGTTTGTTTTGTGCACATGTGGTTGAATTGAAATATATTTGAGTAAGCTTAGAGTAGCGTTGGCTGGAAGGGGACAAGTGGCAAATAGTAAGTTAGAATAGCCAATACTGGGGTTGTATGATTTTAGCAAAGTTCATGATTGCGATTTTTCTGACGGTTTCACTATCCTAAAATATGAAAATGAAAATATTCAAAACAATTATGTTAAATCTACAAAACGCTTGATATTAAGGTGCATTACGTAAGGTTTTGGGAGATTTTTTTTTTTTCCAAACTGCCTGAAGCAGCCAAAAGACACAGCTATGGCTAAGTTCTTTGACTTGTGAAAAGCCTGCTACAAAATTCTGCACTGGGAGAGAAAAACGCTGCAAAGTCGTGCGGCCGGTGTGAAGACTGTTCCCAAGTGCAAATCCTGATGTGCTGGAAACATGTGCTGTTGTTGAATCAAAATTTTAATTATTCTAAAATCCAAATGCCCCTTTAAGTTGCTTTTATCTTTTCCCACAGAATTCTTCAGACCTACAACATAACTGCTTGTCCCACAAATCAAGATAAATTCATCCAAGTCCTACTTTGTTTGCAAAGAAAAATAATATTTGCATTTGAAATGTGAAAATAGTGACCACAAACATTGCTATTTTGTTAAGTTTAATTAATTGTGCAGTCGTGGCTGGTTCTAGCAGGAGAGATACAGTAGAGAAGCTGCAGTAATGGCAGATGTATTATGGATATTATGTCTTTTAATTGTAATATATAACAAGAATTATAGCAGTAGTAGAAATGTAAAGAAGGCAGGATGAACGTAACCAAAGTATAAATCTCGTAAAAAGGCACAGTGTAACATTTCTGCAGGGGAAAAGTTCTCGTCTCCTTGTTTAATCTCCATGGAAACAGCAGGTGACTCCAAGGGGCCAAGTTAAAGGTCAGATCTGTGGAGAGTCAACCCCACTCAGAGTGCGTGGTTTAAAGATATGGTTCAGCAAGAAACATGTTTGAACTTTAATAAAAAATCTACTGCAGATTAAAAACTAGGACCTAATAGCATGAATAGAGGTGATAACATATATTCAGTGGGGAAATGTCAGTACAGTCAATGATGTAACAACAGCAGACAGCAACAACAGAGGCTGCAGCTTTGAAAAGTAGTAGTAATATTTTTTTCAGGTTAAGGTATACTTTATTCAACGCTCTGTCATGTCCTCTGCATTTGACCCATCCTGCAATGCCAATGGGGCCTCTGTCGGAGGAGTAGCGGTTGCCGTAGTACAGGCGATGGTCAGGACTAATATTGTCCGGAGCTGTAAGATTTTGCCTGATATACATGTTTTTAGTGGTAGGGAAAACAGGAGCAACTGGAGGAAACCTCGCAGAGACAGGGAGAACATGCAAACTCCATTCAAGAAGACCCTGTTCCGACTGCAATTCCAACCGAGGACCTTCTTACAGAGAAGCGAAAGTACTATCTCTGTACTACCTCTTAAGAAACAATAAACAGTTTTATTTTTGTAGCCTGACAAGCCACACCCTTTTTCTTAGTGAACAAAAAGGGGCGTGGACACGGACGGTAAACACGTTTCTGATTGGCGGCGAGTTTCTGGCAGGAATAGCAATACAAACATTTCAAACTCATATCTGATACTAATTAAAATACTCAATGCTCTATACTTATTTTGATCAAAGAGATTATTTATAAAACAAAATTCAAAATAAAAAATCCGGAGTTTTGTGGCTTGTCAGTCGAGCTAATCGTCCCATAGCGTGATCACCAAGATGCTAATATAATTTACTGAGCATGGAAAAGCTGCCTGCTACAACTCTACCTTCTCACTTAACTAGTCTTACACCAAAAATAGTTGAGATTTCTCCATAGCTCTTTGAAATGAGGTGCTGTAAATTATTCATAATCATCTCTGAGCTGTTGCCGGGGCTCCATTTGGAAAGGTGCTGGGGATTAGCTTCCAACTGGAGCGCAGACAGGAAGGTATATGGTATGGTAAGAAAACAAAAGTGTCTTCAAGTTTGCATCATTTTGCAGCCGTTTGTAGCCGTACTGCTGTAGATTGGACTTGACTTAAGCTCATAAGCAGCAGTTTTGCAAGAAAAGTTTGAGGTTCACATATGACGCACGCAGATCATTAAAACTGCACAAAGCCAGAATTCTCAACAACTTTGCATCGCCTATAGTGTGAATATGCAAAGAGAAGATCAAAAGGAATTGTTTACAGACTAGATGTGTGACTACAACTCGCCGAACGGAAAATCACATTAAGAAAGCGTTGCAGTTCCTCCCTTGCATTTTCCATAATATCTTCAACTGTATTTTTGACTCGCTGTTGTATGTGGGGAAATAAATCTATGGTCATTTTTATGTTATCAATTTAGAGAAGAAATATTACACATGATTAATTCATTCATATAATGAGACTATTTACATTTTCATGTTTTAAAATGTTAATTAATATCCCTATTATTATCCCTATGCTACCACCAGAGGGAGGTGTAGATATATATATATATATATATATATATATATATATATATATATATATATATATATATATATATATATATATATATATATATATATATATATATATATATATATATATATATCATAACTGCAGGGTGCAAGATGCTGGCAGGGAAGGCCTACATGGAACGCCATAACCAAGTGGCTGGCATAGTGTACAGAAACATCTGTGCAGAGTATGGGCTGGAAACCCATATATATATATATATATATATATATATATATATAATGTATTTTTTTTTTCCCATTTGAAAATTACCTGCTGCAATCATGGACACTGTGATTGCAAAGAATGTAATTTCACATGAGGAAAGTGATTTAAGAGCAATACTTTTGTTTTAAAATGCAGAAAACTACTCTGCGTGTGATGTCATGATGGTACAATGACATCATAATATTACAGGACTGAGGCGGATGGGGGGAGTTCCTGGTAATACCATGGATGGCTCTAAAAACCACTCCAGTCTGTTATGGATGAGGGAACAATGCTGTTTCATGACATAAAAGAGAAAAAAGGTCGATTTTGGATAATAGTCTCCTTTAAACAATGTCAAGACACCTTTATAGGTTCACTTAAGGTGCAATAAAACTGTGTCTTTGATAGACTGTGAAGGAGCACGAGTTTCCTGGTGCAGACGTTCAAAGCCTCAAAATTGAGGTCTCGTTTCTGGTTTGAGTTGAAACATTTGAATGGCGGCCTCTCGCTCTCAGCACCAGCAAAGAGAGAAGCCGCTCTGCACCTGTGTGTGTCGGCCATGTCATTCCGCTATTCTTCCCAGATGAGCTTGTTCAAACAGGGCTTCTTCTTCTGTGAATCCCAGCCCAGGCAGTGCCCATGCCAACTAGTTCAAAGCACTAAACATCAAGGTAAATGCTATGCCTGTCATCTCCGGGATATTTAAAGCAGCGGGGGCTACCCACAGACGCACACATGAATCGCTGACAATGTGCACTTTAGCGGCAGAGGTAGTGCAGTGGCGTCATTGCTGCGAGTAGGAAATCACACCATATTTGTACACGGATTGAAAACATTGTTGTAAGCAAAGTGGACCCATGTTCTTTTGATTATAGGAGGTGGTGACGTGTTCTCATGAGTAAAACAAGGTATTATTGTACATTCATCAATTCACAGGGCTAAAGGTCCAACTGACTAATCACTGCAGAGAACAATGTATTTTTAGTGATGAGAGTCAATATTTTTTGCTGACGTTAATGCGACAATCGTGATAGAGCTGTGAGACAAGCCTGACATTGAATTGCAGCCCTGCCCTATGATGAACAGGGAGGCACTTATATATCGTCCTAAGGATTTAACCAAAATGACTCTAGACCACATCTAGGCTGAAGAGACATTGCACGTTAAAATCACAAAAAAACAAGAGTATTTGTATTATTTAAAGCTGTCTTTTTAAAACGAACACAGTATGGCTATATATTTGTTCATTTGGATGGGTTTGGGTTAGGGTGCGGTAAATACACCATTCCCACAGTCGCACGCACAAGCACACACTCATTCAACCAGAACTATTACACATGCTTTTAGTGGAGCTCCCGGAGGAAACCCACGCGCCACCTTGCCGTCCGGAGTGGACTGGGCACTGGCTTGACCGGGTTAAAGCGACACAAGGGGAGTTGGGAATCTGTGTGGGGGAGGGGTGGTGTGGGAGCAGTTGCGAGGGAGACCGAGGGCATTCATTGCTGCTTGCGGATTCAATTATTTTTTAAGTCTGCAATAAATAACATTGACAGTTGTTGTGTGAGATGGAGCCTCTGCAGTAGTGTCGAATGGAGTAAAAAAAATCTAGAGTTTATAATGACTGAAATTAACAAATGAAAATAGAAACTTAATTTAGCATAATGCATTCAACTAATGTCAAATATATGATCTAATCTCTTTCGTTTGTGTTATAAGGTTCTTTAATTCACATGGTATTTGCTTGCAGTAATGACATTTCGGCGGCTGTGTCAACAAAATAATTGTGCCTGACAAGGATAATGTTCTTGTTTGCAAATAAAACATCCAAAATAAATGAGTAAGAGTGCAAAGGAAACTTACCAGCGGATGTGGGTGCTCTGGATTTATTGCCTCTATATTAGTATTAATCAAAAGGGCATGAATTATTCTCAGGTTGTAATTAGATTTTGATGAGGGATAATATGAAACTGTAGGTGAAAAGTCATTAAGCAGAGACAAAATGACCAGGGACAGAATGTGATACAGGTCTGTGCAAAAAACAAGCCAATCGCCAACAGGTAATTGGAGGCAATACTTCATTCTATTGAGTGAGAAGATAAAAAAGAGGAGAGCTGCTGGTAAAATCTCTTCCCATTCCAAAACAGACAGAAAACACAACGGTTTTAATTGTTTTGTCTGAATAGGACCCACACTACTTTTAGACTATTATGTTCGCGGCAGGCCTTTTTATCTTGAAGACTGATAAAACTGCAATTAATTTTGAAAGAGGGAGAGAAAAACAGAGAGACAATACATCAAGTCACACATGAGTGGTGGCAGGCTGGGATATGTGGGCTGGCGCAGAATAACAGAGGTAGTCAAAGGTAGCATTCATAATTGAAACTGCATTCACAGGAGACCCAGTGGGCTGTGGTGCTCTGATACTGAAGCTGACAGTGAAGGGGACAAAGGAGAGAAGGGAGCGCATGGTTTTAAGTCCACACCTTGGGCGACTACAGGGACGAGGGGTTCTGTTAACCTGGGCCATGTTTAGTTTCAGATGTATCCAAGTTTAGACATAGCTGACCCAAGACAACTCGACATTTGTAACATGTACATAGTGTATGACAGACATCCAGGTAATTTTTTTATTGGACAGACATGCCAATATCAAACACTAGCATGCGTATCAATGTTTTGTTTTTGCTACATGGATAAAACAACTTCATTGCGTTGAGGAGAACAAATTACTCATGTAGCTATTTGCACAATGGAGCATGTTTGATTATGTTTGCGAAAGCGTGCTTATAGTGTATGTAAACTTATCTCTAATAGCAATTACAGCTTCGAGTCGTAGGGTAAAGTTACAAGTCTGAAAAGCTCATAAAGTACGCCGTGGTCAGTTGAATTTCATTGACTTTTTTATTTAAAATGAAAAGTCCCAATGTAATTTCACATTTTCAGGGGAGTGCCCAGAGAGAGGAGAGCTATTGTACATGTTTTTAGTGGTGAGGGAAACCTGAGCACCTGGAGGAAACCTGTATTGACACATGCAAACAGACAGAACATGTAAACTCAGAAAGACCCTGTCTGAAGGTGGAATCAAACCCTAGGATCTTCTTCCTGGCTGTGTCACAAAGACTATATTCTCTGCTCATATATCCTAAAATATGTTCAATCTGTATCTGTGTTTCATGAATGGTGTGTACAGTATGTCCGTTTCTCAGACCTCTCAGTAAGTTCTGAAGCAGCGATGGCGTCACAGTGGTACCTGGTGCAGCATATTGAGGCAGGCTGGTGTAGCATACGGCCTTATGATCAGTGCCTCTGTAAGTGGAAATATAGATGTAGAGCCACAGGAGGAGGCTAAGGGTCATCTCCTTGTAAACGCTCACCGCCCTGGCCTCATAAATTCTCATCAGTGTCTTCATTAAACGATTGCCACTGTTATCCCCATGGAAACGCAGGCCCAGCGCGCAGTCACAAACAGGGACGTGTGTGCAGGGGTTACTCAGGGGGTAAGCTGGCACAGACGCTGACATACCTCTCCTCTCAGGGCTCTGCTAGAGACCCATGGAGGGAGGGGCGAGGTGGCAGCCGGCCAGCCTTGCTAGATCTGTTTCACGGCCATCTCACTTGACAGGCGCTGGCTGCGTCTGGTCTGGAGACAGCTCTGATTTCGCTTTAATTACTGCTAATCGGAGCAGCCGCAGCCCATGCTAATGAAGCCACAGCGATCAGCTGGGAGAGTCCGGCCATTCTCTGCTAAACAGTGAGCTGACGGGCAGGTCTCCCCTGTGCCCACTGTCCATCTATTATACCAGCGGTCAGCCTCAAAGCCAATGCTGCTCATCCATAGAAACCTCTTTGAAACTGCCACTGGAGAATCTCTAAAATCCAACACAGTGCATGGATGACTATCAGCGGCGTGCACTTAGAGGCAGGTGAGCCAGTGCCTCACTTACTGTCATGGGGGAAAAAATTAAGAAAATGGAAAATCATAATGAATAGTTTGTAATCTGTATATTTTTCATACAACTTCACCAATATTCTTTATTTCTTTACCTCAAGATTGCAGAGTTTTCACTTGTTATTGAATTCTAGAGAAGTAATCCCAAAGTCTTACCTGGGTAAGGATGAGCCTTGGCTCGCTGAGCTGAGGATGCTCTGCAGTCAGATGATATTCAACAGCTTTATGGCCTGTTGCTAACAGGTGGGTGAGGTGAGGAAAGTCACACAAGGGACAATACTTTGCATAAAGGTTCAAGGTTAGGGTATATTTTATTTTCTCCCTCGAGAAACTGGTCCTTTGTCTTTACCATCTAACAATAATAGAACTACCAAAGGAGGAGGATTTTACCTACTGTTTGTGGAGCACCCAAAAGAAACTGGAAACCCTGGACTTTCTTGTGCAGAGCTATCCACTCTACTACTGTGCAGCCATAACAAGCTGGGAGCAGCGTAACGCTCTTACCATTAAGGTATGAGCTTTTTCACACGCTGCTCTTTCCTTTATAAAGTTGTCCTTATTTTCCACGTGTTGGTAAACTTGCAGGTTCCGGGTTTTCACACAGTGACTTATTTCCAAAAGTTGCAAGCTTGTTTTGACTCTTTACCATGACATGTTCCTGTTTTTCCTGTGATAAAAGACAGGTCCAAACAACTCGCATGAGCTTTCCAATGCGAAATGCCCTTCATTCGCAGCTGACATTTGGTATGTTTTCTGTTGTTGCCAACATGGAAATAGAACCTTCTCATGTAGCGGTTCATGTGTGACACGGACAAGCAGAGGCAGCATGTGTTTGTGAGGAGATAATCCTATTTTTATACCCCTTCCACCTGCACAACATCAGGTGTGGACTGCGTCCTTTGCCGCTATCGGCTGCTATGGAAGGCCCACTTATGAATGTAAATAGGCTGTAGGCATGAACATGAATGTGAGAATCTCATCACAGCAGGACACTCCTTCAGTTCCCAGCATCAGAGCAGATCCTGCACTGCTCTTTGCACTGTGCTACATTTGGATTAGAAAAATAAAAAGAACATTGTTTTATGATGACATATTACCGTAACAATTTTCACTCAACAAAACGGTTGTGCAAACCAACTAACAGTAGCTGAAGTGAACTATGTCCAATGGAGCATATACTGTAGTAGAATGTGGGCAGATGATTGTGAACATGCGTGAGAAGCCACTTGAGTTTGATTTCATGCTTTCTCAGTACAGATGGAAGATGTTCACACAGCGTCTGTATCAAGGTCATCATATAAAGACCATAACATTTCATCAAGCAATTTAGCTGACCTTGTGATGCAGAAAGTAACTGGCAGTTACAGCAGCATTTGCAATTACACTCAATTAAAGTCAATAAACATGATAAGCCAGTTGATTACATTTAATTTACTGTGAGCAAAGTGCTTTCTGCATTGTGTGCTCACTGAGCAATAATTAATCTACTGCTTCATGGCAGCCTGACTCAGAATTGCTGTATTCAACCAAAAAGACTCCCTTAGGTGAGAAATGCATAGGTAGATTTTATCATAGAAATAATGACAAATGGACAGAAGTGCTCTGTGGTCTGAAGAAGCTACATTTGAAATGTTTTAATTAAGAATTCAACACTGCAGTGTATTGTACAATCTGCAGTGTCCTAATCTGCTTAAATGACCCGTGTATTTCTTGACCAGGTCTCACATGTTGACGTATATTTTCTTCCGTACATATGTGTAACACATCCATAATAATTTGAATGAGTATGTTTATTAGAAGATCATTACCATAGACCAATGCTTGGAGCGGCTGTGGCGTCTACAGCCTCTGTAGCAGCTGTATCATCTGTAGCAGCAGTAGGACATGTAGGCTCTGAAGCAGCTGTGGTGGCTATCGTCTCTGTAGTCTCTGTAGTCTTTGTAGCAAAGGTGCCAGATGCACTGAGTGAGCCAGCCCATGATAAATGGCAGAAGGTGAGAGCAGAGTGGCCGGGACCAGGGGTGCCCACCCCGCACCCCGCTGCCAGTCCCTTGGCATGCAACACGTCAGGCCAAATGGCACGAGCACCCGCCTCATCGCTGACATTTAAACCTCTGCCATGCACTCCAGCTGTGGACTCTGCAGGTCCCCCACCCTCGGGCAATCCCAGGCACACGCTCTCAACTGCTTTCACTCACCAAATTACCACAAGCACGTGGCCACCTACGCCGATCACACTGTAGTGTTTCTGGACCTAGAAGTCAAATACAATGTAGACTCAGACTTTCATGCATCTGCAGTGTGGATGTGCATCAGTCATTCAGAGCGACGAGAGGGCACACTGTGGGAACCTCTCTGAATGTATCCACGAGTACAACACCTGAAGATTCATACAGATCAAAGCCTCAAAATCTGCTTTGAGAGACTTGGATGTCAAAGTATCTAACACACTTTATTCTAAATGTTGGAGGAAGATTATATAATCCATTATATGTATTATTATTTGCATTACATCCAAATGGAACAACTTTGTCCCAGAGCACAACATGGTCTTAACCAATCCCTCCTCATATCTTACATTATTAACAGATCAAATCAAAATGCACAGATCAAAATGTAAGAACTGAGAAGACACAGTCACCTCTATAGAATGTGGATCAGATATGGGATGAAACAGGTATAAATAAAAGAGGTTTTACTGTACTTTATAGGCAATGAAAAAAATAAGCACAGCTACAATCATTAGAAATTCTCTCTTCCGGGCAATAGCTAAGACTTTTTGTCTATTCAGCTCACATTTAGTATTCCACAAAAGGACAAGACCTTGCCCTTCAACATGCAGAGAATAAAATACTAAACTATTCACAGAAAATGTACCTTTCTTTGACAAAGGCCATGGCATAAAAGCTGGTGGGTGCAGGCACGTAAACATTACAGTATAGTCCACTCGTACCCAGGGAGAGCCAGCATCATGGTATAGAGAGGTGCAAATACCAAACGGAGAAGCATGGTATCAAAGGCATTTCTGCAGCCAAAAGGTCAGCTGATGGTAAAAGGTTGCAGAGAAACAGAGCTTTCATCAGTGGGAGGCAGCTGGACTCTCCAAAGAGTCTCAGCTACTCAGGGCTGCAGGCACAGTGGGGCTGCTCCACTATGACATTTCACATCCAGATCGGCCACTATAATGGCATTTCACACACTTTTCAAGCAGCCAGATTGGCCTCCCCTCGCTGTAGAAATGTATAGTTTTTTCATTGTTTGGGTTTATTACAGTGTCTGAGAGAGATGGAATGGATTGTGAGATGGAAAGATATTTTGTGGAATGATTGCATAGACATTTGCACTGTATTACAGCATAAATACACCTATTTGCTGTGATCTATTCTCATCTACTGTATTTCCAGTTTATTGGTTCATCTAAAATGATGTCTTTGAACGTAACCATTTATTTGGTGTATATTTACAAAAACATAGTAGTTGGCATCACTGAAATACTCATTCTCCACAGTGTGTGGTAACTGACAGTAAAGCAAACTCCAGTTGAGTCTGAGTCACTTCAAACTAAGATTTGAAAATGAAAATAACCTTGTTTTCCTGTGGAGCCCAAGTGTCCGATGGGGGATGTGTTGCGAATTAAAGCATGCAGTAACCATGCCGCTGGGAGATCAATTTGTACAAACCTTATCACAATTTTTTATTTTTCAAAAGCCACTTGTGTGGGACTAGTTAGTTTTTATTTTTTCCACAAAGAAATGGTCAGCGTGCTTCTCTTTGAAGTTCAAGCTCAAAAGATTTGTCCCATTTGCTCCGCGGAATTGCATTTGCTGACATAGTATTTGCTCATAAGTGCTATGTGCTACACTACAGTATCTGAGTGCATTAGATTAAAGAGAAACCGAATGCACTGATGCTGCCTGATAACTGCAACATAATATTAAAAAGTGCAAGAAATAAATATTTATATGCAAAGTGTTTCATAGCAAAAATAAATGCAAATTTTAAGCGACCCCTGCGGGTAATGCACAAGTTACAAGCTGATGGAGGCTCCATGGAGGGTCGCAAATGTTGTTTTTGTCATCTTAGTTTTTCATCTTGGAGCGAAAACTTCACCAGACGCATCACTGTGCATTTAAGTAAAGACGGAGTGAAAGTCGGTACAATGGTCTAATTGCTGCTCTTTAAATTGACAAACTATATGTAATTACAGAGCGAGTGTGAAACAGTAATATTGTATTTGGGAAGAAATCTTTTGTCGGGTTTGCAAGGCGCTGTGCATGGACCTTAATTATGAGACAGGATATTGGAGAGAAAGCCGTGAGATCCATGTGAGAGGTCGTTATCACATGTGACCTTTGCGAGTGCAGGTCTATAGTGTGCCGCCACAGCTCCTGCTTTGATTAGAGAGATAATGTGGGTTTGGACGGAGCCATCATAAGACTCTGACATTCTTTAACAGCTTTTCAAATGTGATGTACCTTCTGTGTTTGTGTGAGAAGGACTCAAACCACTGTGGGAATACAAATTGTCATTCAAATTGTCTTTTTCTTTGTGTGAATGTGAAAAATGTTGCCAATATTTCCAAATAACAGTTGTGACTCAAAGACAGTGCTAATACAGCATTGAACCTTTTTTGAACTGTGAGAATATTTCAAAAATGATAGGCTGATAATGGGATATGGTATCTATGAATCTGTGTCGTGGGCAAAGAATGTCTGTTGTTGGCCCTGAATGTCCTGCTGTGAGATTTCTTGCTCATACAAAGCTGCTTCATAGTGCCTTACTTCTTTATTATGCTAAAGTCAGACTTAATTCCTGCTTGCTTATTATGCAAAAGTTAGAGACTTTATTGATTTTAGTATAGAGTTATTGTTCCGATCAAGTTCCGTTAACAGGTGGGAGGGGTTAACTACTTTTACAGATTGAAACGATTGGAGTTTTAGTGACTCCATGTATGTAATGCTAGGTGCATTACATACATGGAGTCACTAAAACTAAAAACAACATTCCTCTTGCTCCAGCTTCAATTTCTTGATATTTAGAGCCGAACCAGAATGGATAGAAGAGCTTCCTTTTCCTATCGAATTTTCCGCCATTGCTAAACTACAAGCAGCAAATTCAGTGCAAACTCTTGACGTCACCTACACCTACTCACAACAGCCGTCTCCTGTGCTGATTGGTTGGAGGGGATTCAACTTAGGTAACTGCAGACACTGGGAGCAGACCCTGACGGACATGTGGGAAATAATCTTTGACCAGAGTTTACTGGCTAAGGCCAGGCTAATCTTGTGCTGTGTGCTCCTCTGCCGTTCTCTAACAGGTGGTGATGCAACACTGAAATTTCCCCACTGTGGGACAAATAAATAAATAAGGTCTTAACCTTAATCCCTTTATGCACAAAAACTATAAAATATCTATGTAAAACTTACTTTTGTATCTGCTTTCATTCAGATTAATGTGTGGTTCTATTTTTGTTACTTATAAAAGAACAAACAGCTAAATTTGACCTCATAGAAATGAAAACCCAAACAAGAGATTCATTCTGCTCTCTGATTGGATAATCTGCTTGAAAATTCTAAACATAAATATTATGGACATCAAGTTCATTGTATTTTCAATTAGGAATAGCTCCAGTTTAAAAAACAGTTTGTACACATGATTTGTACACATTTGATTTGTACATGCAAACCTGTCATAATAAAAAACATGATATGGTCCTTTTGAACCCACATTTACAGAGCAACAAAGGATTAGTGTTGAGTGTTGGCGCTAAAACCACGAAGACACAGTTATAGTAGGTGTTGAAGGAAGTTATGCCAAGAAGCTGAAAGAACATGAGCCAATTAATTCTGCCTCATAAGTTTTACATCCGTTATCATTATTGTCTATTACGTGGTTAATTTATTACATCTTTTAAATATTTCAAATGTGCTTCACTGGTCCATGCACGCATTACACCCTGAGGTCTTCAACAGCGGCTCGTCCCACTGAGTATTGGACAGAATTGGTATCAATATTCTCCGCCTATAACACACACATATATATACAGCATATTGTGTCTTTAGCATTTGGGATTTACATTTAGAGTCTGAATAATGCAATGTCATTGAGCAGGGGGAATTCTTTACTTAATGAGAGCCTATAAGCAGTCTGCCAGAGCGATCTCCGACCATAGTCTGCTGTCAGGATGTCAGGGAATCTCAATTTAACGGCTAAGTTAATCACACAGGGACCATCTTGTGTTGGCGGCCTTACTTGCTTGTTTTTAGTATTAATACATATTTATAGGGAGTAAGTGGATGAATTTTAAAGGTGCATGGTTTGTGTTATTGATTTTAATTTGGAAGATAGATCGGATGTTGTAATGCACTCTGCTCTGGAAATTTCAATGAAGAGAGCTGGTTATTGTTTATCGTTATTAACGCGAGTCATTAAGGCCTTGGCACGGGCAATGGAGGCTTTCATTTTCAAAGCAATCATTCAGAAACAAATCCAATTCAGTTTATATTATTAGATTATTTACCAAACTGCTATTCTCCGTTCAATATTCTATCCTTGGCCTTTCCTCCAGAGCAAAATAATTTCTGCCTGTCTATCAGGGGTAACCATAGCGATTGGCTTCAAAACACCAAATAACCATTGTATATTTGTAGGTCGCTTTTTCCTTTTAAAAAAATGGGTTTGCTCATGCTCAACATCTGCGTTTAAATTAATAGATTCAACCTCTGTCTCTATAGGTGAAACTTGTCGAATATCGTTAAAAGTTTGTTTATTTCTGTAATTCCATTGAAAATCTAATCTATCTAATGTCGATGTTTATGGCTTACAGACCCTTTTCGAAATATTCACATTTTTTGAGATGTTTTTGTAGCATTCAGTTGATTTTTAGGTTGAAGCCAGGACTGATGGTTGAATATGTTTTTATTATGACCATTCTTTGAGTCACGTAACCAAAGTAAAAGCTAGAACAGAAATACAAAATTACCAGTGAACCTTACAATTGTTTCTCATTACTAGCTAAATGGCCCTCTCCATCTACACCTGCGGACTGCCCTGCCCCCTCCATCTACACCTGCGGACTGCCCTGCCCAACCCACCAGGGAGTGCTTCAGTCCTGCACCGGACCTGTCCACGCTCTGCGGCTGCTGCGTGGCATTGGTCCTCGTTCTGTAGCTTAGGTCCTGGATCTACAGCCCGTCCGTCCGTGTCGGAGCGGATCCCTTTCTCAATATGTGGGTCTCCCCGAGGTTTCACTCTTTTTTTTCCCACTGGGTTTTTGTGAGTTTTTCCTTGCCGATGCAGGAGGGTCTGTTGGGCAGTCAGTGTCCAACTAGAAGGACTGTGGTGATGACACTTTAACATTCTACAACATGTATGACATTTATCAACATTCATGGACATTGGTCTCTCCCTATGGTCCAATTCATATGTGTATATTTTATGTTTTAACTGTTGATTCTCTGATCTGTGTTGGTGATTTCAATGGTTTTGTTAAGTCTGCTGAGATGACTTCTGTTGTGATTTAGGGCTATACAAGAATAAGTTGTAAGTTGTTGTTGCTAACCTGTTTACTGATTGTAACCCTAAACATATTTATAAAACTCTACAGTCTTTACACATTTCACATACAGTACATACAAACCGTGTTCCCTTTGAAACCCAAGCTAAACCTTTATTTTTGTTACTTCTAAACCGTGTTCATGTTAGTTTTCTCTGTAGACTATAGCTGAATCTTTTTCTGACTGACAAATGTAGCAAATTTAGCACTAGCCACTTGCTTCCTGTCATAACAAAACATGTACTCATATAATATAACAATAACAGCGGTAATCCACCTTTACAGTTTGATTTGTACAATCTGTTATCAATATTATAACATAGAACGGCTTAATATATCTCTCTCTGCATGTCATTTTGAGATGAATCACAAAAGTCATTCAATTTCGAACGATATTCTAATTTTCCGATTTTGCCCACTATGTTTCCAATCCAGTTCAAATTGATTACCTGCCTTTTACGCTGCCAAATCAACACTGTCTACACATACAAATTGATCACTTACGCCATACACAAATAAATAAGTTTGTTTTTCTGCTCTTTTTCCGACACGGGCGGCCAACTTCTTCCCGGCGATCTATAATGGAGTAGATATTACAGCGCGTATTGATTGATGTCTCCTTCCCCCCACTTTGACATTTGCTTATCCCCGTCCGCATCTACCGCTATTGACGAGGTCTGTATCTGGACATCTTCCTAAGCTGTTTTGTCATTTGTCACCTCTTAAATAAAAACCGCAAAGGGGGAGTTGTCAGTGATGAGGCTTGATGATAGCGACCACAATGCTTTCATCCAAGTGCAGGGAGAGCGCACTTTCCTCTACGTTTCGTTAAACCACTTGCAAACCGCCGGCTGAATACCCTAATAAGCAGGCGCCCGCCATCTTGAATTTACTCTTATAAGTGGGCAATTTACTACAAAAAACTATTGAAAGCGTGTCTTTTGATTTAACACATTTTAAAAGTAATGCCTTTAATAAGCCCACTCTGCTGCGTCTCTGTCGAAAATCTAACGTTATCCTCTCAACTCTTGGATGCGAATTGGTGAGATCAACACATCCTGACTAAAGCTGCTAAATGCACCCGGTGCGACTTTTCAGCTTTTTAACTTTGCCAACTCTGTATTTGTAGTACAGTGGAAGTGGCATTGCTTTTACATTGGTGAGACGCAGATTTTCGCCCCATGAGGTAGAAGAGACATCCTTCCTCTCCAACCTCCCCTTTTCCATCCATCCCTCCCTCGGCTTGGCTCCTGCAGAGAGGCTATTATTGCAGCTAATTATCTACAAATAGGCCCAATATGACAAACACGGCCTCGCAACGGCACCAGCTAAGCGTAGGAATAAGCCGCAAAGACAGACAAAGCGCAGGACAAAAGTCTTGGCGGAAATACAAAGAAGAAATTTGAATCATAGATAATTGAGAGGAATGTGGTTGAGACACAATGTGGACCAGGGTAAAAAAAAAAAAACATGTCTAAAAAAGATATAAGTGGGAGGGAGATGGGTGAAGAATGAGAGAATGGATGAAGTGACACTAAAAGGGAGACATCATACGAGGAACGGCAAATGATCTCGTCTATACTGTGTGTGTGACTGCTTGTTGCTACTGGCAACTGGCGGTATACAGGCCACATCCATTTAGCTCCCAGCATGCCTCATGATCCGGGCAGCTCAGGGGTCTAAGACTGTCTGTCTCATTTCCATAGAAGAGCTCATTTAGCAGACGAGCGCGGATGCATCAATGGGTGCTTGATTAGATCCTTACCTCAGATATATATGAATATTTATCAGTGTTGAACGAATCCACATTCACTCCGCTTTCATTTGCATCCACAGAGTGTCCTCCTGCTCTTCTCTTAATTTCTGACAATGAATATATCAAAGGAGCATCACAGTTCCCCCGCAAAATGACAGCACTCAGGGTAATCTAGTTATTGTGGCTCTGCGGCATGATCCACTTTAAGTTTAGCTAAATTTGCGCGGCTTTTGTCTTGTTATGTTTTATTTGCCATGGTGACAACAGCGGCACTCAGGGACCAAAAGGAAAGCAGCGCGGGTAATGAAAGCAACGTGCTCAAAAGGATGTGTGTTTGAATTCATTTCAGTGGAAGATTAGTGCGCGACGGGAGCTGCAGGTGGATGCCAAATCGCAGAGTTATTCCCGTCCCGTCGGCCCCAAAAACAACACAATCACGCCCACGCACGCGCCCCGCACCAGGGATTGGGTAACTTACGTCGCTCACTCCAGCCTCCACTATCTTCAGGCCCGTCTCCTTCTCCAGCTGCTGCTTCTGTTGCACTGCACAGAGACAAAAGCAGAGGAGGTGTGAGGATGACAAAGTAGCAGAATTTTCACTTCCCCAAGGCAAGAACAAGTGGAACCGAGAAATGATGCAAGGGATGTAACAGAGTGAGTCAGATGTCAAACTGGTCATAGAAAATGGCCGGCCCACACATCTCGATGGAGAGTGGTGGAGAGTGCAGGGGGAGATGGTTGTGTGACAGGGGCAGGGGGCGACAGGTTCATCTCCCACTGACATGTTGTGTGCTTAGTCAGCGCATAATAGGGGAAAACATTTGGAGTCTTCAGAGTTTCCTACGTCAATTTAAACTGTGGAAGTTTGGACCATAAATATGATCTTTTTTAGATTATCACGAACAAAATACACTTGGAATATCTCTGTTAAGGTGGACTCGTAAAAGCTGTGAGATGGGAATGCATGTGTTGCAAATGGTTACAAAAGTATAAGAGTGTAAGAAGTTTCCCCTTTGTTTAAAGAAACCACAACAAATAACTACTGTATGAGGAAGACAAATCATGTGACCATAGTTCCTGAATCTCAAAACGGGTTCTTATCAATGGTTTTCACATGCATGTATTTTTGCCCTCTGTCACATCTTTAGATCAGCTTTTTTCTGAAAACAGATTATCAGCCCTCACTAAGCCAATCAGCTCTCAGTATAAGTAAAAGATACAATGCCTTCTGTTAAGATGTAGACAGAATGACATGTCTGATTTGTTCAAAATGTGACTTAAACTCTTTCTATTGGGACAAACAAAGTGTGTTCCATGTGGGCCACAATAATCAACCAGGTATCGAATACATACTGTACATAAAGCTCTAACATTCTAACATTCTTCACTGGTTGAGGATATAATCAAGTTGCATCAGGGATATTGCTTATAAATTCAAGGTTGACAGAATCTCCTTATAAAAACCTCAGTATGACAGTGTGCGTGAAGCTGAGGGACATCATTCAAACACATCCAAACATCTAAACGGTTCTTGTCAAATGCACCTTCTGAAAGATTGCATGGCGTTGCGTCAAATTTGAAGGTGAAAGACATGGTGCCATAAATGATAAAGCCATTCTAACCAATAAGAGAGTGCCATAGTTAATACACTTCGACAATCAATCCCCTCACCACCTTTACTGGCTTACAGCAATAGAGTTCCAAGAAGATTTGTTCAATGTCCCAACTTCTTTTTAAATTGAGAAGAATAAAAATGTAGTATTTTGTCTGACCCTGCTACTGAGTTTTTTCCTTTTTGCAGGACATCTCGATTTACAAACAGCTTCTTTCCACAAGCTGAAATCAGTTGGGTTCGGGTTGATCTTGCACTTGTTATTGAAACTGTTTTGTTGATTTTTTACGCAGCGACAATTGTCTCTTGTACTTTTAGCTTGTCTTATCTATGTGTTAGTCTGGTGCATACTGGGGTACTTTCTGCACATGTATTCCAATGTGGTTTTACTGCAAATGGCAAACAAACTGAACTGGTATTTGCAGGATGAGAAGGGAGCGTAAATGTCCTATTGTCCAGGAGCTCAGTGGTTGGTCGTCACAGGTGAACCAGAGCTGCTCACGCATATAAAGCACATGGAGAGCAGCAGTTTCACAGCACAGCACCTTGACTGTCTTTGTTCTTGCAGAAATTAATACAGCACCTCAGTCAGATCCCCACATCTATCGATCTAATCAAATATGGCATGTTATTTCCACATCTTTGCTCAGGAACAATACTCCATGTAAATCAGACCAAAGCAAGGTACTGTTAAATACCCAGTCTCCCAGATCACACACTCACCTTACTTTGATGAAAACATTTATTTTGCAAAACAAAATCAAAGAGGTTTTCATAGATGGAGCTAAATTAACGAATGAATAGCAAAATGAGCCATGATTTTCATTTGTTAGCCTGTGAATGTGATTGGTGAAGCTGAAAGGAGAAAGTTAGGTCCTTTAAATCCCATTTCCTCAGATGAAGGCTATGCAAATGGCCCTGAAGAGCTGAACCCCACCTCACACTCCAAATGCAGCCGTTTAATTAGTATTTTAATCTATCCCAATGATTCCACTCAGTCCACAATGTATGCAGCATTGCGTCTAATTAAGCACACCACTTTTAGGACGCCCATCCATCTCTGACCCGCTCCTCTCCTCGCGCTTATTAGAGCTGCTGCAAACACTGATGGCTCCATCTTGTCACCAACGCAAATGCAAACTGGCTTATATGTTACCAGTCAGTTGGAGTCTCTATAGTGGACGGAGGAGAGGTCAAAACGCAGATGTACAGTAGCTCACCAGCTGGAAAAAAGTCTCATCCTTCTGTTATTGGAACCTGGGTCATATCTATGGCATTCTGTGAGGCCATGGAAAGAATAACAAACAGTATTTAGTAAACTGGACTTATACAAGGATATTTGCAACCCACATTTTAAACAGAGTGAGGATGTTGGGACTTTTCTCCAGGCGTGATTTCAGTTTTTGATTATTGTAACTTGAAAATTTGAATATTATGTGTTTGCAGTAAGTATTTTCACATACTGTCATAGCAAAATGAAAGAGCAGTGAGAGTGGGTCGGGTTGGGGGATTGGTTACTAAATATGTCAAATATTGTTTCAAACGCAGAACTGATTTAAATTTGAAAAAATCAATACACACACTGCAAAAAACAAAATGGAGGTAATAATAATAGTTATTTTAATTTCAGTACAATGGAACAAAGCCATTTAGTATTATTTCAACTGTTGCTTTATTTTCTCATTCCCAGGGAGACATTTCTTGTATGGGGAAATCTCGTCTTAAGGCAGTTAAAATGTGCTCGAATTAAGATACATACAGCACATTTTTGACATAATTTTAATCACTTCTAGTAAAAAAAATATATATATAGCTCACCATTCTACTGCAAAGAGAGGAGAACTGAAAACTCGCCCCCCATTAGCAGAAGGACACACGTATTTAAGTGGAACAGTGCCAAGATCATTCCACGTTTCCACCCCTACATTTAGTCGCAGGAATATCTCCATAGTTAGCGACTGTACCTGCTATTTGGGGGGGGGAGTAATGAGCAAGGTAATTGGCCCAGCTTGGTGAAGGGGCGTAGGTGGTGGGGGGAGCCAAGCTGCTAAAAGGTCACGCCACGAATTGGTTCTAATGAGGACCCCACTTGGGTTGCAACACATGATGAGCGAAAACGACCAAAGATTAGTCTGAAATCACAGCTGAAGCTAAGGTTTGAGTGACATGCGGCCTCCGTTAGGACTCACGGTGGAACCAACGCACCCTGAAGGTCAGTATTTACTTGTGAATCAAAGCTGAGGACTCTCCAATCAACCTGAGGGAATGACAGTCCACAACAGC
The DNA here is from genome assembly GCA_964034765.1 of Knipowitschia caucasica. NCBI lineage: Eukaryota > Metazoa > Chordata > Actinopteri > Gobiiformes > Gobiidae > Knipowitschia > Knipowitschia caucasica. The sequence continues at coordinate 22,335,830 of OZ035843.1, forward strand.
CACTTTAAATGTAAATACAATGTACTTGCAGAGCTCATTAACTGCCCACTAGATGGATGTGTCCAGAATACGGCGGTGAATGGATCGCTTGTTCTGTCACTGTACAGATAACAGCCCACAGCCTCTCTTTTCGGTCGCCCCCTCGTACTAACCTCCCACTGGAGTACCTCTCTCTCTCACACGCACTCAGCCTGATTTTCGCAGCTTCAAATTAGCCACCAAATACTCCTGACAGACTGTGGAAAAGAGATGTCAGCTTTGATTTCAGAGAGCCTCCTCCAGCCATTTTAATAGCCATTGTGTGAGTCTACCCAGTGCAATCGCTAATATTGAGATCTGATCCTTACAGCCGTATTTGATCTGCAGACTTTCCGAGTCATATCGAGCTGCATCATCTCTTCACCCGTTGAGAACAGGGGGAAAGCCACAGGATTGGATTGGGTGTTAAAATTCTGCATTTACATCACGCCCAGATCACACCCAGTATTACACAACGACATGAGATTTTCTAGTGAATATGAGACAATCACATGTGAATGTCTAAGGCTGGTCATACGCAATCAATTTTGTGACAACACATTTTTGCCAGACCACAAATTGTAAATGGAGTTACGATAACCTGCTGCACGATGAACGCACAACAGCTGAATGCAGGGATTTCAAAGATGATATTTGTCGTAAGTCGTATGCTCCGAGCGTTGCTGAAGTGCTGTCAAAGCAGCGTGAACACTGTCAAATACAGCTGCAGGCAGCAGTAAACACAACACTGAGGGGCAGGAGCAGGACTGAAGGCTCCGGGGTGAACTGGAATAACAAGCGTGTCTATAGTACATCCTCTGAACTAATTACTGCAGAGCACGAGAAAAGTTTGAGTTGGACTTAAAAGCTATATGCTAATGTGGCACACTCAAGGGTCAGAGCAAAAGAGGAGGTCAGTCGTGGTTGGAGGATGTGAGATGAACCCGTCTTTGTTCATTGAGAGGGCAACGACATTTATGGACATTTACTGTATGAACAATTATGGACATTGGTCATCTGCCCCAATCTGCAATGGTTCTATTTGTAGTGTTTGTTCATGATTGCATTTTCTGTGTGTATGTAACTGTTTGATTCTTTGATCTGTGAATCAACACAAAAATGTGAAAATTGAAAGTGAAATTGAATTGAAGGCCAGCATGTGTGCAGACTTTCACTTATATAGGTTTGCATGTGCGCCTTTAACCCAGCCATAAAGCAGCCATTTAGTTCATCATACTAGCATTAGCTCTCTGATGGTTTGGCAATGCAATTTTATATGATGACATTTTTGGAAAAGTAAGTAATCTTTATTTGTAAAGCACCTTCCACAGACAAGAGTCACAAAGCGTATTTTTCCTCACACACGGCGATGGAAGTGTAGTCCCCACACAGGACGCCAGACCTACATGTTTTTAGTGGTATGAGAAACCAGAGCACTCTGAAAAAACAGGAGCAGACATGGGGAGAACATGCAAACTCCACACCATGTCTGGGCCAATGCCGAACAGTATTCATCCAATCGGAGCCGTGTATGTTAGGGAATGTCTTACTACGTTACTAATACAATTAATTTGCCTCATTTAAGCTACGACAAAAAGCTCAAATGGGTTTTTACATTAACTGTGCTGCCTCCATCACAACCAGGATCCAATCTCCCATCATTTAGGGGTTTTTCTTCTTTCTTTTCAGTCTGTGTCATGTGTCATTCGCAGTTAGTCCACAGTGAATACAATTATTACCCGCCCTCTTAGCATGGTAGTGATAAAAATCCTAATACGGACTTGCTAGTAATTTTTCAACAGGCACAAATATACATCCTGCTCTGAAAGTTTGTTGTTTCATAATTTGGTTATATTGGCTTTTTTCATGGGCTCAGACAGACCTCCACACGCGCATGCCTTTGGTTTCGTCGCTCGCAATAGAAGATGAAAGTAACCAGGCTGCATTCTACTGCTTCATGCTCCATCAAACATAACATACAGCCCACTACAAGCTTCACATTATTACTGGCTTTATGTAGTCCCCACATGTGCATGCTCAAGAGTAATGTGCTCGGATTAAAGCTATGCACATTGTGTTGTCGAAAGCATCAGAGAAACTCATCAAGGGCCCGCTGAACAAGGGGGGAAAAGCCACTCCAATCACCCAGCTCAGAATTTCCAAACATCACTGCTGCACATTAATGAGAGTGAACGCATAAAAACACCATAAACAAAACATTAGGGCTTGATTTTATGTGACCTTTGAGTTGCTCCTTGCATATGTACTCCGACAAAATGGTCCTGTCACAAGGGCAGTTTGATTAAAATGTGACTTCCATTATGCAAGAACCACAACCATTCTGATTTGTTCCCATTTCTTTGAATTCATTTTCTAAAAGTGAGCAAGAAATGATTAGCATGTAATAGGACACAGTGTCTTTTGTTTTTTTCACACATTAGCTATAGTTTGTGAAAATAGCACTACAATATTGTTATGTTGATAGTTGTCTTGTTGTTGTAAACATGTACTTGCTACTTGCACATTACCCATAATGCTTTGAGTCTTGCTGAGAAGGAAACCTGAAGAATCAAGGTAACACTTTGAACCACCTGCCTCAGTGTTTTTAAAAACGGTCTTATTTATTTAGCTAAATAAATGTCTTATTTAGCTGTGCATGTGACTATGACAGCATTTTTAATACAATATGTTTCATGAATTTGCACTGTTTTAGTTTTTTATTGTTTTCCATTTTTAACCCTTGTATTATGTTAAGGGTCAATTTGACCCATTTCAGTTTTTGTGTTGATCAAAGTACTAGTTATCCTTTCTTTTTCTTGCTGAAATTTGGTGACTTTTCCTCATCTAGGGTCATGAACTGATGTGTAAAATTTGGACACTTTGATGTGTAGTGGAAAATCTGTGCAGAGTTTGTATACAAAGATGATGTTGCGGGTCATTTTGACCCAGACGCTTTAATGTGGGTAAATAGTTGTTAAGATCCAAAAAAACATGTCTCTTTGACATTGTATTTTGATTGCCTCTGAGACCCAGAGCCAGGTGTGTGAAGAGAGGGAACTTTCTCACACTTGTCCTTGTCACTGTTCTCATGTCATCTCTTTTGCCTAGCGTACATCGGACTGGCAACTGATTATATCCGTCGCCTTTGAGTTGCTGCCCCGCACACAGCGACAATGTGGCGAAAACGGGCAACTCCTAGAAGCAGGCCAGTCTCGGGAATAACAGCGCGTACATCGACAGCAACTGGCCTCAACTACAGTGTGTTTTCTGACATAAACTGTAGAGGGCGCAATACACACATATTGTTGGAGCGCACACATCGGGTGATATCTCCGGATCTGAGGACAAATAGTTGCCAAAAAGTAGAACACGGGCAACTGACTGAATCCGGAGATCGACTGTTTATCTCCAGTTGTAAGAGCGCTCACATCGACCGATTTTGGCAACTGATCATCTCTATCATCTACTCTCAGTTGCCAAAAGCCGCCTTCAACTAGTTGTCTCCAGTTACTCTGTCCATGTACGCTAGGCTTTATACAAACTCACCAAAAATGCGCTCCAGAAGGATGACGACATCTGAGGAGACTTTATCACAGATTTTTAACTGGGATAATGATGTAGAGGAAGAGATTTCAGAAACAGAGAATTTTTCAGAGACAGAGGACAATGTTATTGCTGATCCAGATTGTCAATTTTCCTACGATAAGGAGGATTCAGAGGACGAATCTTTGGTCAAGGAAGGAGGAAGGGAGGAATGAAGTAAGGTAGGAAGGAAAGAAGGGAGAAAGGAAGGAAGGAAGGAAGAGAAAAGAAGGGAATAGAGGAGGATGAACAGAGAGAAGAAAAACAGGATGAGAAGACGGAAGGAGAAAGCATGGCAGGAGGAAAGCAGGAGGGAAGAATTGTCATTTTGACCCGAGAGGAGGACAAGAGGATTAGACTAAATCTTTCTTAAATATAGCGTTGGAATTAAAAATGTATTGTATGTCACGTTACTAAATATTTATATAACCTAAAATAAAGTTGTTATTGGTTTAACCTGTTTTCTTGACTGTTTTGAGTGCATTTACACAGTACGGGTCAAAATGACCCGCAACATAATCAATGTCATTTTTTTTCAACATAATACAAGGGTTAATTGATATACATTGAGTTTAGCTAATGAAGCACATTGGCCTCTATGAAGTCATAAGATTCATATCCAACGTTTTTCTGAAGGTTGATGGAAGCTAATATTAGCCTCTTCTATGACGCTTTGATTGTGTGAATTCGATCGATGGGAAGTGAACCCCCCAACCCGCAAAGCATTATGGAACTGTGCAAGTAGAAAATGGAAAATAAGACAATAACTCTGATCCTGTGTGTGTTTCCAACATCGTAGAGCACATACAGTTGCCTTTTGACCATGTGGGTGTCTGTCGTTGACAAAAATAATTTTTCACTAGTGGCTGATTGATCTGTTAATACTGAATAACATTCACATGCATCACATCTATCTGTCAGGCCCGCTCCCCTCTCTCCTGCTCCTCAGGTCTTCTATCCAACCACTTCTCTCTCTCCATCCGTCACTCCAGCCAAACAAAATGAAAGTGTTTATTGTGGAGGAGGGCTGACGCTCACGCCTCTCCACAGCCGTTAGCCTTATCAGCAGGCAATCGGCGCGATATTAAAGCTGCCATTCCGCCCATCACTTTCCCCTCGCACATATGATGGCTGTCTCTACCTATCAGAGCGCAGCGAGGGGGAGGGAGAATGCTGAGGTGCCGATCTGTGTGCGTGGAGGGTGGGGTAGGGGTATCGTGCACCTGATCCCAGTCACTGATAAAACACATGGCAACCTATTTCCCAGTCTGAATCCAAGGAGCGAGGTAGCAACCAAAACAATAATACTCTTCTATAAAAAGTGCAGCATATTCATTACATGTATGATATGGACCGTGTAGTATACGCATAACCTCTTATCAGTCCCTGCTGATGCATATCAAAATGTAATGCACCCACATATTGTACTTTCAAAAGAGAAATATAGAATGACTTTTGGGTGAATTTGATGGCTCGTGATAAAAATCCTAAGGAAATACAAAAGCATTCAGCCCTCTGTCCTCAGAAGTGTCATCCGACATGTTGCTGTTCGTCTTGTTCTATTGCACTGATCTTTAAAAAAAAGAATCTAAAATCAATCTAAAAGAACTTAAAACCTGTTAATGTCAGTCAATGCCAACCGGATCAGTGAATTTTGCAACATATTTCCATCTCCAATGGTTAATCTGTAGGGTTATGCAAAGAACCAATGACCAATAATAAAACATTGAACTATCAATAAGAATGGTCATGACTTGCTTTCTGTGTTCTTCTCTTTTTTAGTAGCAACTATTGCTGTTTTCTTTTTTGTTAAAAAATGTCCAAAAATGTAGCCTCCATCCTTCTTTCATATAGCAACCAAATCCCTTTGATGCCTCTGATCCAATCAGCAGTGCCAGTCACATTGGCCCATGTCTGTCACATGGAAGTGCATGCTGTTAACTGCAGGGGTCCTGGTCGGCTGACTGTTTATTCAGCCTGATCGATCATTTCCTGTGGATAAGCCACAGTGCTCCATACGAACCAACTAAATCAACACACCACAAACTCTATATTCTTCCAACAAAACCATTCCTTTAGAGAAGCACAGCGCCCAGTTTAAGATACCACCACAGCTTCAGTGTTTCACAAATGACATAAAAACACAAGAATTGGTCTGAGTTTGGGCGCTTTCAATCACAGGAATCTGCACGTGTCCAGTATCCAGCACAGACCCTGCCATAGCCTCAGTGTCAAACGCATTAACGACCCGTCCACTTTCAAACACAACCCACATGACACATTTATAATTGCATCTTCCCTTATTAGAGTGCCCTTTCAAAGATGGCTGAATAATTCACCTGGATCTGCACTGGAGTCAGACACACATATCTTTTCCTCAGCTGCTGCTTGATTAATAGATTGTGGCTGCTCTGACACTCTGTGTAGAATAGGCATTTTGCCTTTGATAGGTGCTGACACCAATTCTTCACGGACTGCAGGAGATTGGGGAACGGAGGCTGTGCGAGCAAATGACTTGGATAGTGAGCCATAGTCCAGATGTGGAGGAACCCTCTGGATGTCAATGTGCATTCTCCACAGGACCAGTCAAGTCCGTTTACTCTGGCCTTCAGAGATGACATTCTGCAGATGTGTGACACACGCCATGGTTATCACATGTGACAATCAGTCAAAAGGAGCAGCTCGTGCATGGATTATGACAGACAAGGCAGTAAACAAAGCACATCTGAAGCTATCATGGCCATCAGGCGCCCAGCATACTGCAGTCGTGCTGCCTGCTCTTTGGGTGACCTTTTCTAATAACACGAGCTGGCAGCCTCACTGTCAGGACGCCACACTCCCCTCTGCTTAAACTAACTACATCTGTGTGGAAAACTTTCACACCTTAGACAGTGTTGTCCCTGAGACACTGCAGTGCAAATGGAGTCTGGTCATCCACATGGATAAACACTATTTCAGCTAATCTTAAATTCTCTGTTGGGCTTTGTCCAGGTGAGAGCGGATGTATCGATGCCTCTCAAAGACATTTTCACAGGCATTTTCATTAATAGACTCAAATAACTTCATATGTTTGGGGCAGCATTTGCTTGACAGGAAACAAACAATAAGTGCCCAACAAAGTAGTGCCCAAAAATGTATCAGTGACATAAGATTCTACATTGTGTTGGAGTTCATCTCTGTAGTAAAGATGTCCAAAGTAAACAGTACAGTTTCATGCAGGAGATTGAAGATTTGTTTTAAGGCAATTGTCTCTCTGGATTTGAGTGATATAGATGAAAACATCTGGACGTTTGCCAGAGTCTGAAGGCACTACAGAGGGAGGCTGGTGCCACACTGCGTACTCCCACAGAGGAGCTCTGGCAGCGGCAGTCCTACCTGTCACTGTGCAGCAATTATCCTTCAGGCTGCCTCCATGGACCACCTCCTGCAGGTCACCACATTACTAACCACATCAGTGAATGCGCCCAGGCCTCATCCACAAACACGTGTCTCTTTTCATCCACGAGCTAATGGCTAGAACAAATTGTAATGCGTTGGAGCAGACATCCTGCTCAAACCGAGGCTAACATGCGTCACTCAGTAGATGCAAACAAACATACCACTTCTGTTTTAGATCAAGACTCTGTTGTGATAGTAAAAATAAGCTACAAAATACAATAGAAGTGTTATACATGAATAATATGCTTGAATAGCAAAGCATCAAATTTACTGTATACTGTAAAGAGGCCAGATGTAAACCTTTGATGCAGAGAATTACGATTGTGGAAATGGAGAAACACATTAAAAGCACAAACATGAGAGCATTTGGGGCACATAGAGGTGTCATATGCAGAGTTTGATACAACCATAACATGAAGGAGCTGTGAAGGGTGATTTCCAAGCTCAATGTCACCTCATTACCAGAGATTTGTTCCGACTGCCATTAGAAATCTCAAACGGCATCACTCAAATCAGAAACATGAAGTAAAGGAGACGCAGAAGAGGGTTGGGATGTGGTCTGTGAGCCACACACATAAAGCTCTACCAATCCTACGTTTCACTATTGTTGTTTTCATGAGGAGAGTGATTTTACAGACTAGATGTGACAGAACAAATCAGAAAAGAGATAGCAGCAGAGGAAATTTAGCCTTAGAGAGGCAGAAACCAACAAACAAAAATCTAAATTGGATTCCAGATCAGCCCTGCAAAACCTGCTAATGTGATCTTGACAGAAATTCATCAAAGCGACATTGTATAAATGCATGCAAGACATACGGACTCCTCTTCAAACCTCATTAGTCTAAACACCTAGAGTAAAATCCGAGCGCCTTATGTTGCTTTTTTTTATAACACAATATTTTGAAGTCTCAGTAAGAAGAGGTTTCAGACAGAAGCCAACATGCGTTGCTTGTGAAGCTAAGTCAATCTGAAGCACTAAAGCTCGGAGCGCATCTCCAGATGCCGCTGCGTGGATGGATCCTTGGAGAGAGGATGAAGTGTCAGTAGTAGGCTTGGTCTACTCGCTGTGCACACTGGTTGCACCTCAGACCGTGTGCGTGTCTCTACATGGTGCTGTTCCGTACAGCTGGGAGTGGTGGGTGTAAAATGGAAGTGTAACACAACAGCCTGCACAGGTGTCAAATGAGAAATATGACATCTCCCTTCAGAGATTTTATTAGCTCTGATCTGGCTTTGTATTCTGTCTCGTATGTCAATCCACCACTGTTTTATATTATTATTTTTCTTGGGGACAAAATGTGATAATGATTATTATATGTCTAAATCTGAGCAGCTGTGTCTGCAAAGGGAGAGAAAACCAAACGCAGGGAAGCATGAAGGGATGCAACACGCAAAATGAAAATACACAGTTTGACTGCTTCCATTGTATGAGCACCCCTCCTTCTCTGAATCAATCACCAAACTGCAGTTTCTCAAACAATTTCTTTGAAAACGAGGTTGCCATTTGGAGGAACAGCATGATGATTAAATCTATATGCGCAGAAACACCTGACGTAGTTCCCTGCATCAGAACGCTCTGTGCTATACATACAGACAGAGTCTGCTGCTCTGATTGAACTCTTGAGCAGGGAGGGGGTGCAGCGCGTACAAGCACACCGCCCGGCCTTTTTAAGGACACCTGTTGGGCTACATGGCTCATCTCCTCCTCATTTAGCCGTCTGTCTGGGCTCCGTGGGGCTGATTAGCAGGAACCACTTGCTCTGCTTATCAGTCTAATTAGAGCTGTTGGCAGGTGACACACCGGAAGCGTGTCATGGTGGCATTCAGGTATATACTGTATGTGTGTGTTATAATATTTACCCCAGCTCGTTTTTTATCTGACCTTTATGAAACGTATATTTAAGCCCAGAGCCACTGCAGTACATACTGTAGTAATTAGGCCTGTAACAACAGATATCTTTCAGTTCAACTCTCCAAAAAATCTCCTACAAATGGCTTTGGCCGCCTAATGGAAGAAGACGTACAGATTTTAGTGACAATGTTAAGAAACTTTACAATGAATTAGCATGAATATCAATTGAAGACCAAATATTATTTTTTCACTATATTTGACTTAAGTCAATTTAGATTTCACTGTCCGGGCAGATAACACTCCAGAGCTTCCCCTCTCATACTGTAAAAAAAAAAGAATCCAGTTGCGTGCTGCCATATTGTAATATATTGCAATATGGCAGCATGCAACATATATACTATATATATATATATATATGATTCATGCGTACTGTGGGGAGAAAAAAGAAAAGAACTCTGCTGCAACAACATCTGTCCATAGGTGATATAAATATTGGTGGAGACGGTTTCTAGCAGCTCTCATTGGTATTGAAATTTCCCCATTACATAGAGGCCAACGTGCCGATAGCCGTGAGTAACCAGGAGCGTGGCCAAAGTGTGCAATGCTCAGAGCGCCTCTTCTCTCTGCTCTGCTCTCCTCAGAACCTCCCTGAGGTTGTTTTGCACAAGCAACAGTGCTCTATTTTAATTCTTTTTTATTTTAATTCTTTTAGATTTAAGCTCTGCCTTCGACACTATAGACCACGATATTTTATTGGATCGCCTCAAAACGTGGGTTGGCATCAGAGATACTGCACTTGGTTGGTTTCATTCTTATCTTTTAGAAAGAACCTTTGCGGTCACCATGGGTGATTTTACCTCCTCAACAGCCCCCATCACCTGTGGTGTGCCGCAAGGTTCTATTTTAGGCCCCATTTTATTCTCTATTTATATGCTCCCCCTAGGACACGTTATGGCCCGTCATAACGTGTCCTTCCACTGCTATGCGGACGACACACAGATCTACCTCCCGCTGAGACCAAACGACCCTGGAAGTCTGGCTGCTGTGGTCGACTGTTTTAATGATATGAACCGTTGGATGGCCCATAACTTCCTTCAACTCAACACCTCCAAATCAGAAGTCCTCCTCATCAACCCGCCTCCATCCATATCCCACATCCAAACCCACCTCGGCCCCCTGTCCTCAAACATCACTCCCTCCGCCCGTAACCTCGGTGTCATTTTTGATTCTCACCTCACCTTCCGCTCCCACATCAATAAAACCACCCAAACCTGCTTCTATCACCTCCGCACCATCTCTAAGATTAAAAACATTCTCACTCCTCCCGATCTCCATAAAGTCGTCAACGCCCTCATCTTCTCCCGCCTCGATTACTGTAACTCCCTCCTCTCCGGTCTTGATGCTAAATCCCTCTCCCGCCTCCAACTGGTTCAGAACGCAGCAGCCAGACTTCTCACTGGTTTTAACAGAAGGGAGCACATCACCCCTGTTTTAGCGTCCCTCCACTGGCTCCCTGTGCGATTTAGAATTGATTTTAAGATTTTACTGATTACTTTTAAAGCTCGTTTAGGTCTGGCACCAAGCTATATTTATGAACTTTTAACCCCCTACGAGCCCCCCCGCAGCCTTAGATCCTCGGGCAGGTCCTTGCTGACCATTCCAAGGTCGAGGCTCCGGACGAAAGGTGATCGAGCCTTTTCTGTCCGGGCTCCTCGGCTTTGGAACGACCTGCCCGAGGAGATAAGGCTTGCACCATCAGTATCCTCTTTTAAATCTCTTCTTAAAACCCACTTTTATAAAACAGCTTTTAATTGTCAGCTTTAAACTTATAATGTTGTATTTTACTGTCGGTCCTGTCTGTTTTGTGGTCTTGTGTTTCCTCTGTTTGTCTTGTCTTCTTGCATTCATTCTTATTGTTTTAACTTTGTATTATGACTGATGTATTGTTTATTATGCTGTGCAGCACTTTGTAAACATTGTTTTTGAAAAGTGCTTTATAAATAAAGATTTATTATTATTATTATTATATAAGCATGGGCACACACAGCGGTACAGACGTTTTTTTTTTTGTTGCATTATTAGAGAGATGCCACAATCCAACTGCTGTTTGGAGATCTCTCCAAGTGTTAAATGGCATTCAGACCTGCACTCACTGCTCGACATTACAGAGCTCTCCAGCTTTAGTATGCTTTGGGTTATGTCTCTCCTGTAAGACCCATTAAGACCCAGCTTTTGGAAAATTGTGCCCCAAAAATCTTTGATAGTCTTCAGATTTTATGATGCCATGCACACAGTCAGGCCTTTGGTGCCAGAGGCAGAGAAGCAACCCAAAAACAACCCTCACCATGGTTGTTTGACCACAGGGACCGTGTTATTTTCTCTGATGGTCCTGTTTGGGTTTTGGTAAACAGTACAGTACCAAAATGCTCTACTTATATCTCAGCTGTCCATGGGGCATTCTCCAGTCAGTGTTGGCAAACTCCAGTCTCTGTGAGCAGTGGAGCCTCCCTGGGTCTCCTTGCCTCTTCCTTGTAATTCACACGATGCAAGTTGACTTTGTCTTCAGGTGAATTTATCTCTCGTGCACACACAAACAAACACACACACACAAACACACACACACACACACACACACACACACAAACACACACACACACACACACACACACAGAACCTTGTAAGAGGTTATTTTTCTTTCTTCTTAAAGAGAGGGAAAAAAATAAGTGGCACAAGTAAACATATTGTTTGAAGGCAATAACACCAGAATAATAGGATTCCTTTCTTTTGAAACATTTTAACTTCATATACTTACAAAAAGACAGAGGTCTTCTCAATACAGCATAAGCGACAAGACCAGAGTTCACATAGTTTTAGACCAAGACTAAATACAGATGCTCCAAGCGTCTGTCATGTCGCCAATAGATTCGTTTGCTTTGACCTTCAGACCAGAAAATCAAGTGAAAAATCCCTGACTCCAGCATTTGTTGTAAAGACCAGCTTTGTTTTAATATGATTGCACAAAAAGTCTTAAAGATCCATAGTAGGTTACATTCTCTAGCTATTTACTCACTAAATGGAAGTAAAGTACACTACACTAAAACATACTACACCTCTGGTGCTTGCAGGGTCCACAATGATATCCTGGTTTATTTATTTTAAATCCCCCGGGTAATTATCCAGGCGATTCTGAGGCCAGGACTGGTCTGAACAATAGATTCTGATTCTATTTGGGTCTTTTCCGGTAAATAAAGGTTACTAAATACATTTAAACACATGTTTACCTTGAATTTGCATTTTACTGTATCCGACCAGCAGCACTCATTCAAAAGCCAATTTAAATATCCATTGCTTCCTGGTTAAAATGAATGAAAATAGCCTATACAGTATTTTTACACAAAGAAAACATTCCCTCCCTAGAATATGATCGTGAATCGTGGCACTGTATGTAAGAGTGTCTCGCCACAGGCTGCCTCACACTTCAAGTCCAATTACCTGTGTTAAGGCCACATGTGAGACGAGGGATTACAGCACATTATTGGAACACAAACAAGAGTCTCCCTGCCCGCCAACCTGCGGGCGCCACGATCACGGCAGCCGGGTAGGTGTGAGAGGTGTTACATTAGCACCTGCGCTCAGCGACGGTGGACCTCTGACCTTTCACCGCCGACCGGCACGCCACAGAAAACTCTCCCTCTGTCCTCCCTCTGGAGCATCGCACACCTATTTCCTTTTCATAATGTAGGAGGGGATTTTGAGGATTGTAAATAATGATTACTTGAGATCTTAAACCTTGTCTTTAAAATATGTGACGGGAATTTGACATAAAATCACTGTATTGTGTTGGATTGGTGATGAGTCAATAAAGATAATTTACGTTTAAGAGTCTGTAATATGGGACACATGTAGCTCCTAAACACTGATGCAAACCACCTGCTGGCGTTAGGCTCAAAATGGTGCAAACTCTGTATAAATATCTATTAAAACCAATGTGTGGTGCAATTTTTTGTTGGCGAATGTGAAAAAAAGATGGAGCCAAAACCAGCTACATTTCTCAAACAAATTGGCAACCCCGGTGCCATTCCTCATTCTGCTCTCTTCTTGGATAATCTGCAAGAAAATCGCAAGAATCCAGTGTATTTTTAATTAAGAATAACTCAACTTTAAACGTTTGTCCAGAAAAAGATCAAATATGATCCGTACAAGTGACCTGTGATCTGGGACATATTTAAAAGATGTACATGGAATTTAACATGGAATTATTACATACTGTCTCTTTAATGCAAGAAAAATGTCCAAGATACATTCATATTGAGTGTCATGAGATGAAGAAGCATTGAGGAATGGATATATTTCAAATAACGTTGATAGTCAGAGTATTTTTTGATAAGATATATAAAAGGTAAGTAATTCATCTTTATTTATAATTAGGTAGGTTATCTGTAATGGCGGTAGTAGTAAGACTTGTATGTCAAACAAATGCAAAATGAAACTATAAACAATAAACAAGATACAAAAAACCCCAGAAATAAAGCATTTTTTTATAAAAGGGGAAAGTGCTTGTTTTAAGTATTTCAATGCGGCCATCGGTGGTTGGCTAGCGGCGCTTTAAACCTCAACAGTGCTCCCTTGGAATCTATGCTAATGCAGGTATTTATACATTCTGACTTTCCTCTCTGAGAAATTGCAGAAATATTGCATTGTGTCACCCAAGTCAATCTGAGGTGGATATTGAAGTGAAATTGAAAACGGTTGTCCGTTAAAGAGAGGAGGCCGGAGATAGGCCGGAGTTATCTCCTTCTGCAAAGAGCCCAGAGAGACACAGTCCTCGTCTGTAGCCGGGCGTCCCAGCGCAACCAGGCCACTGACCCATGACAGTCAGCCCATATCGATTTAAAAAGAGCCACAAGACAGGCACGGAGAGGGAGGGGAGGGGTGCAAAGACCAGCGAGCAATATCCCTCTTAAAACTTATCCATAATTCATTGTCTTTTCTTCGTCTTCAAGATGGAAGCCCAACTGGGGAATGTTCATTTTAAGGGGGATTAGCAACGACCTATTTTGAAATGCACCCTAGTGTTCCTCATTTCCCACACACTTACAATATACTAAGTCCTGCCGTCGCCACCATTCTATTAGAGTTATTCCCTGCGAAATGAACGCACAGAGAGCTAAATCCATCACTGCAGGTCTTATGCTCGTAATGTAAAAATAATAAACATTAGACATTATGTACACTTTCTGTTTGCCAAAAAGCTATTATTGGAAATGAAGCATCTGTAACTGCGCTGCTATGACTGATGAGGAAACACTTTGCGTTCATCTTGTGAATGTAAATGCCCAGAATGCGATTTACTCTCCCTCGAAAATCATTTTTGTTCAAATGTTCAAACTCTTCTCTGTCAAACTTTTTCCCTCCATAGCTCCAACCTACTCAGTCTACTAATGACACCAATGGAATATAGTATTATCCTTAAATAAGTCATAATTCCGGGGCAGAGTGCTAGTGGGCTGGTGTAGTGGTGCAATATAGATATCCACCTGCAGAGTTCAGTCAGTTCCACATCTCTACAGCCAACGGGGGCTCATGCGATTTGTATGACAAGACCCTGTAAACACAGCTGTGGTGTGGGCACGGCTCTACAGTACATCTGTGCCCCTCTGCTCTCCATGGAAACAGGGACGTGATGTACAAGGATGGGTCTGGAAGCAAAGACTCGGCACCAGAGAAAAACACGTAGGCACTGTGTCATAGTTGCTCTCTTGTTATTACATATTGGGAGAATGTGGAAGGTTATTATTCAGTAATCAGTGAGTATTTGATATAGTATAGTGTTAGGGAAAAGCCATGAGTTCCCCATGACTCTGTATGTTGAAGCAGAAGAATCTAATCCATCTAACTAGTTCCTCACTCTCAAAACAGTTTTCTTATTTCACTAGTTTTCTAATGTATACTATGCCCTCTGTCACATTTAGATCATCTTTTTCAGACAGAAAAGGGAAAAAGACTAACAGCCAATCAGTTTTCTGTCTAATGTTTCAAACAAAAATAATAACAATAATAAACACAAATCTATAATGCACCTTACATTTCCACCAAACATCAAAGTGCTATCTTCAAATGAGTAGTTACATGTATGCAAAATATAACTCATTTTCTAATAAGATGAATACATTTTACGAGACTCTTTCTGTTGAGACAAAAAAAATGTATAATTTATGAAAAAAGTTATTACTTCAGGTCTACTGGAATGAATTAACTGATTATTCCAAAGCTGGAGAAGTAAGCTACCATTGTTGAGAAGACACACACAATCACCATTGTTCACACTGCGTTTTAACTATTAGAACTTCTACTTTTGAAACAATAGACTTTCTTAAACTCCCCAACGTGCTAAATAATTTCCTATTCTAAAATCAATGGCCGCAAAGAAAAACGCCCTGCAGAGATAAAGGTTCAATTAGACCCTGAGCGTGCGCCACGACAACAAGCGCGGAGCCTTAGAAGGAGACAGCGATTACTCATAGCCACGACTAAAGCTTTAATCAGTCCTCAAACTCACTTCGGGGACAACACAATATGCATCACAGGTAAAGAAGGGCAACCCACGCACAGGATGCATGGCTATATAAGGACAGAGGGCTACAAAGGAAGTGAAAATTGAACATCTGTCCTTTTTTTCCCTTTCAAGAGCCATGCCAAAGAAAGCGGGAGCTGCACCTGGGCATGAATTATAGAGAGCCACTTGAAGATCCACGAGAAGGCGAGGGAAGAAAGAGGGAATGAAAATGAGCGTCGGTTCAAGGCCCCCCCCCCATCAGAAGACATCACCAGGGGGTACCGGCGGGGTCAATAATCAATTCAACACCAATGATTCTGGAACATAGACGCTACAAACGCCTTCAGAACGATATGCTAACGATATTATAACACACAAACTAGTCCGCTTATTGTGCATGAACATATTGCAAAATGCCCCTAAAACTCGACACTGTTTGAGACTGTATTCTCTCTGAAAAAAAATATAATTATACTCAAAGAGGAACTACAAAAGCAAACAGGGCTTTGAAGATGGAAAGCCCGAAATGTCACAAACCCGCTTTGAAGCTCACTGGCTCTCTTTGTTTCTCTACACTTGTGGCTTACAGAACCACTGTCAGAACGCACTGCATTTAGGAGCCAATTTACTGCGGCTATACCATTATGGACATGGGCGTTCAAACACGTGTTTATGAGCGCAGGTAGCGGCAGAGAGCACAGATGCAAGACCAGCACACCTGGAGAGACCACATGCGAGGACAGCATATGGACACGTCTCTTTTGTTTTGAGCCAGGCCCTCAGAGGCGTTGTTGTGTCTTTGATGCTCATGCACCTTTGTTAGTCCATGAATGACCCGATCACCAAAAAAACACACTATAGCTCATTCAAATAAGATAAGATAAGATAAGATAGACCTTTATTCGTCCCACAGCGGGAAATATTTAATGTTATCGTTGCACACATTACAGCAGAATATACAGAATGGAAGGAGGGAAAAAAAGAACTCAGATTGCACACATTATACAGGATCAATTATTTAAGTTAATAAATAATAAAACTAGAAAAACACTGAAGTAAAGTAAAACTCTGGAGCTATATTTGCACTTGGTTCAATGATACTACAGATGTTTATGTTGTACTAGCAGCAAAGAATATGATTTCTTCTCCCTGTTCTCATTCCAACTGAGAATTTGTTTTAATTAGCAAATGAAAAATTTGTGGCAATCTCCCTTTGTACATTTTGCCTAGGGCCCCCCCGTGGAAGTTTGTGACAGTATATAGCAGGACAATTGATGCCCCTAAATTTGCAGGAAAAAGAACAAAACAACACGGTACTTATTCCAATGGCAGAACAACACTCACATTGTCAATATCAGAATAATTAATATCAATAATTTGCTGCACTGCAAACTTCTAATACATTTCTTCCAATCATTATTATTCACCACGACTTTCAGAGACTAGTGCAGGTCTGACCGTCGCTGTAAGAGCTATGCCACATTAGCAGAGCGCCTTTTTTCTCAGGTAGTCTACAGTGTCGGCTTTTTCTAAATACAAAACTATGTAAAGAGTAAATGATCTCTTAAGGTGTAGGTATACTGCCTCTGTAGGGAAACTTGTCCTCTGCATTTGGCCCATGCTGCAATGCCACAAAGACAACCTGTCAGGAGCAGTGAATGTGAGTGTGTAGCAGCTAGATGTAGCAGCTCCTATTTAATATCTACATGCTGCCACTAGGCCAGCTAATCCACAGAAGCAATGTGTCCTATCACAATTATGCAGATGACACCCAATTATATGTTTCACTTACTGCAGGGGAATATGGACCAATACATTCCCTCTGCCAGTGCATTCAAACGATCAGTGAATGGATGCAAAACAATTTCCTTCAACTTAACCCAGATAAAACTGAAGTTATTGTTTTTGGCCCACAAAAACAAAGAGAAAGTATTAACAGTTACATCCAGTCTCTCTCCTTAAAACCAACAAATGAAGTAAGAAATCTTGGGGTAGTAATGGACTCTGACCTTAAATTTGATAGGCACATAAAATCTATAACATCAGCAGCCTTCTATCATCTAAAAAATATTGCCAAAATTAAAAATATGTTGTCTAAATCAGATATGGAAAAACTTATCCATGCATTTGTCACTAGTAGATTAGACTACTGCAATGGCCTGCTCACAGGTCTGTCCAAACAGGCTGTAAAACAGCTGCAGTACATCCAAAATGCAGCAGCTCGAGTCCTGACTAGAACCAGGAAGTACGACCACATTAGTCCGGTCCTCAGGTCTCTGCACTGGCTTCCTGTGGCTCAGAGAATTGATTTTAAAGCAGCTCTGCTTGTGTACAGGTCTCTCCATGGTCTTGCACCGAAATACATTGGTGACATGTTGGTGCCGTATGGGCCAGCTCGGACTCTGAGGAGCACAGGGACTGGACTCCTGATGGTGCCCAGAGTCCGGACTAGGCATGGAGAGGCTGCATTTCAGGTGTATGCCCCAAAAATCTGGAACAGCCTTCCTGAGGATGTACGGGAGGCCTCATCTTTAGCATTATTTAAGTCTAAGCTGAAAACCGTTCTTTTTAGCTGTGTATATGACTGACTTTTATATATTGAGCTTTTTATACCGTTTTTAATTCTGAAATTCAGTTTGAAATGTTTATTTTTATGCAACAATTATTATTGTTTTTGTTATTATTTTATATTACGTTTTATGTGTTTTAAAATGTTTGTAAATGTGTATGATCTTGTGTTCTTGTGAAGCACTTTGGGCTGCACTGCATGAATTGTGCTTTATAAATAAACTTGATTGATTGATTGATTGATTGATGTGTGAGCTGTGCAAACCTAGGCTTGGGTCGACACGGGATCGAACCTGCAACCTTCTTGCTGTGAAGCATGAATGCCATTGTACCGCTTCATAACTTAAAGAGCTGCTCCAATGTTTGAACTTTATAGGAGACATTTATTTTATAATAGTTCTTGTCCTTAGAGCCTTTTCCACCAAACCAAGCTGTCTGCTTTGTTTATTCCCTTTGTATTATCTTTATAAATGTAGCATGTGCATGAAAGATTGGAGTGAGGAAGACTAAACCATTATTATTGTTGCTCCACTTATTTGCGTTCTTGTGTCACATGTTTTATTTCATCTCTTTTTGTGCAAGGTCAATGAGAGCTTGATGATCGCAGCGGTCTAAGGGGTTTTGAGTTTAAGATCTTATAAACAGTTGCACTTTAGGCCCACACATTCTGCAGTACATCCAAACTTTAAAAAGTAATTTGATCTACCACTTTAAGAAACTCATGCCAGCTAATTTTGAAATGTGCAAGTGTAGGTGGGAATATAGCTCTGAAGGTTGAGACCCATGTTTAAAATTGGCACCATTAAGGAATGGCTAAATTTGTCCTCTACATAGCTATTAAGGCAGAGGTGTCGAGGCTGACATTATAACCTTTCTCCTTCTAAAAATCCATTAATGACAAAATCACTCGGGTATATTAGTGAGCAAAAATGTTCAAATTTGTGTTTATCAGTTTATGAGTCATTATGGAGGAAGGCAGGAAGCATATTTGCATAGCTCAATGTGCCGCTTCATAAAGTAGCAACCATCGAGTACGCAAACAGCCACATGACAAACAAAATGTACAAGGAGCTTCCAGACATGAGGGCCATCAGAGCATGGCCCCTCACGTGGAGCACAGCATGATGGGAGGTGAGGGGGCGGGGTGGCTGAGGAGATGGAGGAGGGGATGAGAGAGGGCTCGAGAGGAAGTTGGATTTTCTGCTCAACATGGTGTTTAAACCTGTAGCCGTGGACAAGCATTCAGCGTGTCTGTGGTCAGAGCTGTGGTGCTTTCAAAGACAAACCCTCTGTGGGAACAAAGAGTGCCGACGGGGGGCAGCCGGACCTGGACCTGAATAGGATCATGGTACGCCTGAGAAAAATATAGTGACTGAACTTGTATAATTCTGTATGCATCTTGTGTGTATACGTGTATGAAAATAAGGTAATTCAATCCAGTCACACTATAATTATAGAGCACAGTAGACCAACATTTTCACACATTTAAAAACAAAACAACAGTCATCTGTAGGGCACAGATCTGACCTGTAACTTGAAGATGATTGCGTTTAAGGCCTTCTAACATTGTAGAGCAAAGCAATAACACAGTGACGGAGAAGGCATTTCTTGTGAAGCCGCATAAGGAACAGTAGTTAATCAGAATTTTAACAATATTTGCAGAATCCCTGATTGTGGTGAAGTCACTGGTCACTTTAGGAGTCTATATCGCCAGGAGCACAAGGTTCAATACAAACTGTTTCGTCCACCTGTCACTGGGTTTTACATTTTAATTGCTGCGTTCTACAACATAAAAGCAATATTTCAATAATAAAATACAACAATGAAATTACGGCCTATGACTTTCTCTAGGAACGAGCACTGGTCATTAACATTGCAGACGCAAATGGAGACACTCGAGGGGCTTCTTGGAGCTATTTTACTTACTTCTGCTTGAACAACTCATCACACGCTTCACTATGTCACTGTCTATATTTATACAGAGCTTATCACACATACCTTTAGCCACACACGCATATTCTGCACAGTGCTGCATGTCAGTGGGTTCTAAGGGAAACCTGATTGTGGCTTAAATGATCAAATAAAAATATATTACTATAATTTGATATTAAACTTCTTTCCTATTGTTTCTATGTAAAAGGTTCATGTTGGAATAATGTAACCAGAAAATTGACTATTTATTTACTGGATGTCACTCTGCACTCATCATTCCCAATTCCCATTTGCACTGGTCTTCAGGCAAACAAAAACTCAAAAACTCTTAAGACATCATAGTTTTGTCTGAGATATTTTACAAATGGTCGTCTTTTGAAGAAACTCTGGTTGGTGTTTGTGTTTGGCAAATAACACCTTTGCATCATGCATCCACACATTCTTGTTAAAATGTTTCCATATTGGGTCCAGTCATTTCATTCCAAAAGCTCTCTTTCGGATCAAATAATGCATATTCAATTTATGTTTACGAAGTCGGGCCTCTGTGGGTGTCTGAGAAAGGTTGCTCGGTTGTTCCAATTTGCGTTGTGTTTCACCCCCTACTCATTAATCTCCTTCCATTCGCTGATAGCTTGGTTTCGTCCACTAGAAATCGCTTTCAATTATTCATGCCTATTTTCCACAAATACCTTGGAGATGGAATTAGCAAACAAACAATGGCAGGCGACACTAATCCTGGTCTACAGCAGAGATCCTGTAATGCACTGGAGATCTGGCCGGCTGTTGACAGGCACCTGTTACTGTCTTCAGCAGCGTCGCAATTGGCAGTGTTGACACAGTAAATATGTTTACAGTGTGCCGGAGCTCTGACCCAACACTAAGGTGCAGAGATAATGCTGAGGAGAGAGGGGAGGAATCAGCAGGAGCAGGGGAGCATGGAGAGAGGGCACCCCAACGGAAGAAGACAAGGATAAACAGGATAAAGAGAAGTTTAAGACACTGCTTCGCTCATTGGAGCTGTGAAACACTTTCTCGCCTTTGAGAGGGCACAAAGTGTCAGCCACTGATGAAAGCTCGCTCTCTGGGCCAGGGACAAGGAGAGATGATTTACACAAGCACTGATTGAACGTTTTAAATAAGCGTCTTTGACAATTTCACATGTTTTTTTCCACTTCCACTCCTTGCGGCAGAAGCTGTACAAATCTCAATGGGGATAAGACACTGTGACCTTGGAATTAAAACGAGATTTGCTGGTATAGTGAAAAGTTTCCAAGATAAACAAACGCTGTGAAATATTGTGTGACTCATAGGACTGGTTATCACGCAGCCTGCAGCGACACAAACAACCAGTAAATATATTGCACTTTTACCTAGAGACAGAGGGTGTGTGAGATCAATATAAGAAGCAGAGAATGAGACGTGCCAGAGTGAAAAAGATTCCAAAATGTGCTATGTGTTTTTGTGTATGCATTTGAATGTGCGGCCTGTAGCAGAGGGGCAGATGATGCAAGGCAGCCAGTCAGGATACAAGGGAGACTCTGAGAAGATAGTGAGACGAGAGGTTTGGGCGACTTACACACATACACGCACACAGTAGAGCCAGGGGCAATGGAGGAGAAGAGACCGAGGAAGACTTTGATCACCGAACTGAGCACATTCAAGCACTCAACCAGAGAGGGCAGTCAGTGATGAGGAGTAGAGCCCAGGGAGAGCAGAGAGGCGTATGGGGGTTGGGCTAGACAACTATCGGGCTTGTTTTCCGACCTCGATGCCCAATGATACAGATGTTAAGACCAGAGCATCACAGAGAACGCAACAATCGAAAAAGAACAAAAACATAATTTCATTTTATCTGTATGAACACAGTGCGGACAAGATGAAAACTGTAGCAGAAAATGCAATCTGCACAATTCCCAACAGATCCAGAGGGTTGATCTTCAAAGTGGACCTGCAGCCTGTGTGTAAAGTCATTTAAACCACCAATGTTATCATGACTACAAGTACACCCGAGTATTGATGGACAGAATCACTATTTTTTACAAACTTAAAATTAGAATATTGTTTGAAAGTCCATTTACTTCTGTTCAATGTGAAACTATTACATGGCATCTCTCCTGTGGGTCCTGTGTCGTCCCCTGTGGCTGCAGGTGGCTCTCTGCTCCTGGTGCAGACGGCTCCATGGATGGTGCGACATTGAAATGGAATTTTCACTGTTGCAGTGCACAAACAGGACAGTAGTAAGAGGACACAGGGAGCCCACAAAATGTACAAAATAAGTAGCTGCTATGTTTCTTCGCTTTTCAACAATATTCAAAAATATGCTGACTTTCAGACGCACACTACTTCCAAAAGTGGTTACACAAATTCAAAATATTTGTATTGCAGAATAAAAACGACATTAAAATATTTCACAATTAACATAAAAACAAATATATACACATATATTTGACCATTTCTAGGAACACAGCACTGCAATGTAGCCTGGTGTGTATACAGTATGTAAACAGGATGTGGTTTTCTAAAGCATTGGACGCTATAGCTCCATACAGAGATGCAGGTGGATAAAACATTGTACTGTTTGCAAAAGAGACCAGGTAATTATCGCTGGCATTTTGACAAGTGTTTGCTAGAGTGAAGGTCAACTCTGTCTGCGTGGGAGATCTATGCTAATCTGCTCAGCTGGAAAAGACTGCACTCACCACTCAGATGGTTGCTAGCACGATTATGCAGCCCCTGTGCTTATGTTTTCACTTAAAGGCTGTCTCCATGAGTGTGTGCCTCCGAGCAGATATGAAAGAGTAACAGGGCCTTCCAACTGAGAGCGGCGAATAGACAGACAGGCAGAAGGATTCAAGCGGACAGACAGTTCCAATAGATATGTATTATATTTAGGTTTGACGAATACTACAAAACAATGGACAAGTGTGGGTGGAATCCCCACCATGAGGCCAAGCACACCTGAGAAGAACCAGTAAACCTCATATTGTAGGTTCTCAGGGAACTGTCAAAAGCCAAAAGATGTCGATCTGAATGATACCAATTTTTGGATTTGCTTAAATCTTGCAAAATTCTTCTAAAAAAATCTAAATATCATGTAGCCAGATGTTTAGTCCTACAATGTGATGGTATTTTCGTTCTCAAAAGTATTATTACAGATTCTATGCTGAAGTGACCTCGTTCTGTAGTGCTGCCTGAAAAGCACGGCAGGCTAAAACAAGACTTTTTGAAGAAGCTCTACTTGTGTCAAACTTAAGTTGAGTGAAGTTTCTCACAGTGCTTCTGCTTGTCTGATGTCTTTGGGCTGTCACAGGCACAGCTCACAGACAGAGGCAGAACAGTGGAGCAGACAATGTCCGTGTCCATGTCTGGGCGCGTCTCCCTGGGGTGACAGCCGTGTGTCAGGGTCTCTGCTCTCTGCTCCAGATGGCCCAGCCACTTGCTCTCAGGGTCCCCAGGCTCCAAGCGCTCATTGACCAGGGCAGTGGTTCTCACGGCCTGGGGGCCTATGCTCTGGCCTCTGGGGCCTCTGGGGTCGCCCAGCCATGACAGCAGAGACAATAGCAGTGTCCTGGTCCTGCCCACCTCTCTGACTCAAAGATCTGCTCCACACTGCTGCTGGCCAGGACATCCTCCAGTTGGTAAACACTGCTCTAGTCACATGACCATACAACAAGTTGTGTTAACCAATGGAAAACATCTGGCACAAGGTCAAAGTACACTGAGATGGCAGCAAACAGATGGATATTGGGAAAAACATATCTGTATCAATAAGCAATGATTGAAGAAGATTTGAAAAGACATGACAGGACATCACTGAAGATGTTCCACAAGAGAAGCATGCATGTTAAGTGGAAAGACTGAGGGATCAAATCTATCATCATCTACAAATTGATGCTTTACAGTCAACAAAAGCGCTTCTGGCAGATCCAATTTCCACCACTGAAGGTGATTTACATGTTTAGAAATTATACAGAGATTGAGAGGAAGCACAGAGGCAAAAAGTACAGTTCTAAACAAGACATTTCTGCACTGGTTTTAACAGCTTGGCTGCCACTTCATCAAATATTGAATAAATCATTTTCTTGGCACAGTATGAACACAGCTGCAAAAAAGAATGTCTCACAAAAGTAGACACACAGAGAAACACAGACACAACAGAATGCCTTGTAGTTGTGATAAAGCAGCAGCTTTCTCTTTTGTTTTGCAGCCGAGCAGGGATTAGGCAGTGCATGTCTTTGTCCTGCGGTTTTCCAGTTGAGCAGAACACAAGAGCCTCTACCTCCACTAATACAGTCAGACCTCCCAGCAGGCCTTTCAGCACACAGCCGCTAAGAACCTGCTGCCCAAAAGATGCTTTTCAATGAGTTATCAAATCTCCTCTATACTGTCCATGCCTTTCAAGCCAGTCTCTTTGTCTGTCCGTTTCAATAGGGCATTGAACACATCAAATAGAACTGATGGCCAGATAGATGGACAGCCGAATGTAGCAGTGCCATATTAACTTCTCTCACGTCGTACAGTTAAGGTAATGCCAACTACCGTCCATCTTTTCCTGTTCCAACATGGGTATGGAGTTCATCATCCTAAATCTGATCTACTGACAAACACAGTATAGTAGCCTTGAGCTCAAGAGTGAATTTTATGTTTTGCTCGAGTAGCGCACGGTTTCAAAACACTAAAATATGCAGTAGCACTAGGGCAACAACACACATGAAGAATAACACAAGCCACTATAACATTGGGACAACAGAAAATGGCACATCCAGTGGGTACGTCAAAATCCTAGACGGATTTACTGCTATGTTCAATGGATTAAAAAATATTATGCATGTTTTATAAAGCCCGGTTTAGGCTCCAACACTGGTCAGGAAAAGCAAGAGCAAGAGTCATGCCATATTGATGAAAAACCAATATTGTATGAGATTTTTGGATTTGATCAACAACTAAAATCCTCATAAATAGCTTTGTACTCCGCCCTGTAATGTAGGGTCATACTGTTTCTTCCACAGGGTTTCTTGAGTTCTTAATTGCTGATTCAAGAAGGTTCAAGGATGATCTGGGACATTTATGGACATTGGTTAACCCGTTACCGTATGAACCAATGACTGTTTCGATGATTTATTGTATTCTAATGGTTTGACAATTCTGTGACGCCCTTCAAGAGTCAAGACCAGTGCCATTGTGAATATGGGCAACACAAAAATAAATTGATTTGATACTATAATCATGCAATTTCACATGCTTCGCCGTGTTTCAACGCGCACAGCTGTAATAGATGCGGCATAGCTCCTGGGAACGAGGTTCAGTGGGGAGTTTTGATGAGTTCATTAAGAGGCCATGTCATTTATGCACAGTCACACGGAGGCCAAGGGTCACTCAGGATTACCCAGGTGGCCACTGCATGAGGGCGTCAGCTCCATTTTCAAAAGCCACTTAAACCACGCTTTGGCTCTGGCTCCTCATAACCACTCTGAAACCAGCGTGCTGTCATGTTGTATGCAATTTGATGTCATGCAGATATCAAAAATATGTGTGAGGGAAAAATGGCCAAAGGCATTCATTTGGAAAGAAAAGATTCCCTCCACTTCACAGTAGGGAGCGAAGCAGATCAGGCGCTACCCTGGTTTGGTGGAAGGTCATGGAGGGTCCACAGTGCTCCTAAGACGAGGGATTTAACCACTTCACTCTTTCTTAGCATCATTTACTATGTTTCTATACAAAGAGGTCTGACATGTGCTTTATGGAAATAATGAGGCCTGTAGTTCCAAACTCACAAATGGCTCAGATGATAAAATAAATATAAAGGTATTTAGTCAGTAAATATGAACGCAAATCTACCATAGCTTCACTGGCTACTGATTATTCTGCAGCTATTGTTGTTACTACTATTCCTACTTGTACTTACTGTGACCTTCGACAACAAATGCTACTATAATATGTTTCTGCTACATGAACCACTTCTACTCTCTGACTGATTCTCCTTGTGCTACTGCCTACAACCACATCCATTCATTTGTTCCTTTTGCTTCTACTAGGCAAGCACTCACTGCAAGGTCAATAATTCTCCATTTTGTGTCAGATTTGTCTCTAGTTCACAAATAACCTCAGCAAGGTGTATGTTTTTACTAAAAGCCTGGTTTATCTACCCTTGAGTCGTTTCAACTTCTTCCCAGTTGCGCTGAGAGATTTGAAAGCTGCTGTCTAAGGAGCGAATCACTATTCAACTGGGCTGTATTCATAATTCATCAGCATGGGTCAGTCTAGTGATGGTGTTGACTTAACATTTGCTCTGACATTTGGGGCCAGTCCACGCCTGTCATTAGCCCCACCACAGGCCGTCTCATCAAAGTCCATCGCTGCGCAAGTGAAGAATGAAGTGGGAAAGTGCTCTCTCTACACTGCTGTTAATATAGGCGCCTTTGCTCATTTATTGGTTGAGTACAGGGGTGTCCAAGCTTTTTAGACAGAGGCCCAGCAGCTGACAACATGGATTTTAAAACTGTTTTCAAGCCTGTGTGAGCTTTGAAATAAGGCACGCCATATCGAAACATACTTGACAGTGCAGGAGTTGGCGGAATGACATTTTTTTACTTACATTATTTACATTAGCGTAATAGGCGGATCCCACTACTATCACTGTGTGGAGTGAGAGACAATTTCCCACTTACTTACCTACTTACTTACAATCATAAACAAATGTCAGGATATACAAATATGTCAACAACCAGATTCCATAGATTCTCGGCTTTACAGCGACGGCTAGCATGCTATTGGCTGGATGACCCTGTGAACTTACAGATTTAGGCAGATTCTGAAGAAGAATTACTTTTGGGCCGTTATTTCAGTTTCCAGTTCTTCCATTTGTTTCAGAGTTTCTCAGAAATTTTTCAGACAGAATGAAGACAGGGCAAGCATTTTATATTACAATTTGATCACAACAAAGACGCCAACCCACAGGTGTTAGCTAGTCCAAAACAGAGACATGAAAGAAGTCGCCGTGACCTTAAAGGCCGGATCACTTGAATATTGTGTTTGTCCATTTTGTGAAGGCCAGTTCTCACAGATCTCCTTTGGGTAATCAAGGCAAACATGCCTGGTTTAATACAGTATAATAACCAGGAATAAATTAATGGTATTTTCCATTTGTTTCTAGTGATCATTAATATGGAAATTTCCATTTTGATTGCAATCAGTCCCTACCAGTTGTGGGCTAATTTACTGGATAACTGAACAGTGACAATACCGCATTTGTCAAGAATTTGAGATCTGTATAAAACCAGATATTATCAACCAGTACTTCCCAAATAGAAAACCTGAAAAAAGAAAACATTTGAGTCAACGAAGACACATTCCAGCCGATATCAGCAGCATCATGTTGGTTCCAGCGTCCTGATATTGGATGATATTGACTGTTGGGGAGTATTGCTGCGCTTCTCAAAGTCATTTCCGTCCAAAACAAGGACACACAAAAACACACAAAAGCAGTGGCAGAACGCACAACCGACAACGACTGAGAGAACGGGGACACGGCATACCGACAACCTCTTTTCTACTTGTGACAGGTCTCCATCGCTCTACATCCAACAAGTGCATACATGCTACAGCACATATAGACTCAAAATGATTGGCTTTCGCAGACCTGCTTGAACTTGTCAGGCGATTGGACCCAGAAGCAGACCAAATAAACTGTGCCAGAGTGTGCGGGGACAAGAGCGGGGACTCGTCGCTTCTGTAATTGATGGTCGTCTGTCATCACGGTGGCTTGATAATCTTCTATGGGACAGGGGTTTGTCTGAACAAGATGAACTGCGGTATCTACAGTATCTGGAGAGGCTAATCTGTGTTCTCATTTACTGGAGCACACATGCCAGCTGACAAGTACTGGACCAGCGAAAAGAGATCTATCACAATGGTTGGAGTATGATAGTGAATGTATGTGTATAGGGAGACAAAGAGAGTGATGCGCACTTACCGGCCACTTCCACGAGATCGGCCGTGGAGACGTTCTTTGGGTTATGGCCGACTCTGAAGGTCAACGCTGGGCCCAGGACGCTACAAAGATAGCACAGGACAAAAATGACAATATATCCAATAATTGAAGAGATGATTGAAAAATGAGCACACATATGTTATTGTTATTGCACCAATGTATCACAATCTCTCTCATTTATGACATTTATGAACATGCTGTATGCGGATATTGGTCATGCCGCGGCTACACACAGGTGAAACTCGGGAAAATCGATCAAAAGTACATTTAATTTCTGTAGTTGAACTTACAATGTCACTCTGCTGGTTCTGCTGTGACTGTTTTACACTCTTTAGGCCTAAATTAGCGCACACTGAGGTACGTTCAGTTGAGAATGCACCTCTAAATATGTCTAAATCTTGAATGATTCTCTAAATGTAATTATGTTGTTCTGTAACGTTGTCGATAAGGTGAGATAATATAAGATAAACTTTATTGATCTCACAATGGAGAAACTTATATGTCATATTAGCATAGATAGCGTCACTCAGATTGTGCAAAAAGACATGAAGCGAGCAGACATGTCGAAGGTTACAAAAATAGTAATTAAAGTACAATAAAATAATTTAATGTTGGATCTTGACAAACACAGTATAAGCAAAGTTAAATTTATCAAGTCTATATTTGTCATAATTTGGATAATCGGCTCACAGCTTGTAAAAACCTCAAATAAAACATCTCAGAAATATTTTGTTTGTCAAATCATTAACAAACAAACTCTTGGCATATGTCACTCTGCAGGTAAGGAGTCTATGTCATCAATATTGGTTGAAATACGGAAATAAATCCACTTTAAACGGTATTCTAATGATCTGAGTTTCACCTGTTGATCAATGTGTTTGTTTTAATATTAAACATTTTTAAATCTGTTGTTGGCGAGTTGACAATTTTGTTATGCCCTCCGACGCAAGAGATTTAGAGCTATACAAAAGTGAAATGAATCTTTTGATGGAACATATGTTTGGGGGTTTCACTTCACTGTTTCTAAGACAATCTACAAAAATAAACAAAAAGATCACAGAGAGCGTGAAACCACTGATGTCGTAGGCCCAAATTGGTGAGTACGACACCGAGCAAGAGAAGTTTATTTTTTTATTTGAAAAAAGGGAGCAAGATCAAAATGTTGTCCTATTGGCTTCATTGAGCTGAGGGGTTAGCATTGTCCATCTACATACAGTCTATGATGGATTGTAATGACTGTATGACCTTAGCAAAGACTTCAAACCAGCACGCATCAAAACTAAAGGATGTTGAATATGTTTAGAGACCACAGAGTTCAAGTGAAAAAAATCTATAAATCTGCATTCATTTTGCGCAAGGATGTAGCGATCCACTCAGCATTGTGCTCTCTTAACCCCCATGTCCTCCCTGTCGCTTCGGCTTTTGTCCAGCGCGGAGCCACATACAGTACACATTTTTCTCCCTGGAGCAGAATAAATGTTTAAGGTCCCAGAGGTTGTCCATGAAATAAAATCTAACAACCGTGCGCCTGTAAGAACTCCCAGCAGCGGTCAGACAATAACGGTGTAGCTTCAAACCATGTGTCTGCTGCTCCGCTGTCTCAAAATCCCCATTGAAAAGACATAATACAGGATTTATATGTTCTAAATAAAAGCTGTCAAAATAACAAACAAACAGTGGTTTTTATAGTGTGAGTGACAAAAATATCCTCAAAAGAACAGAATAATGTGTGTTTGATAAAGACCCCGCCTGGGCCAATCAGGAACTAATATGGCACCTTGCTTTGATTTAATTGTACTTCCTGAATGATCCAATCAGTGTGAAAGCAAATTTTGGCATACGCTGGTGAGATCTTTTTATCCAAGTTTCAAAATCAAAATTAAATTAGTCATATTTGAGACGCTGATGACAAACACATGGTAGGAATCCACAAATGATTAGTGCTTAAGTAATGCGTGAATCTGGGAAAACATTTGGTGCAACATCAAAAGGACTTCTGTCTGAGTAAAAACTGTGATTTTTTTCCAGTGAGAGAATTGTATTAATTCATTTCATACAGTAAAAGTAAGGCAACACAAACAGGCAAAAGTGCATGGAAGTTTTCTTATAAATATAACCTTTGCTTGAAATGGGAAAGAAATCATATAGCATTAAAAGCGTCAATTATTACTAAATATTATGTTGTGAGGATGGATTTTAGTGCTTTTGCCATTGAAGTAAAGTCTGTAAATCCCAAGTGAAAGCCTCTGTCATGTGGCCCAGTTATATTCAAATATCGAGGGTTTATGATGGAGAAGGTCCCAAAACAAATCTATGAGAAAAAAAGCAATTTTTGAGAGAATACGTGACAAATAAAATGTTTTCCCAGACCATTATTTGCTTATAGATTCAGAAACCACCATGTACTTTTTTCTCCTTCTGTTGGTCAACATCATGAACATGTTTTGTAGAATATCCACACCACTTCTGGACATCGTCATGATAGAATAATTTGACTATAGTTGATATATGCTGACAAAGATGTAAGACTTTTGGGATAGTTTTTGTTCCATGTGGGTTGGCCCAGGCATTACAGAGAAATTGGCAAATCTAATTGGAAAAACTAAGAATAGACCACTGGCTTTTGACACTTAGTAGTTACCAAGAAAGATGATTCAACTCCCCTCCACCACAACGTTACGGTAGCCACCAGTAAAGATATTTGAGCCACCCTCACAGACTCTCTGGAACGTTGTGATGTCACATGAACACAACCTACATTCATCCATCACCAGCTGTAGCCGCTAAAAGCACCACAGCATAATAAACTTGTTAAAAAATGTTCAGATTTCCCCACTATATGTGATTTATGTGGACAGCACTTTGTATCAGAACAATATGAGTGGTCTGCGTGTGCATTTGAAGTGCACTTGTTGATGGACTGTGCGACAAAGGGGCAGATTCGTCAGAGTGCCGGAGTGCCCTGACCCACACCCACTCTTCCATCAGTCAGACCGGGACACACGCTCCGGCCCCAAAGCAATATAAGAACCAACGCGGGCGGACGGACCAACCCGACCGTGGACTGATGCATTTGTGAACACGATCGCTCACGAGCTCGCGAGTAATGCGTCCTTCACCTGCATTTCTATTTGCTTTCCTAAATGTCAATATTTCCACAGTCTTCACCCCAGCCCTTGCACACTTTCCTCTTGCCAGCGAACCTGCTGCATCTCAAAATTCTAAATGACAGGATTCTCGTCCAAGCCTATTTAAATACGGAGAGTGCGAAGCTGCAAGTTGGAAGATATTGAGGACCTCACACTATGTCCTGTGCCATTGTATGTGACGACTGGTTGGCGGGATTTTGGCAGAGGAAAAAAGGAGGGGGGCATGTGTGTCGATGTGAGGATGAATAGGCTTCTCAGTGTGGGTCCTGCTCCCTCTAGTGTCGCTCTAAAGTTAAGCACTTACGTCATATGATCTGGGCAAAAAAAGAGAGGAAAAATGAGGGGGAAAAAAACACATATTTTCAGTGCATCAGGCTTCCATGCTTTTTGGAATATCAAATTAATTATTAGCAGACGTGCACTGTGTTGAAAGTATTCTCCCATCATGTGTTAACTGAATGGTGGTAAAAAAAAAATGAAAACAAATTCAAACCACAACCACGGTTTTTACCTATCATCAACCCTTCAGACAGTTTTTTTCCACTTTTTTCCCCAGAAATGTGTAACTGACAACAGGTGGAGCCATGATGATGTCACCACTATAGAGGAAAGTACATTAAAAAGAAAAGAACATTAAAGGAAACGTTTGGAAGCTGTAGATTGCTGTAAATAACGTAGCTCATGTGGCGCCTAAAACGTTAAAACCAAAACAAAAACGCATCAATTGAGTTTAGTATCAAGTAATAAAATGAATGATGAATACCCACGCACCCACAGAACAGACATGCAATTACATAAAACCCCACAAATACAATCCAAACCTTCTCTGGAACATTCTGCTGTGATTCTACCATAATTGTGTCTGAGAATGTAGCAACCTTCGCCCTCCTTGTGCGTCAGTGAGCCGTAACAGTCCAGTAGCTCTTCGTCTGTGGGACCTTCTCCGATCAGAGCTCCGCGGGAAGGGGCAGCCTACTCTGACCCAGCTCCACTATTGCCAGTCTCAAAAATTCACCTGCCGCGTCCGCCCAGCCAGACACACACTCTCCTCATTATCCCATCCTTACACTCTGTAAATGGCATACACAATCACGTTTCCGGCTACATTCACCCCCATGTAGAAAAACCTACTATTGATATGCCGCTGTGTGGGCTTTAAAGGAGCTTAATTTAGCCTTTAGCTTGTGCGCCCATGTGTGATTGCTGCGTTATATAATGACCCGAGCTATTCATCAACATCAAGATAATAACAATCATTATGTGTATGAACAGTTGATGGTGAATGATGAAAAATGGCAGGTGTAATAACATGATTGACAGGCTTAAAGTAGCAGTGATGGTATTTCTAGAGCTTGAAAAAGAGTGGAAATGATTGTCCGTGTTTAATTTGTTTTAAATGTTGAGTGCTGCAGTCTGAGAGCAGGTCTCCCTCGCAGTACTTCATATCTAAGCTGCAAGCCACTCTGTCTTCGCTACATCAGTCGTGTTCATATGCTGCCGGTGTTACCCAGTCGGCTTCACTTCAGCTACGCAGCGCCATGAAAGGCTTGTCAGATCCCAGTCGAGCACGTCTCCTCTGCCGCCTACATGGTCTGACACACGATGTTACAGCGCAACCTCGGCAACAAACGCCAAACCGACTCCAGTTCAAGGACACTTCTTCTGTTCATTAATGTATTAAGCACCTCCTGCTGGAGCGCTTTCCCCACTCTCACTGATTTACCTGCTTCAAATCACCACAGCCGCTCTCTTTGTGGGTGTCTGATGGCTGGACTGTTCACTTTTTTGACGAGAGATGAAACAACAGGTTCTGCAGCCGAGTTTTAATTCAATAAAGATAACAGTGTGTGTCTTTAGGACCGATTTATCTCTGTGCGAGAAAGCAGCCTCACGAAAGGTCAGAAAAACAACAGCAACAACAGTGTCACTTAAAGATCATCTTAACCTTGACAGAGCGCAGTTATTTAAAAACAGACATATAATGCAAATAGACTTTTATGCGATTTTAACCATGTTACAATAGTGTTCGCTCGTCAAAAACAGACCTGGAGTTGTTTGTAAACCTGTCCACGCTAATATGAGCTACTTTTGGCACAAACATGTAACTCCGCCTCCTGCCCAATGCCCTCTCTCATGCAGAAAGTCTTGGACTCTTCCCACTTGGAAAAATGGGAATGAGTGTTGCTCAAGTAAGAAATTAAACTCAGAAAAAGGGTTCCCAACATCGGAAGTTCCGGAATGTGTGACATGTGTCAAATTTTAATTGAATAGAAGAAAGGAGACAAAATAAAATTCTCAAAAAACATTTAAGCCAAGACCAATCTAAAATAATGCTTATATAAAATTATAAGCACATTTATAAGAAACTGTACTTTCTCCTGTATTTTCCATACAACAGTGAAGGTTTCTGTGGCTTTCTAATGAAAGAGATAATTTCCACACATTTTTGTCTCATTATTTTGTCACCAGCATCACCAGCTCCAAGTTTCCAAGATTGCATAAAAGCAGCATAAGTCCTGTAATAGTATGATGTCATTGTACCACAATAGCATCACACTCAGAAAAAAACTATTGTCCATAAATTAGTTTTGAACATTTCTCAAGTGACAATCACACGTCTGTGTTTGCATCCGATAATTTTCAAATTTGAAAAAAACGAAGCCAAACAAAGCCTACCTTTCCCTCGGGTGGTAGCACAGGGAAAGGGAGGCCGAGAGAAATGTTTCACTGTAAATTTTCTGCATAATATTTCTTCTTCCTCTTTAAGGCCTATCGAATATTTTTTCAGAGATGTAAATATATTTGATTTTATGGTGATTTCGTGTGTACGTACGAAAGCTGAGTGAGGTCGGCTGCATGGATGTCCTTCCGCTGTGCGAGTCGCTCCATCAGATCCAGGCCCTGGTCAGTGGTCAGTGAGCTGGAGGAGAAATCATACACATCTCAAGTTCATACCCAAACCTGACATATGCGCTTATTCATCCGTTAAAATATTTCCAGGAAGATGCTGCCACTATTCACAGCCACAAATGGGTCATTGAACACAGGCAAGAGCTATCTGAACGACTGCAGCGTGTGTGTGTCCGCAGAGAAGTTGGACGGACATACAGTGGTGCGCAAACACAAACAAGTGCACAAAGCTTGGTGCCAGGGGGAAAGGGATCAGCTGCTTCTTCGGGCTTGGTAAATCACCTGCTTTTTCCAGCAATGAGACAAACAATAAGGTGCAAATGGAACCTGCATGATGTGTAATGGCTGTATCATATGAACACACCTCCTCCTCCCTCACATTTGTCCTGCACACACATTTTCACTTTGACTGGCGCGCGCGGTCCAACACGATAGCGACCCCGCACACAAGCACGCGGTCACGCACGCGCTCCCGGGATGAGATGAGAATAATAAGGTGCAAATGGAAAGGAGGTGAAGTGTAATGGTGGTCTGATAAAGCCATGCCTCATCTCAGCTCTGTCGGCCGCTGCACTTTCACTCAGAGAGTAAATCGCCAAGGAAATAGACCAAACAAAGACAATCTGCAGACCAATGTGCAGGACGGCGGAAATGAGAAGGCATATACAAGTTTGGGCTGACAGCTTAACCTAGAACAAGTGGGGACAGTCGAGTGGCGGCAAGGTGAGGCGCCGAAAGGTCATGGATCATAGGTAATGAGGCTTTACACAATGCAGCCATGGTCGAATTTGTTAGCACTGACACCAAATTGAGAAAGACTCATGAATCCAAGCAAGAGTTTACCTAATCTTTTTCTGTTTTTCAACTGAGAAAAACAATTGTATGGCAGAAAATGTGTATTGTCGAGCGGCAATTGACTATACATTGCAGTCGCCAATCCTCAATGCAGCTATACGTTCAGCAGTGAGCTATACTTTACTTTTAAGGGAGGTTTTGAAAGTTAACAATTTTCAGTAGCCATTCCAGACACGTTTGCATCCCTCTGTGGTAATTCTAGCAACTTGGCGGGCTCT
The DNA here is from genome assembly GCA_964034765.1 of Knipowitschia caucasica. Lineage (NCBI taxonomy): Eukaryota > Metazoa > Chordata > Actinopteri > Gobiiformes > Gobiidae > Knipowitschia > Knipowitschia caucasica. Next base: position 22,370,898 of record OZ035843.1, read on the forward strand.
GGGAGTGACTTGCTTGTTGATGCTAGCACTTTTCCCCTGGGCTTCTCTTTTCTGTCTCTTTCTGTTCTACCCGATCCCCCTCTCCCGCTCACAAACCTTCCTGCTATTCCCCAGAAATCACCCACCCTCCGTGCCTCTGCCGCCACAATGTCAGGAGCTGTCAGATAAGCAGGTTTGCGTAGCCTCACTGCGGGGCATGAAGAAGCCGGGGATAACAACCGTGCAATCATGAGCGTTGCGGCAGGAGTCTCTATAGGCCGACTATAGGCGTCCTCTTGGTGGACAGAGAGGAGGTGATTGGACCCAGAAGGTGACCTGCTCCTCAGCCTCGGGCACATTATGTTTACCTCTAACGTCTTAATTGTTGTTGCTACTGGCGTGGCTGTAAAACATTTGTGTCCGCCAGACCTTTATAGGCTGCATCTGTTGAGCAGGTGAAGGACAAGCCACTGACACCAGTCTTGATAACGCCATAAAAGGATTTGAAAGCGGTCCAGGAGTGAACACGTAGTCGATATGAACTTATCTGCAGTGAGCCGGAGGTGAAAGAGATTGAGAAGTACAGCTTGGCTCCCATTCTCGGCCAAATGTCATAATTAAAGCAGTGATACAGTCATCTCATTCCCACACACTGAGGGATTTATCATGGTCGCTATTGTAATCCAGTGCAGTACATGTACAAGATTTCTGACAACTGCATTCTCCCGTAAATAATGTGGGTGAGAATGACAGAAATCTCTTAAAGGCTGTTTAAGTAAGTGAACAAAGATGTATGTATGATATTTAAATGAGATGGCTTTGACACAGCGCCAATATGCAGCTGACAAGTGGAGAGAGAAGCGGGGGACGCTGTGAGCCATACCATAAAGACTACATAATGACCACTTTAGTGCACAAGAGTGGTTTATATAAGGTGGCTAATGAGGGTTTGAGAAGTAGATGTTTTGAAAAGGATTGAACTCGTGTCAACATAAGAAAGACCACAATAATACCGTGAAGATACGTACATGTAGATAAACCATGGAGACATTGAAATGATAATATGGTTATTTGGAGGTTAACAAGAAGATTACTTTCTACTGTATACAGGTCAGTCTCAGACGGATGAAAAATAAATGCTAAACAAGATTTCCAGCATTTTTTAGTACTTTTAAACTGCACTTTTATACCTAGGCAGCTTTACAAAGGAATTGTGTTTTCAACCCACCATAGTTCCTTTCTGCTGAAGCTTAAACACATTTCTATTTTACTTTTTTAAGTGTACATCAAATAATAAAAGTTTCAAAGTGTTTGCAAACTGCTCTAAAGCCTGTTCGACAAAGCAGACGGACATCCTTTTAAGAAAAGAGGCAACATCAAAATATCTAAATGTGACTTGAGAGTGTAAACACAGTATAGCTTCATAAGATAATGAAATTTCAGACACTCACTCAGAGCCGGTGATGATGTATCCAAAATGGCGGTCCTTCCCTCGGCTGGAGAACTCCTTCACCCCCACGTGGACTAACTGGGTCTTGAGCTTCATGTCGTTGGAGCCCTGCAGCTGTTTCTTCCTCTGCAGCTCTTGCATCCATCTCTCCATCTCTGAGTCCACCTGAGCGTCTGGACCATGAGCTCCACTGGTCTGGTGCAGAGCAGTGCCCTCTTTGGCAGGGCCCACCATGCTCTTCTCCTCCCAGTGATGCACCACCGGAGCCTGGCCTTGAGTGGTCCTGCTCTGGACACTCTCCAGACCCACTGTTTTGGGGTTATTGTTAAAATGATGCACATCATCAAAGGGCTCCATATTGAGATAGTTCAGCAGCTTAGAGAAGATCGCTGAATGCTGAAAGAAATTTAATCAAGAATGATTAATTCCTTACCTTCCTCAGCTGAATAAAAACATCCTTTGATAAAGCTGATCTTTCAACTAAAAATGTAATTTTGTCTAAATATTACTAAACATATTCCTAAATGCTTTTGCACAAGGCCAAACATAAAATATATTACATTCTTAAGCATCAGAGCTCCAAAATAAAAACCTCTGCTGAAGTTTATGTGCTACATGAAAAACAAATATGTAGATCGTATTACAGAACTTAAACTAACCTTGTCAACGGGCTGTTTGCCCGCACTTTCTTTTGGCTGCCCTGAAAAGCAAAAGCACACTTTGTATGAACATATTCAAAAAAGAAACACTGAATTACAGTGAAAAAGTAACCACCTTTTTGTTTGACTGTCACATCTCCTCTTCCACCTCCTTCTCTCTGTGGCTCCGGTTCTTGATTTTGCACTGTCGCCATGAGAGGTCCCCCATTGGCTTCTTTTGGCCCCTGGGAGTCCAAGGGTCCCGTTCCAGGCAGGGCCACAGGCGCGGCAGGATGCTCCTCGTGCGCCTCCTGCAGAGCTCCATTGAGGGCCCCAAACAGGTCGTCCAGGTCTGTGCCCATTAAAGAATCCAGCTTCATGCTGTGGCCGCCGAGCTGGTTCAACATGCTCTGGACGAAGACGTCTGAAGAACGAAGTTAAATTACTTCAATTGGCTTTTTTATCATCCCGTTTTATTGTAATTGTGCAATGTGATTATTATAGATGAAACAAAAGTTTGGATTGTAATTCTAATGACAATGATGTGCTTAGAAAGAGTGATTGAATGACTTACCATCCATGAGATCAAATGGCTGCTTTGAGTTGTGACGATTGGAGCCTGCTTTGTACAGCAGTTTGTCCAAGTTTGGTCTTAAAGATTTTGACCCAAAAGCTAATTGGGATTTCATCTCGTCTTGGTCATTTATAGCTGGATGAACAGAACTTAAGTATTGCAGTTTCCCTTTGGGCCATGCAGCTTGGACTCCAGGAGTTTCATGTTGTGTCTTAGTGGGTATGTCATTGAGTAGTTGTTCCAAATGCCCGGATAGCATTTTATCTTGTCCAGGTCCTTGGTTGGAGAAAGTAGAGCCAAGTTTGGGATGCCTGCCTTCTCCACTCTTCGTAAAGACTTTAGTGATTGGGGGTTGTCCATCTCCTTTATGAACGCTGTAGATAGTATGCTCTTTCCATGTATGCTTGGGTTTGGAACTGGACTCTGTCTGACTATCTGAGTTGAAATCTTCATTCTACAACATAAAAAGGTCACAATGCAGTTATTTTGTGTAATACGTCTCTTGGTATCATGCTGTCCTCTCCTAGACTCTCAGCGTCTTTGCTATAATAAAAATAGCAACTTGGGCTCCGTGAGACAAGACAGGATATGAATAAGGATTTCAGATCAAAGACAACTGCCCTTGGAAATTGCATTATGGAAATCAGAGATGAGATAGTGTCAATCTCGCAGTGTTTTTCATGCCTTCTCACAATAGACAACAAACTTTAAAAGCTCATCCCTGCTGCCATAAGACCAACTGAAACCCCCTTATCTAAACACTAAAATTACGGGTTAACTGTGAGCTTACTGTGATGTACCATGAATTATGGATGTACAATACAGATGAGCAGCCGTAGGGACCGTTAGTCGCATATAAGTCTGTCCCATCTTTGCCAGGATCAATATTGGGCCCAAAGTGTGTGATTTTCTCTTTTCTTTTTGTTGTAAGATAAAAGAAAAAAAAAATCATTGTGTGAATTGTAAAGACTTCAATTCAGCAGACAGTGGCATAACCGATCCACTGAGCGGTATTATTATCCATGTCCCTGCCGCACTAATACTAGCTATCTCCCTTGGTGCCATTTTCTGTCCTTCAAACGTATATAGAGAAAATGTCAGGCTTTCGTAGCACAGCATACTGAGAAGCCATAATGGCATTAGCACAGTGAGATGGGGGCGCTCTGCCATTCAAGCTAACCATGTTTGCCTTTTTCCATCACGCTATACAACAAAGGGCCTCATCTCATCAATAAGAAAGGTCCTGAACTCTTCAACTCTGCATTATGGCTGCACTGACACAGCAGCAGGAAGCAGCCCAGCTATGAAGGATGCCTCGCAGACTGCACACAAAGCCGAGGTCCCACCCTAAATATGAGGGTTGAATAATGTAAAGTGGTGATGGGGGATCATTGTGCAAAAGGGTTCCTCCTCAGTGGGCGGTTTGCAGAAGATAGAGAGCAGAAACAAAAGCATGAACAAGAGGGCGACCCCCAGCTAAGAGAGATACTGCGGCGTTCTGAAGAAGAGGAAAAGGATCCTGCCATTTTTAACAACAGCAGTGAGAATGTACAGTGCATTACTCACACACTAAATAATGCTCCATAGATATCTGTCTTAATATACATTATGTGTGTGCATGTGCGTGTGTGTATGTGTGTGCATGTGTGTGTATCTACAGGTGTGTGTGTGTTACTTTTAGCAGGACATTCTATAAGTGACTGTTTGGTTTGTTTATTTGTATGTTTACCTGGATAGTGTTTGCTCGTTGAGGTACTGGCTCCGGTTGTGCTGGTAGCTCAGAATTGTTCAGAAAGCCAAGGTCGGATAGGTACTGCTGGAGGTTTTGGCTCAGCTTTGGCCTTAGTTTCCGGCCTTGTGGAGAGGTCAGGGCGGCTGGGGGAAGGGCAGGGTGGCGGAGTGGCACGTGTCTGAGTTTGGAGAGCTCTCTAGAAATCACTTGTTGTGTGAGGTCATCCTGCCATGTCATACCTGGAGATGAAAATTAATACAGAAGTCATCACACATGAGCAAAGATACACATGATTAAGGATGGAACATGAGTCTGTGTCAATCGCACACCTACAAACCAGAGCACGAGCATCAAAAAATGACACACTGCAACCTGGGTCCTTGCCAACAGCTCTGCTAATTGCCAACACATAGTTGGGATGCAGAACTCCTGGGCAGGGGCAAAGCACACTGGTGCCAGGACCAGATGGAGCTACCCAAGCATACATACCCAAAGCATGGCCCCTTTCCCAATGAGCCAAGAGGCGCGGGATTCCATCAGCAAAGAGCAATACCAAAGATATTATACTTAAATGGGAGTCCAATGTTCAGTTCAAACCCAAATATAGAAACATTTTAATGAGGGAGTCAATCTGTTGTTCACTACAATCCCAAAATTTCACATTGCTAACCCCTTGGCATCTGAAAGAAAATATGTTTAATAATATGGATGGCGTCAACAAACAGAACAGAAGTAAAGAATATGTAAGCCACAGAATGTCTTTATTAGCTTAGCTGTTCACCCTTAAACTCTGGTTATTCTCATCGAAATTCATAAGCAGCAGATGAGGATCTGAGCTATGCAGAGCAGCTACAGATGCCGGCAGTCTTTCTTGGCAGCACTGAATGGTGCACAAAGCAGCGTATGTTGTCACTGTTCTGGAACGAGGCTCAGCCATCCATCCGTACAACAATGACAGTTAACTACCCGTAGCTTACCCAATGTGCTGTATTCTCACTATATCTCATTGTGGCGATCATCATTTCGGCTATTATAAGTCACGATGGGGAAGTTAGAGCAGGCGTCACCCTAAAGGATCCATATGCTTGCTGCAGTTAGCTGCAGTTGGATAAATGGCTCCAGTGTAAACGTGCAGAGACGCCACAACAAGCCAAGGGCTGTGGCTGGCTTCATTGACTGTGACACCTCTATCCCCTAGGTCTCCTGGGGAAGTACTCATTTCCATACATATATGTGTATGTGTCGGCTGTGGGCGCACTTCAGGGAAAAGGTATGCTTGTGCAAATGACACCACCAAAATGAGGCATTTTGTTCAAAGCCAGGATAAAAATGTGGTGGGACCTTTACGCTCCAAGTCTTCTCAATCAACCTCTCAGCTGATTATGCTGGCAATGAGAATCTAAATGTCATGCAAATTTATCTGCAGGTCCAAAGGAAAGAGCAGGGTCTATCACCAAGTGCTGCCACTTTTTTCCAGTTAAGGATAGCAGGCCGTCTCAGGCAAATGCCTCAGTTAATTAACGCTGTAGCATTAGCGCAACAGCTTTCAAACAAGCCGCTCTCCTGTCTGTTTGCTGTGTGACGGAGAGTGTGAGGGTCTCCTAAATATTCAAAGCCTATTAGATGGGACTTTTTCTACATGTCTACTTGTTTCATCTGCTGTTTTTGAAATGCAGATTTTCCCCTTTTCTTTACTTCTGTCCACCAACTGATTTTAAAGGAATTAATAGAAGAGAGTGTGAATAATTTAGCAGCAAGTTCAACCTAATTAGTCAAAATGAAATATGTCAATCCTAATATGACACATAAATTAAACCAAGTCTGCAGATAGATATTGGAATACATTTGGAACCTTTCATTCACTCATGTCATGGTTGGAATAAATCTGAGTCGTTCCTTGCCGATGCAGAAAGGTCTAAAGACAATGGTGATCCGGGACATTAAAGGACCTTTATTAACACTCACAAATGAAAAACAACTTTCTTCAGCTAAACACGGACAAACTGAAATTATTGTCTTTGGTCCCGAGATACAATGAGAGAGCATCAACCGTCACCTCCAATCTCTCTCCCTAAAAACTTCATATCAGGTCAGCTATCAAGGGTTAATAATGAAATCATCCATTCAAATCAGTAATATCAGCAGATTTTTACATTTCCAGGATCAAAAAAATAGTATATAAAGCAGACTTGGAGATTCTTATGCAAGCATTTGTCTCCAGTAGGTTAGACTGGTCCTAATCCTGTATGCTTGCATTTTGACCTGACCACCTCAGTGCAGTTAGGCTCACATCTCTGCTCCTCTGTCAGAGAACATTACCGTGGAGTGTTCATTGGACGCAAGAGCAAAGAGGTAAAATGATGCTTGGCTATGGTTAGATGACATGTCAGTTTGAGAGCCGTGATTTCTCCTGACTGACTCTACCTGCCAATGAAGGCAACACGCATGTCACAACGCATCATCGTACATCAGTGCTATTGCAGACGGCAGGAGTACGCTGCTCTGCAGAGGTCAGCGCGCCCATCCACTGCGGGCTAGTGCAGTCTACACGGAACGGAGATACGGAATGGAGATGTGATTCAGGGTGGTCATGCATTGATTTGTGTCATAAAGCCCACGGAGGGAGTGCTCTGATTTTGAACAGTTAAAAATATAAAGATTTTTGGGTTATGTGGATTGCGAGAAACCAATCAGTCCCATTCAATTCCATTTATTATTGTATTCATTAAGTTGTCGATTTGCCAACAACAGATCGAACACAGAAAAGCATTAATAACAAACACATAGAAGCCATTGGTCCATAGAGAGTGGGAAAACCAATGTCTGTAAATAAATGTTCATAAATGTCCGTAAATGTCCCCCACGTCCGCCCCCACGGACAGACCGGAGACAGATCCAGAGGAGGAAATGCAGTGTTACTATAGCAACTCATTGTTTGTTGTTTTTATTTTGTGGTGACATTATTATTATTTTTCTTTGTGTATTGGTAGAAACCAGATGTAAGGTCAAATAACTATTGTAATTATTATAACTGCACACCTTAACAAAGAACTTAAAATTCTTCATGCTCTATGTACTGAAAAAACTCGCACTGCTATAGTCACTTTATTGTACATAATATATCTTGCACAAAAGGGACTATATTTTAACCTTTTAATGTTTGCACACTTCTTGTCTTTTTCCACTGAGTGATTCTATCTATGGAAATGTCTCCAAAGTGAGATCAATAAAGTTACTTATCGTATCTTATTTCCAGTTACGCAATAACTTAGGACAGAAATGAAGCCTTTCTGTCCCAAATCCCATCCGTATCTTGTTCCATTATTTCATACGACTGGAACATGATGATTTTGTCCAATGAAGACTTTTTTCAAGCTAATGCAGGGAATTTGAAACACATAAATTGATGTTGAATTGTGATAAAGTTTTTTTATTTTTTGTGATAAAGAAGCTCAACAAATAACATATGCGTCTATGCGTCTATAGAATGAAACCAGGATCATTCCACAAGATCAAACTTGTACGGTGATGGAACAGGTCATGGAGGTATTGGCAGAAAATGTGATCATGATACAGTACCTTGAAAAAGTATCCATAGTATACCCATGTATCCATGTTACGATTGTAAATATATAAACAGACATTTGTAAACAGTGCTTATCTTTCCATATCTCCTTGCCTTGTCTGTATTTTGCACCAACCACCTACCCGTCAACTTTGCCACTCCTCCCTGTCCTTGCTGAAGAAAAGCAGCCCCACAGGATGATGCTGCCACAACCAGATTAACAGTTCAAACTGCCACACGTCCATAAAGGTAACAGTGGGTAGAGCCGGCGCCTCATTAAGAAAATACCGGCTTTTGCGCCTTCCTGGGCTTTTCAGAGTGGAGTTTGCATATTCTCCCTGTGTCTGGGGAGATTTCCTCTGGTTTATTTATTTCTCTCTCTCTCTCTAATCACTTACTGTATTTTACGTCACTTTGTGTTATTCTTTCACATACCTTGCAAAATAAATAATGTTATCTTTGTGGTTGTGGCGAGACAAAATGTGGACACAGAGTAGGAAAAACTGTAGGGTCACACTAGCTTCTGAATGCACCATAGAAATCAGTCATATCTTTCTTTTATTTTTGTCTTGTAGTTTAATACACATTGTAAACGGCCAGTGTGGACACATCTTGACAAGTCCAGCCCTTTTGTGAAGGGGTCGCTCACTATTGATCGAGGTGACATTGGTGTTGTTCAGTGAGCACAGATTGTGTGATTTCTACCTGTGCCTCTAATACGAGATAAAGAGGATTGTACATTGATTCCATTGATGTCTGTCCACATTTTTCCTCCCCCTTCATCTCTTCAATTTAGTTTACAGTGCAATGGTCCTAACGCCCTGTCTGGTTGTGGCTCAAAGACGACACTTCTATAGCTGATAAGAATAAGGTGTCACCTAGCATTACCCGTGCACTGCAGATCATCCACAGCCTCTGCCCCGGGAATGTTAAAGCGAGAGAACAAATGGAGAAAAAATTATTTGGAGTGATGATGTCATGTCTGCAGTGCTAAAGAGATGTCTACAAACACAAGGTCACAATATCATTACCTCGAAAGATGAAAAGCAAAAACCTATCACCCTCTCAAACTAAGCATGGGAAATTACACACAGGATGTCTTTGCTTTCATGTGTTTATTTGTGAACAGTAATTACTATAAATGTGTGGTCCTGCCAGGTTTAATATTCAGCACTGTTTTTTCTGTTTCATAAGACTCTTGCTGACTGCTCGCCCTTAATGATTTTCAACACTGGTTCACGCCTGTTAAAAATATTAAGCTGAGACTGGCCCGTAAAGCCAATTATGTCTGAAAGGCTAATGTAAGCTGGTCACGGTCTGTGTTAAAGACATCTACTGCCCCCTGGTGGAGGCAAGCTGCCCTTTCATGTTTCTACATCTCATAGACGTCATGGGACTTCATCTGTATGTTCTTAGGTTAGTCTTTGGGGTCACTGCCAGCAGTGAATAATTTCCTCAGTACACAGTTGAATATCTTAGTCCCATGAGACCTGAAAAGTGGGGTTTCAATGAACAAAGCTTGGTGTTTGGATGAATAAATGTGGGGCCACAATGGTTCTTAATTTTTTGCTTCTTTCTGCATACAGAGTGTCTCTCCACTGATGTAAACTGATAGGACATGGACATTTAGAGGAGGCAGTGATTGAGGAGGAGTCTGGCTGATGTGATTACACTGCACACCTCATAGTTACTCATCCACAAAATTAGCTGTAAATGTCCTATCATACAGGCCAATTAGACTGACTGCTGGAGCTGGGCAATAATGGCTAAACAATGGCCACTGTGAGTCAAATGACCTGTTCAGCTCAATGGCATTGTCCTGTGCACGCCAAAAGAGACAGCTTGGCTATTTGGTGTGAGGCATACAATGGCAGTTGACAAGCCTTGCTCGCAGCCCTGTACATGAGTGATAAGAGCTGTAGGGAGAGTGATGTGGAGCCGCACCTCTGTGAGCCAGTTTCTGCAGGAGAATCCTGAGGCGCTGCAGAGCTGACGAGGAGATGTCATAAGTGTGGAGGTCTCCGCCTGCCAACTCCTGGCACTGTCCGAACACTCCATCTGCACAAACACAGACATTTGTGTGAGCTTGCATCACGGACAACATTTGGAGGCTTTGCATTCACTACATGTGGGATCTGAAGAAAAGACTGTTGACAAGCTGCATGCCCCTGTACCCCAAATTCCCTGCTTTGAGGAGGCTAATAGCTGACATTTTCCTCTGACAGCACTAAGATAAGGAGGCGTTCATGGCAGAAAGGACTTTATCAGAGTCTGGGTAATCTCCCAATCAGCGCCCGCCCGCCTCTCTCAAAACAGGTTGCTAGGCAACCAACGCCACCGAGTCCTTATCAGCCTCATCATTCAATGGCTGGTCTACCCCTCTGAAAGCTCGGAGGCTTGCAGACGTGGTGTGGAGATGTAATGCATGGAATATGAATGACTCCCTCTCAGCTGTAGTGAGACATGTGACTGCTGTGGCTAAACTCTGATGAGAGTCCACCTCACAGAAGGTCTGTGGGGATGAATCCTGCAGGTGTGGAATGTGTAGTGACCCGAGCACATTCAAGTGTGTCCACAGCATCACTCTGAGAGGACATAGTGCAGATGCCTCACAATGCTGGGACTTAATGATGTGAATCAACACTTTGTCATGCACCAGAGCACTCCATTAATTAGCCAAAGATGTCGGACAACAAACATCAATGCTATGATTGATAGTTGCTGACACTTTGGGCATTGTACTATACACAAACATTACAACTCATGTCCCCAACATGCAGTCATTTTCTGTGCTCGCCTCAATGCTTTGAGACTAATAATTACCAAGATAATGATGTGATGTCAGACGGGATCTCTAAGTGAAATTCTAATTCTGCAGCAGAGGTGGGTGTTTTCCTGCCTCTGTGCGGTTCCTCTGACCCGATAAATGACAACTCTGTTCTGAGACAGACCCGTGGGAGATGGTGGATTACCATACACATGGTGCACACAGCATCAAGTTATTTTAGGATTTCATATGGAGCAGCAGGAAGCTCTGGGTGACACAGATTATGACAGATGTGTCTGAATCACAACATGCCACCTTCCTCTCACTGTGCCAGCTCTCCCGGTGTTCCACTAATCATATTCTCATCATTCAAACTATACACACACATTTTTGTGCATGAAGCATTGTGCCATCTATAGGGTTTCAATGTATAGTTTAAACAACACCACCATCATAGATCTGAAAAGGAAAATGTCAAATCATTTAGAACATTTTGTGTTAATTTCACAGTTTCACACCCCTTCAAGTTTCTCACCTGGAACAACATACATTGGAGAAACTATGAAACATTAAGGCCACATGAATAACATTTCCAAGAAAACATGCAGGACAAGGACATGTCAGGGTTGTGCAAATACAGTAAGGAAGCAAGCTGTTTTTCTGTGCTAAGAAAAAAAAGAAAAATATCAACCGTAAAAACAACAACTTCAAAATAAGGCGTGGGTTTGATTTTGTGATGCATCAGGCTTCTATTTTTTACTTGTATGTAATCCACTGGAACACACAGAGTGACACATACAATACACTACTTACAGTCTAGCGTTCTTGACATCTCAATTTACCATTCTGTCTAATATTTCATAACATTTCATAATATTTTTCAACATGAGCTGTTTTGACATGTTTTTTTTGTCAAAGAAAGGTGTCAATGCAAGGTAATTAAATAGTGGCCATTGTAACAACTGTGCAAGAAGAAATCCTATTGATACCAAGTTCCTAGATACAGGGGATAGATAGATAGATAGAATAGTTTGAGTGCGCTACTAGGGATCCACAATAAACAAACTCATAGAAGACACAGACCAAGTATCCCGCACATGGCAGACACTGTGATAGAAATATAATCGCTGATTTATTGAGGTGTTACAGGTGCGGCTCAGTAGGAGAGACGCTAACATTTCAGAGCCACACGCATGAGAAATCGCAAAGCAGTTCTCTGACACTTCATTCTTGGCAACAAAACATTTTAATTTCAGGCTTGGGAGACTACCACGGAGTAAGGTTCACAGAAGTTGAACACAAAATAAAAATGAGGCGGCATGAAGTATGTGAAATGTGCACAAGGAAACCCGGAGATGATGGCCCGGCACCTTCGCAACTTGGCAGAATGTGAAAATCTATAAGACAGGGATTCTGTAACGATCAAGACAGGGATTCTGTAACGATCATCTGTCTGCGTTAAAGAAATATTAAGCTGATGACAAGTCGAATAGTGGCACACGATGCAAATGAACCTTGAGCTGTTTACTCTATAATGGATGAAACTGGCCCCTGGAATCAATCACGTGGTTCACCTATGCTGCACACGCCAATAAATCACACTATGGCTTGTATGTTGTTGATGCGCTCAGATTTCCCGGCAAAAGGGTAAGACGCACTAAATCCTAATGCTTTCTCAGCCTGCACCGGAACAGACAGTAGTGCGGCTAAATCTGTTTAAACTGTGAAGGCTAATGCTGGGGGATAACAGGAGCAAACACGAATGCTGTGACAGTCATGCGGAGGGAGGAGCAGCCGGCCCCGGAGACAAATGAAGACGTATTAAAACAGGTGTAGTGTGTGGCGTGTGTGCTGGTTGAGTGTCATCCAAAATGAACAGGCCGCTATCAATGCAGTGGGGCTGTTCAGGTGCACAAGAGAGAGATCCACAATGATTAAGACGTGAGCGATAAGAGGCTTTCTCAAAACGGAGCCTTTGAAATGATCATTTGAATAATGCATGCACTTCAAATCTACATGAAAATAAAAAGCAGTAGGGAGAACAAGCACGCTGTCGAGATAAAACACACCACGCTAATTTAATTATACATATTTCTATTATTATTGTTATTTGTAGATTTAAAAGGTTATCAACACTATAGTTTACTTCATCCGCTGAACGCAAATGTACTGCATTTTGTATGTCAGATTGTGTGTAGCGTGTAACTTCAGCCTTCAACAGTGAGGAATAATGGTTTGTGCGTCATATTCAACTGTTCTCAATATCAAAGGAGTAACTTCTGCTGTACGTAAATTATGCAAGGCAGAAGTGTGTATGTGCACATGAACCGTACATTCACTTTTTGTCCAGTATCTTTTGCACTGTATGACCTGACTGAATTGTCTTCCTTGTTCTTATCTGATCCATTGTCTATAATAAATGAATTTTTTAAAAAAAGTTTTCTTCAACAATTTACATTTTATTAGTATTATCATGAATTGTGAAAAGAAATGTTTAAACCTTATTCATGTATGTATAATGTCTTGCGATGGCTGGAGGTGGTTGGAGGAGGATGGAGGTGGTTTGTCGATGGCTCCTGAGCGCCCACCTCTGCTCCTTCACATGTGCTTGTGTCTGTGGCCTCCGCACTTCTCTTCAAACTCTCCAGAGTTTTTTTCAGGCTCCTTCTCTATGTTGAGGCAGCAGACCTCCTGCTGTGAAGCTGCTGTGAGTTCCAGCTGAGCTCCTTCACCTTTCGGAGCAGCTCCTCTCTTCTCTTCAGTGCGGCTCTCGTCGTTCAGACTCATGTTCTCTGACAGAGCTCTCACACAGCAGACACATCTACAGATCATGTGTCACCGTGTCCTGCTCCTCCAATCTCTTCTTCTGTCTGTCAATCATCTTATTAGCAGAGGAGAGCTCCTGCCCACACAGCAGTGCTGGAGAGGGAGTGGATCTCGATATGTCTATGGCTGTGCTCCTTAAACTTGAAGCTTCAGCTTTACCTCTGACAGTGTCTCAGTCGTTGATCACCTCAGCTCTCTGTCTTGTTGATCTGGACTAAGTTCTGATTTGGATCCAGGCTTTCTGGAGCTGTTCTCAGAGTGTCTGCACCACAGCACTTTCCTCCAGGGGACATGGATCCTAACCTTGCCCCCTGAGGTGCTCATCCTGCTCAAACGTGTGCAGACTCCAGTATTTCTTGGTTTTTACAGTGATCCTCTGGTGTGCATGTGACCATGGGTGTGTGCAGCAACCAATAAGGAGTGTTATGACTTTATCTATCAATCAGACAAACGTTGTTATATCTTGGATTGGTATCATGTTTGATAGGTCACAGCAACACAATACATACATTCCTCTTGGCCTCATACCACCACATGTAAACAATTACAGTATGTTACACAGTGTGCACTTAAAGAAAGTTGGTATAATGCACTTTTTAAATAATGGTTTTACTTCCACTGGTTTTATTACTTCTTTGAAATGTAGTTGTTTAAAGTGTTTGTGCTTGCAGATGTTGTGGGCTTACGATCGATACAAGTGTCGGCCAAAGCATTTAAATCTGAAATAAATTACAAGTATTTCAGACAATATTGGCCTAAGAGGAAGTAAGATAACCACCAATCAATATAAAAAAGCCTTGGTTAAGTGTTTAATAGGAGCCAACCATGTCCGAGGGGAGCGTGGACCACTTATCTTCTGTACTTTGGCTTGGCTTATCATTGCGGCAAAGCACACAACACACAGGAGAGATGTATCAAATGTAATGAGTTTTCCAGCATAGTGGTAATTACATTGCATTTAAAAGCAGAGTAGATTTGAATTGCTTGCCAGTGAGACGTAACGTGATAAATACACGGAGATTGGAGCCTCACAAAAACAAATATTGATTGACACAGAAAGAGGCTCCCTTTTGTAACTCGTCAAGCACTTCTCCTTAGCAACAGCGCGAGTGATTGGCCCAACCCTGTGAAAACCAGGTTAGTCCTTGAGGGAGGCGAGAAAGTGCCAGACCTAGTTACCCCCCCATGTGCCCTGTCTGGTCCGCTCATCAGGAGTCCAGCAGCCTCGTCACTCCACTGCTGCTAACATGCACCAAACGCAATCACACCGCCAAAAGCTCGCAAACATGTCGGTGTATGAGGTTTGGGCGGAAAACTAGAAGAGCAACAGAGAAATATGCTCATGAGCGTGCCTGATAAGCGGAACTTAAAATGAAGCCTCCGTCCTGAGCCTTGGGGTGTTTTTCAGCGAGTTGTCAGCAAATTTTGTTCTATTAGGCTACAAGGCATTGCTCCAAACCAGAGCAGTCAGTGTGTAATTAAAGAGGGCTTTTTTTCTCCATGGCGCTGCATGTCCTTTCCTCTCGCAGCTCAAACTGGGTTAATGAGAAAATTGCGAAAAGACATAGAGTTTCTATCATAGATTTGCCGAATATAGTCTACAATTTTAGCAACGCATTTGTTTAATTTTTATTATGTGGTTTGTTTCTTTAAACCTTCACTATGATATGTTTTGATCTTTTAAATTAATCAAAAATACAACAATGCCTGTGAAAAATATCCTTCTCTCTCATCTGCTTGTTTTAGTACAGATACACCACAACTACAGCTAAGATGTCTTTTCACTGCCATTTCTTCATTTCCGTTAGGGTAAACTATGCAAAATTAGAAAGTGGTACAAAACATTAAACCCAGGTAGTAATCCTTAATAAAACATATCCTAAATAGACTCTCATTTAGAGTTTAAATTAATACTCATATATTCATGAATAATAATATATTGGGTACCATGAAAAGTGCGATATGAATGGTATGCATTATCATTATTATTATTATTATTATCAAATATGCTGGACTTAATGTACTGTAAATAGACTAGTATACTGCAACCCATTTATGAAATATTGGCAAAAAAGAAAATTTGGTCAAAGTCATAATACTGTTAAAACTATCCTTCGTTTTGTAATTTGTCAAAGAAAATGCATGAAACAAACAAATATTTAAACATCGAGAAGACATCATGAGCTTTGTAAATGTACTATAACATTTTCCGGCTCCTGATAGAAATTAGTGTGTTTACCGATAATCACGAGGTATTTGCTCACGGTATTTGCCCAGTGCAAACATGTAGAGCCACAGCCTGCATTAGCCTTTCATACGGCCTCTCTCTGACAAACAGGGCCTGATATGGACACAGCATCATTCCTTTTTCTAAGTTAAACCCAGGTGTGTGACGGGGCCGGAAATCGCACGAAGCAGAGAAAAAAAACAGAAGTCTCCCCATTCATCGGATGCAGGTTGTCATGGCAACCTGACACTAGAGGGGCATCTTCCATAAAAGCAGGGCTCGTCTGTGTGCTGATGGGAAACCTCAGTGCATAATAGGCACAAAAACATGTCAAACAAAAGCTCCAAACATAATCCTACACAGGTCTGTGAATGGAAAGCCCACGGCAAACCCCTAAAAATAACTGCATGTGTTTGATGGCGGCTGTGACCGAGCCGGATGTGTCTCTGTAATGAGACGTGGTGGGTGTGTGGCACGGCTGCACGATTCTAAAGGAATATCTAATTGTGATTTTTCAGATAACAAGAACGATTACAATTCACTTTGCGATTTCTGTTATGAAGCCGGGATCATGTTCAAAGAGCACTACAGGAGAATTCTAAATTTAGGAGAGAAATGTACAATGTTTTATTGATAAATGGCAAGCAAGCTTTCACTAAAAATACCATTGGCTTTCAAGTAAGTTAAGACTGGACTTGAATTAGATAAATACTACCTTATCTAAGCTCTTACGTATGAGCCTATTTTTGACATCTGCAGTGATTTCGTAACACTATGGCAGGGATGTCAAACTGGTCCTTAAAGGGCAAGTGTGGCTGCAGATTTTAGTCCAACCACACAAGTCCCTGTGTGGTTGGACTCCTAACCCTAAGCCCTTTCTGGAACCAGTTTGACTCCAATGCTCTTAGGAATAGCCAGATTGATATAACATGCAACAGGACCATTTGCTGTTTGAATATGAAAGAATGTGGCTAATGGACCTACTGCCTGTTTTCTTGGCATCTGCGGCTGTTTTAGTTCATGTTCTAGCCAAAAAAGTGTGGGCCCGTAAAAGGGGAAAGCGAGGAGGCCTGCTCGTGCGTCTTAGGAGGAGAGGAGCGCGCACGGCTCTCCCCGGCATTTTTCTCTCCAACGTACGCTCACTGGGCAATAAGATGGACGAACTCAGCCTGCTCATGAGAAGAAACAAGGACTTCGCCACATCCTGTGTCCTCTGCTTCACTGAGACCTGGCTAAATGAGCGGATCCCGGACTGCGCTCTGGAGCTGCAGGGCTTTGGGCTGTTTCGCGCGGATCGCCATTGTGCGCTCTCAGGGAAGAGCAGAGGCGGAGGGCTCTGTTTCTACGTCAATACAAACTGGTGTAACGATGTGACAGTGATCTCCAAGCACTGCTCTCCTGCTCTGGAATATCTTTTCATCCATTGTAAACCATATTACTCCCCGCGGGAAATTGTTTCATTCATTCTTGCCTCTGTTTACATACCGCCATGCGCGGACGCGCGCGAGGCCCAGCGCGCACTCGCAGAGCAAGTACTGTGTATGGAACGCTTATACCCGGACTCTCTGATTATTATCCTGGGGGATTTTAATAAGGGAAACTTGAGCCAGGAATTACCCAAATACAGACAGTTTATCAAATGCCCGACCAGAGAGGAGAACACTCTGGATCACTGTTACACCACCGTGCGCGGAGCTTTTCGCGCTGTTCCCAAGCCAGCCCTCGGCTTCTCAGATCACTCCATGATACATCTGGTTCCTGCTTACAGACAGAGACTAAAGCTCTCGAAACCTGCAGTGAGGAGCTCCAAAGTGTGGTCTGATGAAGCTGTGGAAGAGCTGCGCGCATGCATGGAATCTACAGACTGGGACCTTTTCAGAGCTGCCACAGACAGCTTGGATGAATATACGGACACTGTGACGTCATACATCCACTTCTGTGAGGATAGCATCATTCCAACAAGGACCAGGGTCATCTATAACAACGACAAACCCTGGTTCACTGCTAAACTCCGGCAGCTCAGGAAAGCAAAGGAGTCTGCTTTCAGGGAGGGTGACCGCAGCGGCTACAAAGCAGCTAAATATCAGTTCAGGAAAGAACTGAAAGCAGCCAAGTCCCGGCACAGAGAACGACTACAGGAGCAGTTTGGTAACAACGATACTGCTTCTGTCTGGAGGGGCCTACGGGAGATCACCAACTACAAACCCAAAGCCCCCCCCTGTGCTGATGACCACAAGCTAGCTGACGATCTGAACTTATTTTTCAGTCGCTTTGATGCTGCCCCTGACACCTCTCCCTCCCCCACCCCCCACTACTCTAACGACCCACCCATCAGCCCTGCCCCCAGCCTAACAATAGCCGCTAAAGAGATTAAACAACTCTTCCTGAGGCTGCACCCCCGCAAAGCTCCTGGCCCGGACCACGTGTCTCCGGCCACTCTGAGACACTGCGCCAGTGAGCTTACTCCTGTGTTCACGGACATTTTCAACTCCTCTCTGCAGTCCTGCCATGTCCCGGCCTGCTTCAAATCCTCCATCATTGTCCCCGTCCCGAAGAAGCCCAGGATCACAGGACTCAATGACTACAGACCTGTAGCACTTACGTCTGTCGTCATGAAGTCATTTGAACGCCTGGTTCTCTCCCATCTCAAGTCCCTCACCTCCCCCCTCCTGGACCCCCTGCAGTTCGCCTACAGAGCCAACAGATCTGTAGACGACGCCATTAACCTGGCCCTCCACCACATCCTACAGCACCTGGACTCCCCGGGGACCTACGCCAGGGTCCTGTTCGTGGACTTCAGCTCTGCCTTCAACACAATCCTGCCATCCCTGCTCCAGGACAAGCTCTCCCAGCTCAACGTGCCCGATTCCACCTGCAGGTGGATCACTGACTTCCTGACGGACAGGAAGCAGCGAGTGCGTCTGGGGAAGAATGTCTCGGACTCTCGGATTATAAATACAGGAGCCCCACAGGGCTGTGTTCTTTCTCCCCTGCTCTTCTCCCTGTACACCAACCACTGCACCTCCAGCCACGACTCCGTGAAGCTGATCAAGTTCGCGGACGACACCACCCTCATTGGACTCATCTCCAACAACGATGAGTCCGCCTACAGGAGGGAGGTGGACCGGCTGGTGTCCTGGTGCAGTGGTAACAACCTGGAGCTGAACGCCCAGAAGACAGTGGAGATGATTGTGGACTTCAGGAAGAGCACTGTCCCCCCGCCCCCACCCTCCGTGATGGACTCCCCCATCACCTCTGTGGAGTCCTTCCGTTTCCTGGGCACCACCATCACCCAGGACCTCAAGTGGGAGCCGACCATCAGCTCCCTCATCAAGAAGGCCCAGCAGAGGATGTACTTCCTGCGGCAGCTCAGGAAAGCCAAGCTGCCTGCACAGATGTTGGTGCAGTTCTACACGGCCATCATCGAGTCCATCCTCACCTCCTCCATCACCGTGTGGTTCGCTGGAGCCACAGTCAGGGACAAACAGAGACTACAGCGCATTGTGCGCTCTGCAGAGGAAGTGATCGGCCGCAGCCTTCCATCGCTGCAGGACCTGTACGTCGCCCGAGCTCGAGGCCGGGCTGGTCGTATCACAGCCGACCCCTCTCACCCTGCACATGGACTATTCCAACCACTCCCCTCAGGCAGGAGGCTGCGGTCCATCAGGACTAGAACCTCCCGCCACAAGAACAGTTTCTTCCCCTCTGCTGTTGGACTCTTGAACACTTCTTAACCTGTCCCCCCGCCCTTTATAAAGTCACTTTACTGCCCATCATACGTCACTTTACTTCACTGTACTGCTGTCACCTTACATTGTGTGCACCATGTGCACTTGTATATTGTAAATAGTAACTGTAACTCTATTTTAAATTTAAATTTATTCTTTAGAAGTGTTTTTTATTCTTATTTTTATTATCTCTTTTCGACTGTTGCACTGAGCCAAAGCAATTTCCAAGTCTGTGACCTCCCGTTACTTACGTTGGCAATAAAAATGATTCTGATTCTGATTCTGATTCTGATTAATTGTGACTGGTGCAGCCCCCGTGTGTGACGCTCCTGGAGGAGGACTTACCGTTGACGCAGAACTCATATCTTGTGCAGAGCTCGTCTTCGAACAGGCAGCCTGCAGGTGAGAAACATGAAGAGAAGAGAGATAAATGAGTAAGCGAGGGCCAACATACGTTTTGACATAATTTCACACAGCAATGAAAGCACTTCTGAAATGGGGAAGAAAATACCACACTGTAAATCTGGGGTGTGTTTGTAGGTCACTGTATATGAAGATTAATATCAGAAAGGTCAAAGTTGAAATTTTTACTATATTGGTAAAGTATAGGGTACAAAAACAAATTTGAGGGGAAAGAGGGATTTTACTGTGAGTACTGCATCAAGAGCTTATCAATTTGTTTAGGACCTATATTTCTACAGCACTATTTTGAAACATAACCGAAAAATCCCCTGATATCTGTGCTGCCGGCTGCCTTCAGTGTATTTAGGTTAAATTAGTTAGAATTTGATGATGAATGTCCATGAGATTGATTCTAAATTCCACACATCTGTACAACTATTATTTGAAAGAAAGTTTACAAAAGTATTTATGATAAGATAAGATCAACTTTATTGATCTCACAATAGAGAAGTGCACAATATGATTTACAATGTTTAAATATGTGAACAAACAATAACACTGCCCAAACTGCTGTTGATTGAGCTGTGAAGCTAGGTGCTAATTAGGTTAGCATTCTCACAGTATTAGACGTTAGCATGGTTAGCATGATGCAAGATCTATATTTTAAGATTTACCTTTTTGGTGGACCAGCTCATGGTTCTGTTATAAAATCAAGTAATTGTTGGGTGAAACTATCAAAAATGTTGCAAAAGCAGCCAAACTAACCCAATGTTACAACATGTGACAGTAAAATGAAAGTGGAGCTTATGATGCCTTCATGTGCTCTGGTAATTATGGTAAATACCACTTTCGATTGGGAAATTGCACATGAACTCACTCGTAATAACCAGTTCTCAAGTGGACTGGTCTGGTAAAAGGATCATCTTTACCCGAGCACACAAAGCAGCATTAGAACTACATTACCCAGCAGCCATCAGGGAGCCTTAGCACTAATGGCACAGCTATCAATCCCCAATTAGTGTGACTCTTTCCACTCGCCTGTGACACTAACTCCATGGGCAGCGTGTCCCTAAATGAATGTTGCAAGAATATTAATGAATGAAGCCCAAACCCATACATTAGGAATATTTTAGTTACTTTAGTGTAGTTACAAAGTATAGAAAACAACATTCAACAAACTATTCAGCAAAGTACATGCTAATTTTGCTCAAAAAATCAAACAACTGAAGTTAAATAAGTCATCATTTGGTCGAATTATGTAATACAGCCGCCACACCATGGATAGGGGTACACAGGGACACTGAACATGTTCCATGGGCCTGGAGTGTTGGCTGGATCTGCCTCAGTCCTATGACCTCGACAGACAGCACAGAGCAGACCATGGCCTGAATCACGAACACACTGAACACAAGGAGGGGCTTTGTCAGGTTTTAATAAGAGAGAAGAGATAGGTGTGGAGACTCGGTTAATCAATTCTCACACAAGGACGGGGCCGAGTGCAGCAAAGATGAAAACTTTTCTGGTTTTAAGTTTGCAAGGCTATGGCCTTCTGTAATGACCCTTTAGCAATTAAATGGATTGCCACGGTGCTTGTAACATAATGTGTGCACACATTTTGTTCAACAGAATTCAGAAAATTACACTTTGTGAGATAACGCTTTCATTTATCAGCAAAATGGTTTCAAAGTGAGAACAGTGGATCAAACTGTTCTTTTGCACAGATATAAAAGGCAGAATGTTCTGAACTTGCTGCTTCACCAGTGGATTACACACATGACAGCTCCTTCACTGGCACATAACTCTGTTTAATGGGTCGATCATGAGACAATGTCTCTCATGGCGCTGAGTGTTTGATAAAAGTTATGTTCATGATATTTCCCTCATTCGCTGCATAAGAAGATTGGTATTATAATCAAGTGAAGAAATGTTATATGGGCTCTGTATTGCACCAACAAACTACAAACTAACAAACACACCATTACCACTAAAATGATTTGTTAAATTCTATACACACTGACTTGTTAATACTGAATCGACCTTTATTATATTAATCTATGATTTCTTGTTTTTTCATAAATAGAAAATAAAGTAATCCATCCAAGGCTTAGAGCGCAGTTCTGTTAACAAACTGTTAAATGGACTGGAGTAAGCGGAGGCCTGGGGTGCTGAATGAGGAGGTCTGGACTGATGGCTTCACTGTCTGCTGGACTGTACACCTGTCTTAAAGAGAGACAAGGACAAACTTTACAGTGAAGTGCGTTTGCTTGTGGCTGTCCCCCTGGACCATGCATCTCACCCCTGTGCAATTAGTGTCTGTCCATTCAAGTTTACCTCCTCATCACTTCCTGCTTAATTCATCGGCTTCTCTGGGCAGCCTTGTCAGCTCTCAATATTAATTATGGCCTTCCATTTAATGAAGCATCCAGCCAAGCATGGTTAGTCTGTCAATGTGCGCGTGCTCGTCCGTGTGCGCGTCTGATCGGCAGGGAAAACGATAACAACACATCCCCTTTTCCCTGACACTACACCGGAGATGATTAAAATGGTGGCTTTTAATTAAAATACAATCACAGAGGACGCTGCTGATTACCTCCGGCACAAAAAAGGGGGAAAAGATGCTCTATTTGTCACAGCCTGGGAAAAAAGTCATTAGCAACACAAAAAGGGACTCTCGACGAAGTGACTACGTAGAGTGAACTTTGAGGCGTATACGATATAATTCCACAAACAGCATGACCTTTCATGCACGGCCGCATGAGTGACGTCGGGTTGCCATGTCAACCTCATCAGCAGTCGATCGCAGCGTGTCGGCGGCGGAGTCAAGTATGTGCAGCCGCAGAGGGTTTAATAACGCAGAGAGGGGAGCGGAGAGGGGAGCAGAGAGGCTTTTAGCTGATTTTTGATGTAAACAATTGGAGCTATATTGTAATTAAAAAACACATGCAAACAAACCTCTTCAAAGTGACCTTCAACTTTCTCCTGCACTACTTAATGTTCCACACGGTTGCAATCAAGAAAATATCAGCCTGCAACAATTTAAGCATTTGTATTAAAAGAACAAGGCCATATTTACAATGTGACCTCCTGTAATTGGTAAAAGACATTTACATTTTGTGCAGGATGGAAGGTGAAGGGTTAAAGCGTCAGTGACTTTTCTATGGAGGAAGAAATAACACTCAAAATTGATTACATTTTATATTGCGTCAGTTCTTTCTACTCCTCTGTGTTAAGGTCTAATTTAAAGAGCAAATATGACGCATTCTCATTCTCTCTATTTCCATGCCATTCCATGTTATAGAATGTTAAATAATATCGTAAGTAGAAAATTGATGATGAAACAAGCACAAACATTTCTGCCTGTAACTCTTTATGCCATCACCAGAGAGAGGATTTAAATTTGTTTTTGTTTTTTGTAAAGAACATAATTTTACATAGAAAATGGCCACAACTAATATATGAGACAAACTTTTTTTTTTAAAGGCAGAAAACGGCTCTAACTGATACGATTACAGGAGCTTTTAGACGGAAGGGGTGGAGCTAGAAAGTTCCTGATGATTTGATGAGAGAATAATTTAGACTCAGCACATGTCTCCTTTAACAGCAAAGAGCAGCTACAATACAGTTATATTTTGTTTTCTGAATAAATCCCTAAGTGGCTTTCAGAGTCCATATGTTGTTTGTATCATTGCTTGGCCCACTTCTTCTGTCCTCATTTTCTTTGGCTCCTCTTATTGTACTTTTAAACATGATGTGTTGCAACAGCCTGATGCTTGTTCCCTGTTATATCAATTTTAAACTAATGTTATTGATTTTAAGGCTGTGAAACAAAGGCAGATTTACATTAGGAGAGGTGCATAGAGTCTCCACCTTGTTGATTAATATGGAGTGAGGAGAATCAAGTGGCTATTTCTGGTTGAACTAAATTTCCTGTGAAGACATTGGGTTTAGACTAGAAGCAAATGCATTATTGATTATTGACCATACTGAAAGTAGACCAAGTGTCACACTGAGAGAACAGCGGGTTGTTCTTACATCTGCAGTTGCGTCTCCCTTTTCCGAAAATACATGACCCAATTCGTCAGCTGTGGGGAGGACCCAGGAAGATCAATTGAATCTGGGTCATTTCTGCCTATTTACAAAAGTTTAGAAAATCAATGACAATTTATGCTTGACTTTCCAATCAATGTGTAATTTTCTATAATTGCTCGTGTAAGTGCCTTGTCGTCCATAATCTGTAACATTAACCACTGCCTTGGGAAATAAGAGCAAGAGTAAGTAAGGCTCTAAAAACAGTTGACCTTAAGTTAAAACATGGCAGCCTGCATAAGACAGCATCATCGCAGGGGGTCTTCTCAGGGGTCTGCAACAATTATAAGGGGCTTGTTTCAAAGAACTCATTTACCATAATTTAGGCACGCAATTATATAAGGGCAACTGGGAGTCTCTCATTAGAAACGAATACTGAGGCTATGTTATTGGGTCATTAAGTGACTATACATAAGCCATCCATCCGGAGTAGCAGGACTGCCCGAGTGCTTTCTTGGACTGGGTACGAACAGCTGACCTTGGCCGGACTTAAAAAAAAATGCCCCATTGGGTTAAACCAAGGCCGAACAAGAAGTCAAGCCTCTTCTCTCCGCTGTAGCTATGCACCCAGAACCAGGTTGCCATCTGTGAAACTGAAGAGCCAAGGAGGATGCTGGGATTTTGGCACTCCACTCCAAAGTTAAGGCCATATTTCATTGACTCTCCAGGGCCACCAGCATATCTTTTATTGTAATTACGGCTCAGACCAAGGACACCACGCGCCGTCTGCCAAAAAAGCCATTTTGGGAGGACGCAGCGGGCGACAGAGGTAATAAAAGTCCGGGGGTAGATGAGGCAGAGTGGGGGTTGGAGTAGGGACAGCACAGAGGAACACACCTGCAAGCAAATTAACATCGGCTTGACAGCGTGTCCGCAGATTTAAACAGCTTGTGTCATTACGCCGCTCTCCTGCTAAAATTGAACCTGGCTGCCGGCCTTCTGCTCGCCCGCCACAAAGCCTGTTCCTGTCACAAACTGCGTGTCACGAGAGATGGAGATTTCTCACTTTCAACGATTTCACACCTTCAACTTCTCACACATTTTCAGACTGCGAGACAGAGTACTGCATGTATGTCGTTTTCAAAATACTACAAAATAAAAGGCTAGAATCTACTATGATCACTTTGAATTTGCTCCTACCTTTGGACCTTAAGGATTTATAGGTTATTTTTAATTGTTCCCATATTTAGTGGGTATTAACCACAAGACAAAGTACAGAAAGCATTCAAATTGATCCTACTGACTTAAGCATATGAATAATTAGTAGGGGCTAAAAGCTTAGACCACAGGGGCTTTGAGGCTTTGAGACAACCCAACACATCTGTCTTGCCGCAGCCTTTATATATTTGATAATTCCCATGCAGTGGGTCCCTCTCAGTCACTCAGCTGCCAGCTCCAAGCGACAGCCCGAGACAACCGCCATGAATTAAAGATGGCGGCGTCACTGCGGCAAGCGTCTCCTCAGAAACAGGCTGACTTGACCTTTCCTCCTGACCCGCTCTCGGTGGTTCAGTCAGTGGATTTTTTCTGCAGCTTTGAGGCGCCATAGCATGTTGAAGAGCCAGGGAAGAGCCAGGGAAAGTTAGGACGTGAGCGAGAGCATATACAGTGCCTTGCGAAAGTATTCGGCCCCCTTGAATAAATAAATCAACAAGTGGGACACAATTGTGAAGTGGAACAAAATTTATTGGATAATTTAAACTTTTTTAACAAATAAAAAACTGAAAAGTGGGGCGTGCAATATTATTCGGCCCCTTTACTTTCAGTGCAGAAAACTCACTCCAGAAGTTCAGTGAGGATCTTTGAATGATCCAATGTTGTCCTGAATGACTGATGATGATAAATAGAAAGCTCCTGTGTGTAATCAAGTCTCCGTATAAATGCACCTGCTCTTTGATAGTCTCGAGTTCTGTTTAAAGCGCAGAGAGAACCATGAAGACAAAGGAACACACCAGGCAGGTCCGAGATACTGTTGTGGAGAAGTTTAAAGCCGCATTTGGATACAAAAATATTTCCCAAGCTTTAAACATCTCAAGGAGCACTGTGCAAGCAATTATATTGAAATGGAAGGAGAATCAGACCACTGCAAATCTACCAAGACCCGGCCGTCCCTACAAACTGTCATCTCAAACAAGGAGAAGACTGATCAGAGATGCAGCCAAGAGGCCCATGATCACTCTGGATGAACTGCAGATAACTACAGCTGAGGTGGGAGAGTCTGTTCATAGGACAACAATCAGTCGTGCACTGCACAAATCTGGCCTTTATGGAAGAGTGCCATTTCTCAAAGATATCCATAAAAAGTCTCGTTTAAAGTTTGCCACAAGCCACCTGGGAGACACACCAAACATGTGGAAGAAGGTGCTCTGGTCAGATGAAACCAAAATCGAACTTTTTGGCCACAATGCAAAACGATATGTTTGGCGTAAAAGCAACACAGCTCATCACCCTGAACACACCATCCCCACTGTCAAACATGGTGGTGGCAGCATCATGCTTTGGGCCTGCTTTTCTTCAGCAGGGACAGGGAAGATGGCTAAAATTGATGGGAAGATGGATGGAGCCAAATACAGGACCATTCTGGAAGAAAACCCGTTGGAGTCTGCAAAAGACCTGAGACTGGGACGGAGATTTATCTTCCAACAGTACAATGATCCAAAACATAAAGCCAAATCTACAATGGAATGGTTCACATGGTTCGGGGGCCGAATAATATTGCACGCCCCACTTTTCAGTTTTTTATTTGTTAAAAAAGTTTAAATTATCCAATAAATCTCGTTCCACTTCACGATTGTGTCCCACTTGTTGTTGATTCTTCACAAAAAAATTAATTTTCATATCTTTATGTTTGAAACCTGAAATGTGGCGAAATGTTGAAAAGTTCAATACTTTCGATACAGTGCCTTGCGAAAGTATTCGCAAGGCACTGTATGGGTCTCCTGGGATATCTCGGCAGACAAAACTGAAGCAGAGAACTTTAATGAATACAAGGTGGATATTTTGTAAAGAAAAATGCATGGAGGACTTGGATCAACTGAACTAACATTGCACAAACGTCACTGGTCCATGTTCCTTGTCAAACCGGTCCCAGAAAGAGCTGGTGTTGCTGCAGGTTTTAGTTCAGACATGAACTAACAGACATTTCTTCAACTCTTCAGGTGGACTGAAGAAATGGGTGGAGTCTGCTCTGCTCCTGCTTAGGATAGAACTAAAACCTGCTACCCCACTGGCTCTTTCTGGAACCGGTTTGACACCCCTGCTTTACAATCTCCAAAAAAAAATCTCTTTGAACATAAGCAGGTACCAGAACTGCATACCAGCTGGTTTTTAAGTGCTAATATAGTGCTTTTTATGGACAATTTTCACCTTGTATTGCCGGTTGAGTTGTCAAAAGTATGAAAAATCAGATACTAAAACTAGTAAAACGAGACACTCAACATGACTCTGAATGTCTATAGCCATCTCGGACAAAAATCCATGCCGTTGATTGACTTGGTTACTCCCCTCTTGCTTTAAATGTTGAACTTTATTCGAAAATCCGAAAATACTAATATCAAATTTGGTACGTATCAGAAACGAAACAGAGACATTTTGGTATCGTGACAAAACGTATTGCCTGGCATAACATCTTGAGTTGAGTTGAGCGTTTTCAAATGTCACTACATAGAATTTTCTAATAAATTATTCATTAACAATTAATTATCAGAATATTGTACATTATTCAAACTTGTTGCGTCTCTCTCTGCATCTCTCTCTGCGTCTCTCTCTCTGTGTCTCTTTGCGTCTCTCTCTCTGCATCTCTCTCTGCGTCTCTCTGTCTGTCTCTCTCTGCATCTCTCTTTGTGTCTCTCTCTCTGCATCTCTCTTTGCGTCTCTCTTTTAGTCTCTCTCTCTGCATCTCTCTCTCTGTCTCTCTCTGCGTCTCTCTTTGCGTCTGTCTCTTGCATCTCTCTCTGTCTCTCTCTGCGTCTCTCTTTGGTCTGTCTTTGCGTCTCTCTCTCTGCATCTCTCTTTGCATCTCTCTCTGTGTCTCCCTCTCCATCTCTCTAAGCGTCTCTCTCTTTCGTCTCTCTCTGCGTCTCTCTCTCTGCATCTCTCTCTTTGCATCTCTCTCTGTGTCTCTCTCTCCATCTCTCTAAGCGTCTCTCTCTTTCCGTCTATCTCTGCGTCTCTCTCTCTGCATTAATCTCTCTGTCTCTCTCTCTGCGTCTCTCTTTGCGTCTCTCTCTTTGCATCTCTCTCTGTGTCTCCCTCTCCATCTCTCTAAGCGTCTCTCTCTTTCCGTCTCTCTCTGGTCTCTCTTTGCATCTCTCTCTTTGCATCTCTCTTTGCGTCTCTTTCTCTCTGCATCTCTCTCTCTGCGTCTCTCTTTGCGTCTCTCTCTCTCTTTGTCTCCCTCTCCATCTCTCTAAGCGTCTCCTCTCTTTCCGTCTCTCTCTGCGTCTCTCTCTCTGCATTAATCTCTCTGTCTCTCTCTCTGCGTCTCTCTTTGCGTCTCTCTCTTTGCATCTCTCTCTGTGTCTCCCTCTCCATCTCTCTAAGCGTCTCTCTCTTTCCGTCTCTCTCTGCGTCTCTCTCTCTGCATTACTCTCTCTGTGTCTCTCTCTGCGTCACTCTCTCTCTGCGTCTCTCTTTGCGTCTCTCTCTTTGCATCTCTCTCTCTTTGCATCTCTCTCTCTGTGTCTCCCTCTCCATCTCTCTAAGCGTCTCTCTCTGCGTCTCTCTCTCTGCATTACTCTCTCTGTGTCTCTCTCTGCGTCTTTTTCTCTCTGCATCTCTCTCTCTGCGTCTCTCTCTGCGTCTCTCTCTCTCTTTGTCTCTCTCTCTTTGTCTCTCTCTGCGTCTCTCTCTGCGCCTGCAGTTCATGGGTTATCGTGGCTGGACTGAACACTGGGGCACACAGTATAAATCAGCCACATCTCCCTGATATATCCATTACTTGTTCTGCTGTCACATTTCTCATTACGGCCTTATTGTGCTCATTAAAAAGACCGGACACACACATGGGTCACCTCCAGCCTGATCTCGCAAAAGACATCATTTCATTTAGAGAGAGAGAGAGAGAGAGAGAGAGAGAGAGAGAGAGAGAGAGAGAGAGAGAGAGAGAGAGAGAGAGAGAGAGAGAGAGAGAGAGAGAGAGAGAGAGAGAGAGAGAGAGAGAGAGAGAGAGAGAGAGGTCCACCCTGAGCGGTCTGTAATGGCACAGGATGTTCCTGCTCAGGAACAGGGCGTCGGGGTCAGGTAACAGCACAACACACTGCAATTATGAGTCAAGTCAAAGTTTGCCTGAAATATCAACTTTTTATATTTCCTTCAAAACGTAGAATAAAAATAACACTTATACAACGCATCGCCATGTCCGTGTTTTGAAAAAAGGACTTTTACATTGAACTTCAGAGAGCCATGGGTCGATTGCGTCGCTACTCACCACAGCCTTATTGCTGTGTGTGTTCCCATTGGCTTTATCCTTGAGTTACTTACAAAGTTTTTGTTCGACAGCTGCATTTTCCAGAATGAGGTTGCCAATATCTATTAGAGAATTTAATTGAGAATTTGAAAAGAGAAAACTTTACCTTGGCAAGTGCTTATGATCTAATTGTCATAATATCTTATTCACTATCAGACTATTTCTACTTTAATGAGATGAGTTGTATGACGGTCAATATCAAGATAACCTTTACTCTTTTGAAATGGAGAGAACACTTTAAGGTTAAGTTGAATTAAACTTTATTATCTCCGTAGGGAAATGTGTCCTCTGCATTATAACCACGCTGTAATCCTTGGTCATGACAAGTTGAGCATTTGACCTATTGTCCATATTTTTAGCAGTAGGGGAAACAAGAGCACAGACACGGGGAGAACATGCAAACTCCATACAGAATCTGTCGTGAATCTCAATCTCTAACCACTGCACCATCGTACTTTGTATATAGCCATCAGGAAAGTCAAAACATTGAGCTGCAGCCCTTGTTTTAGCTTGTAATGATAAATACAATGTAAAGAATTATTGCAGTCACATAAAGCTGTTTTAATATTATCCTTTACGGCAATTTTTCTCTGACCTACAGTAACTTCAATCTGAAATAGTAGCCCCCATACAGCGGGGATCATAAAGCTGGAGGTACATCAATTTGTGTGAAACAGAAAGTAAAGTTAAATGTCAAAATCCAGCCAGTCCTGGGTGCGTGGGTTTTCAGAGTCCCTCCTCCTCCTCCACAGAACCTTGAACTGAACGTCTGCTTATAGACAGATTGCGTTTGTTTGACACAAATCTGACTTCCTTCCTGGTTTCTGCTCGTCTCTCTGCCGTAGCCGCACACGCCTCCTCCGAGCAGCTGTTGAGCCACAAACAAATATCACAGCAGCAGGTCTGTCGCCGCTCCCACTGAGGCCGGACCAGCACCAAAACAGCCAGAATACTCCACCAGTGACAGCGAGGGAACAGCCGCTCAAGGAACAAGGACAATGAATAACAGAAAAACCACTTAACCCTTATTTTTAGATTATTATTTTGTCTATTTAAAAAAGTGTTGAGTTACTTCTTTAACCCTTTAATGGTTTCCTTAATCATTTGGAAGGTCATTGTTTGAGTCACAAAAATCTACTTTAAGCTCAGAACTGAAATCTACTGGAATCTTTTGGGGCATCACACTTGGTTTTAGGCACTTTAATCATCAAACTCCATCATTTGGTATAATAACAACAAAATAACTAGGGGTTCGAAAAAATAAAACAAAAAAAACAAAACAAATATTTGTGTTATTATTCACAAATATCCACAAAAGAGGAGTGACCAAAGGGTTAAAGCTCTAATTGTCTGCAGAGAGGAAAACCCCACATTTGTTTACCATAAAAGACATGTTGAATGTACTAAATTTTCTATCAGATAAGCAGGGCATGGCCTGGTTAGTACTGTGATGGGAGACCTTTGGGAACACAAAGTTGTAAAGTGCTGTAAAGTGCCAAAACAGTCATTGTGTGCTTGGACAAGACACTTCACCCACATTTCTTACAATAAGTCTGGTGTGTGACGTCTAAATGATGGTCAAAGGGGCTGATGGCACAGACTGGTTGCCTTGCTTCTGTCAGTGCGCTCCAGGGCAGCTGTGGCTACTAGGAGTTTATCACCACAGTATATGGAGTGAAATAATAATCTCATGTGATGTTCATCCCAAGATAAAGAGCAAATGTGAACAAATCTAACCCCAACATGCCATTTCACTTTGGTGCTGAGAGCTGATTGGCCGTGTGAGGGTGGTCCTTTCTTAACCACTTTTCTGTCTGAAAAAGCTGATAATTTTTGTGACAGAGGCTGCATACACTCATGTGAAAACTAGAGATAGAAGCAAACCGTTTTAGAGCCGGGAAGTCGATTTCACACAATTCTTCAGATGAGTTTTGTGGTTTTAAAGTTAGGTTCCCAAGGGTCCACTTGCACCCATTTAAAGAATCGATGTCTGTCCTTCCTTGCTCTTGACTAAAGGACTTTTAATACCTCAAAGTGCCTTCACTGCACACCATTATTCTCATTCAATACTGTGATTTGTTGTTATAGCAATGGCCCTCACAACAACTCATTGACAGCCCAGAACATTGTTATTGGACTTTGCTTAAGAGAAACCAATACATATTAAAATTAAATGCAGACTTCAATATTCATTTAAACTTGTGTGTGAGCAGTAGGCTAGAGGTCTTGGTTTGTTTCAGGTAAAAAAAATGTAATATGGGTGTACATATATTCAAAAAAGGCATCTTGGTACTATATTTTTAAGAGTAATATTTTCTTATGTTTTCAACTAAATATCTGGAGAAGGAAAATGTGTTTGTGCGGGAAGGAATGACCCAAATATACTAAATAGATCAACAAAATTTTTTGAATTTCATCCCTCCTACACATTTAAAAGCGCACCCACCATAACATACTGATGATTGCAGAAAATCTCCATTTGAATCAATTTACACGGCGAACGTTGCAGCTGTCTGCGCCATTAATTAACAAAACAGACTTTCGCCACAACACTCCAGTGAACACCATTTAACAGAGCCTGCTAATGCACAGCCAAACCTCACCCAATAACCACTCTCCCATTAGCTGACTCCAAACCTGCCGCCGAGGAGGCTACAAGTGCCAATAAAGTGTGCCGCCTCCACCCGGTGACTCAGACAGACCCCCTAGAGGCCGACAATATGCACGGCAACCTTTACAGCCGTGACAAGGTTAAATCCATTTACTTTTTCACTATTCATCCCTGGATAACTTTGCTCTGGGAGGGTCCACATGCGGCACACATGGGAGCAGATATAGACCCAAGTACAAAATCCATAATCGGCCTGATACTTTTATTATTGCAATGACGAAAGCCTGAATATAAAAAGTTTTGTGGAAGTATTCAGTGGTAAAAGTAGTCAGAAATTTCAGCTGTATTTTTTAAGAACACAGATTAGATTAGATTAGATTAGGTCTGAGTGTCCGTAAAGAAGAAACCCCTCAATGTTATTTTAGTTTTTTAGTTTTTTAACATTGCATTTCTTCGGTTTGAACTGTTTGACTATTGCTGTGATTTAGGGCTATACAAGAATGCATTGAATTGAATTGAATGTGTTAGAAGACATGTTGAATCTTCAGGGCCTGGTTAGTACTGTGATGGGAGACCTTTGGGAACGCCAGGTGAATTTGCACGATATGCTCAGCAACCATTACAGCCGTGACAAGGTTAAATTTCACCATTCATCCCTGTATAACTTTGCTCTGGAAGGGCCCCTATCCTGCACACAGGGGAGTAGATATAGACCCAAGTACTAAATCCATAATCGGCCTGATACTTTTATTATTGCAAAGACGAAAGCCTGCATATAAAAAGTTTTGTGGAAGTATTTAGTGATAAAAGTAGTCAGAAATTTCAGCTGTATTTATGATGTATTTTAGTGGCCCCATTGGAGAGATAGTGTGTATCTGATATAGCAGCCATATGAAAACCGTAAGCCCACCCGGATAACTGTTCATATCTTTACTATAGCATGGGCTGTCCCCTTATGTCTTTGTGTATTTCAACGTGATTTATAAGCACTGTAATACTGGATACCCCCGAACGCTCCTGTAGCCACGGTTTGGCACCGGCCTGTGGTTAAATAAGAAGATAGCGCTCGTGAATCAAATCCAACACATCGGAGCGTATTAGGGCATGTGAAATGAAATGAACTTGTGTCCCAGTAAAGAAGCAACAAGCGAGCAAGAGAGATATATGTTTAGATATCAGAACGCAGGTCTGAGAGTGACAGAAAAGTGTTCAAAGTTTTAACATCTTTTACCCATATACAGGGAAACATTGAAATTTAGAATCTTGTTCAAAAGTCTGTTTACTTCTGCAATTCAACTTACAAGGTGAAATTAGTATATGACGCCAATGTGTGCTATATCAAATGCCTGTGCGTACAATACTTACAAGAAAAAATAATATAATGCTTTTATAATGTGTGTAGAAAAGAATACTGAACAGAAAACAAACTTCTGGTTGAAGTAGAATGTTTTTTTTCCCATCAGACAAAAAAGTGACCCAACAAAAGCTGAAGAAGAGGCATCTTAAATGTCCTGAGGAAGGCCCAGTGCCCAAACTCTTTGGCATTTGAAGTCAATTGCCAAGTGGTATAAAAGGCTTTTAGATACATTATTTTTCAGTTCCTCAGTCGTTCAATGTGTGTATTTTAATACTGATCCCTGCACTGAAAACCAACATCTCTGCCTTCTCAATGTATAATATATCCTCATTTTGAAAATGAATTGAAAAACATTAAATGGGACAGTGTAAATCAAATTGAAGATGTAGACCTGTGCTGTAATCAGTTAACTGAGATTCTATCAAATACTATACAGAAATGTACATGTACTCTGAAGAACAATGAGAAAAAACATTGTTTGCCCTGGATAAACAATGATATTCATCAACTTGCATCAAGCGTGACCTGGCACTGAGAAAATCCTTAAAAAGTAAGCTACAAACTGATATCCTAGTCTTTAAAGGATTAAGAAATAAAGTGGTGAGTGAATTGAGAAAGTCACAATCTTGTTGCTTCATGCAGATGTTTGCCGATTCGAGGGGAAATAGTTCACTCATTTGGAAACATATTAATAAATTAACCAATCACACACTTACTTCAGGACATTGTATTTCAAGACTTAAGGTAAATGGCATGGTTAGTGATGATGCTTCACAAATTGCAAATGAATTCAATTCATATTTTATTAACTCTGTTCAACAACTTGCAGTCAGTTTTATTCCAAAAACGCTGCAATGCAACGATGTGGAAGATTCACCCTCATCTTTTCACATAACACAGGCTAATCAAAATAAGATACATGAAATCATCAGCCACCTGAACAAGTCAAAAGCAAAAGGTATTTTTAACTTAGACACCTCTTTAATCAAAGGGCATGTTACAACATTGTCAAAACCAATATTACACTTAGTAAATCTATCAATTAAATATGATAAATTCCCACAAAGTTTTAAAACAGCTGTGGTGACACCAATTTTTAAGTCTGGTGCAGCAGACGAGGCATGCAATTATCGACCAATCTCAATTCTGCCAATAATCTCAAAGGTACTTGAAAAGCTGGTGGCTGAACAATTGATGACCCACTTAAAAGAAAATAATTTATTAAATCCTAAACAATTGGGATTTCGGCCCAAACATTCCACTGACATGGCTGTGTGTCATCTAACCGAAATGATAAAATGTAGTTTGGACCAAGGCAAATGTGTTGGAGCAGTATTTTTAAATTTCAGAAAAGCCTTTGACACAGTAAATCATCTAGTCCTGCTGTCAAAATTAAAACAATTTAATATTTTAAAACAAACCATAAATTGGTTTACATCATATCTTGAATTGAGACAACAATGTGTTAAAATAAATGGTACAAAATCTGATATACAAAGTTGTGATCTGGGGGTGCCACAAGGATCCATTTTAGGTCCGCTGCTTTTCAGCTTATATATTAATGACCTGCCCAACATTTGTAAAGAGACAACTTGTCAAAGGTTTGCGGATGACACAATAATCTATGTGGCGGCAGACACCTCTCAACAGGCCTCAGAAACATTAAACAGACAGTTAAGTGAAGTATCAACATGGGTTGAAAATAACTGTTTAACTCTGAACTATGATAAAACTGTCTCAATGTGTTTTTCTCTGAAGAAACAATCACTCAATGAAATTGAGGTCAGCGTTAATCAACATAAAATAAAACAAGTTAAGTAGTTTAAATACCTGGGTGTTATTTTGGACCCTAAGTTAAGTTTTGATCGGCATGTTAAAAAAATTACTAAGACCATCAAAATAAATATAAATTGTTTCAGGTTGATTAGACCCTGCTTATCAGTTCAAGCTGCACGAGTTTACATGCATGCTATGATGTTATCCCACATGTCTTATTGTGCCATTGTCTGGGGTCAGGCCACAAAGTCTGTAGTGAAGCCTTTGTTGTCATTATATAAACAAACACTCAAAATATATGATCGAAAGCCAATGAAGCATCATCACTGCCAAATTACTGAAAAATACAACATGATGAGTTTTGATAATTTTATACATTTTACCTTTTTAAAAGCTTTGTTTAAGTGTCTTAATGGATTAGCCCCTGAAGTAATGTGTAAAAACATCCAAAGGTGCAGCAGTGAGGGTGTGCAGACTCGAGCTGCAGTCAGTGGGAGCTGCAGAGTGAGAAGGTGCCGGACGACTCTGGGTCAGTCTGCATTCTCAGTGAAGGCCTCACATCTGTGGAACTCTTTGCCGCTGGAGCTGAAGTCACAGTCGGACACTAGACTTTTCTCCACTAAACTGAAAAAGTGGCTTAAGGAAAATCAGAAGTGTGAGCACTAAACCTGAATGTAGTATGGACAAATGGAGTCAGTTATTTTTATTGATGTGTGGTTGTTCTTTTCTCCCCTTTTTTTAAAAACTTGTTTCTTCGCTTTCTCCAAAAGCCTAACCAGGGACGGGGGCTGCAAATTAGCCTTTGGCTAGAAGCCTTGTGTACTTCACATCGGTTACCTGTGGGTGACAATGTTTTTTGTACTGTCCCTGTCAAATAAAAAAAAAATATATATATATATATATTTATTTACTTTTTCCCTTTTATTTTGTAGCTGCTGTTATAGATGTCACAATAAAAAAATTCCATTAGAAGAAACATAGATAATTAATAATAGTAACAATAATAATTCAAGATATATATGATATAAGATAACAGGATGTGATTGATCAAGTTCATGCCTTGTTCACATTTAGATGGATTTGATTGAGGACTTTGACCTTTGAGGACTTTCTCTGATGATTGTAATTCTGAATTATATAAGATGGCTCTTTTATGCTCATCTTTTGTCAATTCTCAGTTTGGGCTGTGAGCTGAGTGACGGTGGTCCTCTCTTTTTCACTTTTCTGTCTGAAAAATCAGATCTAAAGATGAGACAGAGGCCAAAAAATCATACATGTGAAAACTATGAAAGCCCCAAACTCTTATAGAGCCAGGAATTACATGGATTTCACAAAGTTCTTCACATCAATTATTTATTTATTATGGATCCAAAAATAGTATTAGATAGACCAGATGCACTTCCTTTAGCTTCCAAACCATACTAACACTTGTCCAGTTTTACGCTTTGACAGTTTTCCCCGTGGGCAACTTGGACCCATTAAAGATTCAATATTTATTTGGTTATATTTATTGGTTGCGTGGCACAGCTGGTAGTTCTAAGATGTATTTGATGAAATGGAAAAGTCTGGATAGATGATGAGTATTGTAAGATTCCACACATTTCCCAGGTAGCCTGAGGGTCTATAAACAACACCGCTGTAATGGAAGCAGTCCCTGTAGCCGTCTTGGAACACGTTTCCTCCCGCCCCTTCCCTAAATCAATACTCTCCCACACACTCATGTTGTGCACAACGTGAGCCCAATGTTCCTGCTTCATTTGAGGAATACAACATCTTAGAGCTGTGACATTTCAGCCATGTTTGATACGTCCAGATCCCGGGGCCTCAGAGGAATATGAACCAAAAGCACAGTCTTTCCACAAACGCACTCATTACAAACTCATTACTGGAGTATATGCAAAACAAAATCAATTCTGCAAATATATCCACTAGTAGACCTTGCTCATAGACCCGATAAACTCATTACCGTGGTCCCTCGTTTATCGCGGGGGGCTACTTTCTAAAAATAACCCGCAATAAGCAAAGTCCGCAATGTAGCAGCTTTATGTTTTGAGGCTGTTCAACCTCTCACCAAACACTTCATACGCTTTTTCAACCGCCTGAGCTCACGACTGCAGAAGTGAGAGAGATCAGAGATGTCAAACTTTTTGCTTGTAAGTCTGAGCGCTGCTGCAGCTGTCAAAATCCGTGCATTCACTGTACTGTACAGCTGCAGAGGACGGAGCGCTGAGGGGCAGGAGCAGGACTGAGGGCTACCGGAAGACCAAAGAGAGAGACCAGAGAGAGAGACCAAAGAGAGATTAGAGAGAGCTCAGAGAGAGTGACCACAGATAGACCAGAAAGAGAGACCAGAGAGACCAGAGAGATATCAGAGAGAGACCAGAGAGAGAGACAGGAAAGAGACCAGAGAGAAGGAGAGTGACCAGAGATAGACCAGAAAGAGAGACCAGAGAGGCCAGAGAGGGATCAAAGAGAGTGACCAGAGAGAGACGAGAGAGACTAGAGAGACAAGATAGACACAGAGAGAGAGACCAGAGAGACCAGAGAGATATCAGAGAGAGACCAGAGAGAGAGACAGGAAAGAGACCAGAGAGAAGGAGAGTGACCAGAGATAGACCAGAAAGAGAGAGAGAGCAGAGAGAGACCAGAGATAGACCAGAAAGAGAGAGATATCAGAGAGAGACCAGAGAGAGAGACAGGAAAGAGACCAGAGAGAAGGAGAGTGACCACAGATAGACCAGAAAGAGAGACCAGAGAGGCCAGAGAGGGATCAAAGAGAGTGACCAGAGAGAGACCAGAGATACTAGAGAGACTGAGAGAGACCAGAGAGACAGAGAGAGACGAGAGAGACAGAGAAAGACGAGAGAGATAGACGAGATGGATGAGAGATAGACGAGAGAGATATCAGAGAGGGACCAGAGAGAAAGACAAGAAAGAGACCAGAGAGGGATCAAAGAGAGTGACCAGAGAGAGACCAGAGAGAGAACAAAGAGAGAGAGACCAGAGAGAGACCAGAGAGAGGGATCAGGGAGAGTGACCAGAGATAGATCAGAAAGAGAGAGAGAACAGAGAGAGAGAGACCACAGAGAGACCAGAGAGAGACTAGAAAGGGACCAGAGAGAGACTAGGAAGAGACCAGAGAGAGACCAGAAAGCGAGAACAGAGAGAAAGACCAGAGACCAGAGAGGATCAGGATTTGGGAGCTACAAGACCTACTGCGGTCTTAGTCCTCTGAACTAATCTCAGCAGTGCACACAAGTCACTAAAGTGTTCTTCTGAATATAGATAGGGATAACTGTCATGTTATAGTAGCCGTTACATGATGTTGTGTATGATTTTGGGGAATACACACACGATGCAACAGGCTGCGAAAGGTGAACCGTGTTAGAGCGAGAAACCCCTGTACGAGAAAGTCATGTTAAAACACAGGACAAACTGTACCGCACCGACACTGACATTAGAGGAGTGTTAGAGTGCGTCCCTGCAGTGAGATAGGATGTGTTCTGAGAAATCATTATAGGAAACAAGCTGTGATTTCTTCTTTTTACACGGAGCCCACGCACTCTGTGTTGATTAAAATGAAAGGAGTCAATGCCAAAGATAATGAGTCATCCAGACAAAGGAAGAGGACAGTATGTCAGCCAGGCCGTGCCCTCCTATCAGACACACACACACACACATACACAGACACGCACAGACACAGACACAGACACACACACACAGACACACACACACAGAGACACACACACAGAGACACACAGACACGCACACAGT
Source organism: Knipowitschia caucasica (assembly GCA_964034765.1). Taxonomy (NCBI): domain Eukaryota; kingdom Metazoa; phylum Chordata; class Actinopteri; order Gobiiformes; family Gobiidae; genus Knipowitschia; species Knipowitschia caucasica. The sequence continues at coordinate 22,409,857 of OZ035843.1, forward strand.
CTCTCTCTGATGAGTCCATTTCACACGTAGCCTTCTAAATCATTTCAAGACCATTTACATCAGGGGTGTCCAACTTATTTTGGCTGAGGGCCGAATGAAAAATGAAAGGGCTGGTCAGGGGCCGAAAGAATAAGTGGGTTTCATTTATTATACTTTTTTATAAGATTGGATATTCTTTTCTGATTAGAATTAGTTCAGTTACTGTGGACCGAACCAAAACTGGACCAAATATTGAAGGTATAGAGGAAGATTTTCTACTTCTGGGTGGATCATCAAGACTATTGGTCCTCCCAACTGTCAATCATTCTGGTGATACCTGCTCGGCAAAAAAGACCAGAGAGTTTTGTTCAAAAAGTGGAGAGGGCGGTTCTTTCCTAAGCAAATTGGGAAATCTTCCTTCATATCTTTAAGAAGAGATTTAATTGAAGACTTGTGAAAAACGTAACATAATAATGCAAACTTCTAATGACATGTCGGCTTAACATTTCTTATGGTTATAAATGTTATGGTTGTTTTCTTGAGAAAATTTGTAATGGATAACATGCCATTATTGCCATTTACCATCAATGCTGCTATTTAATATAATAATTTAGAATCATCTCAGGGGCCACTGGAAAGGGTCTCGCGGGCCGGATCTGGCTCCCGGGCCTTGACTTTGACATTTACATAAAGGCAACAAGAGTGACATTTTGAGAACATACAGTAAATCAAAGCAAACTCCAATCATTGTATTTTTGAGCAATAAACTCATCATAAATTATAGCCATGGCACAACAAATAATGATAGTTGAATGAGACACGTACATGGAACTATTGCTGTAAATAAAGAAGTCAAAAGAACTGAAGTGTTGTGTGTTAGCTGCATTGTTATTAAACTATCTGCTTTTGGTCAAAAAGAAGAAGGCTAATGATGATTGTGACTGTGACTGTTTTCCCACCAGTTCTATGAGGTTTCCAGATTAACACACTGAAGGTTCTGACAAATCCTCGTTGGGCAAAAAGTTTCAAGATGTTTCCTCATACAGAAAATAGAAAAATAAAAATTCAATGATTTGGTGGAATTTAGTATTTGGAAAATGAACAAAGCAAAACAAAAGACTTCACCCAAAAACACCTGAGATACAGTAGATAATCCGAACAACAAGTCAAAATGAAGGGGGCGACAGTAGCTCAGTTGGTAGAGCATTGGCCTTAAGGCCAGAAGGTCAAGGCCAGAAGGTCAATTCCCACCTCTACACCTTCTCCACCTACTCCCACTGATGACTGCTGTTGTTGTGTCCTTGGGCAAGACACTTAACCCCACTTTGCCCAAAGCCCCCGCTGGAAGATCTCAGCTCTTGTGGACTCACCACCCGCAGAGGATCAGTGAGGGGCTGGTGCTATGAGATTTGGGTGGCATCTCTGATTGCCACCCCCCTGACCCAGAAATGGATTAAAGGGTAGAAAATGGATGGATGGATGGAATGGATGGATGGAAGTCAAAATGATTCAAGTATTTAAGAGAAAAATTCACAATAAGCTAAATTTTTTGGGCATTTTTGGGCATATTCACATCACAAGAAACTGTTGCTTCCCCTGAATGCTTGCACCGTGTCATTGTGATTGGAGTAACGGCACTGGCCTCTGGTAGATTGGTGTAAATGAAAGCTATTTTTCTAACTAGAATTTCTTTGCGACTTTTAGTTCTGTTCTGGACGCCACTTAGAACTGATGTATGGTGGAAAAAAATACTATTACAACTAGTTTCTCTCCAGTGATGTTTTTCTGGACTATAAAGCAACAATTACAATGAATCCAGACCAAGAACTTCTTAAAAAGAGGAGAAGACACAGCACTGAACCAACACAGAAGTATTGTGTCACTATGGGATAGAGAAGGATATGGTTTGACAGAAACCTCAGCTTGCATCAAGAGGATTCCCTTCCATCAATAAATCTATAAATGAATTCAATTTAGTGTTTTCTTACAATGAAAATGGTCAGAGACATTAAGGAACAAGTGAATAGAACTGAAACACATCCAGAAATGATCACGATATGTATTTTTGGGTGTCTTTTACAGCAGGCTACAGTTCAATAATATATTTTTTGTTGAGTCTTTCTCGGAGACATTTAGAGACAGTTAAATATAGAAGTTTAATCACTGAAAGACTTTCCCATTATTACCCTTGTTTCCGATTTCTTTGTTGCTTTTCTTGCGTAACCACAAACCCGCCAACTCGCACCTACATAGCCCGCTGCGATGTATATATTTAGAACCATGTAATTGCCCAGCAGACGTCTGCCGGCCAGTGACAGAGCACACAAGGGGGCTCATTAAAACAATAAGTTCAACCAGCTCCCTCGGTGACCTAGCTACACTTATACATTAATAAACACATCGAGAAGTCAATGCAGAATGTATCCGGGGGAAAGGCAGTGAGTCATTCATTACTATTCTAGGCATAATTATCAAAAAATGTGAGAGGAGAGAGCAAGACGTCTTCATTTTTAGCTTGCTGGTTTTGAGTCGACAGCAGCCTCGACAAAGATGCCTCTCTGTCTGTATGAATCATCGAGCACACGAGCTGAGAGATCTGTAGAACTGTTTCCAGATAAAGTTTGGGCCGTCATGTCTCCAGAATGCTAATCTTGGAAGGGCGACTGAGATTGGAGAATTGTTCTTCACCAGGAGAGAGATGGATCGTGAGGTGGTTTCAAAAGCCATGTAATCTTCATCCGTCATAACAAAAGAGCTCCATTATAAGAAGGGATTCAACTGTAAATCACACTTTGGACACATGGATCCCAGAAAATGTCAGGTGGGCAGCCCGAGGCAGGACTGGGAGAACAAATCAAGGGTAATGAGAGAGGCAAGTCAGCCGCCAATATAAAGCTGGATGGAACAGGGCTTTTCAGAGCAGGTGTGGGCTTTAATGAAATATTCAAGTGGGCCTGAAATTACTCCTTATAGATATGAGCGGAGTCCTTTTATGATGGCTCCCGTTTCAATAACATTCAATGTACTGTGTTATCTAAGCTTTGAGAAGCAAATTAACTATACCATTCATTGGGAAAATATGTTCTTTCCCAAGCACGTTAAGTGAGGTTTGTATAATTTATTGGACAAGCAGGACAGAGCAGAGCAGCCATGCAAGAACTTTAAGGAGAAACAATGAGCACCATTCAGCTCTAAGGCCTGGGCGATTATGTAACTCCAACATCAGCCAATCCATAAACGTCAATAATAAACGAGAGTGGCCACGTTAAGATATGCACACAGCCTCTGCATGTGCACATACGCTGAAGGAAATATCACCAGAACTTTTGTGATGGGTGCGTTTGGAAGCTGAAGCCGTCAGCACCACGGACAGCGTCAGTGCGCAGTTACACACAAACACACAACACACAGCAGACACACAATCACAGCCGCAGGAAACTTGGCTTTAGAAGAGCAACAACAACAACACGAAACAATGCCTTACCGAATTTCCTGTCTGCAATGGCAGCGGGGAAGAGGCTGAGCGCCAGGAGCAGGAGGACGGGACAGCATCGTGGAGACATAGCGCTCACGCCTGGACTATGAATCCATGACAGACGCAAACAGAGCGAGTTTAGCCGCGTACAGCGAGGCTCAGGCTAAAGGCTCATGTCTGCTCCGGGAACGACCGAACCGAGCTGTGGTCAGAGCGCACGATACAAAAGCGTCAGGCGGTGGATCAGCACCACAACAGCAGCAGCACCAGGAAGAGCCCCTCCTAAAGTCTGACGTCAAACACAGGCGTGCAACATGCAGCCGCCCTGGGACCAAAGGAACTCAGGCCAGTCCTCATGCTGGGCCATGGACTCATCATCCACCTTCATCTGCCATTGGCTTTCAAATGTTTAAGTGAATTATACTTTATCACTCGCTTGAGGCATTTTCCTTTAAAGTGGGTTAAAGCTGAGGTACCGAACTTTCAAATCAAAAAGATGAAACTATGCAATAAAGTCCAGGTTCCCGCTTTTCATCACGAGTACAAGTCAAAGACGAGCCTGGATCAGCTTCTTCAAGTGAAAGGGAGGACCACCCTCATTCAGCCAATGAGCTCTCTGCCCAAAGCATCAAATAGTGATTCACAAGGTCCAACAGACTAAGCTTTAAAGATGAATATGACTAAAAGTCAACCCTAACCGATGCATAAAGAAATGACAAAGTTACGTATTACAATTTATTCCAAGGTTAAATACATAAAAATACAAAACAATTGTTATAGTACAGAGTTTATTTTGAATAAATGGTAAAAACATGTCAAATATTTATGACAAATTCGCATATTTTTTTCTTAAAGCGAGAAAACAACAGAATAATAACCCTTTAATAAAAATAATAATCAGAAACCATTGCAGAACAATAGCCCATACAATGCAAAGTCACAATGATAAGTTATAAATCTAATATATTGTTAATTGTCTTGACAGAAGATTCATAAATTGCTCTGAAGAGAAAACAAATAATTGGTAAATAAGAAACATGTACAATCATTAGAATAAGATGTACTTCCTCCTTTGTACCTCTGGATGTCGCCACTGTCCACTGCCACAACGGCATGTCTGTCCAGCTGTCTCTGGATGCATTCTGCTGCGCTCTTTAGACCAGATTTAAACTTCCCAGCTGTAAAGGCACAACAAACACATTTTTCACATATACAGTTAACATCGAAACAGTGTGAATGCAGAAAGGCCGTAGATATTCTCACTGTGCTTGATGACGGCCAGGACATGGAGGACCGCGGCCAGCTCCGTCAGATTCTCCATGGTCTCTGAGTCCAAGGACGAGCTGATTTCATCCAGAAACGACCTGGAGAGAACAATGGAACAATATTATCACCCAAAGTACAGTTCAATAATGTGTGTCCGTCCATCCAGAGAGTAAAGAATAAGCAAGGCAAGAAAAGGAAAGGACATGTACAGCACAATTCATACACGGGGCAAAGTGCTTCACAAAAAACATGAGAAAGCATTATAACCAAATAGGTAATAGTCACTGTTTATGAGATGTAGTTTTATGGGATATTAGGATCAGTCTATATCATATTTACCTGGTTATAGATTGTGACTTGAGAATAACAGAAAGCAGGATGCTGGGTAACGGAGGCATATCGTCCAATGTTTCTGGAACTATGACTTCTTCTGGATGGGAAATCTTTAAAAAAATACACCAGAGAGTGGCATTAAAGTAATTTATGTATTTACCTATAGTGAAAAACATACCTTATTTAGCTTATATCTTTTCTCAACCACAATGACAGCAACGAGAGTGGAGAAGACCCCGTTCATTGGAGCTCTGTCCCAGCTCTGTGCGGTCTGGAGGAAGTCCGAGAGGCCGGGGACAGCTGATTGACACAGCTACATCAGGAAAAGACAATACAGAAATTATTCAACTCTTAACATAGAATAGATTGGTATTACAAGTTGTATGGCTCAAACTCTATTCAATTTAATTCATTTTTGTATAGACCTAAATTACAACAGTAGTTATCTCAGAAGACTTTACAACAGTCGATTTGCCGACGCAGATCAGAGAATCAATGCAATGATGAAAAACACAGAGCCATTGGTCCATAGGGGCGGATGACCACGGCCCATAAATGCCAATAAATGTCCATAAATAAATGTCAAACCATCCTGACAGTGTTGTGTAAAGATCCCTAAAACACCACTCGTTTGGTTTGTGAAAGAGCAGGATGTTGATAAACAATTAGACTAGAGTGAAAAGAGCCTGAACAGCTGTGAGCCCTGGATCCAGTTAAAAGTGCACTTCAAAAAACGGGAAGAAAGCGTAACATTTTTTATTTGTTTTTTTGTCTTGTCATGAGATAAGAAAAACTTTTATGATCTCACGATGGAGAAATGTACATGTCACATCGATAGGATCACTCAGGGTGTGCAAACATGTTAAAAGGTTAAAACATAGTCTATTTTGTGCAAGATATATCATTATGTACAATCATGTATGTTCTGTAGGATTTTCTCATTTAATTTAGTTTATTATGATAGATAGATACTTTATTGATCCCCCGTAGGAGAAATTCCGAATGTTATGTTAATGTGATTTTGTTTGTTTGTTGTCCATCATAAAAACGTAAACAGGCCATCAATAATGACCTTTGATGATAATAATGATTTTGTTTATTTGCCCTCTAAAAATACGTATTCAGGCCGAACAGTTTTCATCCAATTAAAGCTACTTTGTGCATGAGACACAGGCGAGTACAGAGCTCAGGACGACTGTTTATTGAGTGAATCTCCACACGCACTTTGCATTATGCACTTCTTACAGATTCTAGCCGAGCGCTGATGTCACTGATGTCATACCTGCTGTCCCTCCTCTGGATCCTTTCTCAGGCGGCGAGCAAAGAGTTCAATGATTTTCTGAAAGATGTTTGCCACCACGCTGAGGAGGACGACGGTTGGGTGTTCCGAGTTGTCCAGGGCCTCGTTATCCTCGGGAACATAGCTGCCTGCCACCTCATTCAGAATGGGCAGTATTGCTGGTATGCACCTGTAGCCAGTCTCTGAAAGCAGCAGCAACAACATCTCAGGTATCTACATATGACAATAAATCATAAAACCTTTTTCCATGGAGGCTTTTTGTTTTACTTTAACATTCTTGGATTCTGAATAAAGAAAATATAATAGTATAAATCTTATTCTAAAAAAAGATTCATATCCAAAAATAATCTGGTACTATCATCAACAAAAACAAGTACAATGTTATTTTAACATGTACTAAATCCGTCTTAGGGCTTATTGTTTGCTTCTGTCACTAGTTTTCACATGTATGTCAAATGAATGCTGTCAAATCAAGTGGAAACAGAAAGGACCCCCCTCAACCAGCCAATCAGCTCTTAGTATGTAAAATATGAAAATACTTTCTAAAAAGATAAATCTAACCTCTCTCTCGATGGTCTAAACCCAGTTCCCGTTCCCCATCAGCTCTATTCGTCCGCCTCGACATGTTTCACTCACCTGTGAGGAGGATGAGGGAGCACAGGTGGAGGATTTGACCTCTGAACGTCTCGTCAGATAAACCCACGAGTAAAACATCTCGACACAGAGACAGGAAACCCTAGGGACGAAAGTTCATCATCACATCAAAGGATCAAGAAGCAGAACCTGTGTCGGAATATGATATAACCACAGACACAGGCTCAAGACAAGCGGAGCACCCGGAGAAAAAAATAGGTAGTCACGGTAAAAACTTGCAAGTTACATACAGAATAGCCGCATATGGGATGTGGAATCAAACTCTGAACCTTTTGCGGTGAAGCACAAGTGCTAACCACTGCGCCGCCCAAAAACTCAATCTAATCCTTCAGTTTTCATATGTTTATAAATGTGTGCAAAACATGTGGTCTGACTACACCTGCATCAGGTTTGTGTGGATCAGTCAGACTCACCTCGACGACCTGCTGAGCCAGAGACAGAGGCGCCTCACAAACATCTCCCTCTTTGTTTGGTTGGACCATAAACGGCAGAACTTTCTCAGAAATCCAGGAAGCATCAACTTCCAATGAGAGAAGGAAGTTTCGCTGCTGGTCATGTGACTAGAAAACAAGATAAACACTTTATAATGTCTAAACATCATATTCAAATAATGAGGCGTTAAGTAAATGTTAAAGAACCTGATGTTGCAGATGGGCCCCGAAGCGGCCGTGGAACGTGAAGGCTCTGAGCGCCGTCTGCACACTCACGCTACTGGGATCCTCTGAGGACTTCAGGTGGGAATACACAACAAGCTGAGGACAAAAAAAATCACCTTAACTTTCACTCTAGGAGTAAAAAGCTTTCCACATACAGAACATGTCCACGTACCTTCCAGTCTCCTAAAAGCGAATGAAGCCGTTGCAGTACTCCATGGCTGAGTCCCAGGACCTTTTCTCGGGTCTGATTGTGGGTGAGAAGGTAGTCCAGATAGGCCAGAGCGAGCTCCGGCTTGGCCTCCACAGTTTCCTGAATACGAACCTTTCTACATGGACCAGCTTTATCCTAAAAAAGGGAAAAAATTTAATTTCATATATATATATATATATTTATTTATTTTTGCACTGGATTTTGCAGCAACACACCACTTTGTTGGGAAGTGGCTCTGAAAGCCAGTCACTAATAAGTTCCACTATCTCTGCAGCCTGGCCCCAGCTACACAGACAGTCCAACAGCTGGGTGTAATACTTTGGCACTGCTCCGGTCTCCATCCTCCTCAGCTTTGACAGGACTCCACAGCTGCCACCACAGAGCATATGTAAGAAACAGGACATACATCATAAAGGAAATACACATTCGCTGGCTTGGAATAAATGATCACATAGTTCCAAAAGTTATCACATACCTGAATGTTGGGACAGCAACTGGAGGCATAAATGAGGCCAGTTGGACGAGTGGAGCAGTGCAGCGTGCATCCTAAACAAATAGCTTTGATGTTGATATCATATACTACTGGCATATACACCTCAAGATCACTTTTTATAATTTACCTCAAAAGAACTAAAGTACTTTCCCATGACACTGCCAAACTTGGCACACGTGAATTTCAGGGCCTCTTCATTTTGCTTCAGAGTTTTCTCAACACTCTTCCAAAGAATGACCACAATCTCCAGCAGGCTCGACACAACACCCATGTCTTTATCCGGAACTTCACGGTCAATCTGGAAGATGCAAACCGTTCCAGTAAAAGTGAAATAGTTGCATCATGGGAGATTACTGAGCCTGGCTCACATTGCTGTTCTCTTTGTTGCCGTCATTAATTTGAGAGACGTCATCGTCAGCCTTAACATAGTTATTCAGGACACGGCGAATGGCCAGCATCAGTTTAACTGGAAAAAGACATAGACATTGATCATCCTGAATCCCAAAGTAAAAGCATGAGTGTGAGCACTTACCTAAGTTGGTGGGAGCTGTATGTTTGATGGCGTACTGGTAAAACCTGCGAGCTGCCATTGGGTTCATCTGGATGAGAGTGATGCAGCGACAGCACCACTCTTTGTCAGACTCGTTCACAGGGAAGAAGGACTTAAAGAGCAGATTGACAATACGCTTAGACACACACAGGGTGTCAGTTGCCAGGCGTGCCAGCAGGTGGTCCATATGGCACACATCCCAAAACTGGATATAAGTTAAAGTAAAATGATAAAAGCTCATTAGAAGAAATAAAACCTTTTTAAAACATGAAATACTATCTCCTATACCTTGGCTGCACGCACTGCCTTCACTTTGATCAACATGTCCACAAACGCAGTGCGGACTTTTTCAGAGGTGTCATGAAGACTGTTCTTCATATTAGGCAGGAGTTTTTCTAACACAGGATGACTCAGAGCATTGTCCAGGACAATGGTCATGCACTAGAAAGAGAACAGCAACAATAAGAACATTTACAAAAGCTTACATCTATGACACTTAAACATTTCTGTGAACGCTGAAAGACCTTAAAGACTGAACAGCGGACATCGGCTGAACTGGTGTCAGTGGCCAGTTCCAGCATCTTCTTCAGGAAGTCTGTGATTATGATGGGAGGGAACAGCTCCCAACATCTGCCCAGAATCTTACACACTCCTAAGATTGCATTGGAGCGCACAAGTGGATGAGGGTCCTCGAGGAGAGTCTGTCCAAGGAATTTGACTTTAATACATCCAGCTCAGACATTAAAAACACATTCAGAGGATTGCACCGACCATGGCTGTATCAATCTGCTTTTGCACAGCTGCATCAAGAGTTTTCGCATCGTCTGGATCGTGAATGGGAAAGGCCTCAGTGAAGATCAGAGTGGCATTTGCTCTGACCTCACAGTTTGGTGCCTGCTCAAATAAACATCTAATGAAATGTATGATTGCTGCCTTTATTCCTGATTTATCAAATGATCATGTACGTACATTCAGTGCCTTCCAGAGAATGGGCTTGTACAGATTGAAGAGCATCTTTCCCACCTGCTGAATGCCGTTTCTCAAATGGAAGTAACTTACAATCTGTGAGAGAGAACAGAAAAGCATGAGGGGAGGGGGAGTAATAAACAGCATATCCAGGACACAGTCACGACATAAAATAGAGAATAGAGTTTATAGGTTTTCCTCGCCGATGCAGGAGGATCTGTTAGAGTTTTGTGAGGGTCTAAACTAAAAGGACAGTGGTGATGATCCAGGACACTCTACATTCAACAGCACCATGGGGGGGAAGAGCATCTCACTCCCCCCTGACCTCCGCAACACCGGCTCTCTTCCCCTGTTCAAATCCAGACTCAAAACTCACCTTTTCAGATGTTCTTTCTCCACATGACCAGTCCCAACACCTTCGTCCAGCTCTGTTGTCTTCTGTTTTTAATAACGCTTTTAAATTGCACTCCGTTTTTGACCATGTTTTTTTCAGTGTCCTTGGGTGTTGTGAAAGGCGCGTTTAAATAAAATGTATTATTATTGTTATTATTAACATTTATGGACATGGGTAATGGTCCATAAGGGGCAGATGACCAATGTGTTTTCTGTTTTATTTCTTGTGTTTTGGTTTTGATTCTCTGATCTGTGTTGGCGAATTCTACTGTTGTGATTTAGGGCCATAAAAGAATAAATTGAAGAACCCAAACCTGTCTGACTTTGCTGTACACAGGAGAGGTGCGATGCAGTAATATGGCGTTCTGCATTAAGTCCTGAACGCAAACGCTTTCAATCTCCTTCTGAAAGTCCCCACTGGCTTTCCTCCAAGCTCTGAAGTAGATCTCTGTGATGTGAGCCAGAGTTTTCCTGAAACAAGGTTAAGCGTGAATGGAACAAAATGGCTTTTATAAATGAGCTAATATACAAACAAACAAGCGTCATACTTGTTAAAAAACTCCAGCTGGTTCTTGATGGTGCTGTGAATGAGACCGATTAAGTTGAGAGTCCAGCTAAAAAGAAACACCAACAGTCTCTTCCCCTGAGAAAGACATTTGAGTTGAAGATGCAGAAGCAGAACATTCCTAAAAATGAATCAATATTTCTCCGCTCACATCATCATTCTTTATGATGTCCGGTCGAACAAAGCACTGAAGTAGCAAGTCTGATATGGCCTGGTTCTCATCGGACGCACAGTCGATAGTCAGAAGTACTTCATGAAGACTCCATAACCGCTGGATTTCAACACTCTGAAAACACAAACATTACAAACTTGACCATTAAAATCACTGCTACACATTAAGATTAAGAGAGCCTTTATTCGTCCCAGTGGGGAAATGTCAGTGTTGCATCACCAGTTGGACATGGAGGTCTTTTTTATATGCATTTCCCAGTCTGAGCACTACAGCCACTTTACTCAGTCTTGGAAAGTCATCCAAGACGACTGCTGTGATTCAGAGCTATACAACAACAAAAATGTTTTGAATTGAATTGGAGTTTGGCTCTCCTACAGACTGGAATTTATTACAGAAAACTATTCAACTCTGAAGTCAATAGAACATTATGGCACTCCTGAAAGACCTGGAAATGCAATCAATGACCTGCTTTTTATAATTGTATAATTTTTTGAATGTTTTTTTTTGTAACTGATTGTATTGATGTTTTATACACGCTTTGTGAATAGGACACCCTTTGAAAAGTGATATTTAAATGGAATTTTCCTCGGTACATAAAAAAAGTTTAAAAAAAACAAAAAATAAAGAACATACCGGCCTTTTCAGAACAAAGCACTTTTGCAGGGACACGTACAAAGCTGTGCGGCCAAATTTGTCTTTATCTTTCAATCCTTTTTTCCACCAGAGCTCACACAGAACCTGTAAAGCAGACAGCAGTGGTGCTTCTAAAATGGGCAGCAGGATCAGCACATCTGCAACCAAGACAATGAGCGTTATGTACAAAGATGACAAACAATATAAAGTTAAAAAAAGCAAATATACCATGGAGCCTATTGGCAATTCCCAAGAGGGCAGTGTATGCATCCCCATCCTGAAGGGCTTTCACAGACTGTGTAGCTACAAGTGTCACTCCTTCCACAACCGCCATGACATGTGTCTAAAAAGGAAACCCAACATCATCAATGGATCCTCAGCGATAGTGCCCTGGACTTTATAAAATCCTACAGGATCTATAGACGTGTCCACTTCCATGTTCTCCTCCTCTTGTGCCTTCTGCTGGTGCCAGAGCTCAGGGGGCACTGTGGACAGGACATGTTGCAGAAGTGCAGACAGTCTGCTCCACAGAGAGAGCCTCTGGTCCCGGGGCAGCTCCTGCACCACCTCCTCAACGTCAAAGGGCTCCGTTTTATCATTCTGTACACAGTACACAGTAAACAGGGTTTACAACGTTATAGTAATGTATATGTTTAATAATATGTAAACAATGCTGGGAGGGATGTTAAATGTCTAAAACAGCAGAATGTACATTGCCTAGATAATGACAGTGTGTTACTCACATGGAGCTGGATAAAGCGCAGAAAGTCCTCTGCGTTTTCCACACAAGCAGCTGCTAAAAACGCCTCTCGCTTCGACATGATCAACCAAACTGTGCTCTTTCTGAAAACAATGTCAATAATGACGTCAAAACAACAACAATTCAGAGCTTTCTGTTTACGAGCGAACTATTCAGGTCCATGTGGCCACAGAAGACACAGGACGGAGCACTGTAACAGTATTATACTATAGTCGCGGTTAATATGGATCTGTGGATGTAAACAGAAATACCTTTGAATCGGGAAATAGTCCACTTCACAACAACAGAGACCCGCGCAAATTCAACATGTGTGCGTCATGACGTCACAGTGCACGTAAGAGTAACTTGCAGTTAGCTCTTTTAGCCACGAGATGGCGTAAGAGTACTGCCGACGTTTACCTAGTTTTCAAACGAGGCAAAATGGTGATATTTGTCTATGTGACGATCACGATCACAATGCATCGGTGTTATAACCATGGATGTATTATAATAACTGGATAGGGTATTACTAGCTTGTAGCTGAATAACTCATGTGCTCAGGGGATTCTCGCGGTACTGCAGACTGAACCAGACTAAATTCACGTGGGCTACCCAGAAATTTTCCCCATAGAACTCAATGCATATTAAAACAGCTCGACCTCAGCTGACAGAGAACCTACAGCTTTAATAAAGATCGGATTTTGTGGGGATTTTAGTGTCCCTTGTCATCCTGAACTTTTTTTCTTCTTAAATCCTTCGGTTTTGTTTAAATCCACACTTTAGTGCCACAAACTCTGCTCCTCTGGCTCTCGCTCTAACTCCCGCTCTGATGAACTGCTCTGATTGGTCAGAGCGCGGCCGAGCCCCTCTGTGCACGTGCGTGAGACCCGGTGTGAGACCCACACACGCGTGTTTGGCGCAACGCATTATGGGAGATCATCCACTGCGCAGAACCGGGAGGACCAGACGATGCCCAAATACAGGCGAGTTTCCCATAGATCTTTGCGAGTTTCAGGCAACTTCCGCTAATCTTTCAGCCCCCATGCCGTCACAAAGCGCCACTGAGCACAACCATTCATTTGAATAGGGCGCCATCTTGGATCGCCGGGGCTTGGTTATAACGCTTTGTGGACGCAGCATTATTTTTTCACTCTTACGTCACCGTAGCCACAACTGCCCTAAGACAGACTGACGCAAGCAACTCACTTCTACTTACTAGGCAATGTGGGTTAAGTGTCTGGCCTACGGACACAACGTTTAAATGTTAAAGCCGACACACTGTGGCATCTGGTGTTCACACAGGTCTCCCATCACAGTACTAACCAGGCCTTGTCCTGCTTAGAATCCAAGCTGAGATAACATCAGGCTTTCATAACACAACACTCTCACATTAGAAGCCCTTCTAAGAGGTTGTACAATAGTTCACAAAAAGAAAACATTTATTTTCAAAAGTTTGTGAGGCATCATACCAATCAAAATTATAACAAGGCAAAATGATATAGTTTTAAGGCACAGGATATAACAATAAATAAAGACGTTTAAAAGCTCAGACAGTTACTGCATTGCAAACATGTACAATTCCGTCTGACAGCCAAGAAAAATGAAAAATATTATATTTTGTTCAACTTGGTGTAAACTCTGAAATGCATGTAGCCCTAAGTGACTCTTCTCAGCGTCCAAGACAACATTCACAGATCCAGCATCGCAGTCATCATCACATTTTCGAGCAGTTCCCATTTGCATATTGTGCATTCTTCAGTGCTATTCGAGCATAAACAACAACGACCTGCATATCACATGAAGGCGCTCGCCAACGTACATGATTGTATTGGATCCTTTGGTAAAGGTTTCGAAACATTATGTAATCAACTCACGTTTGAACAAAATTGGACATTATACAGAAATTAATACAATTATAATAAATAATAATTTTAGGAAGAAACCTTTATAAATAACAATGTGTACTATTTACACAAAACACTGAAATTAAAAGCAGTGCGTGTCTCTCAACACAGTATGTTACAACACCTTCATTGCAATAACATGAATATTTCTTTCAATTTAAGAAATGTTTTTCATGCTTCAAATCAAAGGAAACAAAAATAATGGGTCCATAAATCCAACGGGTATGCTACAGATGTGGTAGAGTGTTCACGTGAGGAGCGGGTCTTGAATACTTCTAACACTCTGAGAAAAACCATCTTCACTTAGTTCATACCTAGACAAAATAATGCATTTTTTGAGCAAATATCATCAACATTACAAGAAAAATCCAACATCAAATACTAAAAAAAAGACATGTACCAATTTGTCCATCCTTTAGATATGTCTTCACCGCTCAGATCAACAAGTGCCTGCAAATGTAAACAATACGGTGGCATGAACAGGACATAGAGATTTATGGAACCGCTAATGTTATTATGGTATTGATTAGACGGTTACCTTGCCTAAAAGCCCTCTGTGTTTCGAGAGTAGGCTTCCACCGTTCTTTACAGCTACGTCCAGTGTCCTTCTGTGTAGCTCCACCATAGACACGCTAAACTCAAACCTGGCCGACCCATGAATATTGTATTAGTAACAGTAAAGTAACAAGTCTTTCCTATGGATCGTTCTCTGATACTTACGTTTGATCAAAAACAGGATTCACAGTTCTCTTCACAGTGCCAGTCTTCCTTCTACCCGTCCGGCTTTTATCCGGCAGCAAATACAGACGAACAAAAGGATTGGAGCCGTCTTTGGTGAAGGCAATTACATTTCTGGGGACGAATAGACAAAAACTCCTCCTTTAAATATGTTCAGAATAGACATTGGGATCTACCTTCCCAAAATCCTGGATTTGATTAAAACCCTGAGCCATAAATTGTGCATCAAGAGGGATATTAATCTTACCGACAGGAGTGCACCACCACAATGAGTTTATTCCTCTGAGAGCTGTGTCGAACAGTCAGCTGGACTTCACCCAGGGGACACTGGCCAGGGGCCGAGCCACTAAAATCACAACATTCAGTCAGGCCACTGTCAGTTTTAGTGGCTGCAGCGAGACTAGCTACAGCTAATGTGTGTGCAGACCTTTTTGGAAATAGATGGCTAGCCTGACAAGAATGCAGATTAAATATATTCATGGGGAAATTAATGTGTCATTCTGCCCTAGAATTATGCACCAAACACGGTCTGTTTACTTCTGTAGATGACGGAGTCTCTGCTGGAGCTCAAGTGTAGCGAAGGGTAGAGAGACATCCGAGGCCAGGCTCGGTGTGGACTCCTTATGTGGAAGGTGCTTCTGGGAGCTGGAAATGCAGCAGCTGAGGTTGGAGGTACTTCGCAGAGGACTGGCAGAGTAAGGCTCCCCGTCCCGGTAGTGGAGGCTGAGAGAAGACACGGCCATGCCTGGAGGAGTGGGGGGAGGCAGGGGGGAGTCAGAGGAGGCCGACAGTCTTTGGGTAGAGGCTAAAATTGGCTGTGCCGAACTGGACTTTCTGACTGTGACACAAGACGGCTGGTCTGAGCACCCCTGCTTCTCCAATGACAGAATCTGAAGCACAGAAAATAATATCATCAATAAACAAGAAATGTGAAACTAAATATAAACTAATTAGCACCATTAATTATATATCTTTTCCGACAGTGACCAGTATGTCATTATGTTCCTACAGCATAATATTGTCTTTGACTTTTCTTATCTCCAGTGTGTTTATGAGCATATTATTATTGACTTTTATCAAACCAGGAACGTCCCACTGACATTTCAGAATCTCTTTTTTTCAGTGGGAGTCCTGGCTCCAGAGAGAGGGGAGCTTTGTGCATGCTTTTAGTGATGGGAAAAACCGGAACACCCAGAGGAAACCTACCGAGACATGGGGAGAACAAGCAAACTCCACTCCACTCTGGAGATGGAATTGAAACCTAGGACCTTCTTGCTGAGTCACTGTGCTGTCATGACTTGTTTGTATTAGCAAGTGTCGAAGTGACCTCATAGATTTTAGCAGATGGCTTTGTGACCTATTGATTTCCCTGTTGTGTGGTCATTCAGGTGTTTTTAATAAATGAATTAGCCTGTTATTGGTGCAAAACAAAATGCAAAACAAAGCACTATAGTGTACTGAGTAATCTAACTTAATACAGTTAACTCTGCGATCTGCACTGCGATACTTCACTAACTACATTCAGCATTAAGCATATTTGGCATCAGCATATTGGAACAGCTGCCATTCCCCGCTTCAGAGCATCACTTATGCATGCTGGTCCAGAGAGATGCATGCTGGTCCAGAGAGATGAGGGGCACTCCTTTCTTACCCTGAGGGCCATCTTTAGTTTGATGGTGGAGTTTGGCCCAGAGTTTTTGAGAGAGAAGCACTGAGTCAGCGTCATGTCCTCCTCCCCCAACAGGCAGCTCAAAGGCACCGTCAAGTTACCCAGGGTGCACTTGTTGTGCTTGTCATCTTTCACCTGTGGAGAAATACATCAGAGGAGTTCAGTGAAGTCAGTGATGAGAAGCTTATGCACCGTGCTCTTACTCATATCAATATTAGAATTACGAACGAGCCATTACCTCCACTTCCAACTCCTGTCGCCGCGGATTATGAACAAGAAACGAAAAGCAGTCTTCCCACATGGGCTCCTTGGTCTTGTATCGAATCTTGAAAGCGCCCAAAAGCTACTATTAGTCACAGCGCACATTTCGCTAGCTCAATGTTTACATTTACAGTCCCTTTGTTATAAAATATTAATGTGAAAAGATTGAAAGTGTGAGACCGGTTCGTCAATATAGACAGCCAGCACAAACAGCTCATGGATTCAAACAGCCACCAAAAAAAGCTTTCCAAATATGTTTAATTAATGGTGCTTTTAAAACCAGTGCGAGAACGTGTATTTTGCAGACATAGGCGTAAAATAAGTGAATGCATTTCCTGTTTATAAAATGGCTTTACCTTTTATGACTCACCTTGCTCTCCAGTGTTTTGTGTCCTACTGTGAATTGAACATAGGGGCTGGGCTCACTGCTGCTCTTCTTCGCAGACTATGATGGGTTAGAAAAGGGCAAAACACACGTCAATTATAACACCAAATCCAAAGAGGAACAAAGTACAGCTTCAACATTAGTTTTTCTCAGAGACAGAGTGACATGCGCACAGTGGGGCAGGAGTGTTTAGTGGAAACGGGAGTAGCATTAGGATCAGTTTTGACAAGCGGGCTGCAGGCACGGGCTACCAGGGAGACGAGCTTTGTCTTCCCTGCATTCTAATTTTAGCATGCCGTAGTTTGGAAGCCATATATTGCTGTGTCTCCTTACAGCATAGTAAAATATGCCCCAGCATCAGGCCGACTTATTGTGGCAGTAACCTTTGTTAACCCCTCCAATCCTTCAGAGGCATAAATGCAATATTCCAAACAGACAGGGGAAAGGACATATTTCAATTATTAACGCTGCTTCTTGAGCTCTAACCTCTTATTAAATATTGTTGAAGCTGGAGTACCTATCTAAATTTAATAGACTCCACGTAATTAGTTCCTGGCTCTTAAAACTGGTTGGTTCAATCTATTCACATCAAGCCCCGGCGATCCAAGATGGCGCCCTATTCAAATGAATGGTTGTGCTCAGTGGCGCTTTGTGACGGCATGGGGGCTGAAAAGATTAGCGGAAGTCGCCTGGAACTCGCAAAGAACTTTGGGAAACTCGCCTGTATTTGGGCATCGTCTGGTCCTCCCATGGATGTATTATATTAACTGGATAGGGTATTACTAGCTTGTAGCTGAATAACTCATGTGCTCAGGGGATTCTCGCGGTGCTGCAGACTGAACCAGACTAAATTCACGTGGGCCACCCAGAAATTTTCCCCATAGAACTCAATGCAAATTAAAACAGCTCAACCTCAGCTGACAGAGAACCTACAGCTTTCATAAAGGTCGGATTTTGTGGGGATTTTAGTGTCCCTTGTCATCCTGAACTTTTTTTCTTCTTAAATCCTTCGGTTTTGTTTAAATCCACACTTTAGTGCCACAAACTCTGCTCGTCTGGCTCTCGCTCTAACCAGTGTTGCCAACTCCTCAGTAAGGAAAGTAGCTATTGGCTGTCCCAAAAGTCGCTAGAAGTCGCTAAATGACGTCATCGCCTAATTTGCATAATTTGCCATTTGCAAATAACTGTAACGGACGCTGTAGGAGAGAGGAATAAGGTCGTGGGAGAGACAAAAGTGAGTAAAAACACCCTAAATATGTTTAGAAACTACAAATAATTTCAACATTAACAACATTTAATGATTTTAATGCTTTGTCTAGATCCTCATTACACACATCAGTTTTGTCCTGTATTGTTAAATGTTATAACAGCAAATGTAATCAAAAGATTGTTATGTAGGGTGAAATTGCTAGCTCTACAACCAACCCTCCTCCTTTATCCGGGCTTGGGACCGGCAAAGTGACCCAAAAGACACACTCTGGCAGAGTTACTTAGGTTTATTTTTGTAAGTTTTTTTTTTTTTCATAGTTTGGCATAACAAATGATTTAATGTGACCCACATACGTGACCCTCATACGTCACTTTACTTCACTGTACTGCTGTCACCTTACATTGTGTGCACCATGTGCACTTGTATATTGTAAATAGTAACTGTAACTCTATTTTAAATTTAAATTTATTCTTTAGAAGTGTTTTTTATTCTTATTTTTATTATCTCTTTTTGACTGTTGCACTGAGCCAAAGCAATTTCCAAGTCTGTGACCTCCCGTTACTTACGTTGGCAATAAAAATGATTCTGATTCTGATTCTGATTCTGATTCACTACTGAGAGAAAACAGAGTCACGGACAGAGCTGCCGCGGATGGAGTGGGGGGTAGTGGGGGGTGGCGGTGGTAGGAGTGGCCGGGGAGCTTTGGATGTGTGGTGGTGGTGGAGCTGAAGTTCAGTCTGCAGCAGCCTGAAAACTTCCTGTGCTTTTGAGTCTCCTCTCTCTCTCTCTGCTCCGCCCATAGACTGTAGCTGGGACTGCTGCGCAAGGCTACTGTGAGACTGGCCGCCTGTAAGTGCTTTGGGACGGGGGAGGGGCTCACGTTGAGGACAGCAGAACAATACGTGCTTCACGAGTCTCCAAAACACCAGATAAGTCGCCAAAACACCAGATAAGTCGCCAATAACACCAGAAAAAGTCGCTAGATTTGTCGCTAGTCGCTTTTTTGAAAAAAAGTCGCTATAGGGGTCTGAAAAGTCGCTAAATCTGGCGACAAAGTCGCTAAGTTGGCAACACTGGCTCTAACTCCCGCTCCGATGAACTGCTCTGATTGGTCAGAGCGCGGCCGAGCCCCTCTGTGCACGTGCGTGAGACCCGGTGTGAGACCCACACACGCGTGTTTGGCGCAACGCATTATGGGAGATCATCCACTGCGCAGAACCGGGAGGACCAGACGATGCCCAAATACAGGCGAGTTTCCCATAGATCTTTGCGAGTTTCAGGCAACTTCCGCTAATCTTTCAGCCCCCATGCCGTCACAAAGCGCCACTGACAGAGTTGCCAGGTCCGCGGTTTTCCCGCACAATTGGGCTACTTTAAATTGGCCGTTGCGGGAAAAAATCTTGTGCTGCGGGTTGCGGTTTTCTTGGGCTGATTTTAAACTGTCCGCGGCCACAACTTTATCTGTCATTTTATCTATTTTTCCCAATCAGATTCGTCACATTCAAAGCTCAGCACTGTCCCTCACCCCCCTTCTTCCCCACCCCCCTTCCCCACCCCCACCCCCACCCTCCCCGTCTCTCTCGCTCTCTCTCGCTCTCTCTCTCTCACTCACACGCAAGCCTTTGAGTGGTGCCGCGGCACGCCCCCCTACGCAAGACAGAGGCCGCACGTGCAGCGGCAAAGAAGCCAGTCAGTCAGCTATCAAGACCGTCATTTTGGTCATTTTAGGCACGCGGAAAAAAGAAGCTAACAGTGCGATGTCAGGTAAATGGGGGAAGTACCAAAAACGATATAGGAAGGAATGGGAGTCAGAAAGGGGCATAAAAGAGTGGATACGCAGTGTCCCAAATGATGACAGAAAGGCTTTCTGCAAGTTCTGTAAGAGTGAAATGCGAGCACATCACAACGACTTGCTAATGCACGCTGCTACTGTTAAGCACAAGAAAAATGCGACTCCTTTTTCAAACGCGCGGACTTTATTTGACACTGGCTGTTCTGTTCAAACTACACATGCTGCTGTGAAGGAGGCAGAGCTCACTTTGGCCGCTCATGTTGCTTGTCACTCGAGCATTTTGACTGTTGACCATTTGGGACGCTTGTCTATCAACAGAGCTGCAGCAGAACTGGTTAAGAGTAAGAGTGAAAATGTAAGATAATTAACTAATCTAGGTAGGTACTAGGTAATGAAACACACACTCTTTTAAACAAACTTTTGACTGACACCTATGTCTTTGTGTGTCAATACAGCAGCTGATGAAAGGAGAATAAACCAGCCAATGTTGTTTGGCAAACAGAATGTTTATTTGATAAATAAATTTAAATTGAACTGAAATTAATTATTGGGCTAGTTTTCATACTTTTTGGTCGAGTTTTGAGAGGTCATTGGGCTGGAAATTTTTCTTAGACCTGGCAACCCTGGCCACTGAACACAACCATTCATTTGAATAGGGCGCCATCTTGAATCGCCGGGGCTTGGGTCCTCCCGGTTCTGTGCAGTGGATGTTCTCCCATAATGCGTTGCGTCAAACACGCGTGTGTGGGTCTCACACCGGGTCTCACGCACGTGCACAGAGGGGCTCGGCCGCGCTCTGACCAATCAGAGCAGTTCATCAGAGCGGGAGTTAGAGCGAGAGCCAGAGGAGTAGAGTTTGTGGCACTAAAGTGTGGATTTAAACAAAACCGAAGGATTTAAGAAGAAAAAATGTTCAGGATGACAAGGGACACTAAAATCCCCACTAAATCCTATCTTTATTAAAGCTGTAGGTTCTCTGTCAGCTGAGGTCGAGCTGTTTTAATATGCATTGAGTCCTATGGGGAAAATTTCTGGGTAGCCCACGTGAATTTAGTCTGGTTCAGTCTGCAGTACCGCGAGAATCCCCCGAGCACATGAGTTATTCAGCTACAAGCTAGTAATACCCTATCCAGTTAATATAATACATCCATGATTCACATGCATGTACTGGTGGCCATCTTTAGATCAGCTTTCATGCAGAAAAGTGAAAAAGAGGGGACCAGCGTCACCCAGACAATCAACTCTCAGTCAAATGATACTTTCCTGAACTCTTTCTTAGTATGAAGTATGAAGAATAAGTATGACAAATATAACATTAATTGTAAGAAGATAAAGACTGCATGTTGTGGTCTGAATTGTTCACAAAATGTTACTTAAACAAGACTCTTTCTGATGTAAAACAGGAAACAAAAACCCTACTTGCTGCACTATAAGCCACTTTTATTAAGTATGTATTTTATTGTTGTAAAGTTAGGCTTTCGTCAAAGCTGACTTTATGGATTTATTAATTGAGCTGAGTTTTAGTAGCTATAGGATAGGACGCAGGTTTGTTATCAAAATAGATGAGTAAATGAGTTGGACATAGAAGCTGACGACTAATGTGAGCTAATTTTTGCCTCCTCTGTGTTAATTTTGTTATTTATCTTTAGCGCTGCGCATCACAAGTTAACAGTTAAAACACCTTGTCATTGAACCATGTGATATAAATCCATGGTTAACACCACATGTGGCTTTTATGTGGATAAAATGTGCTTTCTTGTGTAGGTTCTTCAGCTTTTCTTTTTCTATGGACTGTAAAGCTAGATTTAAAAATACACTTTATACATGAATTATCTTCAACTCTGTCTCATAATGAAAGAACTACAGCGCCTCAAACTTCAAGGAGCCGGCACCAAATTCAGATTCAACAGATGATCAAAGCCACCGTTGACTTCAGGTATGCGACGCTGCACCTATAGCAACATTCATCTTTTATATCTAGCAACAAATACAGCTTGCGGTGGCTGGCTGTGGATACAAAGCTACGTCTATTACAGTGGCCTCATGACGCGGCAGTGAAGTTTGCATCTCAAGACATCATTTGGATACATCTGCCTTGATGTTGTATAAAATGACACCGGCTATAAAAAAAACACGACACACTTATTCCCCTGACTCGGAATAGAAATATCTGAAGCTGTAAACACATGGTGCCTACATAACACAACGTCAAATGAAACCATAAAACAAAATATATACACATTTATTTACATGCAGGGCCATTACGCCTTGGTGAAGCTCAGGCAGGCTGTACACAGTATCCATCAGCATGCACAGTGAGATTACTAATGTAGCGTAGGGTGTGATGCATGCAGGCCATTTTTCCCACATTACCTTCAAGGCTTTAAAGACTGAGACTTGCTTCAACCCGTCATGGGGGAAATCTGACAGGTTGCTCTTTAAGCCAAACAAGGAGATATTTGGGAGAAAAGCACACCCATAGTTAGTTGGCCTGGCAGATTCAATAGCTTTAAAAAGTCTAAGAGAAATAGGAAAGAAATAGTTGGATGGCGCTGCAAACAAGAATGGGTTGTGAATGTAAATAATGGCTGGAGATGAGCCGGAGGTGGTTGGCTCTAGGGAGCGAGCGGGCTACAGAATAATGAGGGGTTTTCTCCTGGAAATACAGAAGTGCTGTGCGACACTCATAACAAGCCTCACTGCTGTTTCTACATAGCTACAACTATGCACTAATTGGCTTACAAATAGTAAAGGAGATTACTCAGTTATGGGAGAAAACTGCAGTGCTGAAATTTAAGCTGTGAATTGGACACTTAATTGAAATATATGTTGTTTGAATGCGCCTTGCTTTTGTTTCAAGTGAATGCTTCTTGTTAATGGTTATTTGGCACTCAGAATGTACCCATTTCCATTAGACAATAGTAAAAGCGTGCAGCTAATACATGCTCTGAGAAACATTTTCAAGGACATAGCACACTCCTAAATGGTAGCACTATCAAGAGTGGCGGACTCACAAATCTTGCTCTGTACTCTGCAGTATTGCTCTCACAAAAAATCAGGCCAGAGGCTCTTCTCTCACTTAAGTTCCCACAGCCTAAGCTGCCAGTGAAGACGCTCTTGGGTGAAGCCATGGAGAGGAGAAGGTGGAATTATAATGGTTCAAATGATTTATAAAACCAGACTTGCATGAAATGAAGATACTTTTTTCTTCGACTCAAGGTTTTAACGTTTATATAATCAGGGATGGCTCCAAAGTAACATGTGGTTTCACTGATAGAAGTGTCTTAGCAAAGAGAAAATTATGTAAAAACACAAAAGCAGCCTTAATTTGCAGCCAAATATTGTTTTCATTGCTACTTATGTCTTGAGCAAAAGGTCAAGATGTCACACAACTGGTTTGATTGTGATTCATGTGGTTGGAGGTCACAGATTATCAAAGAAGATGTGAATAGAATTAAGTCGTGCCGTTTCTTACAGGTAAGCTTTTGGCTGAGTCCAGATAGACCACAAGCAGAGCTGAGGCGAGCCCATCGTTGGCCAGGCTGGAATCTGCACGAACGCTTCGCAGCACCTGACATGCAAACAAATGAACAAGATTAAATGTCGTACCAGAAACATCATCCTACATAGAAAGGCAATTTGGAGCAAGTACCTGGTCTAATTTCTCTGGAGTGTTGAGCAAAGAAAGCCACTCCAGTTTTAAATGGAGCTTTCCTGTGGGGGTCTCCTCTAAATCAAACCACTGGAACAACGTCAGGACACAGTAAGAATGCGGTATATAAAATACAGAATGTAATCATGAAGGCGTTTTACCTCATCAACCTTTTGCTCCTTGAACAGCTCGGTCAAATCAATCATCAGGCTATGACAGAAGCACAGCATTACACTTCCTTGTTTGTACAGTGTGAAAAATATACTAATAACTATAGAGAATGAAATGGAGTCAAGATATTGATTGGAGAAATTGGTGTCAAGTGTAAAGGAGAAGGGGAGGTGCATGGGGAAAATCAATCTTAAATGTCCTCGAGCAAAGGCCAACACTTCTAATTACCCATGGATTTTAAGTTTGCATCCCTTTTACAGTAATTGCCGCGTTTAAACAAAGTATTATTTACTTGAATGAATCTGAAAACCCGCTCAATGAACTGAAGTGGGAGCAGAAACAAACTAATACAGTACATCCCTCGATACACGGTCGCTTTCTCAGAGATTCTTTCTTTGTTGTTTCATGCTCAGCTGCTTCTGGGGACGTCTCTCTTTCTGTCAGGTGCACTGCGTCTTGATTCCAGTGAAGTGTGTGATAAGATGAAAGTGGAGGAGGATATGAGAAAACCCACCTCCCGAGAAAATCATCCTTGTCTGGGTCTTCATCAAACAGCTCGATTTCCAGGTGCTGCCCCGAGTGCTCGTACACCAGCGCCTGCATGAGATATTGATGTTAGTTTAGACACGCACGTCCGGTCAAACAAAGCTAAACCAAATGAGTCAAGCAAGACAGGCTAGTGCATGATAAGCAAATCTACAGCTATTTAGTGCTGGCCTTGTTTGACTCACTTCGTAGACCTCGTTCCACTTTGGATCCAGAGTCTCCTTTATGGTTT
The DNA here is from genome assembly GCA_964034765.1 of Knipowitschia caucasica. Classification (NCBI taxonomy): domain Eukaryota; kingdom Metazoa; phylum Chordata; class Actinopteri; order Gobiiformes; family Gobiidae; genus Knipowitschia; species Knipowitschia caucasica. The sequence continues at coordinate 22,434,802 of OZ035843.1, forward strand.
TGCTGTGGAACAACTGGTTTCCCACTTGCAGAATGCCATAAGGGTCAGACTTGCCCTTTATCAGTCCGCCAAAAAACGTGTCCTTGATTTCGAGGTCTTGGGCCTCCAGGAAGTGAATCCGTAGCACTCCCTAGTCGAGGGATGAAGACATTTTTTGTTATTGCCTCACAGCATAAACAATCAGCACTGAAAACTTTATAATAAAGCACAGAGGGGAGAATATACTGTGGGGAATATTCATTACTTTTTCATTTGCAATAATCCAAGGAGAAGAAACCGTTTGTGAGCTGATTTAAGACTACACCAAGGCATCAGTCATCATTAGTATGTGGCCCTATTGCCATGGTTACACTTCATGTCACTCATCGGTTCAGGTTTCTTCTTTGAAATGAAATATGACATGTGCCACTGTGCCAGGTTTTGAGCAGGTTTGATTGGACCAATCAATTGAAATAGCAGATTTGATTTTTGTAGAAGAGATAGTTCTAATTTGGCACAAGACCTTCATGTAAAGCTGTGAATAAGGATAGAGCCGAGGAACACGCTCTCTGGAGAAGGCCGCTACAGTGTGTGATAAGGGCTCTGATTTGTACTGATACCTTTGGCATCGGGAAACGTAGCTGGTCCAGCTCCACATCTCCCACCAGTGGGATAGTGATGCGATTGGGCAACACCAGATAATTATAGATTATATCTTGAATGAGGCTTTCAGAGAAGGAACTGCGATACAAGAGGGAGAGAGGGAAGACAAAAACAAAGCAGTGATGAATTATTTTCAGTTTGGGCGCCCTTGGGTGATTAATATTCACCTTTTAATCTCATCTTGAGATGGTAGGCTTCTGCTGAAGTACATTGCTGCTGCTCACAAACTGTTTGTGAGCATTTTTATAGATGTACTTCAAATGCTCCTGAATTTCCTGTTATTCTCTCCCTGATGGACTCCTTCTGTGTCCTGGCTCCAGGTTTAGCATAAATATGAATTGGCCAATCAGATGATTAGTGTTGTATGACATCACAGCTGCTAAATCAAGATTGGGAGACTCTCTGTCTCTCTCTCTGCCTGTCCATCTTAATCTACATCAATCTATCAGATGTTCTCTCATTGATTGATTGATGTACATCTATGATAATGTACATGTAGAAAGCAACACAACCACATCTGTACACATGTAAGCAACACAACCACATCTGCACACATGTAAGCAACACAACCACATCTGTACACATGTAAGCAACACAACCACATCTGCACACATGTAAGCAACACAACCACATCTGCACACATGTAGAAAGCAACACAACCACATCTGCACACATGTAGAAAGCAACACAACCACATCTGTACACATGTAAGCAACACAACCACATCTGCACACATGTAGAAAGCAACACAACCACATCTGCACACATGTAGAAAGCAACACAACCACATCTGCACACATGTAGAAAGCAACACAACAACATCTGCACACATGTAAGCAACACAACCACATCTGTACACCTGTAAGCAACACAACCACATCTGCACACATGTAGAAAGCAACACAACAACATCTGCACACATGTAAGCAACACAACCACATCTGTACACATGTAAGCAACACAACCACATCTGCACACATGTAAGCAACACAACCACATCTGCACATATGTAAGCAACACAACCACATCTGTACACATGTAAGCAACACAACCACATCTGTACACATGTAAGCAACACAACCACATCTGCACACATGTAAGCAACACAACCACATATGTACACATGTAAGCAACACAACCACATCTGTACACATGTAAGCAACACAACCACATCTGCACACATGTAGAAAGCAACACAACCACATCTGCACACATGTAGAAAGCAACACAACATCTGCACACATGTAAGCAACACAACCACATCTGTACACCTGTAAGCAACACAACCACATCTGCACACATGTAGAAAGCAACACAACAACATCTGCACACATGTAAGCAACACAACCACATCTGTACACATGTAAGCAACACAACCACATCTGCACACATGTAAGCAACACAACCACATCTGTACACATGTAAGCAACACAACCACATCTGCACACATGTAAGCAACACAACCACATCTGCACATATGTAAGCAACACAACCACATCTGTACACATGTAAGCAACACAACCACATCTGTACACATGTAAGCAACACAACCACATCTGCACACATGTAAGCAACACAACCACATATGTACACATGTAAGCAACACAACCACATCTGTACACATGTAAGCAACACAACCACATCTGCACACATGTAGAAAGCAACACAACCACATCTGCACACATGTAGAAAGCAACACAACATCTGCACACATGTAAGCAACACAACCACATCTGTACACTTGTAAGCAACACAACCACATCTGCACACATGTAGAAAGCAACACAACAACATCTGCACACATGTAAGCAACACAACCACATCTGTACACATGTAAGCAACACAACCACATCTGCACACATGTAAGCAACACAACCACATCTGCACACATGTAAGCAACACAACCACATCTGTACACATGTAAGCAACACAACCACATCTGCACACATGTAAGCAACACAATCACATCTGCACACATGTAAGCAACACAACCACATCTGCACACATGTAGAAAGCAACACAACCACATCTGCACACATGTAAGCAACACAACCACATCTGTACACATGTAAGCAACACAACCACATCTGCACACATGTAAGCAACACAACCACATCTGTACACATGTAAGCAACACAACCACATCTGCACACATGTAAGCAACACAACCACATCTGTACACATGTAAGCAACACAACCACATCTGCACACATGTAAGCAACACAACCACATCTGTACACATGTAAGCAACACAACCACTTCTGTACACATGTAAGCAACACAACCACATCTGTACACATGTAAGCAACACAATTTACTATGAGTCTTTCAAATATTGCACAACAATATCTTCCTTGTATTTCTTTTTGAAATGGAAAGTAAAAGAAGGTGTGTGTGACTCTGGTGAAAGAGTCACTTGATCTGTAGTGATATGAAGAAGATGATTATTTCCTTAAACAATTGTGTTGTGAATAATTGAATTTCCTTATTCCGTGATGTTTTGAAGACCATTATTTCCTTAAATCGTAGTGTTGTGAAGAATACATAGGATTTAGAAAAATATTGAACAATCTGTAAAAAGTAATTTTAAAAAAGAAACATTGGAAAAGTCATTTGTAAAAACAGAGATTGAGATAAAGTGAATTATTATAATCTAGATAAAAATAGCTCATTGTTTAATATTATGTATTTAAGGGACGGGATAAAAGGATTCCCCAAAATACTTCTCTGGAGAAAGTCTATGATGACTTGTAAACTTGGCTCCAAAAACAAGCAAAAAACGTGAGAATTTACAGATTAAAGGACGCCCTATTTTTACCTAATGTAAATGTAAAGATGTGGGAGGAACAGAGGTTTGAGAGAGGAGAAGAGCGATTGTGAACTTTGATGTCAAAGACTGATGACTGAACGAAAGAAGAAACATAGAAACAGGATGAAGGATGAAGAACAGCTGAAATATCAGAGAGAGACTGTGGGGTTTAAGGAAACTTGATTAGGAGGTTATTTTTACATCTTTAAATGTCCTCTTTGAGAAATATGTGCTGAGACAAAAAATACATCTGGAAGATGTATGTTGAACAAAACAACAGCATAAAAAATGGAAAGTAAAATCATGAATTGATATAATTAGATGAATAGATGTGGTACGATCTGTAAGTGTTGTGTGTCCTGTTATTTTATGTCATATGTTTATGTCGTTTGTGCGTTTAATTGTTCAATAGTTTGTCAAAAACGTATCTGACAAAACTAAAACTTGATGATTTCCAATAAACTAGAGCTGAGCAAGGGTGAGTGTTATTGTGCTTGTGCTTGATAAATATGTCAATATTAGAACTCAGACCACTCACAGAAGCGTTGGCCTAACTGTATTTGATTGTTTTTATAAACTGAAGCCTGCATCCTCAGGAGCCTCCTTGAAGTCCTTACTGATACTCAGAAGCTGTATTATATTCCCCACTGATCAAACACATTTATAATAAGAATGAGCTGTGACAAACGTTAGTAATCAACTTCACAGAGCGTTTTAAGTTTCCCAGAAGTGAAACCATTTTCTCCATTATTCTGGTGTGATTGTTATTGCTCAGTAAGGAAGCACAGTAGAGATTTGCCTCCAAAAACAATTTGAATCACAAACAGAGCACGAGCTTGGTGCCTCTGAAGCCGCCTCAAACATTAATTTGATGAGTCCCGGGTTTATCTGCCGTTACTGTGGCAGGCCACTGCTCCAGTTCAAACAATTTAAAGAGCCTTTTATTCTCTGGTGGCCAAGGGCTTTTCTCAAGCTGAGGAACAAGGCTGTTAACAGACTGGCTTCGTCAGCTATTAGTGCAGTGTTGCTGTAGCCTAGTCATACAGGAACACACACAGTCTAACACTCCTTCTGTCAGTTAAGGACATTACTGGTCCGTTTGTCGTCAGAACTAACTGCTCCTGTCCGCTATCACCAGACGGCCACATGACACAGCATATACAGCATATATAACATATATAGCATACATACATGCACTACTAGAGTCATGTGCTGGGTGAAAGCAACAAACTTGAAATACTGCCCTTACGTCTCTCCTCAGACACTCAACATAAGCCAGACAGGATTAGCAAGAATGAGGAAACTGTCAACGCAGGTGTTCTGCATCCATTATTTATTATCTTCAAATCAAATGAAAGATGTTTTTCAAATTAAAAGATTATGGCACAGCCTGTTCACAATAATCTCACTCTAAACCGTAACGCTTTAACATAACTAGACAAGAATGAATGCATTATTTCATCATGATCCATCCAGTCATGATGATGCCATGATGAACTCATTCACTTATTCATGACTCATGATGAGTTCATGAGGAGTTCATGTTCATTAATAAATGAATCACTAGCGACTCATTAATACTGCCAGTGTTACTGCTGTACTTACTTGAGCCCAGGAATGTCCAGTATGTTAGTGAGGCCAGTCCAGCCGATGTCCAGGAGCTGAGGCAAAGGAAATGCAGGTGTAAATAAGTGTATTGACCTGCACACTTAGCATTAGCATTTGCCTCTGCTCTGCAGTTAAATCGTGCCATTGTTTCTCTGCCAGTAGATACACTTGAATAATATCATCCGGGACAGTGGCCTGCTCCAAGTGATGGAGAATGAAGATAAATCAAAAGTCGGTGCAGTACGGAAATGCAGAGGTGTGCTCTCTTTGTTTGCTGCAATGTGGTCACAACTTTGTATCACTTACAGCATTAAGTGACCAAATATATCTTGTGTTGTAAAAGTAAACAGTAGTAGTGACTCAAATTAACCCTAATACCACAAATACACGCCACCACTGCAAAAGCAGAGAGTAATAATGATTCACTTAGAAGTGCCATATTGTGGGGGCTAGTTCTCCACAGATGTTTTTTACACAGCTTTGATCATTTTCTGCTCCTGCCCACGAGCTCAGGAGCACTGCTTTCAAAATCAGCTCTCCTCAGCCTACTTTCAGGCAAAGTTGCTTACACTGCAGCAGACACTAGAAGCACAGGGAAGTAGGGAACACTGCAGACATGACTGATGCCCACGGGCAGCGATGCATCTGGAGACTGCTGCATGGGACACAGCGCTCACATAGAGCTACACACACTTCCATAGGAGAAGGTGATAGACAATAATACATAAAACTGCATGATTGTTCGACCCGTTTGACCCTGTAATAAATGCCTCCTACAGTGATAATGTATTGTCAGGAGGGTTTAATCACCTGACTGCATGTGCAAAGATAATCATTTGTACATGTACACATCGTAAATCAGTTTGCTCCAGAGTTACTGGAGTTACACTTTTACACACACGCCAAACCTTAATGAACATATCCGATGGGGTTATATTTAATCTTATTTATTCATTACTTGCATGCAGCAGAAGGCACATGTGTTGCAGCCAAATGAATATCAAAAATGATTGCACCTAAAACGTCTAATGAATGGTTTTTAGCTAACCAATAATTGTGAATAGGAGTGATGAATGAATAGCAAAGGGAATCAATACAATCAATCTAATAGAATTATTTCACACAAACATCCTGCATGACTCTGCATCAGTCAAAAGGGAAATGTCAAGTGTTTGTTTAAAGCAGTCACGTCTGCTGAGCTTCCATGACAACCTTTTAATTATATTGCAGCGGATTGCAGCTCTGACATCACACAGATGCAGCCAAGGGTCTAAGAGTCTGTACTTAAAGCTGAGAAAACGATCCCAATGTCTGGGGAAATCTTAATGGGCGATACGGTATTAGTTGCATTAAGTTAATTTTGTTTTTAGGAAGTTATTCTACCATTCCACAAATGTGATGAAGGCTATGGTATATATACTGTATACTGGATTACAGCATGAATCACAGAGGACATTTCCCGGGAGATAAAACTTTAATTCCCAGTTTTCTCTTAGAGCCGGGTGGATGAGAAATCTGCCAAACTAGGTCTGTCTTGATCTGCTGCTATTTAAAGCTGTGAGTCCTGCTGTTTGGTATAAATCGATCAGACATTGCCAAGATGTTCAGTAGAGTGACTCTGAGCAGCAGTTTTGGGAGATAATGAGCAAATTGAAATGTAAGTGAGGTGTTGGAGGAGAATGTTTGTACGTGGGCAGGTATACGATTACTCTAAACTAAACCTTGAATGCTACGTGCTTCTGCGTCTGCATCTTGTTCATTAAACACGAGGCATATTCAGTACAGTAATTTCCGCTTCAAATCCCATCCTGATACTCCCTAATCTTGTTGGCGAGCTTTATGAGTTCTCATTCCTAACCCGAGATAATTAGCGATTCTGCGCATCAGGACTCACTGGTTTCTTGATGAAGAACAAAGACAGCGCTCCGACAAGTGGGATATCCCCCAGCAGTGGCTCCATCACCACTCTCAGCACGCCGTGGATCTATGGAGATACAGGAGGGAGGCATTAGGCATTACAAGCACGAGCGGGGAGAGGCTGACACCATTTTCAACTTGACATATCTTCACTAATGTATGACAACAGTGAAACATGAACGCCGCTCTCACACAGCTGCCCAACTGTCCCCCTCCTTCCCCCCCTCACGTATTACAGCAATTACACGGCTTATGGTGTCAAGGCAAGTCATGCGGCTCTCTCGACACAGCTGTTTGTATCTGTAGGGAGGGGAAACTATTTTTTCTCTATTTCCACGTGAATTGCAAATTAAACCAAGGAAAGTTAACTTAAAAAGGGGAGATAACTAAATGCTCTTCTCTAATATGATAATCTATGACCTCTGTGGATTTTTGTAACATAATGTCACGTTCCACCCGTTCATCAATTTCCAATCCTCCACAGACATACAACCTGATTATATTTTTACCCTTTGAGCAAGAATGACTGCACAAAGCGGGTGAATCCTTTGTATACCTTAGATTCAGAAAAAAACTGTAGTAAAGGTTGGGGGAGGGGCTAGGTGCTGACAGTGAGAGGACTGAGGGGAGAGCAATGGCGGTGCGTGTGTATACCAAGCCCCGGTGATCCAAGATCGCGCCCTATTCAAGTGAATGGCTTGTGCTCAGTAGCGCATGGAACTTCACGGAGACCGGGAGATTAGCAGAACTCGCCTGTATTTGGTCATACAGGTCCTCCCGGTTCTGCGCAGTGGAGGAGCTCTTTCTGGGTAGCCCACGTGAATTTAGTTTGTAGTAAGGCAAGGCAAGGCAAGGCAAGGCAAGGCAAGTTTATTTATATAGCACAATTCATACACAAGGCAATTCAAAGTGCTGAACAAAACAAGAAAGCATTAAAATCATAAATAATCACAGAACATTAAAAAGAAAGATACAAATATAAAATCCCTCAGTTGTATGCACAGCTAAACAGAACTGTCTTTAACCTGGTTTTAAACATTGTCAGAGAGGAGGCCTGTCTCACATCTTCAGGAAGACTGTTCCAGATTTTAGCAGCATGAATCTGAAAAGCAGCCTCCCCATGTTTAGTTCTGACTCTGGGCACTAACAGGAGTCCAGTCCCTGTGCTCCTCAGAGTCCGGGCTGATTCGTATGGTACTAACATGTCACTAATATATTTTGGTGCGAGGCCATGGAGAGACTTGTACACAAGCAGAGCTGTTTTAAAGTCTATTCTCTGAGCCACAGGAAGCCAGTGCAGAGACCTGAGGACTGGACTAATGTGGTCGTACTTCCTGGTTCTTGTCAGGACTCCAGCTCCTGCATTTTGAATGTACTGCAGCTGTTTTACAGCCTGTTTGGACAGACCTGTGAGCAGGCCATTGCAGTAGTCTAACCTACTGGAGACAAATGCATGGATAAGAATCTCCAGGTCTGCTTTAGACACTATGTTTTTGATCCTGGCAATGTTTTTTAGATGGTAAAAAGCTGCTGATGTTACTGATTTGATGTGGCTATTAAAATTTAAGTCTGAGTCCAGTATTACCCCTAGATTTCTGACCTTGTTTGAAGGTTTTAGGGAGAGAGACTGTAGGTGACAGATGACGCTCTCTCTTTGTTTCTGGGGACCAAAGACAATCATTTCAGTTTTGTCTGCGTTTAGCTGAAGGAAGTTGTTTTGCATCCACTCACTGATCTGTTGGATACAGTGTAGGAGTGAGTCCACTGGTCCATGTTCTCCTGCAGTCAGTGAGACATAGATCTGAGTGTCGTCTGCATAGTGATAGGAAACTTCGTTTCTGCGTATTAACTGACCTAACGGCAGCATGTAGAGATTGAACAGAAGAGGTCCCAGGATCGACTCCTGTGGTACTCCACAGGTCAGGGCCATATGATCTGAGACACAGTTTCCAATCTCCACAAAGTACGGTTGACGCAACATCCCTGTCCTCAAGGTAAGATCAACAAATTAAGATTGAGACTTTGCCTGCGTCAGTGTTCAGCCGGATATCGTTTGTAACCTTAACGAGAGCAGTCTCAGTGCTGTGGTGGGGTCTAGCAGGGGCCTGATGACTGCAGTTTTCAGGGCCTTTGGGAATATTCCAGAATGAAAGGACATGTTTACTATCTGTGTGAGTGAAGGTAACAGACTGCTCAGAACAGACTTCAGAAATCTAGTGGGTAGTACATCCAGGCTGCATGTGGAGGAGCTCAAACTGGAGATTATCTCTTGGACAGTTTGATCATTTACAGGTGCAAAGTGAGTTAGCTCAAAGAGCCTTTCTGGCTGTTGGATGGTTATCTGTGGATTGGAGACAATGGTGTTTTTGATGCCTTGAACCTTGTCATTGAAAAAATTAGCAAACTCATTGCATTTACGTTTGGAAGTAAGCTCTAATGGCATTTGAACAGGGGGGTTTGTTAATCTATTAACTGTTGAGAACAGAACACGCAGATTGTTGCTGCAGCCTTCAATCATTTCAGAAAAATACCTTTCTCTCGTACTACGTAGCACCTGGTTAGACTCGCACAACTTATCTTTGAAGATCTCGTAATCAACCTGGAGGTTGGACTTGCGCCACTTCCGCTCGGCCCTCCGGCACTCTCTCTTTTGTGCCCTGACCGAGTCTGCTTTAGCCCACGGCGCCTTCTGCTTATTTTTCACTATTTTAACCTTCACAGGGGCAACGGTATCCAGAACATTCAAAACACTAGAGGTGACAGAGTTAAACAGTTCATCTACAGTAGAATACGATGCATTCTCAAAGTTTATCATTCCCATAAATAGTTCACTCGTATTTTCATTTATGTGTCTTCTTCGAACAGTTGCAGAGTCCACTGGTGGTTTGTTAGTGAAACACATGTCAAAAAAAACACAGAAAATGATCCGAAAGAGCAACATCGACCACGTTTACATTTGAAATATTCACCCCCTTAGTGACTAACAGATCTAGAGTGTGCCCTCTGCTGTGGGTGGGGCCACTTACGTGCTGAGTGAGATCAAAGGATTCAAGTACAGAACTCAGCTCATTTGCATTTCTGTCATCAACATTATCCACATGAATATTAAAATCACCTGTAATAACCAAACTATCAAAATCTGTGCATACAACTGAAAGCAACTCGGTAAAATTATCAATAAAACTGTGACATGACTGCGGTGGCTTGTATAGGACAATGAAGAGTATTGGAGGAGATTGTTTTTGTTGTATTTTAAAAGACACATATTCAAATGATGAAAACTTCCCAAGAGACATTCTATGGGAGACAAAGTGGTCTCTAAAAATGGCAGCTAAGCCTCCTCCTTTTTTGTTTTCCCGTATTTCAGATTCAAACTTGAAATTTGGTGGTGATGCTTCTATTAAAACTGCATTTCCTGAATTTTGGTCAAGCCAAGTTTCAGCCATGAACATAAGATCAAGATTATGAGAACAAATAAAATTATTGATTAAAAAAGACTTGTTACAAAGAGATCTGACATTAAGCGTAGCAAGTTTCAAAGTTTCCGTATCAGCGGTTGTGGTCGGCTGATTCTTACACGGAACAAGAATTAGATTTTCCAGATTAGACTGATTAACTCCAGATGTTTTTCTGTAATGTATTCTTTGTGTTATCACTAAGGGAATGGCACAGGTGGCTTCATGACAGGGCCCCAGCCGGGTCTCTCCTCTAACTAGACTGCCAGTGGCTGCGAAGCAGAGACCCTGTGCATCCTAGTGTTTAGAGAAAAGAGGGGAAGGGGAAGGCGGGGGAGGAGGATGGAGAGGTGGGTGGCTTTTGGGTGTTGAACGAGGGGGGCAGGGAGGTGGAGGGGTTTTTGGTGATGGGTTAGGGCCGGGTGGGCTGAGGCAGAGGTTTTGGGTGTTGAACGAGGGGGAAGTGGGGGTGGAATGGTCATGAGGTTAGGGGAGGGACTGGCTGAGGTGGTTTTTGTAGGTGAATTGGAAACCCTAGGTGGTTTTCGATGGCTGCACGCGCTGCGCAGGCTGAGGTCTCAGGGCAAAAGAAAGGTTATCCATCAACACTTTTACTCCGTAAGTGTTCAGATGTGGCCCTTTCCCTTCAAAAAGCTCATGCCTATTCCAGAACAGATTAAAATTCTCAATGAAGGCAAGTCCTCTGCGTGAACATTCGTTGAGTAGGAAAGTATTTAGCTGATACAGACGACTGAATTTCATTTGCTTCCCGTCCACAGTTGGTAGTGGGCCACTGATAACGATTGTTGCGTCCATTTTAGCAAGGTCGTCCAATAAGAGAGAGTAATCCCGTTTCAACTTTTCACTTGTGTTGTCATAGACGTCTACTGCCCCCACGTGGATCAACAATCTTTTTACCCCGCCGGTCTCAGACAGAAGCCTTGGAGCCAACCGCCTTATCTCATCCACTTTGGCAGAGTGTACTGAGTGAACCTTGAGATTACACATGTTTACATTTCTAATCGCCGAATCCCCGATAAAGAGCGACTCAGCTGCATTTGACCTTGACTGAGACTGAGACTGGGACTGAGAGACTACTGCTGATTCATCTTCCAAAAGTGGTGAAAAGCGGTTTCTTGTAATTAAAGATTTTTGCTGTGGCATTATGACACTCTTGTTATCATTAGCTTTGCCTTGTTTGGGCTTGGCACCATATGTGTTCCAACAATTGTCTCTGTTGATTTTGGGAAATGAAAATAGCGTCATCATAACTTACGTTCTGTCCATTTGGTCCATTTCCTTTCACTGGTATTGTTGTGTTCAGCCCCAATTCTGATTCAAGCACAAACATTCGGTCTTGAAGAAGTTTTAGCTCCTGTTTGAGTGAAAAACAGCCGTCGCAAAGTTTTGTTCTTTTTTCCCGTCCTCCCGACATGCTGTAAGTTAGGTAAATTCCACAAGTCTTGTGTTGAAGTTTGTAAAAAGGAGTAATCCGTGTTTTGTGGAATAAAAATGTAAGCAAAAATGATTAAAGGAGATAAAAAAGCAGCAAGCGAGGAGCAGCAAGAGAATGCGACTGCTCTGTCCAGAGCAGGAAACACACCTGCCCGTAGTACCACGGGCAGGTGCCCATGGGTGGGACAGCTGTAAGCTAGTAATACCCTATCCAGTTATTATTATAGATCCATGGGATATACATAATTTAAACATGCTAGGGGGCGGCACAGTGGCACAGTGGTTAGTGCTTATGCTTCACAGCAAGAAGGTCCTGGGTTTGATTCTGCCTCCAGGCCTTTCTGCGCAGAGTTTGAATGTTCTGTTCCAGCTTCCTCCGGGTGCTCTAGTTTCCCCTATACCACTACAAACATATACAATAGTCCCGACTCCCTCCCCCTCTAAGCCAAGACTTCCCTGAAAAAGAGAATCTCTCTAATCTCAATGGGACTTTCCTGGTTAAAAAAGGTCAATAAATAAATAATGCATGAATTGCGCGAAAAACAGCTTTAAGTGTAAATGACAAGGGAAAACCACTATCACGTGACCAAAAGCTGAGAAAAGTCCATTTTCTCCAAGTTATGTCCCCTTTAATGAGAAGAAAATCAGTGGAATTGGTCTGTAAATATTTTTCTAATTAAAAAAGTCCATTCAAATGTTTCAGTGATAAATGTCAAGATGAGCACTCCATCATTTGTTTATACTCTGCTTAGGGCAATAGTAGTGCAAATACATCAAGCACTAGACAAATCCCTGAGAACAGCCGAGCATCAAAGGAAGAAACCTGGGAATAAATAATGGATGTAGTCGAAAAAAGATAGCTAAAGATTACCTACTGAACTTCAGGGAGAAATTGATTGGATTGTTTGTTTTATGTTTATAAGACACCTTGAAATAGTGTGAAGCTGGAATTGATCTATCGGGTGGATACATCAAAAGGCTGTCAGAGATAATAAATAACAATCTGACCTTACTTACTCTCCACAAAGCCAGGAGTAACCTAAACTTGCCGAAGCCTGATGCACCTGCTCTGGCTGGACCATTGTGTTACTGGTTAATAGGCACAGGACAAATTATATAATAAAGATGAGACTAAAGTCTCTGAGGGGCAGGCCTAACATCAGCCGGTCTCCAAGGAGCAGCTCTGATTGTTTTCATTTTCTTCCGCAACACGGTGAAGGAGCCAAGGACCAAAATACTCAGAGAACAGAGTCTTATGATTACACAACTTCTGACAGCTCTGCCTGCCATGGTAAACATAAACACCCGGCAACGTGGTGTCTGCAGAGGTCGCCTTTAAAACGCTTGACTTTGTTCTTGCTTCTAATCTATTATATCAGACTCAGACACCTCTAAATCAGAGACTTTAGCTCTCTTAGATGAATACAGACAGAAAAGACCTTTAGCTAAAGTCAATGTCACTTTCTATCTTCTTCTGTTAAGGGAAAAACATCTGCTGAAAGAAAAAAGCACTCTTGAAGAAGCACCAATACAAAGGAAGTTTCTCACCTGAATGCTTTTAATGCCGGCTTTGCAGTAGTACCGTTTGATGTCCACGTCAATCTCTGTGTTTCCGACAAAGCTGAGGCAAAAGGAAACATGTAAACGTCAAAAAGCTTTTCATGGGGATTTCTATGAAGCTTTCCCGTTCTGAATTCACACTTTAAATGCACAAAAAATTATTGGATTTAAAGGGCCATGCTCTGTCAAAGAATTATAATCCAACTTCTGTTGTTAGAATCTTGCTGCCTGTGACACATGTAGCTCCAAAACCCTGATTAATGACAGGGTTTAGCTAGAAATGGTAATACACATGATTACTTATGTACCTGCTGCAATTTAAGGAATTGTTCGGTGTTATGTTTTCTTTGTGAATTGTGTTCATAATAATAAAATAATAATACTGCAGCCACAAACAACTTCATTTCATCGTTCTGCTCTCTGATTGGATAATCTGCTTGAAAACTGTAAACATATATACTATGGACATTATGCCGATTGTATTTTAAATGAATAATAACTCAATTTTAAACTTTTGCTCAGAAAAGGCGAAATAGGATTTGTATGTGTTGACATGTATGGGGACATAAAAGATGTACTGTAGATGTAACTTAGATAATGAAAATAATAGATATTACGTAGATATAGTCCCTTTAATTATTCATGTTTGTGCATTTCTAGTCACACCCACCTAATTTGTAGATCCATAATGATCTGTCGTTTGTCCACATTTTCAGAGTAAACCTTGACCCCGTTGACCCGCAGGGGCTACAACAGAACAAATCGTTAGCTGCGCTTCAGTACAAGAGTCCACAGCACAGCTCTGATACCATTGGCCCACGTGGCTGAGCACAAGGTTGACCCTTCTGTTAATAACTCCACATGGAAACTATTTAAGAAACAAGCATGCCTCCGTGGCTGTGCTGGCCAGTGTAGGTTCACGCTCTATACTCCACACACCCTCCAGTGCAGCTGTCTCAGAGGCACCTGCTCTCACTGTCACATGACCGGTGTAAATGCAGCCTGCCCAGGGCCACAGCGGGAGCCTTACTTTGTCCCCTATGTCCACTTTGCTGAAGCGGAAAGTGCTCAGATGAGAGTTGGAGGCCTTCACAGCGGGCTCAATCGTCTCGTGGAACAACTTCTCCACAAACTGTGAGATGTATGGCCACATCTGCTTGACAGTCTGGAAGGGATGGAAGAGATAGAAACAAAATAAACAATGCATTTCAGTATGCTTGTGAAGGCTGATGATTTAGGGCTAAGACAAAGGGATTTCTATTCTGATTAAGGGTTCTGTATTGCATCCTGAACAGTCCTCCTCAGGGAAAGTCTTATTTTGCCTTAAATCCTCACATACTTACTTATACTAGTGTTTAGACTCTGCGTGGCTACAAGATACTCTTGTTTTAACTTAATCAAACCATCAAATCAAACTTTGATAAAAGCGTCATTGCATCAAATCTGCTTCAAATCCAAAAAACAAATAGGAATTTTCAGGGCAGTTGCTATGGAGATGAAGTTAATGCATTCTCAGAGCAGATGAAGAAACGTTATGGGTTCACAGTGGCAGCTCAATAACACCAGCCCAGGGGAGAAGACTGGCGGGAGGAGTGACAAACGTTAAATTCACTGCAGTTTACCACAAAGGGGGACTCACAAACTGCACTCCATTACCTTGTTGATCCATTCCACTCGCTCCACATCTGGGAAGTGGACCTAGCAAACAGAAAACATGACAAATGACATAGGTAATTCATACAATCATAAAAGTTAGATATGATATTGTCTTTAATGTATTCAATTATAGGGATAATAAATAGTCAAGTATAATATCTCAAAGCTGCAATGTCTGTCCTTAATTTTGTAAATTCTTGCAGTGGCAAAATTAAAATATATACAGACTTATTTATTGTCTCTTTGGTTGGAACAGTGCATGTTAATGAACACATCTCTCTGGGTTGTAGACTTGCAGGGTAATTTGCATCTGTCGTCTCACAGCAACACTCACAAACACATTCATTCACCCTGAATTGTTAGATATGTTTTTAGTTGTAGGGAAAGACTGAGCACTTGGAGGAAACTGGAGCACCTGGAGGAAACCTACGCAGAAACCTATAGAATTCTACGCAAAAAGGTCCTATTTGGAGGGAGGAATCAAACCCAGGACCTTGTTGTTATGAACCACTGCACCATTGAGCTCCCAACACACAACACTGTCAAGATGATTCAAGCCACGTATAATAAATATAAGTATGTCCCACACGCTGTAATACTGAAGAGGTAAATGTGTATTCTTCTGTAGATGTCGTTCAGTTTGTCAGGCTGACACAAAAGGGCAAAGGAGATCATGTTTGGTAAAGGTCCTTTCGTTTGGACCTGAGTAAAGATAGTATTGATTTGGTGTTGTTTGTTATGTCAAAGGATCAAAGCTTTTATCTACAGAGAGCACACAAATCCTGTAGTCTGCCGGACACATTTATTCAAATTCTTATTAAATGTATGTAAATGGACGAAATAGCATAAATATAAGATAATAATAACATTCAACCGATAGTAGCATTGCTCATATTGACATGAGAGCTGTAACTTATAATTAGTTTTGATAATTTATCATTTTATGTCGCAATTTTCTAAAATTCATTATGGCTTCTTAGTGAATAAACTCAGTGTCTGAACAGAAGAAAACACTATGTTATCTACATTTATTGCAGAAAAAGAGAAGCAGCCTGACAACATTCTAATTGATACTAATTTCATACAAAACTATTCTAACATCACAGCTGGTGTAACTTCATCTTTGTTGTTTCATAGATATATTATGTCTGTCCCAACAGAAAAGGTCAGACCACAACTTCTTATCTTAAAACATGCTATCTTTCACATACTGAGAGCTGATTGGCTGAGTGAGGGGGGATTTCTATTTCCCTAAAAATCTGATGAAAGAAGAGGTTTGAGAGGAACTTTTTATATGGATGTTAAAACAAACTCTAGTTTTAAATAGAAAGATTTTGGATGCTGCTCTGTCTGTGTTGCTGGAGTCTGTGATTTACATTTAGATAAAAAATAGTTGGTGATTACAAAAAAATATTGACTTGGGTTGTTGATGGAAACCAACCCACACAGGCCAATTATGAAATGTACTTGTACTCAATTAAAGCCGCCTGATTTATGAAAGCAGTTCTTGTCAGGGCCATTAGGTCTGTGTTTATGTTCTTCAAAAGACTGTTTGCTCATCAAACAGTTTGGTTTTAAGACTTTCCAGTTCATTAAAATTTCACAGAGAGAATACCCAAATGTATCACGTACTGCACACATGTGTTTCCCAACGCAATAAATTCACATTGCATAATAACACATTTTTAAAATACTGGAATACACTCATTATCTAAATGTTTTTTTTATTTTCATTCCTGTTATTGAATCTCTCCATCCCTTACTAAATGGTTATATTTTTGTTATGACAGATTTGAGTTGAGAGCAGCGTATTCCCAGCTAAAAACAAGGGCTTTTTCAAGAGTGGACATAGTGATGTACTATTATTTTGTTTTTTAAAAGAATTTAGCAATGATAAAAAGGGTATTTGCTTTACTATGCATAATAACAAAGGGAAACCATACATATTTGCTTTCCCTTTCTTGTTACAGACAATGTATCTATCAATCTAAGTGCTGTGCCACAACCTAAAGGCTACAGTGTTAAAACATCATGGCAGCCCCTGTTCAAGTTTTATTAAATAAGCTCTTTGGTCTGGAAAAAAGGAAGAGCCATATTCAGCAGCTGAAAAAAACACAACATAGACAGCCCTGAGGGAAATCTTATTAGCTTTGTGTCTACAAGTTTGTCTGCATAGATTATTCCCCCCTCAAACTTTGTTATACATGAACAAACAAGAAGGATTAAAGTTTAGCATTGTCAGTCAACCTTTACTCATTCCATTATTCTATGCTGTTGGGATTTGGTTATCTTAACCTTAATACTTTATAGTCACCGGGGACACTGTTAATTAATCAAGTCATCAGCTAAAACAGAACACTAATTCAACAAATTGGATACGGGGTAGTGAGAAAATGCAATCTCATTTAAAGATAATGGCTGCTGCCGGGTTGAACCTGTCACAGACCAGGATTTAAAAGTCTAAGTGGTAGAAATCCACATTGATGATGGCCAGGCACTATCGATGCTGAGCAGGGTGATAAATGACCATACAGAGCAGTGGGTGAAATGCCATGCATCGATAACCCAGGCCATTCAGCAGTGGACATAGAACCCACTCTAAAGTCTATAAGCACCAGCCATAGCCCCTACATCCCCCTTTAACAAGCACAATGCATCATGAGTCATGTGTCAGCAGAATGTGCCTGGAACATGAGGTGGTGCTGGACATCATGAACACAGGCATGGTGAGCTATTCCGATGAAAATGAAGATGCATGGTGAGCAATTTAGATGATGAAGACGTTGTTTACATCTGTCAGTCAGTCTGCAGGGTCCAGGCTCAGAGCTTTGCCACTACTTAATAATAACATGGCATTATGTGTAGAGGCTTCCTATGACTTAAACAGTATGTAGTAAGTTTCATTTTCATTCTATATACACAGAGTTCTGTCCTTTTGCTTTGATTTAATCAAGCAAAGGAAAGTATGCACTATGACCTATGGCCAACCTGTTCAAGATAAAGACAGATAAGTGCAGTGGTCATGCACAGGGAGTTACTAGATAGTCAAAAATAACAACGAGAGTAGCTGGAGGCATGTTCCCTCTGCAGTGGGGTGTCTGGTTTACCATTGTACCACACTGTATTTAGACTGGGGCTCAGTCTAAAGTCACTGTGGGAGGCACAGCTGCTCCATCACAGCTTTGCAGCTCAACTCAGCTCCTCGTGTTCCCTGACATTCGGTTGTTGTTATATTCCAGGAACCTCCAAAATATTATTCATCATCTGATCTGAATAGCATGAGCATTTCAGAGGAAGAATTGAACAGTGACACCTTACCCATGATGGCAGGTCTAACGTTGTAAGGCTCTTTGGACCACTCTCCTCTTGCTCAAAGAAAGACAGTGCATGGTACAATCTGCTGTATTTCCCCCCAATGTTTCTTCTCCACCAGAAAAATATAACAAGTCCAATCAGCAGCCAGCTGAAGCTAAACTCAAAGTAGCCCAAAGCGTAAATGGGAAAGATCAAAACAAATGTCTTGACGAATTGAACCCAGGACTGTGAGATGTCGCTGGCTGAAGACATGTGGCTGAGTCCCGGTATGTCCCTGGCTGATGGCTCAGGGAAGTTGGAGCTGGTTGGGACGGGGTTCGGTGAGGTGGTCCCATTCTCCTTCTGAGATGTGGGGCTGGCATTGTGTGACTGGGCTCCCCGCACCGCAGTCATGCTATCTCTAGACATTTCTGTTTAGTGAGACCAAAGTGGGTTTGGTTCAGAGGACCAGGATCCCATGTGCGAGCTCTCCAACGCGGTTCTTGTGGCTCTCACGTTGGCTCACCTGTACCACGTCAGCCCATGACCGTCGTACAAAAAGAAAGCATTGACCAGGCTAATGTCCACTACTTGCATTATATCCGGGGTAATGTTCAGGTGAATGCATCTTCATTCTCTGGGACGGCTTCTGTTGAGCTCTCGTCTCCGCGGTACTGTCCTCCCTGTCTCTGCCATCGCCTCTGCCTCCTCTGCCTCCTCTGCCTCTCTGCCTCCTTTGCCTCCTCTACCTCCACGGGCTCAATACTGCTTTTCAAAAGCGCACACGGGATTCTGTTTGGTGCGCTCCCCGCGGCAGACAGTAAAGTCTTTAAATACCGCCACCTGCTGTTTGTAACATGTAAACGCAATCCACATAAACACAAGAGACAAAGAATACTTAAAACACATCTTCAACCGTTTTCACCAGGAAGACAATGAATGAAATTTAATAAGATGAACAAGAACAGCAATTCTTTATAATACTAATACTCATAAACAGCACTACCTCTGCTCAGACCCTGAATGCTGAAAATGTTATTCCTATTATTATTTATTTCAATGTTTGATTCGTAATATTATTTGTATTTGTATTGATATTGTCATCATAATTATCATTATTAATATCACTATAACATTATTAGTATTATATTCATATTAATATCATTACTACAACTATTACTTCATCAGTGGCTGAGTGGATAGCACTCTCGCCTCTCAGCAAGAAGGTCCTTGGTTCGAATCCTGGTTGGACCAGGGCCTTTCTGAGTGGAGTTTGCATGTTCTCCTCGTGTCTGCATAGGTTTCCTCCGAGTGCTCCGGTTTCACCTACCACTAAAAATATGTACAATAGGTATGGCATGTGCCTCCTGTACTGGCACCCCCACTCCCAAAAATGTGCAGTGAAAAGGCGGTATATAAATAAAAAATACTATTACTACTTGTTGTTATTCAAAACTTTAATATTTGCAGCTGTTTTGTGCAGAGCTCGTTTAGTCGCAGGGCAGATGGTCACTCAGAGGTGCTGGCAGGACTCTTGGCCACTTCCTCTTGCTCAGTCGGGACAGTCGGGAGTGTCAAAAGTCCCTCCCGTCCAGGCCCGTCCTAAGGGCTGTGCGACCTGTGCCGTCGCACAGGGCCTCGCACCACACAGGGGCCTCGCAATCTTCCTTCCTTTTATTTTATTTTATAAATACACTAGTTCAAGGGTCCCCAAAGGGCAGACTGCACTCCAAATTTGGAACCCTAAACCCCTTTCTCTGGACCTCTTTGATTTCGTTTGATCAAAAGAACATTTTTACAAGTAAAGTCAAATTTTCACCAAAAGCGATTTGTAAACAGGCAGGCGCGCGGGCAGCTATGTATGCAACGGGTCCTCCGAAAAAACTGTCAGATAACTTTAGCAGTGTCTGAGTGAGATACAAAGAAAGTAACGGGAATGATCGCAGTGTAGGAGAGATGGATACTCGCGGAGGAGGAGCAGTGAGACAGGTGTGAGCAGAGGAGCAGACCCCTTTGTGTGAGCAGAGGAGGAGGAGGAGGATCAGCGGTGTGACAGGTGTGTGAGCGCTGCTATTGCCAATGTTTAGTCCGAATATCCACATCAAAAACATATTTTTAAAAGCATTAGCAAACACACTGTATGTCTAGCTTTAGCTAGCTGGAGTGTTTTTGTTGTGGTCAGAGTGTGTGGAGGAGGAGGTGAAGAGTATTTTGTTGTTGTCAGTGTGGAGGAGGAGGAGCGTATGTTGTCAGAGTGTGTGGAGGCATGGCAAAAACGTTATTTGATGAGAAAAAAATAATATTGACTCCGCCTCATAGCCATTTTGGCGCATTTTGCCAAAATCTAACTATTAGAAGAAAAAGACTCCTTTTGGTTCAATCTTTTGAGTTGCTCTACCATTTTGCCACAGGACGAAAGAGACATGTCAGCTAAAAAGACCGCGACCAATATTGCACGTAGAGTGTGTGTGCGTGTGTACGTGCGCGCGCCAAACGCTGCATAGGAGCGAAGACACTCGGTTACACGCGTGCTGATCTCGTCAAGCACCGCGCGAGGTGGTGCTGAATTCATGTCAAAGATTATAACAGGAAAAACTTTCCTCAGATCTGGGAAAAAAGTGTCAGGGCAGGGCCTCGCGTTTCGAGTTCGCACAGGGCCTCGCACCCCCCTTGGGACGGGCCTGCTCCCGTCCCAGGGCCGAGGTGCACATCCACCAGTGGTTCTTGTCTTCCTCCGCTTTGTGAGAGTCCAGGAACGTATGCGCAGTCAGCTCAAACTCTGGCCCGTACATGGTCCGCAGCACGTAGTCCCTGAGAACAGCCAAGGCCTGGTTTGTCTTGCAGTTGACAATGAGCACCTTGGCATTAGCAGGGACAGGCAGGCCCTCATGCTCCATCCGCTCCTTGGGGTCAGCATGCAAAACCTTCCACCATGATAGAAACGTCTTTTCCGTCTCCAGGCTCACTTCTTGAAGGCAGGACTTCTTTGCACACTTTTGGAAGCTGCGCGTGTCACTGTTTAGGAAAAGCCCTCTGGCAAAACCATCAATTGTTCTCAAGGCAAAACTTTGGTCGTATAGAAGAGTTGTGCCGTCACAGCTTCCATCAACGCTGGTGATGATAAAGGCGGTGCGTGTGTTGGCCTGCGGGGTAGGACCTGCACTGACCGCACAGGGGGCCCGGATCCCCAGACTGGGCTCTCGGCTCAGGCTGGACAGCTCTGCATTGATACTCAGCGCGGTGGGGTCTTTCTGAGGGCCCATGTTGAGCAACATTACCGTGTCCCCGAAATGCACACTGCCGTCCTCAGACACGGACAGAGACACCGGTTTGAGAATGTTCTGCCTCAGAAAGTCCATTTTCTGGGTAGTGAGCTCACCTCGCTCCTTTTTCTCCAAATACTCCTTTAAAGTATCCTCTTCCAAGCGCCGATCCTCGTACCAGTTCCCCACTTTCGCGTGGCATGTCTTTATCAATGGCATAGACATGTTTTGTTTCACTTTTAGCAGATAATAAACACTTGTGGGCAGTTTAACCCTGGAGAATGTGTCGAATGTGATGTTAGATGATTGTTGCGATGATTTATCTGGCCTGGTTGCTATAACAACGATCTGTTGCGCACGCAGCTCTGGTTTGATTGGCTATCCTGTTGTTAAGACGCGGTAGTCTGGGATTCACCGCAGTGCGCACGCGTACACTGGGAATCCTGTCATGGCGGCGTCATAACACAAATATGAGCCTGTTTTCAGCAACTGACGAAAGTATCAAAGCAAGAACACGGGTTTTAACATGCACACCGACAAGGTAACTCTTTATTTACGGTTTCTAGACGTGAACTAAATAAAATCTATTCTGCTATTATTGTAAAACATTCTCATGGTTAACTCGTCTACTGTTCGACTCTGGAATGTTTCTTTGGATAACTGTATTCCCAACGCTTAAATATATCACTTTATTCGTAGAAAAAATCCAAAGAAGACACATGGAAGCCAGCAGATCTAAGAAGATACATAGCAGTAGGTTTTGATGATTTAGGTCAAGGATGAATGTTGCATTGAAAATGTTATTTTGTTGCAGGAAGATGGTGCGAGAGGAGAAAGCAGACGACATCGGGGGGACTCTGTTGATAAATACTATAAGGAGTCCAGAAGGGAAGTAGAAAACTACAGAGAAGAAGAACTGAAAAAACAAGATGTAAGAAGAAAAGAGGGCTCAAGAGATAGAAGAGGTGACAGAGAAAGGGACAGAATAAGAGAGGACAGGGAGAGAGATAAGGACAGGAGTGAACGAGGAAGAGGAGCTGCCAATTTCACAGAAAAAACTGACCGGAGGAGAGATCGTGACCACACCCGGGACAGAGAGAGGGATAAACACCGCCACAGTGACAAGGACAAGTACACGGATGAAGAGAGGCTGAAAATGAGGCAGGAAAGAGATAAAGAAATAAGAAGACACGAACGAGAGCAAGGATACAACAGAGAATCACGTGGGCATGTAACTGTTGACAAAGGTGGGTCTGAAAGCATTAATAAGTCTAATAATGAGCGACGAGAACGACATAGAGAAAGAGAAAAACACAAGGACGAGGCTGAAATCGGCAGAAGTGAAAAAGAGCGGAGGGAAAGACACGCTGAGAGAAAGCACTCTGAACGCAAGGAAAGGAAAGGTATGTGTATTATTATTATTATTATTATATCTAGTAAAAGATTCAGCCAGGGTAATATTTGTCATTTTGTTTCAGAGTTTCAAGACGAAGATCGAAGGAAGGATAAAGATGACAGAGAAAGAAGACATAAAGAACCGCGACAACATGTAATCGTTCTGGAATAATGTCTTGTTGTTGAAAATGCACAATTCCTTATCACTACAATTTCTTCTTGTGCTAAGGATGAGAAACAGAAGCATCATGGTGAGTCCAGAGAGCATCGAGATCAGAGGAAAAAGGAGGAAGAGAACAGGCGTCATCACAGAGACAGAGAGGCAGAAACCGAGCGAGACAAACACAGAGAGAGGCGACACAAAGAGGAGGAAGACACAGAGGAAAATATGAAAGAAAGAGCACAGGAGAAGGACAAAAGATCACAGCAAAGCAACTCGAGTGACACGGCGAAAGCTGGAGAAGCACAGGTTGGTTTGCAATCCATTAAAGACACTTAATACAGTGTTTACGTCCTTTCATCTCTGCTAAGAAAGACTTCAAAATATAATGCATGTGTGGCAATATATAAATGTAATTACATACAATAATATCCCTGATGATCCGATGGAGATACTGTTAGATGTGGTTTGGTGATTATGTTTTACGTCACTATTGTGAGTTTAGTGCCACCTACTGTACATATTGTGTATTACATCTGCTCCACTGTAGTGTGAGAAAGGGTTTATACTTTTTGCTAGGGCTGTAATCTTGGTCAACAAAATGTATGTCCTTTCTGTTATTAGTCAACTAAAAACGGGGGTGAAATATGCTAAATACATTTAAACATAAAGATATACCAACATTTTCCTCCATATTTTCTCATTTCTTGATTTTTAAGTTAGATAATTTGAATTATCAGAATTTTGACAGCCCGATTTTTACAGATGGCGGCAGACGATTATCAAGAACAAGAGTATGAAGATGACTTTGAGGTGAGTTGATATAATATGTTTAAATAGAAGCATTTTAGTTTTATTGTCTATAACCATTTGTCATATACTTACTATGCATGCTCATACTTTTCATTATTGAAGAAAGCGGTGAGTGATCCATGAACATATTTCACTTTATAATCTAGATCATATTATACTTGTTTCTCACTGTATTTTATCTATATCAATTTTGAACAATTCTTAGGAATATGAGGATGACTTTGAAGACGCAGATGAAAGTGAAGATGAAGATGTGCAGGAACAAGAGTCAGTACCTAAACAAGAGCTATCAGCAGAGAAGAAAGAAGAGATACAAGCCATTCAGAAAGCCATGGACGAGGAAAACAAAAGGGTTGGAGCGCTATCCAGGCAGAACCCCACTGAAACCGAGGAAGAAAGACCTATGGGTAACCTTCAGGCACATTTCTGGTACATTCTGGAAAAAAGTTAGAAATAGCCACACAAGGAATTAAAATCATGAAGCTAAACAGAACTGTTTTTTACCTGGATTTGAATATTGTCAAAGTAGAAGCCTGTCTCTAAAGGAAATAAATCAGAAATTCTGCCTCCCAATGTTTAGTCCTGACTCTGGACACCACAAGGAGTCCAGCCCGTGTGCAAAAATAATGAATTTGTATTAGTTTATCAGAACACCAGATTAACCTTGTTGGATTAATGTAATTTCATGTTTGAATTGTAGTATCTTAATGGTTAACAACACATTTGTATATGTATTTCTCAGAATCTGAAAAGACCGAAAGCAAGACATCGCAACGTGGCAAATTTATGGACTTTGTAGCAGCCAAACAACGAGAAGTAAACAAACAGGTTGCAACAAAACAAAAGTATGTAAAAATGTTTACTGAAACATTTGTTATTTTGTTGTGATATTTGCCACATTCCTGTTTATTTTGATGCTTATTCTTCACGTAGGAAACGCAGCACAGAGTTACTCCGTCTGATTGATCTGGATTTCACTTTGACATACTCCCTCTTGGATTTGCCCCCAGTGAATGAATATGAAATGTACATCAGGAACTTTGGAACTGCAAATACCAAGCAGGTGCAAACGCTGTGCAGAAATACACTCTTAGATAAATATGAACAAGAATGTGTAAAAAAATAAATTTAAATTAAATTTAAATTAAATTCTGGCAGGCCTATGTTCAATGTAATGAAGACAATGTGGAGCGGGACATCCAGACAGAGGAGATAGAGCTGAGTGAGAAATGGACTCAACATCCTCCAGAGAACAGTGGAGCTTGTGGTGGTAAGAATTAATTTACGAAAATCTAATAAAATGTTCTTTTGCTTGAATTACAGTGTGTAATGCTGCCACTATTTTTCAGATCCAAGCATTTCCCCAAAATCTCAAGACGCCAGCGAACTCAATATCGATTCCAAACGCCTTACAACATTTTTGCAGTCTGCTTCCCAGGTTTTATTCCTTATTATTCTTTTGAGTTGCTCTGATTACCGTCCTAACTTACTTTTTACTACAAACAAGGTTATGGTCATGTTGTTGGAGGAAGTCCAAGCCGGGGGAAGATCCTTGAGCAAGATGAAGACGCAAACAGAAGTTTTATCTTTCAGCGATGGAAGTGTACAGCTCAACACAAACTTGCCTTTTCTTCATGGTATTTGTTTTTGATTCATTAAATATCACAATAGTTTCTGCAAGGATTTTAACGGCTTTTTGCTGTATTTCAAGTTTATATTATTTTAGCAGATAGTAAAAATTTGTAAAAAAATCTTCCCTCCTCCCTCTGGTGGTGGCACAGGGGATTACAGCGTTTTTCCCCTTCATGCTTGTTTTACCATATATTTTTACTTAGGATATTATCTAAATTCAATGCAAATATTTTTGTATAGTCCTAAATCACTTTAGTAGTTATCTTGGAACTTTACAAAGTTGTCGATTGACCAACACAGATCAGAGAATCAAATAGTTCGAACATAGGAAATACAATGATAGACATATAGAGCCATTTGTCCATAAGGGGTGAATGACCAATGTCCATAAATGTTGATAAATGTCCAGGATTTAACCAAGGAACACCAAGGAATTACTAAAAAAAAGAGAGAAACAGTGGGAAAAAATGAGAAACCATTCCATTTCAAATTCTAAAGCATGACAAAGCGAATAGTCTCGCTATTGTGTCTAACAATCAAAAATAATGCATCATATTTCTTCTTTAAGGTCGCTGCATAAGCCTGGTTCATTTCTCCCAAGTCCAAAAACACACCATGATATCCGTCCACACTTCAACCACAAAACCAAGCTCAGGGCCTTTAGACATGCATTCTCTCCTCTGCATATGGAACATTTGGGAGCCATCGAGACCACAGAGGATTCTTATGCATGAATCTGAGGTGAGTTGTGATACCAACATTTCTCCTCATGTTGTGTATGATGTCGTGCTGTGAAATAAAATTGTGCGTGTTATTCAGGTGCAGTGCTGTTGCTTTAGTCCAGGGAAGGCTACATTAGTATTCGCTGGAACCACAGTGGGGTCCGTGGTGATGTGGGACCTGAGGGAACACACAAGCAACAATTACCGCATGGACTTTGGAGAGGATCGATGGACATTCTGGCACCCCTCCTTCTCCACTGGTTTGTCAAAGAATTATACTTGCTTATCGAAAGGTAACACAATTTAATGTATTTATATAATAACAATAATTTGCTTGTGCATATTTCACAAGCAGTAGAATTTCTTGTATATGGGATCAATAAGGTATCTATCTATCTAATATACAGCAGGGTCAGGGGCCGAGTAAAAAAAAAAAAAAAAATCAAACTGCTTGGGGGTTGAAAGAATAGAAGGGATTGCCTTTTTTATTGATTCTTATTGTTATTGTTTCTTTTCTCATTGTTTTTTACATTATGATGGTATTTTCTCTTAGGTTTTATGTCACATGAGTTTCACTGTTATTTTCTGGTAGATATTTCTGAAAACAAAACGTGTTTATTGTTCAGACTGAACCAAATATAACGTTATAAAGTTATATTGAATTATTTCACTTCTAATGATGTGGATTTACATTTTAGAATAAATTCAATTTGGGTTTTTATAATGTAGAATAGATGATGTATAGCATGCCTTGGTAGCCCATAACCATCAATGTTGCCAGTTAATAATAATAATTGAAAATAATTTTAGGGGCCACTGAGGTTGACATGCCTGGTCTACAGTATCTATCAATCTATCAATCAATCAATCTATGTTTACAGTCTGTTTGGTTTTGTAACAAGCCCGGCTGATTCCGAGTGTGCTGATATCTGTCTTGTCATCGCAGACGCAGCCATGTCGACCTCTGAATATTTCTCCAGCGTCATGGCTGTGGAAGTGGTGCCCTCTGCTGCAGCCAGAGATCTGAGGTCCGAGGGCTCTCGTTTGGGGACTGAGGACGGTAAGGGGTAAAAACATGTGCATCATAATGTGGATTCGCAGATTTATTCATTCATAATTTATATTTTTTCAGAAGCCACTGGTTTGTCTTTTCAATTGGCATCTCTGGATGAATGTGGCATTTTAAAGTTCTGGGTGAGTTGTGAAATGTGTATTGATTTGAACAGAGTTGGGAACAGAACAGAAACAGTAACAGCAAGGACTGGCTTTAGTTTTTACAGTCAGATTATAGATATCATACAAGTACAAGCCACTGTATGAACTTTAGCATTAATCAACCATTAATGATTGAATAATAGACAGTAAAACATGACAGGCTAAGCACAGGGGTGTATTTAACAGAGGTGGAAAGTCCCACTCTTTATAATGTTTTTAATGCAACGTTTGGGTCCATTTGTTTCAATACTGAATATTGACAGACTGAGAAAAGAAAGACGGTACAGAATTGAGACATTTTTAACGCTACCCTTGGAACACTTAAAGACCATTATATCGTAGCAGAAATGTGTCATACTGGCAGAGAAGATTACATTGTTGGTTAAGTAATATGAAAGGAAAGAACTTTTGGGTCTATGTTTTTGATACTAAATATTGACAGAGAAGGCAGAGAAGATGACCATAAACAAGCAATTTAAAACTCAAGATTTGTAGTTTTCTGAAGCGTGGCTAAGCACAATGCATGAATGACACTTAAAAGCTAGGCTAAGCACTTAAAACATGTTTTTATGCAGAGTCTCCTTCTCCAAAGTAACAAATCTTTTAAAAAAGTTAGAAGTAGAACGTCCAGATATTTGGGTAACAAGTGAAAGTAATAAAAACTGATTGACGTAAACACTTCAAGTTTATTAGTATCACTTCATAGCCAAATGTTTATGTTTCTCAACAGGTGGTGGTGGAGCTTCCTAGAGCAGACGAGGCCGGCTCCCAAACAGATTCAGGTTGCCACTTCAATCTTTTCTTGTACTCCAAAGCTTTCACATGCATGTTTGAGCCAAGGTTTCTCATTACTCTTATTGCAGGCCTGCGACCTGGGAGTAAAGTCAAGCTTCTCCACAGCTCCTCTCTCTCCGTTTCTGACAGGTAAGAAAGACAAATGGCTTGTAAGGACCATGCATCATGCCATCAACCCGGCCCAAAATACCACCAATATTATACTTCAGTGGATCACAGTGGTTGAGTAACAGAATTCTGATCTTGTTTGTGATGCTCTGTGGGCATTTGTTATTGTGCCACTTCACTTGTTGAAAGAAACTATGTGCTAACTTGTTCTTGCCTGCGTAAGTAGCAACTTTTTTGACACGGCCTTCCACCGTCTCCTCTGCTCTCAGAATGTCTCACAAACTAAAGACGGCACCCTTGCAGACGCTCCAGCTACAATTTCTTCCAACAGACTCCAACCATTTCTACATTGGCACTAATATGGTATGCATAGAGGTGGTATAATGCACTAGACAACTGCACATTTCAATGAATTCATTTATTTTTCTGTAGGGAATTGTCCATCATGGCACAACTCACGGTTTAAAAGCTCATCCGAGGTGCTACAGATGTCAGGAGGGAGAAGACCGACTCTTTGATATCAACTCCATTAGCTTTTCACCCTTCAGACACGATTTGTTCTTGGTAATTTGTTTCATTGTAAGGTCTAAAATGTTTGTGTACCAAGTTGGGTCACACTTTAGTTCAGTCCTCAAGAATTAACAGCAAATTAAATGCTGATTTGTGTATAATGTATGGTTAATTGGTATTTATCAAGCACTCATAAGTCCTTATTCTACATGCCCTTATTCAAAATCTAACTAACCTCTGACACTTTCGCACATGGGTTAGGGCTAAAGGTAAAGGAAAAAGTGCACTTTATTAATCCCCGTAGGGCAATTCAATCCTCTGCATTTGACCCATCCTGATGCTGCGAAGGCTTCCCATCTCCAGATGTTGATGCTTGGCTTGGTCAGGACTACCAGAGCTGGAGGATTTAACCTAGTGAACATGTTTATAGTGGTAGGGGAAACCAGAACACCCGGTGGAAACCTACGCAGGCACGAGGAGAACATGCAAACTCCACTCAGAAAGACCCTGTTCCGACCAGGATTCGAACCTAGGACCTCTTGCTGAGAGGCGAGAGTGCTATCCACCCAGATAAATACTTTATTGATCTCCCGTAGGAGAAATTCAGGTGTCCAGTAGCAGCAAAAATGAAAAATAATATTGATCATTCTAAAAAGCTAAAAATAGTAGCAATCAACAACAGCCCTTCAGGTCGCAGCAGCAGAGATGGAGTAGCCTCTGGGTGGAGTAGGACAGGTCACAGCAGCAGAGGTGGAGTAGCCTCTGGGTGGAGCAGGACAGATCACAGAAGCAGAGATGGAGTAGCCTCTGGGTGGAGCAGGACAGGTCACAGAAGCAGAGATGGAGTAGCCTCTGGGTGGAGCAGGATGGGTCACAGCTGCAGAGGTGGAGTAGCCTCTGGGTGGAGCAGGACAGGTCACAGCTGCAGAGGTGGAGTAGCCGCTTGGTTCAGACCATTTTCTCTGGTCTAGTCCAAAGTAAAAAGAAAAATGCTTTGTTAGCTGTTTATTAGTGAGGGCTGTGTTTTCAAAAGATGTACTTTGTGTGTCTCAGGTGGGTTGTGGGGATGGCTGTGTCCGGTTACATGCTGTTAAACAAGAAAAACCCTTGCTTGAGTGGAGGGATTGCTGTGCTGGACATTCGGTGGTCTCCGTGCAGTGGTCTCAAACCAGGCCTGCCGTATTCTGTGTACTTGATTCAAATTCAAACATCTACCTTTGGGATCTGCTGAGAAATGAGGCCGAACCTGTCGTTACTGAAAGCCAAGGAAAAGACAGGTGACCAGGATTACATCAGTGATACATGTTTCACACTTTGTCCTCGCTTGTAATACTGTTTTTATTTTCAGAGTGACAACCGTGGCTTTGTTTGGAGACGCAGGACAACAAAAGACATACTCAGGGGTAGCACTGGCGTATGAGTCGGGGAAAATAGACGTTCAGTATTTCACTAATAACTTTACAATGTCTAGCCATTCAGAAATAGATCAGCTAAACAGTTTATTGAACAAATCGTTTTAATATATGTGATAATGTTCTGTCATGAAATATTTTAGGTACTTGGTTACATACGAGATTTGATGATAACGACATAAACAAAGTATATACCCAGTGTAAATTATTTGTAAATAGTAGGAGCCAAACATGACGCAGCTGTTGGTATAATGGGCTACATGTATATATTTGTATTTAATAAAAACAATATGAGTATGTGATTCATTTCATGTGACTATGCAAGCACTATAACTATACAAATAAGGCATTAAATTAATACATTATCTGTGCATTCTAGAATTTGTGATCATTGCCATGGAGATAAAACATTAAAAAACCCTTGAATGAATAAATAGTTGCCAAGATGTTACAGGAAGCTGAGAAACATAATAAATAGCATGTAATTAGCAACTTGCAATGATTGACATGACAATTTCCTTCAATAATAATTAGATTTTGGACCATTCTGCAACAACGTGTGACTGGATTAATCAGGAAACATGTCAGAACATCCACATTTTAGAAATACATAATGATCCAAAATTCTTCTTGGATGAAATATACATTATAAAAAAGTTAAAAATTCTGTGAAAGTATAATACAAAAAAAATCACATCGATTTAAAAAACATAAAATAACTGTAATACATACGTTTTTTGCAAACGTTGAGTGAATAAAAATTAAATTAAAATTAAATAAAAAAGGCTGACAATTTCCTTATTGACCCGTGCTGTTACTTGGTTACGGCTGCAGTGAAGAAAACCCCCGCGTTGTGGTTGATACTTGGGCACTTTACAAACAAAAGAGTTTTGCAGTTTGGTAAGTAGAGCTTATATAATTACGCCTGAATCCATCGCATAACGCGCGTTTTATTATGCGTTTCTATCGCGGCAGAAATGATCCAATGATTCTGTGAACGCTCCTGTGAAATGGTCAGAATGATGACCAGAGGAGAACAGAGGGCGCTGCACCAAAGCAACACGACTTCAGCTTCAGGCGTCATCAGGACTGCACAGGAGGAAGAGAGGGGTCAGCAGGTCAGTACTGTGTCACCTGGTGGTTATTATTATATTTATTTAGCTATATCATTAACAAGTGTGTGTCTGTGTGGTCATTAGGGGGATGTGAGACTTCCTCTGAATGAAAAGTCAGACCTTGCATTTCTTCTAGAAGGACCAACAAAATGCACTAAGTCAAAACCTCTTAGTACAAAGAAAACCAGGAAAGAAGCCTTTGGTCGATACATGCAAATAATATACAGAATTCCTCATAATATACAGGTTTTGGTTTATATAATCAATTATTTAGTACTTTTTGAGTGCTCTAATAAGTAGATTTTTTTTTTCTAGGTGGACTTGGATGAGGATTTTGACATTTCCTTTGAGTCGGACTTTAAAGTGAAAGCCACATCATATATTCCTCCTGTGGTTGAAGAACTTCCTCCAGTTGAAGAACCACCTCCAGTGCCGACCCCTACAATTATTCCAGTTGTTGAAGAAAAGAAAAAGAAAAGGAAACGCAAGGTGGTTTTTTTCATTTTTACTTTTGTTTTAGTGTTTGTTCAAAATAAATATTAGCTTTTGCACCACAGAAGAAAAAGGCTGTTACCGCGGATGAAGAATCAGAAGAGGAGCCAGCACCTCTTGTTCCATCTGCACCAGTTATCCCTGAAAAGCCAGTTTTGAAAAAGGTCACAACACAAAACATTGCCCTAGAAGCCTCAGATATGTCGTACTTAGTTTGTTTTTGGATCAAATTACTATATACGTTTGTTTTTCCTACAGAAGAGTGTTCCAGAAATCCCATCACTACCTCCGCCTCTTCCACTGCCAACACTTCCATCTTCTCCCGCTAAAAAACCTGCCTCAAAACCTCTGCCTCCACTGGTCCCATCTCCAGAGCTCCCATCCTTCCTCCAAGAATTCACAAACGCTGAGTGGTTTCAGCAGTTCTTCCCTGACAAGACGGTAAATATGCAAACTCTTACACTGAAAAAAACGATAAAATATGAGGTAATAATTGCTTGAATTGAGTGGTTTTTATCTTTATTTGAGTTCATTGTGACTGTCTTAAAACCAGACATTTCTTGTATCCTTTTAAAGCAAGATCATTTTGCTTTGTCCCATCGGCAAATCTTGTTTTGTGGTAGTCCAAATGTGTTCAAATTAATTTTGCCAAACTCGAGCATGTCATGACTTATTTTGTATCACTTTTTGCAGTGTACTGTCTGTCTTCTATACTCCTATATCTATATTTTCCCATGTCTGTGTGCAGAATATTCCCAGCAGTCCTGATTCCTTTTACCTACTACTCCTCAACTTCTTGTGCACATGCAGCGCTCCCATTAAGCCTAAGATCCTTTCAGTCATGGAAACACTGCACAGACAGAAGCAACTGCAAAACGAAGATCAGCTGTACCAAAAACTCCTCGACACTGTGCCAAAAATGGTGTCACCAAACATGGTATCAACACAAAAAGGCATAACATTATGGCCACAGACGAATGAGCATGGGGACACCGTACAATCTATCACACCTCAAAAAAGCTCTGACAGATTTACCGCTTTTATAAAAAGCCACCTCGCAAGAACAGGGAGAGACACTAAATCAGTCATGATGCCATACTTGCATGTGTCAGATCCTGTCAAACCTCTGAAACTATGCAGGACAGGGCCTGGTTAGTACTGTGATGGGAGATCCCTGGGAACACCAGGTGCCACAGGAGGGCCAAACTGTTGTGTCCTTAGGCAGCACGGTGGCTGAGTGGATAGCACTCTCACTTCTCAGCAAGGTCCTGGGTTCATATCCCGGTCGGAACAGGGCTTTCCTGAGTGGCGTTTGCATGTCTGACCCCCCGCTCCCATCTCTCTGTGGAGAGGACAAATGCCCAAAATATAACAATTGTAAACCGCTTTGTGACTCAGGCCTGTGCAAGGTGGTATATAAATAAGATTACCTACTACTACTTACCTTAGGCAAGACACTTAACCCACATTAGCTAGTATGAGTCTGGTGTGTGTGTGTGTGTGTGTGAATGGTTGGTGGTAGTCAGAGGGCACATACTGGTTGCCTCACTTCTGTGTGCTTTAGGGCAGCTGTGGCTACAGTAGTTTATAACTGCTGTGTATGAAGTGAATGAATAATAATGTGAAGTGTGCGCATAATTAACCGCATTATTATAGTAGTAGTAGTAGTAGTAGTGTGTTTATTTCGAATTACTTGCGCAATACAAAAAAAAAAAAAGAAGAAACATATAAACATATATATGCACAATTCGAAATTTGTTGTTAATTATGATTTAAAAATGTCATTGTTATGTATTTTGATGAGCATATTCGACATCTTAGTCATTTTCCCCACTTTTAATAAGTTGTTTCCCTCAGAGTGCCGGTGAGCAGGCGGTGCTTGGTCAGCTGTTGAATCTATTGTTGTCTCTGAAATCAGTAAACCAAGAATTCATGAAAACTCTTCTCACACTCACAGCCTACAAAGAACTGGGCTTACGGTCAGTATTAGTAGTATATGTCGTTACCGTGTGGGATAGTAGTCGCTCTTTCATCATTTTTGATTTGTTTTTGATAGAGAAAAGATGCTGCGTGTGCTGAAATCCTTAGGTGTGGATGAAGCCGAGGAGTGGTTGTGGCCACAGTTGGAGACCTGGGAGTCAGAGCTACACAGCAAGACCAACGTGTGGAAAAGTCTTCATACCTCTGCACACTGCCTGCTAAATCTGTGGACCGCCAAATATAAAGTAGGCATCATTTGCATGTCAATCATATTAAACACCGCAGTATCAAATAACCCTAGCATACAGGATGAATATAGTCTTCATAAGAGTATACGCGTGCCAAAAAACCGGGGAAGCAGACTGAAAACTGAGACATGTTTATGAATGTGCTATTGACAACCACCCCATGTCCTTTGCCGTGACCTGAACCAGACTGTTGTTGACATGTGTGGCTGATTCCTCTTGGCTTTCTCCTGCAGGATCACACCAGAGATCTATTCCACAGCAGTGCACACAAATGGAAACCCTCTGCATTTACAGCTGTGGATGTTGTCAATCACTTCTGCTGTGTGCAAAAAGAGGGATACCTTAAAGCCAAACAGGCGGCTCCAAGTGTCAATAATTCAGTGATTTTGCCACGTGACTGGTATTATTACCCATATTACCGGTACTTGAATGGTTTCTTTATATTTTCAAATGTTCTTTTATCCAAATTTAGTGTGTCTGGTCCAATCTATCGCCTTGGAGAAACGTATTGTATGACAAGAAGACGTAAACCAAAAGGTACGTGTTTAACCTTATTGGTCAACAGTAGCTTTTAATTCATATTGAGTTTTTCCCTTATTTTAGGCTTCATTCTGCCACCTCTTCGAGACCGCCCATGCCTATTGCACTTCCCAAACTACATGTCTTTTCCATTACCTCTTATTAGGCTTTCCCTCTTCAACCCAGACTCAGAAAAATATCATCTGAACTTTCTAAACCATCGGTACTACATTTTGGAGAAGTCACATGTGGATTACTACAGATAATTAAATATGCAAATAGATAATGTTGTAATTGTTTCCTTTTCTGTAATTGCATATGAAATAGAATTCAAAAAGTTTTTATGGAGTTAGAAGCTTACATACATGAAACAACATTTGGTAAACAATGCAGTAAGATAGCACTAATTGTGTGCAAATATCAAGAATAATGCAGTATTCAGTGAAGCAAAAAACGTGATGAACATTAAGATTTGTACGTGACATATTTAAGGCACATGAAGAGACAGACTCTTTCCGTTTCTGTAACCGCAACAAAGACATAGTCGTCATCTCATTCCTGTATTTAGTGTCATTCGTCTTTTAAGTTTTTGTGATAATTTAGAAGGTCACATGTGAGATGGAGGTTGGAGCGCCCATTTTCTATCAGCACTCTATTGAGCAGTGTACTTGTAGCGCTGATCTCTATCGTATCATCCAGAGGCCAGTCTAAAAGCTGAGCACTGGAGGGAAGGTCTGGGAGTCCTGGCTGGTAATCCTCCAGTGGGTTTGGGTACAACAACTGACGAAGACTGCCCATCCTCACAGCCATCTTGACCAAGTCCATGAGACCAGACATAGAGAGTGGGTTCAGGGCAAATGCCAAGCTTTTCAGAGCAATGCAACATCCCAGGGAGGGCAGCAACAGGCCCAGCAGGTGGTCAGTAAGGCCACAGCCACTTAAAGAAAGATGCTGCAAGCTGCTGGAGGCCTGGGAGAGGAGGCGCCGCACCGAGGGCAGTGTGGCTTCATCCAGTCGGTTCTCACTCAAGTCTAGCTGCTGAAGAGTCGATGCATGATGGCTAATGGATAGATAGGCCAGGTCTGCAGGGCTCAGGCTCAAATATGGAAGTTCTAGAGTCTCTAAAGGTTGAGGCAAAGAACTGCAAGAAACAACAAAAACGAATAGAACGTTACTTTGTTGTACATTGTGGAAAGCAACACAATTCTGCCACACAATGGCTCTAGTGTTTACTGTAAGCACTTTCAATACCAGCACGTACCTGAGCATCACCCGCAGTTGACCAGGCAGCCTCAAGGCAGTGAGGCTAAGACTTTTGAGGTGATGGAGCTGAGTCAGTCCCTGTGAAAGGTCTCGAAGTGCTTCCTCTTGACCATGAAGGTCTCTCCGAATGTCTAAATTACAGTAGTGCAAGCGGAGAGATTCAAGAGCAGGAAAGGTGGAAAGAAGAGGTAACAGCTCTGCTAATCCAGCCACTCCAAGACTACTGTATCTCACGTCTAACCCAAGAAGAAACTGATGGGGCAGCAGATTTAGTAGGATCTTGATGCTTGAAACTGAGATTTCTTCAATGCGGAGATATCTACACTGAAGTTTAAGCGGCCCTTGAGAACTTAAAGCTGCGCGAACACGATCCCAGGATCGGGCATTGACAAAAAGATCAGCTCTCACGTGGACCAAAACTATGTCGTTTTCAATACTCTCCATTCTCGAGTCTGCTTCATCTGTAGATGGACCCTCGCCCTTCCTCTTGAGCTCCATCCTCCTTCTCACTCCTTTAGTCAGCTCTTCCTCAGACCTTATCTCTGATGATGCACTGCTATTGTTTTCCACTATATCTGCTCTCTCTCTCTTTACATCTGCGTGTCTTTGCAGAGCTGAGAACCTCTTTCTTTCACGTTCTCCGTCTTTTCTCTGGGCTCTTTTAGCTCCTGCCTGAACAATCATAGTACACAATGCCACGGTCAGGGACCAGCCTCCCATTGGGTCTCCCAGACTGCCCTCATCGCCTTGCTGTCCACACAGATCCAGCAGCTGTAGAATACTTCTGTGGCAGGAAAAATATCAGCGTACACAAATAAATAAGAGACAAAAATGTATGGATTGAAACGTGTGGTTTACCTTTGATCTGTGAGTCCCCTGACCACAGCCAGTAAAAGAGCTTGTATGCACAGTCTGTTTGGGGAAGCCACTCCACGTTTTCTTCGTCCCACTCGCAAAGTCCGCTCGGGCCATCTCTGGACGAGTTCCCCCACAGCAAGCGGTCTGTTGCTGGTGAAAGAGGCCTCCAGCAGCGGTCTGTACAGTTCTCTGGGGATCCACTGGAGCCAACAGGGCGACGAGCTGTGGTCACTGACCACCTCCGCGGCACAAAGGCTGACTAAAGAATGCACCATTACAGCTCAGTTTAAGGCACACATAAACTATGCAGGAGGAGTTGACTACTAAATGCAGGAGTGAGAGTCAGCTAAGCTAAACTACCACATGAAAGAACAGCTAACGTTAGCTAGATTTGACGTCACGTAAAAAGTATCCATACCGTATTACAAACTACCCCGTAAATGTGAAAGACCAAAGATCATCGCACGATATGAACGGCTCAGGTTCAGATGGAAAGTGCAGTGAAACATGAGTGTGTCATGTTCACCACATCTGTATGAGAGCTGAGATCAGAGAACAGATCCACGGAGCGAGGGACTGCTGTGTTTACAAACGGGACTGGCGCGGACACTTCCGGTGACGTAGGACGCAGCTCACCTCTGAAATCAGTAAAACTTTTATAAATTAAAATAAAATAGAGCCGTAGCTTTAAATTAAAAGGGAATTTAAAACTGGTGGAAGCAATATTCTGTACTGATCGATACAAAGGAAGTTACGAGGCGTAAAGGTTCCACCATAGACTGTAAAAGTACACACGCCTGTTGTTCTGCTCATAGACTGTAAATATCATTGTATTCGTAGTTATATGTGTGTTCTGTCTTGTTATTGTCTCTAATTACACTTACTAGTTTTTACAAACTCTGTTTCAAACGTAGCTTGTAGAACATATATTTTACTTTCCACTAGGTGTCGCTAATGGATTGTGCTTTGCTAAGATAGTTGTTTTTATCATCTTCTGTATCCAATACATGTTTTCAAGTCCATTACAGTTTAGGCTTCAATTGCCCTACAGTTCAGCCTGATCACCTGATCTTTCATATTAAATCACAGTGCCTTCAACTTGTGTATCAGAAATACTGAAAAAGTATACATGCCTGAAGCTAGATAAACTAGTTCTATGGTAGCTTTGTTATTATTTATATCTTATAAATAACTTTATATATGTATTCTCTTAATATATCTCTTAATAACAATTGAACTATCCTTTGTTCCTTCGGCTGTCAGACTGTACAACAAATCTGACAGACTGTAAAACAACAAAAAAGTCTTCTGCTGCTGGACACCTGAATTTCTCCTTCAGGGGATCAATAAAGTCTCTATCTATCTACTGTATCTATCTATCTAACTGTCTATCTATTTAGGCCCGGGACCCCTATCCAAAGTTGATATTATGAACCGAGAAACTGAGATTGTCGTAGGGCTATAAAAGCTATTTATTACCTTTTACAACACACTGAGAGCTGTAGAGCCTGGGCCTATCTAGAGCTAACACAACTGCTCCTCAGTCTTCCTTCATTGTTACAATATGGTGGCCACCTCAAGGGCTGAAGTACAATCTGCTGTGATACAAGACTAAACTGTATTCAGCACTGATGAAGCTGGAGGTAGAGTCAGTGTGGAGCCTGCTGGCCTCATGTCTGCTTCTCTGGAGAAGTGCATCTGCCCAGAGCTGTTCTGTCCTGGACTTCACCTGTGCCTCTGGAGCGTGTGTGCGGATGGACCGTGTGTGTGACTTTACTGACGACTGTGAAGATGGCAGCGACGAAACACAATGTGAGTACAAATAATCTCACATCTGTGTACATTTCATATGCGGAAATGGACCAGAGTTAATGTTAAAAGAAACTTGTGCCTTCCCCTCACACCCCAAAGTCCAACTACTATCATGTGACGCATAATATGGAAAATTCTTACTTCACAATGATCATTATTACGCAAAAAGTCCTCAATGAAAGAAATGCCATCCAGAAATTTTAACATTTTCAACCTTTTCCTGTTTGAAGGTTCCAAATACACACGCTGTGATTTTGAGAAGGACCTTTGTGACTTCAGTCCATCACCAGGATCCTCTGACTGGACCAGAGCAACAGAGTTTAATCACGACCACAGGAAAACATCTGGTAAACCCTCATTGTCAGAATGTTGTCCTCTTCATTATTATAAGCGGCTAATTTTAATCATAACTAGGATATTTTGTAACGCTCACTTTCAGAAGATTGTAGGTAAAATCCTGAGATTGGTGGGTAAAGTCTAAAGATGAAACTAGGTTATGTTTTGGTTTCCAGCTATATGTACTTTGAATCATCTAAAGACATTTATTTTCTGTAGATTTTACCCGTCTTCTGTTGAGTAGAGCAGTAAAATAATGATTTATGATTATTAAATGTATGCCCAATATATATATTTTTTTACATCGTACAATATCTGGCTTGCCTAAAAGTTGTTAAACATATCCTATTGATTTGTCACATCAAGCACACTTCCTGTCGTTGAGAAGCAAAAGCCACGCAGCTGATTTAGTGAGTCCAGTCTTCCGGCCCAGTCAAACATGCCAGGTATAAAGGCCTCTGATTTACGGTTCTCAGCATCCATCAACCCCTTCATGACACCGATGCCGTCCTCTGCGTTTCTCCTGACAGATGAGATTCTATTATAAGATGGAGGCAGAGCGTGGACACCTGCAGGTCCTGCTCCAGACCCTTCAAATGGGTCAAAGGACTCTGGTCTGGGCCAACAGCGCTCCACAGCACAGAACAGAAACCTGGCAACGGGTTCTGGTGCAGTTTGACGCCAAGAGCATGTTTCAGGTAAAAAGATGAGTTTTTGATCATTACTTTTCTCAAACTGCATAGATTTACTTCTGATGTAGGCTCATACCTTCTTGTAGAGTACAGAAAATACTTGAGTCATTTAATTCCCCAGGTTTTGTCCTCCATTTTTGACCCACTGTAAAATGTATAGTTCTACTTGAGACATGGTTCAGCGCAGCTCTGTTACCTAGCTTTCATCTGTTAGTACATAGAAAACCCATTTTTTAGATATTATGGTAATCACTCAGGTGCTTCGTTGTTTGAAAACCAATGCATCAAGCCATCAAGAGTGAAACACTTCTCATTTCACTTTCAATATATTTTTTTATGTTTGACCTTTGTAAAAAAAACAATGTTATATGCATTTAGTTTGACCAGTTATTTTTCATTGGATCATTTCCAAAGTCACACCAAACACTCACATGGTTGAAAAAATACTGCACAATAAAATTATCTTTCATACTACAGATTATTTTCATATATTTATCATCGATGTTTTGTTGTACTAAATAATAAATTTAAGAATCCTGCTGCTGACAAACATAAGTATTATGTTTTTAGGTGATAATTCAGGGTGATCTTGGAGCTGACTCTGAAATCCTGGCCATAGATGACGTCTCCTTCGGTCCTGGATGTCAGACTGTGCCACTTAACACCACGATGCAGACCCTATCGCTGCACACATGGAGTGAGTTAGACCCTGACCTTTCCAAATATCACTACACAAACAATATCATGATTTACAAATACTACAAATACTCAGCAGTCGTTCCACAATTTGTTTCTTTCTATATTTTCCCCCCAAATATATTTCTTGAAGCAAACAAAATCTGTGATACTGACATTTGTAGGACAAGTTATTAAGAAAGCTAATGTAGTTAATAGTAAAATCAGCACAATGCATAGTATACAGTCAAAAATAATGTTTGTTGTTATTGCAAGTTTCTTCTGCAGAATGATAGAAATGATGTAGTTAAAAGCACCACTGAGACTTCACCATGTCTAGTTCAGCGTGTCTAAGAAAGCACTGACCCATACAAGTCAAATGTCACCTTTACGCATCTGTGCCCTGCTTCCAACAGAGCAAGTCGAAGTGTACCCTGAATTAAAAAAAAAAATCTTTTGGCATGACATCAAACAGCATACAAGGACTATCTGCATGTTATAAATGTATGCAGTTATAAGGACAATGGATGCAATGTAGCTATTGTGCTTATTCCAGCGTATTTATGATGACACTGTTTGCAGACACATTGATAAATATGTACTGTCCTAAATTCAAATCAATAAATAAATTAATGAAAAACAAAGAATATTTATGTGCTTAACTAAAATCAGCAGTATAATTTTAATGTACTTAATTTGATTACAGGACGACTGTTTTTGGAATGGACTTCTGAGCAATATTTTAATTTTCCGAGTTTCACCCATATATTCAAAAGCCTTTATGTGATTTTCTGATATACTGTTGTTCTGCTTTTCCAGATAACAGAATGTCTTTGGTTGCTGAGTGCCTCCCAACCGAGTTTTCCTGCCATAATGGACGATGTTTAGCAGAGAGCAAAGTTTGTGACTTTAGTCCAGACTGTCCCGATGGAGAAGATGAAGCCAGCTGCCGTAAGAACCTCCAACTCAGGGCTAATTCTACTGATTCTTCCTTTTGTTGTGTCTCACTGTGTCTCTGTTCAGCCTCTAGGTGTGACTTTGAGGACGGGTCGTGTGGCTGGTATGAGCTGACTCTAGGAGATGGCTTCGATTGGGTCCGAGGCTCCTCTCCGCAAGTTCCCCCGGATTACTATGGTTGCCCCCCTCCTCTGGACCACACTACCAATAGTACCACAGGTATAGTGTTTGCAAAAGGATTTATTTATTTCTTTATTTTGGTCAATTTTGTCATGGCTTGTAAATGGAGCAAGAAAGCAATCAAGGATATAGAAAAGTAAATGAGTTGTCTTAATGAACCAAAACATGATGTGATGGAAAGTGCCACCTCTAATGTAAAGTATTTTGGCTTATGACAGGGCAGTTCATGTTTATACACAAAAACAGTAGCAGCCTTCATCCCCGGGCGGTTCTCAGAGGACCCTGGTTCCAACAGTCAGCCTCTGGATGCTCCTTGTCGTTTTGGTGAGGACCACACTACTCAACATGACCTCCATACACATGACAGTTTTAACCCTTTAAGGTAAATGTAATGTGGATGTCTTTTTAACTTTATTTTCTAAAATGTAGGAGCACGATGTAATGGCTAACCCTTTTTTGAACCCATACTTTTTTAATGATAGGCCTTTACCAAATGGTTGAGATGCAATTCGATGGTAAAAGTGCTAAAAAACAAAGTGATAGCGATGGCCAAATGAGGGAGATTTCAGTTCCAAATAAATGAAGTGACTCAAAAAGTGATCCACCAAATAGCAGAGGAAACCATTAAAGGGTTAATCACATTTTTAATAATAATAATACAGTACAGCAAACAAGCAAACAAACAAAATCATCAGTACACATAAAATATCAAAAGAAACAAAATCTCATAAAATCCATAATAGGCCTGATGTTTATTACATGTTTCTTGTATTTACAATTTTT
The DNA here is from genome assembly GCA_964034765.1 of Knipowitschia caucasica. Lineage (NCBI taxonomy): Eukaryota > Metazoa > Chordata > Actinopteri > Gobiiformes > Gobiidae > Knipowitschia > Knipowitschia caucasica. Next base: position 22,477,133 of record OZ035843.1, read on the forward strand.
GCACAGGCATTACAATTCTGGCATCTCGGTGGGTGCTGCGGACATGTACCTGCGCATGAAAGATGTCCAAAATAATACCGTGGTCTGGAGATCTCTGTACGACCAGGGTCCACGGTGGAACCATGTGACGGTTCAGCTGGGCCGCATCACTCAGCCCTTCCAGATCTCCGTGGCTAAAGGCAGCCTGGGCGTTTTTGATGGTGTTTCGGCCTTGGACGATATCACCTTCAATAACTGCTCCATGCCTCCAGCAGTAGAAGTGTGTCCGTCAAACACACATTTCCATTGCGTGCACAGCAGGGCGTGCATCGAGCTCATGCAGCTCTGTGACCTTGTGGACGACTGTGGAGATGGCTCCGATGAGGAGGGATGCTGTAAGGACCTCTGTCGTCATAAATATTTATTTGTGTATCTTTAAGGGTTTATTTCAAGGTTGGAATAATTGATTACTTATTATTTTACATTCACGTACTCGAAGGTTATCATTCTGAACTCATAATATAGCCATTCATAATTTAGCATGACTTGTAATTCAGTTCTTGTCATTTTCAGCTCAATTTATTATTGTTTAGCCTGAAATCACAACAGCAGTCGTCTCAAAGGACTTCACATACTTGTTGATTTAGCAGATTAGAAAAATTCATTTAAAAAAAAGTTTAACATGTATGGACTAGTTATTGTTATGGCTAGTTAGAGTTAGTGCAATACATACTGTAATATTTCCTCTTTTTCTTTTACACATAATATGAATTGATGAGACTTGGGTGGCATCTCTGATTGCCACCCCCCTGACCCAGAAATGGATTAAAGGGTAGAAAATGGATGGATGGATGAATTGATGAGTAATTACCATATACCTTTATAGCCCCAGATCTTCAGTGTAACTTTGAGCATGGCCTCTGCTCCTGGAGACAAGAGCAGAGCGGTGGAGATATGTTTGACTGGTCACTCATCCGAGGCCCCACTCCCACCTTCAACACTGGCCCAATGAAAGACCACACGCTGGGCACGAGCTCTGGGCAGTACCTCTACATCGAGTCGTCCTTCCCTCAGGAGTTCAAAGACATTGCTGTTCTTCTGGGCCCAGTGCTGCATCCCACCCCCAAACGCATAACGGCCCCAGGCGAACAGTGGCACCCCTGTGTGTTCCGCTTTCACTTCCACATGTTTGGTGCCCAAGTGTTCAGTCTGGCCGTGTACCTGAGGACCACCTCCACGGGCCGTGGACACATGCTGTGGGTGCGCTACGGGAACCAGGGGAATATGTGGCACCGAAAGACTCTGTATCTCAACAGTGCTCGGCCTTTTCAGGTGAGACTGTGTTGATGTTAAACTTCTAAATCTCCATTAAGCAAGTGCTTTACGCATATTCAATTTATCTGTTTTCCATCCATGGTCAGCACTTGACCTTTCTGAGTGGAGTTTGCAGGTTCTCCCCTATTCTTTGTAGGTTTCCTCCAAGATTTCGGCCCATATAAATCAATGGCTTGTGCTGATTGGTGAATGCACACACCGTGCCATGGGACGTGCCAAAAATTTGCGGAAATGTACGAGCCGAGTTTGTTGCACAAAAGGGTGGATTTATAGAAAACCGACGGATTTCAAAAGAAAAAAAAACTCCAGGATGATAGCTTTGCCTTTAGACTCAGCTCCCTCTTCACCACATATGTCTGATACAGTGATCACTTGAGGAAGGACCTCTCCACCACCTGGAGAGGGCAAAGAATCTTTTTCTTTGAGATAGTTTTGCAATACAGACCACTATGCTATTACTAACACACACATAGGCAGAGCCTGCGTATGGTCTGATCCTTTTTATTATTTAAGGCAGTATATTTTATTTCTAGATCGTGATTGAAGGAACTGTTGGAGATGATTTCAATGGAGATATTGGTATTGATGACCTCTCATTCTTGCACTGTGTTCCATATTCAGGTAGACGTTAATGTTGGACCTACTGTACATTACATGGCAGTTTACCTCAGTGGTTTTTTCATTATGATCTCTGTTGTATCTCCTTAGGCGAGCTTCCTTCAGCAAACTCAACCATTCCAGCAGTGACCACAGTTGCCCCCACAGTGCAGCCGCACACTTGTCCCTCAGGACAGTTTGTGTGTGAGACGCAGCAGGAGTGTGTTCCTCTGAGCGCAGTGTGTAACTTTAAGAGGGACTGCTCTGACAGTTCAGATGAAACACACTGTGGTAAACATTTCACCTTTCCCTGAGATTTCACATCACATTTACTTGTTCAGACCAGTCAGTCTGTGCATATGTCAGTGTGTGTGAAAAAATATCCTCTTTCCTCTTCTAGTAAAAGAACAGTGCAACTTTGAAGGTCAAGACTCTTGTGGCTGGCAGACCGCAGAGCTGGTGTCACCACATGCGTATCACTGGTCTTTGGATCAAGGAGAAAGTATCCACGATGGAGAGCGATATCATCGCCCTGTCAAGGACCATACGCTGTAAGTAGAGTCTTTGTGTGGATTTTCATTGATGGGATGAGATTAGGAAACTTTTAGCCAGTTGTGGAAAGAGTATTTGTCCTCAGCCATACAACTGCACTTTTAGTTTGAGTTTATAATACAGCATAATCATATACTGTAACTATAATCTTTCGTGTGTCTATGCTGCTTCTGTCATGTGCAGGGGCAGTGCACAGGGCTGGTACATGTATGCAGACAGCTCAAATGGAGGTTATGGCCAAACCAGTGACCTCCAGACCCCTGTCATCTCCAACACAGGGCCTCGCTGTACCCTGGTCTTCTGGTACCACATGAGTGGGTTTACTGTGGGGTCACTGCAGGTGAGAGCTGCTTGGGAGCTGGAAAAAAGTGCAGTGTGGAAAATGAAAACAGAGTTAAGTGTGGGAACTAATGTGTCATCCACTACAGGTGCTGCTGAAGTTTGGAAATGTCACCCATGAGGTGTGGTCTCAGTCAGGCACACAAGGAAACAAATGGCGACAAGGGGAGGTGTTTTTAGGATTGGCAACCACTTTTCAGGTAACTGAATGTTTAAAAGTTATTTATTCAGTGTATCTAAACCCCTGGTAGTGTTTTGGTTTAATCCAAGCATATACTGTATATTAATATATAATATCCCTTAAAGTTATGTAATACAGTACATCTGTAGTCATTACTGCCTTGTCCTGTGTAAAACATTAACAAAACAATTGATGAGACTGTGATGCTGTCTGAATGAACACTGACTGTGTTCCTTATCAGGTCGTCTTCCGAGCTCAAAGAGGCATCAGCTACATGGGGGATGTGGTGATAGACGACGTGCACTTCCTGCAGTGCTCTCCTCCTGTGTCCTCAAACACACCGTGTTCATCTGAGGAGTACAGCTGCTCCAATGGCCACTGCATCCCCCAGGACCACCTCTGTGACTTCATCAACCACTGTGGGGACAGCTCTGACGAGAACACCTTTATCTGCAGTAAGCCCCTGAAAGGATTTAACATTCATGAGACATACTTTCATTTAATTCAGGTATTTTCATCAAATTAAAATGGGTGGGACATATTTTAATTTCCTCTTGTCTTCCAGAAGGCTTTAGTGGACATTGCAATTTTGAGTTTGACATGTGCTCCTGGCGTCAGAGCAGCAGGGATGACTTTGATTGGTTGATCAAAACTGGAAGGACTTCCACAACAGGCACAGGTCCATCCAGTGACCATACGCTGAGGTTCCCCAGTGGGCACTACCTTTACCTGGAGGGCTCTTTCCCACAGGCGGCTGGAGACGTGGCCCGTATCGTCGGCCCAGTGTTCAGTCACAGGAGCAAACACTGCAAGGTGCAGTATAGATGTAACTATGGAAAGTACTTTATTTAGTGCTTTTCAAGATACACAAAGACATTATTCGTTCATTCCATACACTGTGATGATGAACTACTGCTGTAGCTACAGCTGCCCTGGGGCACACTGACAGAAGCAAGGCAATCAGTCTGTGCCATCAGCCTCTCCCAGCACCACCAATCATTCATGCACCCAGCCGACAGCATGTGATGTGTCTTGCCTAAGGACACAACAACAGTTTGGCACTTTACAGCCACCCCACTGTGGCACCTGATTTTCCCAGAGGTCTCTCACCTGTTTGTGTGTGTGTTGGGTGTGAGGGTGTGTGTTTGTTTGTGTGTATGTGGTTGTGTGTTTGTGTGCGTGTATGTGTGAGTTTGCATGTTTGTGTGTGTGAGTGTTTGTGTGCGTGTATGTGTGTGCATGGGTGTGTGTGAGCGAGTATGTGTGTTTGCGTGCGTGTATGTGTGTGCATGGGTGTGTGTGAGCGTGTATGTGTGTTTGCGTGCGTGTATGTGTGAGCGTGTACAGTATGTGTGTTTGTGTGCGTGTGTGTGTGTGTGTATGTGTGTGCACACAGCCAGCTGTCAGGCTCACAGCCCACTGGGTACAATCAGTTGATTGACAGCTGGTTTGTTGTGGGTATTGTGTGTGTCTTATCCCTCTGCAGACCTGTGTGTGTGCGTGTGTTTGTATTGTGTGTGTCCCTCTGCAGACCTGTCCATCTATCACTCAGTCCGCTGAAACCCAATTAGACATCTGGCTTTGTGAGCCAGCTTGGAAGGAAGGAATGACTTTTAATGTGTGTTTATTCTCAAACATTGTTGACCCAGATGTGTACACACATCACTACAGCTATTGTTTTATAAATGTGAAATCCTAGCATTTGACAGTTGTTTTGTGTTGTGTGTAGATGCGCTTCTATGTGCACATGTCTGGAGACGGTATCGGGACTCTGAGTGTGTCCGTCCTCACTGAAGGACAAACGTCTCTCCAGATGAACCTGACGGGGGATCAGGGAAACTACTGGCAGCTCAGGGAAGTCTTGCTGAGCTCAGTCCAGGACTTTCAGGTCATGATGGAGGGGAAAGTGGGACGAAACCCCAAAGCCGACATCTGCCTTGATGACATCACCTTCTCTCCTGGATGCCTCATGGCCTCCTCAGCTGAAGTAGAGGACACAACACCTCCACCATCTGAAAGTATGTTTCCTCTGTTTCTGTTACTTATAAACATCCAGTGTATCTATCATAACCTCTTCACCTCTGTTACAATTCAGGTATTTTATTATGTCATTTGTTTTGTGTTTTAAATACATTGGGGAGAAAAATACCACTAACTAATTAATTGGCTGCTGAAAAAAAGATCAGATAATGATTGGTACTTAATCCGCAAACCCAAAATGCTAATTACTCCCAAACTGACTAAAGGAATTGCGGAGCCCTGCATTCTTTATGAGGAAACTTTTAAAAATGATTCACAACAACAAGATTTGATTAATAGCCTTTGTTCCTCCACATTTGAGCCCATTTGAGCCCTTTTCGTGTTGTGCTTCCTGGAAGAAAGAGCATCTTCTTGTTTTGAGCTGAACTGTCGAAAAACTTGAGCCCAGGACAATTACTTTTAGAACGGCTTTTCTCCATTGCCTCCTCCACTGTTTTAAAGTACAGCAGAAACACTTCGCTCCATTAGTCTTGGGACTCTGCTTCCAACAGGACTATTCATCATGCTACGTTCTCATGAAATTATCTCTGTGACTTTGCAGATGGTTTCTTTTGCTTTTGTTTTGAGATTGTATTTTTTTTGCAAATGTCAAAGGAAATACAGAAGCCCTGTGATAAAATCTTGTGCTCCTTAAGGTGAACAGACGGTGTAGTATCCTCAATACCAGAGAGAAAGTATTACATAGAAGAAATTATAGAAAGTGTAATTAAGCTAAGTCATATGTTATGTACTTTAATTAATATGGAAGCAATAGTTAATACTCGTACTTTCGATTCCATTTCCAGGCCTTTCTGTGTATTGAGTTTGCATGTTCTCCCTTTGTCTGCTCTGGTTTCCTCCATGTGCACCGGTTTCCCCCTACCACTAAAAACATATACAGTAGGTCTGGCACCCGCCTCCCATATGGCGACCCCATACAGGAAGTGGGTAATTTATTTCAATAAATTCAATTCATAATTCTCTATATGTTACTTTAAACAATGCACACCATATTTGATTGAAGGGGTAAAAGGGCATGACTTATCACTATGAATCCGTTTTGCATCGACATTGGGAATACATTTTTGTCAATCTGCATTTTTGGCTAGTTTAGATAAAGTACACCCCTTTTGGCGCCGAAGTAGCACAATTGTTCCAGAATCCAGGACACAATGACCTGGCCCCAAACTTTTCTGACATATTTTCTTTTATTTATTTCTGTTATTGAGTTTAGTTGTCCCTGATCTCTTATGATTTTTCAGAGCTCCAGCTTTTGTCTGTGTCACATCAAATTTCTGAAAAACTCTGGTTGATTGTTGACCACAAAAAGCTTAATATCGCTTAAATATTTTTCCCTTTTTCCTTTTCATTGTGCAGAGCCTGACCCATGGCCTTTTGCATTGTGAGCAGCTGTAATGTATACCCTGTTTTCTCTATATAGTGGGATCAAATCTTTTTTACACAATGGTATTCACTCTCAGCCGAGGTTTCCTGGCTTCCGCTTTGCTTTGTTGAGGCACTTTGCTTTCGCTCCTGTGACTCCGAAGAGGAACAAAGGATTAGCTGGGACTTAAAGCCTTTTCTCTCCCCTAACTTGAGAGACCACCCCTCTTCATCACGGCTCATCTCCCTCACCAACACTTCACTGAGCTTGCAAATGGAATGTCCACTGATAAAAAAAAAACAGATTCCAGCCCCCTTTTTAACAATGTTTCCGAATTATAATCTGATTTATCGGTCTGCGGGTAATAAAGAAAGTGTAGTTGATATTGTAATCTTATCTTATATAGTTTGAGGCATATGAATTTTAATGTCTTTTCTCAGAGCCTTGTCCTCCAGGCAGTCTGCTGTGTGAAAATGGCCGCTGCTTTTCCTCGGGGCAAAGTTGTGACTTCAGAGATGACTGCGGCGATGGCACAGATGAAAAAGATTGTGGCACTTCTTGCGCTTTTGAAAGTGGTCGCTGCGGATGGAAACGCTCCCTGGCTGATAGTTTTGATTGGTCGGTGGGCACAGGTTCTTTCCAGAAGATACGGCCTCCGTACGACCACACCATGCAGAATGAAAACGGTGGGTTTAAGCAGTTTGTTTAATTTTTTTCACTTCACAAACTTTGAAAATGAGAATGTATCATGTGGTATAATGTTTAGACTGTGGAATAATATATGGTAAATGTATGGTGAAGTGTGAAGTGAAGAATCAAGAGTCAAAAATGCTTTCTGCCTGTAACGCCCTATTCTACCACCAGAGGAGTTGAATTCGTCTTGTTTTTTTCTTAAGTTGGAAATTACCAGCTGCAAACACTGCCATGTGATTGTATTGCTTCTCATTTCACCTGACTAAACCATTGAATCAATAGAAATATCATCAGCTTAACAAATATCAGAACTAATTTAGGCAATACTTTTGTTTTAAAAGGCAGAGAACTGCTCTTGGGCATGACGTCATAGTGATACGATGACATCATACTGATACAATGACATCATAGTGTGACTGGAGCTTTTAGTTAGAAGAGGCAGAGTTGCATGTTTGTGCCAGAGGTGATATTAGTGTTTTTGATGAAGACCAATGTTGTAACATCACTAAAAGCTCAAAAAAGTCAATTTTGTTAAGTGTGTCCTCTGTGTAGAATCAGAAAAATGACACCATACATTTCTTGTGCTACTACGAGACAAATGTCTTGTAAAAGTCCCACCACAGCTGAGCATTAGTAGATTGGTCTGACCTTTTGCCCCTGTCCCCCACCCCTGTGTTTTATTTGCCCCTGGCTGCCACAACAGCCCATTCAGAACAGTTATCAATTACAATCTTTCATCTCTTCTCCTTCTGTCCTCTGCAGGTCATTTTGTGTATCTTGAAGCAACGCCAGTGGGACTGAGGGGCGATAAAGCACATATCAGGAGCTCCATGTGGAAAGAGTCAAGCGCTGTGTGCAAGCTCTCTTTTTGGTACTACATTTCCCATAAGGCCACAGGAACAATTCGCCTACTGATCAAGGTAAACGCAGCATTGAACTCTGAAATGTGAAATAAATCTCACAACAGATGTACAGCATTAGGCCTCGCTGTCAGCGCTGGTGATATTTTATTTTTATTTGCCTTTAACAAAATTGCCTCTGATGAAATGTTGTCATTCGCTTGAACTATGAGCCGTAGGTTAATGTGGGGTCATGTTCTTGTAGCCTACCCATCTGCACTCTCATCTTTGTGTGTTTATCCCCGTCCCGAGTTTGCGTTCTGGATCCTGGGAGATAACTTAAGATTATTGTTGCAGCATAATGACATTGAAATTCTGCTTTGACTTTTGGTGCTGTTTAGCATTTCTACTCCCCGCAGACTGGACTATTGATTGAACTTTCAGGTCTTAATCCCACTGGCCTGGCTCTGGTCAAATAAATATCCAATTATGAAATTTGCACAAAATCTACTCAAGCTTGAGATCGATTGAACTCTAATTCAGAAATGACATGGGTTTGTCTAGCCCTTGTCCAGAGCACCACCATAGAGTTTGCTCCAGAAATTATACTGTATCCAATTATGCAATACTTATTACTACTTTCTACTATCTTCTCCTACACATGTTTGTTCTTGTGTGGGTTAGGGTTAGGTTCTGCACACCTGGTGGCTGAGTGGTTAGCACTTTCGCTTCTCAGCTATAAGGTCCTGGGTTTGAATCCCGGTTGGAACAGAGCCTTTCTGAGAAGAGTTTGCAGGTTCTCCCTGTGCCTGTGTAGGTTTCCTCTGGGTGCTCCGGTTTCTGTGTGTGGAGTGAATAGAACAATATCTGCCTATGAACATTGTAAACCTACTTATTGATATTACCTACTTACTTACTGTGTAAAAATACACGTTTTATTGACCTGTCTTCTAACTTTGTGGAACCATAAATAATATTATATAGAAATAATGTTGGTAAAAACAAGGTTACAGTAATAATGATTTGTCTTTTCATGTATGTAAACTGTATCTGAAGGTCAGAGATGGTGCGTGTGTTTTCCCTTTACACACACATCCAGACCTTTCGTAATCTCTCTGTGACATGAGGAGTCTTTGTTCAGCTTTGCTACTGGCTCAGAGTCATGAAAATAACATTAAATGCATGTACGGCCTGATTCTAGCAGCTCGAAGGTCGCCCGTTTTACTGGATCGCGCAATTGTATTCAAAACGATTTGTAATTTATGTGCAGTTATTTTGCACCTTTTCTACTAAAGGAAGCTTGCACTTATATGTATGCTGATAAAAATGTATACACCACTTTAAACTGCACAATGTGTGGGCTGAGTGCAAACACAGCGTTTAGAGGCTGATTGAAGAACAAAGGGACTTATGGTAATGATGCTGGAGGCAGGAGGCTGAGGAGGAGGAGGAGGAGGAGGAAATATTTACCTGTCAAGCATTTCCCCTGTGAAGAGAGTTCACTGTCCCTTTTATATCAACAGAATCAAAGCAGTTTAGATTCAGAAAGTAATTATGTTTCTGTAAAGTCTAAGCACTTGGGCTGTTTTGCTTAGATCAGAGACTAGATTTATTTGTCATATACGATGTTTACAACACGGTCAATAACATGTAGAGAAATGACTAGAATACAGAATACATCTATAGTTTGGTTTAAGCAGTCAAAAGAAATAAATAATAATAACTAGAGTTTCAAAGTTCCCATGTGTGACGTGCTAAAATTAAGGAAGAACCCCAAAAGCATCAAAGCAAAAAAATAATTATTTCATGAATGAATAAACTTACCAAGAATCCAAACGAAAGCAAAGACAATGGACCAGCAACCAGGGGAGAGGAGCACAGGTACATATAGACACAGGTGAAACACATGAAGGCGGGGCACTGATGTCAAAATTAAGCTAAAGTACAAAAAAACACAAAATCTACACCATGACATCCTGAGGCTCTTTTTAGTTTCTCATTTCTTGCCCTGAGAGAGAGCAGCCTTTTTCCACAGCGTCAATGTTTGATTCTATCACAGAAGCTTAAAGGTACGTACCGATAGGAGGATTTTCCCAAACTTTAGGAAAGAACCGCCCTCACCACTTTTTGAACAAAACTTTCTAGACTAATTTGACGAGCACGTATCCTCAGAATGATTGACAATTAGGATGACCAATAGTCTTGATGATCCACCTGGAAGTAGAAAGTCCTCCTATATACCTTAAGAGCTCAGATGAAACCTTGAAAACACAAAATCTATAAACTGAGATAATGTTAATGTTTTAAATATGTTCTCTTAACATTAACAAAGATATTATTATTAAAATTACAAACATTTTGTGATTATTATCATTAATGTATAAGTGTAGTCAGCAAATATACCTACAGTAAACTTGCACCATGGTTGAAACCAAAGAGGCCATGAATATAAAGCAGATTCTGAAACACAAGTTTAATGTGTCACTTCAGGATGTTAAGACGGTGATAAAACCTGCTTTGTTGATACTTACTCTAACGGACTTTCACCTCCTTCTTGTCAATTGTAGCTAAAGTGATATGTATTCAACGTCACATCAGTTCATTTGTCGTTAACCTGCTGGAGTGTATAGTAGACGTAGCTATAAATGTGTAATTAAATGCTGGGATAGATCCGCTGCAGAGACCTCCAGCCCTAACCACATTCTCTGCCATCAAATGCAGTTATAGATTGAGCCTTTACACAATGACATAAATCTGGATAACTCGGGCTGTAACGGTGCCTATTAATCTATGCTCTCCTCTCGCAGTAACAAGATTATTTCAAGCCAGAGCTCTGATGGCGTAAAGCAGAAGATACAGTCTGTGCCTGCCTCACCCAAGGGTGCACTTAATAGGCTTTCTAACTGCAGTGGGTGAAAGTGACATTGCTCGTCCTATGGTTTGGAGTACACTGAACCACAACTCTTAAAGGGTCCGAAGAAATGTGGCGTTTTGCTGGGTTCCCACATCTACAGTGTTCAAAAGTGGGTTTTCACTGGAGGCAAAACTGTCGGGGAAATCAAGAATGCACTTCTATCACATCAGGAAAGAGATATCGCTGCTGCTCGGGAACATTGAATGAGCAAAGGTCACATGCCGCTCTCACAGATTTGACGCTACATGTTTGTCGGCGAGGACAGCTGTGGTGCTAGTTGGGGCTTATAATTGATTAAAGTGAAGTATTGGTTTTTATATAGATAAGCAAAAGTTCACATGTTTTAGCGCGGGCGAGACAATTGTAGTGATTTGCAATTATCATTAATACAGCAACTTGCAGCTTAGAAAACGCACATGTTCTACAGGAAACGACCATATGAGTTAATCTGTTATATAATTAACTAACATGTAGTTAGATGTTAGTTAATTAAAAGTTAGGTCAAAGATTTTTGTTTCTATCTGTAATTATGAATCTTCAATTACATCTTTTTTGGTATTTAGCTAGGCTGTGATTGAATCCAAACCTACTAGAAAATAATATCCAAACAAAATTCAAAAGCATGAGTTTGAGTGGCTACATAGAAATCCACAGACAAAGACACGTATGCAGGTAGGCCTCATTGTAGAGCGCTTTTTATGCTTTTCCCATGGTCACAAACTCAGGTTCAATATTACTTTGTAAATGTTCCGTGACATTAAAATCCTCCAGTCAGAGATTTCCTTTTAAGATGACTCCTTTAGTGGCTGCTCTTGGTCTAACACAGCCCATATGTGGCAGGTCAAAGAAGGGAGATTTTATTTTTGTCTTAATTACAATACAATGGAAACTGTTCTTCTGAAATAGTCTTAGCGTACATTCCAACTGTCTATTTTTTTATTCATTTCCAGACTGAAAATAATTTGGTGGAGCTATGGAACAAGACAGGACACCAGGGGAATTTCTGGAACCATGCCGAGATCCCACTAAGGAAACTGAGGAACTTTGAGGTCATCTTTGAGGGGATCCGCACCATGGACTTAGGTGGAGGCGCTGCTGTGGATGATATAGAGTACATCGAGTGTGCTCCAGGTAAGTTCATTCTATCATTCTATCAACATCTGAGAAAAGGTTTTGTCGAGATATACAGTTTCAAACAATACCCCAGTGTCCCGTAGGCATCAAACGACTTTTCAGACTTTATCCATAACATAATAATGAGGAGGTCAGAATAGTGTATAACCATTTTATTGTTTCAGAGGAGAGAGCTGTAAAATATTATCAATGCCAGAAGTCCACCTGGCAAAGTCATCACTGGTTTTCTAATACACAAGAAATAAACTGACTGTAACATTGTGGAAAATGGTCACGGCTTGTGGTTATGTTAGATAATAAGGTCAACTCTGCTGCTGTCTGCTTTTCTAGTGTTGAGTGGAGTCAAAGTTTTTCATATTACTCTTAGATTATCTTGCAGAGCACAGATGTCATTCTGCAAAAAAGGCCTTATAGTTCAAAGTATGAAATAGATTTGTGTCACAGTGCTCAGTATAATTCAATTCAATTCAAAATTTTTATTAATCCGTGAGAAACTTCGTTTGCAGAAGGAGCTCCCGTGGGGACCCATAAAAAACATAGAGACACAGGATTTGATATACAATACAAAAAAGGTGAAAAATTCAGTACAAAATACATAAAACAGATCATAATCTGCTTCAGCCGAAACAGACCATGCCCCAACCAGCTGTTTAAAAGGACTCCGGGCTCCAGCAGGAGGTCAGTCCCCGTGTTCTCAGAGTCTAAATTGGTTCATTTGGCACTAACATGTCACAGATGTACTTTGGTGCGAGGCTTTGGAGAGACTTGTAACAAGCTTTGAAGAATAGTCTCTGAGCCACAGGAAGCCAGTGCAGAGACCTGAGAACTGGACTAATGTGATGGTACTTCCTGGTTCTAGTCAGAACTCGAGCTGCCGCGTTTTGAATTATCTTGAAGCTGTTGTTTTGCTCATTTGGAGAGCCCAGGGCATTACAGAAGTCTTACCTACTGCAAACAAGTGCATGCATAAGAATCCACATCCAACAGGGCCTGCAGAGGATTGGGCAGGACTGAACCCAAACACAGGTTATACTGTATGTGGAGAGACACGCACATAATCAATAAAAAAGGAAATGGCGTGCGTGCCCCGACTGGCAAATAGTCTCTTCAAAACTATTTAAATTGATTTCACTTCAATCACATGAAATGCTCTTAAACACACTGAAATGCATGTTCTGCTGAAACTCACAAACACACTGGTGTCTTTGCACATTTCCTTTTCCATGTGATGTCTTTGAACTGTACTGTACATTCATATTCAAACCCTCACACAACTTTCACTGTGGAGCTACTGTGAGCTCTCTCTGATCCACCTCATCCACTTCTCTTCTCCTGTCCTCTGGATGCACTGAATCAAGGAGCAGCTTTTATTCCCCTGACAGGCCTTTGAACACACTTGTTTACCATCTCCCCATACCTAAATAGAATTGTCATCTGTAACTAAAATAAACAGATGTTGTTCTTGAATTGGTGGAAATTACAATGATGGTTGAATTTAGGTGTAAGGCAGGCGTATTCAAATTAGGCCTGTTATGTGGACTGCCCTGCCTCCATTTCACTAATATAGAGAAGAAAGAATACTTAAATTGGTTAATTCTGGTTTGATTTTGGGTTCATATCTGGTTTGCTGTGTCCAGTAGTATTCATTCATTCATTTTCTGCCCCTGTATTAGTCTATTTCTGGGTCGGGGGGTGACAATGAGAGCTGCCACCCAACGCTCATAGCACCAGTCCCTACCTGATCCTCTGCAGGGGGTGAGTCCGCAGGAAAATGGCTGCTACATCAGTGGTGCCACAGCCTTGGTGTTTCATCGAGAGCTTCAGGCAATGTCGGGTTAAGTGTCTTACCCAAGGACACAACGCCAGCAGACATTAGTGGGAGCAGTTAGTAGTTTAACATAATTTTGGGTCAGTGGTGGTATATACTGTATCTGGTTGGCATGAATTTTAACCTTAAAAAATTATGAGACTTGTTTTTGAATGTGAAATAATATCTCAAGTTGAAAATATGGAATGATCTGGCCAAGACTTTGCGCCCCTAAAAAATAAGAACTGGTTTAATGCTATAATTCGACCCAGTCAACAATGTACTCTTTGTTTAGGTAATTTTACTGGCTTAACTCTCCCCTTTTGTAGAAAGAGAAATCTCTGTTATTATTTTCCTTTGTGCTCTGTACTTCTCCTTCTGCTCTTTCTATATGTCACTATAAGTTACTAATGTAATCCTGTGTTTATACCTGCATGTTTGCCATATTTCTACTTGATTTTCAACTTCTGTTTGTTATTGCATTGTGTGTGAGCTACTGTGTTGACTTAGCTTTCCCTTGTGGATCAATACAGTTCGTATGAGTAAAATAAGGGAACTAAATGCAAAGTTATGCGGCAGTAAAGCCTGAAAAATGTGTGTATTTGTGCGACAGATCCTGTACCAGTCAGTTGCCCTGCGGTGACAGACTTTGTGTGCCTCAGCGGCCACTGCGTCGAGTCTCACCTGGAATGTGACAGCAAACCCGACTGCCCCGACGGATCAGATGAGAAGTACTGTGGTGAGGAGAAAGTGAAAATCGCTGTGAATCAATCTTCTTTTGCAGCATGAAATCAAGATTGCCCTCCCTTACCCTTCCCTCCTTCCTCTGCTCTCCCCTTGCATGCAGATCATATAGCCACTTTGCCAGGCTCCTGCAATTTCAACATGGAGTCCAGCCAGTGGGAAGAGCGCTGCCAGCTTTCACAGGACACCGGCGATGACTTTGATTGGGCCATCAGTCAGCAGAGTCTCACCCCAGGAACAGGGCCTCCAGCTGACCACTCTCCAGGTCTGTGCATGCTGTAACAGAGTCCAAAAAAGCTAAATAAAATCTATATAAAAGCTATATAAAAAAGATGCATTACTATTTTTATTATTTTTTTTAGCAAATTCTGGTCTATTTTGCCTCTAATACATACTCATATATACCAATGAAGGCTGGCAAAATCATATGTGCTACTCATATGTGCTACAATGGCATGTTATACCTAATCATCATTAATGTTTCTCTAACAACAAAACCGAAACAAAATTCGTATGAAATTATCTCAACACTTATATGCAACACTCCACACCATCGTTTTAGCTCAGTCCAAGCAAAACGGCACAGATTTTGTTGAGAACAAAAGAACTAATAAAGAATTTCCAAACCGATATGCTATAAAATAATTTGCTCAAAGTACCTCCCATAAACAAGTGGAAAAAAAAACATTGCCAAAGATTGAAAAGAGCTAAAAACATACAACAAACACAAATTTCAATATTTCCCAGCTTTCATAATACTCCATAGGGTTAGGATAGCTTCATCATCTCTAACAAAATTATAGTTTAGAGATTAGACCCCCTTCGCGCCAATACAGCTTTGATTCTGGTGCTGCGTGTCTCTGGTACAGGTCTTATTAATGAGAAGAGTTGCCTCTGTATGAAGAGAACCAATGAACATTTTTGCAGAGTGCACAGAAGTACGTTACCCCGATGGCTTTGGGCATCAATCTAGAGGCGTACACCATTTAACAAATACACATGACACATACACATACACTTTCAACTGTGCTTATGAACTTCTAGCGACTAAAAACTATTAATGTATCCTCCTCAAAAACGCAAGGCGAGCTCCACCACAATCTACTTTTATTTATCGATAATGACTTTAAGTGCGGATTGGCCTGCGTTCCAACAACAGTACTATGGATTTAGCAGGTTGTTTTCTTGTAGCAGTAGTTTATTTGTTCAGTCACTTTTTTTTCACAACTCAAACAATACAGATCATTTGAAAAAAAGAAAAATTATGACTGAAAGTGGAATCTCGTGCCACTTTTCTGTTCATAACTACTGCTGCGGTGTTGAAGCTTCCCTCACACATGCCCCGGTCGTCCTGCTGTAGCTCCTGTTCATGGCCCTGAGTCCACAAATCTTTCCTGATTGTGTCCAGTTAACTTTATTGATCCGTGAGAAGAATGTGGGCCTTGGCTGCTGCGTCATGCTTTAAACTTACAATACCGGCAAAGCAATCAATAAAAATGGCCAACAAGCTCTCCTGTAGTATATAAGAAGGCCATTGAATACAGAATAGCTACTACTCAGTGCACAAAGAATACAATAGACAAGCTTTTTATTGGCTAGATTACAAAAGGAAAAATATGTTCTCAAAGAAGTAAAAATCAGATACATGTATAGCCGTGGGTTTAGGGCTGGGCTTGGTGCGCGCTGTGGATTGTTATGGCCTTAAATCCCCTCTAACTCAAGTGGAAAACTCCCACTTTGTTCTGCCATATTTTCTGATGCCGTCTCATCGCAGAAGTTGAAAAATGTTCACAGTTTTTCCTCCCAAGAGACTATTTTTCAAACCAACGCAATAACCCCTCTGTCTGCCCAAGTGCACTGCAGTAAATTGTGTGTGAAATCAAAAATAACTGTATAATCATATTTGGGTTGGGCTACAGGACTAGAATTTCAGATGGAATTGGTTTGTTGCTTGGATTATACAGTATATTATTTGACTGCATGTTGTGACAGTTAAAGCAAAAAGTAGTGTGTTAAATCCATAATTAGTTGGTATAATCCCAACACAACTGTAATTGATCGATGCCTTATCTGTATATGATGGCAATTAATGTATGTACTGTTTTATTTTTTATTTTTATTTTATATTTATACACTTTTACTCTATTGTTTGTTGTTAAGCAGATTAGAAAATAGTGAAGGATTTTTGACAATCTTGATAGCTATGCAGGTTTCTTTTCATGCTTTACACTCATTCAAATGTTTTCTTGTGGATACGTCAGGCGGAGATGGGAGCTACCTTTTCATCTACTCAGCAATCCACAGAGAGGGCGATGTTGCCACGGTGACGACCAAGGCCACATACCCCGCCAGCATCGGCCTGTGTCGCCTGCGTTTCTGGTTCTACATGTACGGCTCGCACAGGATGGGAACTCTCAAGGTCCTTTTAGCTTCTCTCTGGGGGCATTTAGGCATTTAGATAAAAGATGAAATATAAGGTCTTGGGACATAGGTACATATGCTTTGTACAGGCACAATACATTAAAGGGCTCTAGGACCATTGAAACAAAGAATTGTATTCATTTGTCTTAAAGATGATTATAAAAACAAATCAAAACCTTGAATTGAATTTGACAGGTGCTAAAAATTCCAAATAACTACCCCACGAGCATTACAAAGAATGATGAAAAATAAGATTACAGTTCATGACAAAAACAGTCTGAGATTCTTTGAGTATTTGAAATTATTCAATGGATTACAAGGAGCTCAAACTATAGAATAGTTAGCATTTTCAATTCTCAGCAATTCTCAGTTCGAATCCCAGTCAGAACAGGGCCTTTCTGAGTGGAGTTTGCATGTTCTCCCTGGGTCTGTGTAGGTTTTCTCTATGTCTTTTGGTTTCCCCTATCACTAAAAACATGTACGATAGGTAAAGTTCAGCCCTAGTGGCATTACAGGATGGGTCAAATGCAAAGAACCCATTTCTCTACAGGGATAATAATGCATCAGTGTAGTAATTGTGTCTAGACGGTGTAACTCTTGTTCTCAGGTGTACACTGTTGGAGAGACTGGGACTCCTCTACTTATGTGGGCCACTACCGGGAACCATGGCCCCCAGTGGAACTACGTTAACATCGTCCTGTCCAACCCCAGGGCTTTCCGAGTGACCTTCCAGGGAGAAGTGGGGGGCGACGTGAGGACAGACATCACTCTGGACGACATCTCCTTCACTGAGGAATGTGTCGTTGGGGGTAGAGTCATTTTTGATTTGTCAATTTCCTCGTATTTCCACCTGCTCCGCTGCCAGCTTGCATTTGCAGCACTTTTGCCTTTCTCAATGAAGTGAGGCCAGTGGAAAGTAATGGACCGTTTTGGCCTGTGGAACATATAAATTCAGCGCTGAGGGCAGGCAGGTGGAACCCAATTACATTTATATTGTTTTTGTCTTCACCTCAGACCTGCATTGTTCCTTCACCTCTGAACTAACAGCTCTCAAACCTCTCGAGACCAGGTGTGTTCATTCGTGCTGTTGACTGCAAAACTGATGGAGTGGATTTGATCTGTTGCAGGACCAGTGACCCCTCAGCCCACGACCTGTGCTGCGGACCAGTTCCAGTGCGCCTATTCTTTTGAGTGCATCTCCGACAGCTGGAGGTGTGATGGAGAGCCGGACTGTGCCGACCGCTCCGATGAAGAGGACTGTGCTACTGTGGTCCCAGGGACACTCCCCCCTCAGGGCCGCTGTCCCGTGGGGTACTTCCAATGCTCCGACAGTATGTGCCTGCCCTCTATCCTGCGCTGTGATGAAGTCCCAGACTGCCCCCACGGAGAGGATGAGTACAATTGCCGTATGTTTATTTAATGCATAGTAGACACTTGTTTCTTTAAAACTGGGGGTACCTGAGTTTTAAACCAGAATTAATGCAACAATTAAGTAAAATCGTTCTAACTAGCTCCTCAATATCAAAATAGTTCTTTGGACGCTGGTGGATTATATAGTGATGCGGTGAATATGTGTGTTTTTTTGTGGTAGAGTTGTCAAAGTTCATGGACTTAATATTTTGACTCCATCAAGTTTTAGTAGCTACAGGACACTTGTTTATTATCAAAATGTGAATGACTGGTGAATGAATATGGAATAGAAGCTAACACCTTGTCATTAAATCATGTTGGGACCAGTTAAAACAACATGAAGAGCTTATATTCAAGTGCGGCCTATATGTGGACACTATTGAAAATGAAATCTATAGATCAGCATTTTCAGACAGAAAAGTGAAAAAGAGAGGGTACTCCATTACCAATATCCAGCTCACTCAGCCCAAAGAATCACACAGGGCTCTTTCTTACAAGTATTCAAGATTAGAGACATTTTTTGCCATTTGCAGTAAAACCACATTGGAAAAACTGTGCAAGACTACCCCAGTGTGCACCAGTATGCAAAATAACGTTTTCCAATACAATAAATATACTTTTTTGGGCCAAACATGTATCAATTATGAAAAAAGTAAGAAAAGAAGTAAGAAAAATGTCAAAACTAACCTATTATGATTACAATCTTGTTATATGTTGTGCCTACATTCCTTTCACCTTGCCTGGAGTCATGTGAGACAAGGTGTTCTGAAGTGTGTAAGTCATGGCCCCAGGGAAATCACGTCCTTTAAAGGCCCAACATGTGAGCTGGATTAGCCCCATCACGGATATGTGTGTGTGGAGACAATTTTACAGACGGCGATCAAAGTAGTAAACGCCGCTTTTGAGTTGCTTAATCCTGTTTGCGGCCTTTACACCTGGTCATACGTCACCGGGCTCGTGTTCATCTCATGTCTCTCCCCCTCCCCTCCAGCCGTGTTGCAGTGTGACCCGGGGGAGCTGGTGTGTGAAGGTGTGTCCGCCTGTATCCCATTCCACCAGCGCTGCGACCGCTCTGCCGACTGTAAGCCTTTCCACCCGGACGAGTCCAGCTGCCATGGTAACCGCTCTCTACTCACGCCGTCAAACGTTCCCGATATTTGTCACCGCAGGCACCGCTTTTATTGTTACTCCATTAGTCCATTACCATCTCGCGTCACTTAGTCAGCGCCAACTTAAACCCGTGCCAGAATACCATTTGCATGACTCCCAAAAGCTCTGACTCCCAGGTCATTCTCAAACGCTCCTCAAAAGGTCCTCGCCAACTGCCAAAACCCATTAAAAACTTTTGGAATTGATGAATACAACCAGGCCACATTTGGTCCGAATGAAGTGCCAGCCCACAGTCACTTTATCAAAAATGCGGAGCCAGTTGCCAGAGATCTATAATGCCATTTCAAACAAAATACTCTTAACCTGGACGAGGCTACAGACACATAATTCACCCACACATTCAAGAGATGAAAAATGGAGCTATAGATGCTCCATTGTACGTAGTAAATCACGTAGACTAATGCTTGACATTCAGAGGTTCACTGTTCTCCAAGGCAACAGCATTCCTACAAAAACACTTGACGGATAATAAAGCCCGTTCACAGAGAAAATAAATGTTTATGATTGGGATGCTTACAGGTTGTTTACAATATTCCTGTTCATTATTGGAACTGTTGAGCCTGTGCCCAGTAGTAATTACTGTAATCATGTGCAATACTGCAATTTCAGAATGTCCACAGAATGTCACTTCATCTACTCTACTTATCAATCAATCAATCAACTTTTATTTGTAGAGCGCCTACCCTACACAAGGCAACACAAAGCGCCTCATAACCCATATCACATCAAGCATAAATCACAAACATTAAAACATACAATTAAAATCCCACAGGGCATTAAAAACACACAATAAGATCACAAGACATATTACAAACATACAAAAAATAGTACCACACAGGTAATTAAAAAACTTAAAACCTTAATATCACACATTGGATTAAAGTCATAAATAGCCACAGTGCATAAAAACGAGTAAAGATAAAAAAATAATTCAGTTAGAATCATTATCCTGCCCTGTATGTATATAACTTTGCACTATACATATAGATGGATAGAGATACAGTATATAGAGATAATGAAGCATTCACAGCTAGCTAAGAGAAATAGCTGCTACCTATTTTGTATATTCTGTGTGCTCTTACCACAGTCCTGTCTGTGTGCTGCAACATTGAAATTTCCCCACTGTAGGACGATTACAGGTTCTCTTATCTTATCTTTTTACAGAGTGTCCTCCAAGATACTGCTCTCCCCACGGTCTGTGTCACGTTGGAAGGCATGGTCCTGTTTGCATGTGAGTTTTTTAGCCGCACATTTCTGCTGACACAAACACACACAAACAGATAACCATCCCGTCTACTGTTCGCCGTTTATTTGAGTCTTAAAAACGTGGAAATCCCATCAGTGTTGTTGCTCTCTGTGGAAAAGACACGCTCCATGAAGCATGTGGGAATCTGCTCATCCCCTGTGATAGATCTTCTCAGTCAAAATATCACGAGTTTCACATGAGCAGAATGTGGCTTGTACCTCAAAATACACTACACATTTGTATAAATAATCGGTTTCTTTTGTTTTATGACTAATCCTTTTATATACACGTGATAGGGTTTGGGTTAGTAGTAGTAAACCTTGTAGTTATGGCAATAGTTTTATTTCTATTATCCCCAAATTCCTTAGAATTCCTTAGTCTACTATTTTTATCGAACTATAAAAAAGCTAATAGGGGTTATTTGTGTGGATTGTAAAACTGTGCTACTCTTGCACAGTTTTTCCTATGTGGTTTTACTGCAAATGGCAAATAAATGAATCTGAATCTGAATTTGAATCTGAATCTGAAATGCAAAGGACATTTTCATCTTCGTACAGCAGTGATTCTCAACTAGTCATTGATGTCGTCTACAATGCAAAACAAATCTGTAAAATGTTCTTTAAAAATGTCCTTGATATAAGAAAGTAATATTGAGAAATATGTATGTAATGGAAAAAAAGAAAAAAACTAGATAAGAAATATTTCAACATTTACTAGATAGATAGATTGATACTAAATTGATCCCCCGTAGGAGAAATTCAAGTGTCCAGTAGCAGCAAAAAATAAATGTATCATTCTAAAAACATAATAATAGTAATAATAACATAATAATAATAACTAAAACATTTATTAAAACGTTTATTAAAAATACTAAAAGCATATATTTCCTTGATCTCAGCTTTGTAGTATTATTCAATGCTTATTAAACAATAATTTGTGAAACTATAAAGTATTTTAGTATATTTTTTATATACTAAATTCTGTTCTTATTTGAGAGGCGGCTTGGCGATAGATGTTAATAGTGGGTCCTGAAGCATGAGTTCCAGCTAAGTCCACTGCTGTACAGCCTCATGCCGTATTCAACGTCACAAATAAATGCAACGCAATCTGAAATTAAACTAAAACCTGCACTCTCCCCCTGCATTCATTAGTCCATATATTTCTACATTGATGTTGGATCTGCTTCCCATTTTGTCCTTGAGTCCAACATTCCGGAGAGCGCTGTGGCTGCCTTTGCCTCCTCTTATTATGTACCGTGCAGGAGGCTGTCACTCTCCTCTGGCCCAGTGCTGATGCAGGACCTGGGGCCACCTCTGCTTCTGCATGGCCCCCACGTCTCTCTCCCTCCCTACCCAGCCCAGCCCAGCCCAGCCCCAAACACCACACCACGATCTCGCTCTCAGCCCCTGAATGTTAACAGCCCTGCCCTAAGTCTCTCTCGGCTGCGTGTTTCACATTAGAAGCCGAGTTTTGTGCCGAGGAACCAGACTGATTTTGACCAGATGTTGTCTTGGAGCGCACACTCAGATCCGGAGTAGCAGTGTACCAAATCAGACAAGCTATTTACAAGCGCACACTGTTTTTGTTCTTTGGCGTACGAGCTTTGCCAGATTGTTTTTTGAAATATTACCAGAGGAAATGCGCGCAGAATCCATTGTATGCAGGATTTGACTTCACACGGTGCGTTTTATTGTGTCTAATAATGTTGATAGTAAACAATGAATTTTACAAGTACAATATGTTACTAAAAGCTTTATTTATTACAGACTATAAATGTTTACTTTCATGACAGCTGCAAGTGTTGGCATCACGGGGAGAAAAAACATGTATTTGTGTGGTTGAATGTAGAGAAAATGTTTGAATATACAACAAATACACACATTAAATCTTGTGTTAATTGCAGTATTTGACGTCCCATATTTGTCTCACAGGTGTGGAGCTGGTTGGACTGGTAACCGTTGTCACATTAAGAAAAAGCCCTCCACGTCCACCCCCTCCCCCACTCTGGAGGACATCAACTTAGGTAATAAATTAGTCCTTTTTTCTTCCTGTTTTTATATAAGCTGTGGTACCTCACTTTGAAACTATAAACAACTAAAATATGTATAATAAATCCATATATAGTTCATAGCTCTCTATTTTAACATGTACTGTATACTTATCTGGCCGATGTCACCTCTCAGTATGCAAAAAATAATATGTTTCTATGAAGATGAAGACAGCCGCCTGTTGGGATCTGTGTGTATTCATGATGCATTCATGAAACAAGGCTTGGCAAGACAACAAGAAACAATGGCAATAAAATTATACACAACCACTGTACATTAAAAAGAGTCAAGATAAAATCCCTCAGTTGTTTTTCTGTCCTTAAGAAAAAGCAACAAAAGTTAGAGGTATACTCATAGACTGTAATGGTGTCCCCCACTTTAGCTTCTCGTCTCTCAAAAGTAGACTGATATGAGCTATGGCTGTTCCAAACAAACAAACTCCCCTGTTACTGTTATCAGACCCTGTGTACACTGGCATCGGCATCGGGATCCTGCTGCTTGTGCTCGGCATTGCTGTGTGTGTATTCGCTGTTCTGAAGAAAAAGGGATTTTTAATGTGAGTATTGGCAATGGCTGAAACGCCCCGGTGCTCTGTGTTGATTATGATGTTCTGGAGATAAAGCTAATGACTCCCATTTGCTCGCCTTACAGAAAGCCTAAGCTGCCGGACTATGGGGTGATGGATGGCCCCGCCTGTGACTGGAAAGCAGAGGTTGGTGGACGCAAACATAAAATCAATCATTCAAATTGTTTGCGGTGAGATATTCCTGATTTAAGAGAATTGATTCTGTAGCCTCTGCCTTTGGGGACTTTTGATTCGATTTATACCATATATATTCAACAGACAAGAAATTACTCCAGGTTCTTGGGCAGCGGCTGCTTAGTCATACAATTCAGTGTTTCGTATTTAGTGGTTATAAATATGACTAACTATAAAAAGTGAGGCCAGGATAAAGAATGAATGTACGACAAGTTTCAAAGAATGATCGCTCTATGTAATGTTTCAAGTGAAGTTTTCTGCTCTATCAGTGCATTTACAAAGTATTAGCATACAGAGTAGGTTAAAAAACGGCATGAAGTGGATTATCAAGCTGTTCTGACGAGTTTTGGTCCAATCTTAAAGGCTAAGGTCTTAGGATGCTTTCATTTTGACTGCTTCCATTCAAACCAATGAAATGTTTGGTTTTCCATCAGATTCTTCAAAAATAACTACACTCCGAAAAATAAAAGTCTAAGTACTAAGTCTAATTAGAATTTACTCTGTCACAAAGTCTCACAACATGATATTGATAGTGTCATTGTAAAGTTATTCCTATTGATAATTTTCATATTCAGCAATCAATAATTTCTCAGCACAAAATTCTCTGCACTATTTACTAAATCGAGATTTAATCTACACAGACATTGTAGTGTCTGTGGATGTGTTTTTTGATCACATTTCTCCTTTGAAAGATGGGGAGATGTTTTACGAAGGTTAGACGGGTGATTAAAAACGTTTAACGGGGCAATTTCCTTCTGATTGCACCTGCGCTTTATGTGCTGTAACCCATCAAGACTCATTTCCTTTTAGCACTGTGTACATGTCGTCTGTCTTGCAGTCACCATCACTGGAAAATAGCAGCGTGAAGTCCAAGATGAAGAGCTCTGGACCTGGGCTTTCCATCAGTGTGTACCCCTGGAAGAGCGAGCCTGAGGTGAGACGCACGCTCCTCGGCTCTAATTATCTGTGTAAAGCCATCGCCGTGATCTATGTGTTATTGTGTTTTTCCAGAATCGAAGCTGGGATCTTTCCAATCTGTCCTTTTCAAACCCGCTGTACAAGTGCCCCGCTGATGCTAATGGTCCAGGCTGCACGAGCTCTGAAGCATAACCACCACAGACTTTGCATATAGCTCCATGTTGGTCAGAGGGGCCATTTGTCTAGACCCTCGCCTTCTTTTTACTTTAACAATGCGCAGGTATTTTTCAGACAAGTGTTGAACATATGATAGACATCTTCTTACTGCTAACTCATTATTCATACATATTTTTTATTTTTTATTCATGTAAGAAAGAGCCCCCTAAGTCACTATATATAGACCTGTTTCCACCAGCTCTACTTGGCCCTACTCTACTCGGTTCTTCTCTACCTGGTTGTGTTTCCATTACTCTTTAGTATCTACCGTATCCGTGCAACATACCCACAACAAAGCAGTATTCAGGGTGATTCCTTGGTAATCATGGCGTCCAGCTGCACTCTGGCCAATCACAGGCACTTACTGTAGAACACTTTAGTACCAGCTCGGCCTGGTTAGAACCTGCTTGGTACCTGATTAGACCCAGGGCCAAGCAGGGACAAAAAAGTACCTGGTACCAGTTGAGCAGGGCTGGTGGAAATTCTCCCAATCAGGGTAGAATAGAGAAGAAAAGTTTGGAATAGAGAAGGGCCAAGTAAGGCTGGTGGAAATGGGGCTTTTGGTTGGTTTGGGCAGAGAGCTGAGAAAGGGTGGCTCTCTCATTTAAATTTTTCTTAAAATCCATCAAAAAGGTGTGAGGTGTTATAGAACCAAATTGTTTTGTGTAATGGTAACTACACAAATCTGTGACTTCCTGTTACTTAAGTGGCAATAAAAATGATTCTGATGATTCTGATTCTATGGTAACTACGTAGATGGATTTTGCATACTTATTTTGGTAATAATAATAATAATAATAACGGCTTATTAACCGAGCGCGAGGTCTGTATGGAGAACCTTGGCCTTTTTGCACAGACCTCGCCACGGCTCGGTCTGTACATTAAGGCCGCGGTCTGATATTTCTCTGTACAGACCGAGCAAGGAAGGTTAATAAATGTTTTATTATATGACTCTCGTCTGTGTCTTTACCAATGAATTTGAGATATTTGTGAAGTATGTTCATGTCCGACTGATACTGATACTTGTGTGATACGGGCCGTGGACCGATTGTCATGATAACGGTCCGTGGAAAGATATCAAATGTGATACGCGCTGTTCGGACCAATTGTCATGGTAACGGTCCGAGATAGGAAAATATCAGACCGCAAATCAACCAATCAGAGCGCGCGTACGGTCCAAGTCATATAATAATACATTTTATTTATATGACGCCTTACAAGGTATATTGATACTCTATGGGTTTCAGAGTGACACAGAAAATATAAATTACTAACATAAACGATAATTGGAGGTTGGAAAATAATATTTAAACAGTAACCCTAAACATTCATGCATAAAAGTGTGCAATCAAAATCATTCAAGCTACAGTACATAGGCGAGATGACAAATATAGCACTTGTTTTAATTTATTTTAATTTAATTTCAGTTTGTTAGATTTGATTAATTCCCACAAGTGCAATAAAAATTGTTTGACTCTGTTTTATTTGCAAATTAAAAGTTATTTTTAAAGTCCAGATGCATTAAAATGGCTCCTCATATTTCTTTGGATTACACCTGTATTATTTTCTTTTGCTAAATCACATATTACATCTTTCCAACGCATTTAATGCAAAAAAATCCATTTCCATACCCAAAAATAAAATGTATAATTTGAAATGCACATCGTTTAACCTCTGTAAAGTTCATTGAAGCGCTGTCATTTATGATAATTGGAAAGTGAATCATGGTGCAGCCCTCCAGTCCTTTTAGCCCTTGCACTTAATGAAAAAGTCTTCAAAACACTCTTCTTGTCCTCCATTGTGGCCAAAGTTCAGGTTATGAATCTTTAATTTGGAGACTTTTTAGACTTAGATGACCACATTCACCAGTGCCATTGCAGTTTAGCCTCGTCCTCCATCATCGCGTGTCTTTGCTGAGTCTGGAGTTGGTGATTTATTACACAGTTATACCATCTGTGAGGGTTTCAATTGTGGCTTTTGTTGTTAACTGACTTCTCTCTTGTTCGCTTCCACCTCGGACAAACTAACATTTTATAATGCATGTAAAACAGCCCAAACGAGGTTCACATTTGGTCATCAGATTCTACAAGTTCATTATTTTCTCAGACCAGTCTTTTTTTGTCCTTTTTTGTGTTAGCCACTGGGGCCTTTGTCAGGAATAATGGTCGACGTAGTGCAGCGGCTGGGGCCCATGAGCTGGAGGATTTGATCTATTGCACATTGTGGTAGGGGACACCGGAGTACCCTTAAGAAACCTATACAGACACAGGGAGAACATGCAAACTACACCACTCAGAAAAACCCTGTTACGACCGAGATTCAAACCAGGACCTTCTTGCTATAGCAAGAATGCTAACCTCTAATTGGGGCATGGGATGTCTTGTGTTGGTTAGCACTGTCCTCCAACCACCAGAGGCAGGACGACAGCGCCATCTGCAGTCCGACATCAGGACAGAATCCCAGGTGTGTAAGAGTGAAAGAGCCCCCTCGTCCCGGTCTATGGTCCTGGGGGTATGTTTCCGTATCTATATTGCGTCTTTGGTCCAGAGTCAGTGTTTGATGTCCAGAGTCGATGTCATGGGGGCTGAGGACAACAGCTGGTGTTGTCGTTCTGACTCTGGAGGTGAGACAACCCCAAAAGCAGCTGACAAGACACAGGATCATCATGTGACCACTCTGAGGAAGACAGCAGTCCAAACTGTCAGGGATGAAAAAAACAACTTGTAGCATGTACAAAACATTACATGATTATTGAAATATATATAGATACCTCAGCTGTGTCACTCATTTAGGTCAGAGGCCGTATTAACAAACATTTATTGGATACTACTACTTACTTTAACGAGAGTGTAGTATTCTTCTCCTCTTTTGCATCTTTTGTATTTCTTTAATACATTATGCACGTATCAAGATTAAATAATTATTTTTATTTAGCTTGCAGTTTTAGATTTTCCTGAACAAAATGGGAATATGCTTGGACTGAACCAAAACTGGACCAAAAGTTAAACTGCAAAATCAGTTTGCAATAACAAGTGTTATTATTGATTGCATCATGTGTTCTATGTTTGTGTTAATAAAACGAATGCAGTGGTTTTCTCAAGAATTGGCTTCAACGTGCTGTGTTGCCCAAGCTCATTCTATCAATGTTTCCAAGTTCATAATATCACTTAGAAAATCATCTGCAATAAACCCACGTACCCCCAGGGGTCCGCTCGCCCCTGGTTGGGAAACAGTGGCTTAGACAATCAATCATTTGTTTCCATGTTATTCTGCTGAGCTTGCTTGAGCTCTTGACTAAACATAATTCTCTCTCTGATGTTTTGGTGGCGCACAAAGGTGTTTCTGGGAGCTTCATCACTGCAGCTGCTGAATACTGTGTAGAGCTCTGGTCTTTTTGTCTTTCAGTAACATGTCAGCTTTTCACACAGCTTTTGTTGTTTGTGACTGAGACCATGTAGAGGCCAGTGTTTGATTCAGAAAAGATAATGAAATAACTGAATCCTGTGGAGTTGAATTGCCTTTTTTAAACCTCTTTCCTTCTCAACACCGACCATATGTTTTCAGTTTGGTTGTAATTCTGTGATGGCACCTGTACTCCGAGTCTGAAGCACAGATTTCTTCTTTAAGTGAGGAGAAAGTTCACGTCGCCGCTTCACTGACTTTCTGATGTGTTCTTTGTGTTTCGAGCTGTAAAACTGTTTTATCTCTGCCTATTCCTTCCTGTCTGTTGCACCATAAAGATTGATCAGGACTTCAAAATGTTTGTGATGCAAATTGTTCCACGGGTTAGCACCTGCTCGTTCGCATCAAAGCCGAGCGCTTTTCTGCACTATTGCTTCATTATCTTACTGCTAAACTCTCGGAAAAATAAGTGAATATTAAGGAATGCTTTCTGGGAGTTTAAAAGCCGGCTAGACGCAAACATGAATTCCAATTGAGAATCTATGGTAGGAAAACGTGCTAATATTTGACGTGCTGTTGTCGTTTTACTTTCCAAATAATCTTGGAACCAGATGTGGCTAAAAAACTGTATTTCTACTGTACTTTTCCTGGTACTGTATCAGTACTTTCTTAACTACTTAATTTACAACTTTTACTCCTTATTTTAAACTCAAATATCTGTTCTTTCTACTCTGTACATTTAAAAATCACTAGTTACTTTACAGATGGCGACAAAACAGGTTTGAAGTGGTTAGCTATGCTTCCAAGTGAATTAATTCATTGTGGTTAGCATTGCTTCAAAGTTCAGACAATTCGGCTTGAGTTCTACATGTTTTGTTTGTCATATTTGCTCTGAGAACGATAGTGTCTAATGTGTTTAAAAAGTCTCAAACATATTATTTTATCAATTATTCAACAATAATTACTTGTACTGTTTTTTCTTGTGTATTTTAAGACATATTTTTACCATCTCAGCTTTGAACCAGAAATATCCATGGAAAACTCAAATGACCAAGTAATTACCAAGTAGATTATAGTAGTAGTAGTAGTTTATTTGTTCAGTCACTTTTTTCCCAACTCAATACAGATCATTTGAAAAAAAATAAAAAATAAACATTTTATTATTTCTGTATATGAAATATAAAATGGTGTTATTGGCACACTAGTTGTAGCATATTTTGTGGACACTTAAAATCTTCCTCCATCTTGTACTTGGCTTGAGCTGCTCCTTACATCCAGAAAACAGCACATTTTCAACAACAAGCAAACACTGCCATTATACATCACATATTTGTAATTACTCATATTTAGCTCCAACACTGTATGTATTTCAGTAGCAGTGGAAAAACCTATCATGCCCAAGACTTGGTGGAAAACAAAACAGAGGTGCATGTTTCACAGTCTGGTGTGGCCGGGTCATAAACAGCACAACTGCACAGGTGGAGCGGCTCCAAACACATGACTGCCATGGAAAATTCACCGTCACCTTCCCCATCACCAACCTCAGAATGTCCTGCTCAAATAAATAACTTTCCTCAAGCCTTTACTTGCACTTTTGAAAATATCCATAGATGTACAGAACATTTTGATACAGAAATTGCAAGTAAAGCTATTTGGGATTATTCTGGGAACTTGGAACAGATAAGAAACAAAAACCAAAACAAAAAACAGATGAAATGGTGATGATGAAAGTTTGGATAAGGAGCGAGCGTGCCATTGTAAGAGGACTTTAACAGAAGGCCTCCCCACTTCTCTGTCTGTCAGCTACCACCAAACCACAAGGATGAAGTTGTTTTTACATGAATAACATAAATTACTGAGAAGTGTACTTTTACTGTGGCTTTGTCCATTTGCTGAACAGACAGTTGATCCAGACCCTGTGGTTTTTGGAGGTGTGTGTGGGAGCTGATGCAGATTTATGTGGGAAACTCAATGTGACCCCATCACATATGAGGCTGTCAGCACCAAGTCGTATAATCATAACAACTGCATTTTAAAGAAGAAAAAGTTTCATATTTCCACGCATAGGGGCTGTGTTTGTGTGTGTGTGTGTGGGCTTATAGTCAGTGACACATGGTGACTGCACTATGCCTTTGGAGAGACACTGTTCAAACACTGTATTAAAACACCTGTATAAATAATGATATATAAGATGAATACATCACAGGCAGACAAGGATGTGATTGAGCCACCCGTCGGAGAATCATCCCATTCCCTTTACATACATACACAGGGAAAGGACATTATTGTGTTTCAGATGACAAATGCTTCTTTTTTGTTATTATTGCTATGGGTGTGGAAGCATATAGTTGTATGTTGGACGGACAAAACCTTATCAACCACAGTACAAAAAGGATTACAGAAAATATTTATATTTGACAGAGCAGTGCATGGATCACAAATGTTCAAATACTTGGGTAATCCTCAAGTAGATATCATAGACTGTAAAGATATACACATATACAGTAGAAATATTCAAAGTTAAAGTTCCACCTCTGATAACACCATGCTGCTATGATGTGTCGTTTTTTCCAATGCACTCCCTGCACTCTCTCACGAAATTATCGCTAAATATTGTCTGAACCACAGACTGTAAATCTGAACACTCTGTGAACTGTCCCAAGTGCACCGACAGAGGGCGCTCCCGAGAGCAAACACCTGCCTGTGACAAACACAAGCTGCACTAACCTGTAAATAAAGCAATAATAATGAAAAATGTTTGGAAGATGACTGCAACACGTGTAAGAACCACAGAACTCAGGTAAGTGTCTGAAAATCATTAAGAACATCCAGTTTCCAGGTTGAATTGACTTTGGCGCCCCTGTTACACACTCACTACTGACTATTAACGTTAGCATGATGCTAACAACACGTGGCAAAGTGAAGTACATGAAATAGTTATTATGATCATTATTATTAGTCTTGTGTAATTGTTTTTTTTTTCAGATACCATCATATGACATCCAGCATGGCAGTAAATGAACATATTAGTCGTAGTGTCTGTGTTGAGGTCCGTGATGAGCCGAGGTGCCATTGGCTCCGGAGCGGATGACGCCCAGAGCGCACTCTCCCTCTGCGCGCACCCAGTATATGATCACTTCAGTGGAATAAGAGAGTGAGGGGGAGATGTTTGGTCTGTGCCCTGCCTTCACTTTCACTTCCCGTGTGTTATTCTTCATAGAGCTACAACCTGTTCCGCGGGGTGCGTGTCCAGCTGAAGCGCGCAGCCAGTGCACATCTTGGCACAAAGTCCTGGTACGACGCACGGTGCTGGGGACAACAACAGCCCGGTGCAGCGGAGGTAGGAGCTGAAGGAGCTGGAGGAGCCCGGGCTGAACAAGGGATACCACGGCTCATGAGTTCTAACACGCTCTTCTTCACAGAGGATTAGACCTGGATATGGCGACACTCGTGAGGCTCGTTGGAGTGGTTTTACTTTTACAATATGTGGGGATTGTCCAAACCGAGATCGCAGCCCTCAATGGTAAGAAGAAGCATATCACTCTACAAAACATGCATTAACAATTGAAAAAAAAAAAAAACATCTGTACGATTTAATTCCAGCATCAAAACAACTTTTTCACTTCATGCAAATACAGGATAGTTTTCTCCTCATCATTTAAGACCATATTTATCCTCTCTGTGTTTTCAGTTTGTATCAATATCAATGAGATGTGATCCAATATAAATGTATCTGATGCTGATTAGTTTAATCAGTGCAGCTTTGATATCTTCAGTGATGCATGCAGATTCTTGAATATTCTTCTGATACAGCATGAGTTTAAGTGGTGTTTCTCCTCTTAAGTATTTTAACACAGATCCCCCTGAGCTTTTCATCATGTGTAACCTGGTTGTGTCAGGCTTTTGCAGCTACATATGGTCCCAGGTAATTGTGTTGTTATAGCGGAAAGAGCAGGTGCCATCTTTCGGGTATCTGGAGTTGCCCTGTAGATGTTTGCATGAGGAGATGGCTCTACTGAAAATGTATGTTTGTTGTGTGTGTGCTAAAGTCCTCCTAATCTCTCCTGGAGCCCTGCGCTGCTCTGAGACAGTGGAATAAGTTCATAACAGTGGCTGTATCCTCACAGGCCAGCTCTGGTTTCCCATGGTCGCATAGCCAGCATGCATTTTCATCAGACATCGGTTAGAGAAACGCTGGGCTGTTGACAGGGACTGTAAATTGAAAGCCTGTGTGAGTGTGTGTGGAATGTGCAGCTTTGTCTTGGAAGGAGATGACATCGGATAAAATGTCATAGTGGCTCGTGCACAAGCTTACTGTTTTTTTAAGAATAATTTGGATTCAATAAATCTGTTGCGTGCTGGCTTTAAAGCTTTGTCTCTTTCGTGGAAATCAGCTGCATGCTTTATATTGTCTTGTTGCATTTACGGGACACATTTCTCTGTGAGGAGCAAGATACTTTGCAGTATATAGGACAATATTTTTAGACTTGTAGGTGAGGGCTTTCTGACTGACCTGTTCTCTTGTGGCTGTGGAGACCAGCCCCATATAGTGCTTGGACTTTTATTGTTTGAGCAGGTAGTCTCTTTTTACTCAGTCAGTAAATGTGTCTTGGGGAAATACAGTGTATAAATCTTCCATCGCTGCCTCGAAAGCTCTCAAACTGTCTGAATGTGTCTTAAAAGTAAAGAGTTGCCTATAAATCTCGCTGAAGCCTTCATTTCCGTGCTTGCATTTATTAGTTAGATGAGCACATCTGGGCAAAATTACACAACATCCTGTGAGCTCAAAGTTTGTACTGTGTGGCTGTGAGATGTTCGCCCACTGAGACACTTAGTGGGAGCCGTGGCGCACTCACACAAAATAGAGTCTGATTTTGGGGTTAATTTGCACTCTGGGCTATTCACAGACTGGAAAAAGAGATGTTCCACTGGAGTCTAGAGTGCGTCTGCTTGTGTGATAGGAATGAAAGCAGCGGAGGAGGGAGGGAACATGAGAGAGAAAAAAACGTCTACTGAGTTTAAATGGTGTGGTTTGATTTAAGTGTGTGCGCTGTGGGCTGATAATGTGCTAAGATGATATGGTTTTGTGTGGAATGACATGGCTTTAGGGTTCGTATACTCTTCCCTAAACAGTATGGCTAGCCTGTGACTAAAAATCCATATTTCAATTCAAATTAATAAAGATTTGGTTTGTCATAACACAGTTTTGCATAGGATTCATGCTGTTGTGACTAATTACTACCATGTTATAATGCAATAATCATAATAACAAACTGTGATTTTGCCATGTAAGTAATGCTCGATGCTTATTATTGTGTAGAAAGCTGCTACAACAGTGACTTATAGTGATATTGACATCTCCGGCTCCAGTGCACCGCTTCTCATCTATCAAACTGCCATCCGCCTCTTTGCTCGCCACACTAAAACACACATGGGCAGAGAGATACGGCGACCATGTTGACATGAGCTGCCCTCAAGGCATATGTTGATAGATTTGGTAGTGTCCCCACTTCATATCAATGCAACGGATGTGTTTTTGGATTCCATGTATCTCCTCTCTCTCTTGACTGTGCAGATTGCATATGAGCCAGCCCTTTAAATGACCCGGTGAAAAGGGATCCCCTGAATGGATGGACGGGGGTGGGGTAGGGTGTTTTGTGTTGCCGTACCTCCACAGTGCTCCGTGCCATACATCGGCGGGACAGAGAGCTTGGGGTCCTCCCATAACCAGCATGCAACAGCAGCACCAGTCTCAGAGCATTAGTCACGCCCCTGCCACTGTGCCCCCACCCTCTGCTCTGGAGCAGACCCCACTGGTTCAATAGGCGGCGGGACAAAAAGCATGGAGGCCACTAGTTAATGAAACCCTGTGCTCTTAAGCTTCTTTAGGGATTTTCCCCCATTGTATTTCATGTGGCTCCTTCACTTTCTATTGTCGCTCTGCTGTATTGGACTTACAAGACTGGAATGAAAGTTTGTAGAAAAGGGTGAAGTTTCTTTTTGTCTTTTGAAGAACTTTTAACTAGGAATGGTCCGGTTGATTTCTAACTGATAGAACAGGGTTAGGGTTGTGCTGGACAAGTAAGGTTCCATTCCATTCCATTTTCTTCCCCTTCATCCGTTGCCGGGTCGCGGGTAAGATAAAGTTGACAGGTTAGATATTGCATGGAATTATCTGGCCGAAAAATATGTAGAAAATATATATTAATTTAAATACTTTTTATAATAGACTGTTTTCAGCTGTACAAAAATTGCAGGATTATATTCCCAGTCCACATTTATTATCTAGTATTGCTGATTTGACTGATATTATAGTTATTTATAAATCCACAGCATGGCCACAAATATTAATATCAATGCATCAGTTTTATGTAGTGCTTTTTTGGACCCTCAAAGATGCTTCACGCTACTACTTTAGCCACAGCTGCCCTGGGGCACACTGACAGGAGCGATGCAACCAGTATGTGCCATCAGCCCCTCCGACCAACACCAACCATTCACACACACACCAGACTCATTCTATACAATGTGGGTAAAGTGTCTTGCCACATGTTTGTAGTAGTTTAATTAAAGCCATACAGAAGCCAAATTAGACAAAATAGACAAAAATACATGATCTGCCACAGAACAGAATATATCTTGTAATTCAAACCTATCATTAATGTCCAACAGAGGAGTAGCTTGTAGCAGTTAACGTGTCTGTGTGTCATTTGTGCTGTGTACGATGACAGACCTCTCCCCATTGACCATAAACACGATGATTGTGATTCCGGTGGCCGACCTCAGCGCCGCGTCCACAGAGACCGCAGGCTGTTATCAGAATGTGCTGCTCTGAGGCACGTGAGAGCGCCAGGACCCGCATGGTATAACACGTCTGACATTCTATTATTAGGTGTTGTTTATTACTTACTGGTCAGTGTGGGTTTGAGCACATGTTTGTTTCATCTGGAAGACAATTTAATGATTCAGATATAACACTGTGTTTCTGGTTTTAACACAAGGGCATAGCTTGACAATAAATCTAGTTGTGTGGGGTTGTGGAGTTCAGATGGCGTGTGTGTAATAATCTATAAGGATATACATAAGATAATAGCAATAATTGAAGTATTATACTTAGGGATGTACCGATCCGATATTCAGTATCGGTATCGGGGCCGATATGGCTATTTTGTAAGGATCGGATTGTATCGGATTTGTTACGAATATCGAGCCGATTTACGTCACTTTTCAGCATGCTCACGCTTTACGGCTGTCGTAAACGCGTTGATAAGTTGCGAACATGTCTGCTATCTGGGACTATTTTTCACTGGTAAATAGTGATAGTCAAACGGCTACTTGCAATATTTGTAAAGTAGCAGTTTCACGAGGAGGGAACAAAAAGGCTCACTTCAACACTACAAACTTAATCCGTCACTTGGAAAGGAACCACGCAGCGGAGTACGACCTTTACAAGAGCAAGACTGCGAAGCCACAACAACAAACTTTGGCAGAGGCTTTTCGAAGGCATGAACTATTACCTCGAAACAGTGACAAGTCACGGAAAATAACGCAAAGGGTTGTTGAATACATTGCATTGGATGATCAGCCTATTTCTGTCGTGGAAAACGTGGGATTTTGTCGTTTGATGAAGTTTTTAGAGCCGAGGTACGAACTTCCTTCTCGACGCTACATTTCACAAACCGCAGTCCCCGAGCTCTACAGTAAGATTCGCGAGCATGTTGGTAGTATTTTGGCCAATGCAACTGCTATTTCTTTTACAACGGACATATGGAGCTCTGGTGTCTGCCCAATGTCGCTCCTTAGCCTTACTGCCCACTGGATTGATAAAACGTACAACCTAGTAAATGTTGTACTGCACGCCAGCGAGTTCCGTGGCTCTCATACGGCTGAACATGTGAGACAAGCTATCGACGAAATGTTGGAGGGATGGCACATTGACAAACAAAAAGTCCATGTCATTTTGAGAGATAATGCCAGCAACATGCGTAAAGCCATGGATGACATGGGAGTACAGAGCCTGGGTTGCTTTGCCCACACTCTTCACCTTATCGTAAACGAGGGTCTACTATCACAACGGAGCGTGAGTGACACTTTAGTGATTTCACGCAAAATTGTAAGTCACTTTAAACATTCCCCCTTGGCCTACTCACGCCTTGAAGACATTCAGACTGAGCTGAAAATGCCAATAAAACGCCTGAAACAGGATGTTCAAGTAAGATGGAATAGCACTCTCTATATGCTGCAAAGCCTCCTAGAGCAAAGACGTCCCCTCAGTGTATATGCTAGTGAGCACAACCTTCCCTCTACTCTCACTGCAAACCAGTGGATGTTGGCCGACAAGACTGCGTTTGTGTTGGCACCATTTGAAGAGGTCACCAGGGCAATAAGTGGAGAGACTGCAACATGTGCTGATGTGATACCTGCCATCACAGCGCTCAAACGTGTTCTCTCCAAAGAAGAGAATGACAGTGGCATCAAGACAATGAAGAGCACACTCCTAGAGGCTGTAAACAGGCGCTTCGCCCATGTTGAGACTGAACCACTCTACTACATTGCTACTCTGGTGGATGCAAGATACAAAGACAGGCAAGTCTTTTTTCAGTTATTTTGTAATGTTATTTTGTGATTATGTACCTTTTGTGTAATGTGTCATTTAATACAGCTCATTATTTACAGGTTTTTCACAAGTCCAGACAATCTGAAGCATGCCAAGGACTCCCTCCTTCAGATGGTTGATGAAATAGGCAAAGCCAACAGCAGCGAGCCGATAAATGAAGAGCCAGTGAGAAAAGCCCCACGTGAAAGTCCTGCAGCAGCCAGCAGCAAACTAGGAAGCATCTTCGAAGAGATACTGGAGGAGAGAGAAGTAGAAACCAGAGCAACAACCTCATCCTCGGCTGTTTCAGAGGTGCAGAACTACCTCTCAGAACCAACCATTCTCAGGTCAGACAGTCCATTAAAGTACTGGAGATCAAATGCTACACACAGTCCCTCATTGGCAGTTCTTGCTACAAAGTTTCTCTGTGCACCATGCACAAGTGTGGACAGTGAACAACTTTTCAGTGCTACCTCAAATATAATGGATGAGAAGCGAAACCGTTTATCTGCTGAATTAACAGAGAAGCTTGTCTTTATCAAAAAGAATTTTCACTTTGTTGAGTGTTAATCAGTTTATTCTGAATTTATTTAAATCCGTTTTTCAGTTTTGTTTTTGTGTTCTTTAGGGAGTAAAACTCCCCTTTTTATTTTGTATTGTGGCTGCTGCTACACCAGCACTTAAAAGGAGTACCTTCCTCTATTTTTTTTATTATTGTTTTGATATTATTTAAGGTTAAATATAGCACAAATGCCTTGTTCATTATTTTTGCTATCAGAGTTTACATTTGCAGTTTACACACTGGTTAAGTACTGGCTTTTTGTGGTCATTCAGTTATGTACCAGCTATTTTCTTTTTGTTATACTGAATGTTGAGGGCAGCTTTTTGATAATTGTTCCTCTTTGATATTTATTTTAATGTTATGATAAAGGTGTAATAAATAATACTGATTTGATTCTTATAACCAAACTCAAAAGTTATGTTAAGAAAAAAACAAGCAATATTTTTGGTCATGTTATAATAAAAACATTTTAAAGTAATACTGGTTTCAAAATGTTTAATGCTCTGAAAATATTGGATTGGATCGGTATCGGATCGGTATCGGATCGGTATCGGCAACAAATATTTTAGAATATCGGAATCGGATCGGAATGTAAAAAATCTGTATCGGTATAGCTGGAAAGTTTTTGACTAGTGTTGGGGGAAAAAAATCGTTTCTGTTCAGTATTGCGATATGCTGCACACACAATTTAACCGATACAGTAGAGCAAAGTATAATTGTCTTCTTCTTTCTCTGAGTTTAGATCTGAAGTTTATGTTACGTTTTGTTTGCTTTCTGTTACCCTAGTCTGTTGTATTTGATTAATTTAAGTGATATGCTGGGAGCTTACTATTCATGTGAGAGAATAATGTCTTCTCCAGTAATAAGATCCTGTTTCCTGAATGTTCAAGAGTTTTTGCACAGACCATAATAAATGTGACGTTTTCTCCATTTTTGTAACGTACTTGAATATTATGAAGGACATGAATACAAATATATTGTAGAATCGAAGCGCAATGCAGTATCACATTATGTTAAGAATTGCATTAATATATAATGTATAGTGGCCCGAATACTCGAATCGAATTGCCAAATGTTTGCCTATTCCCACCCCTTTTTGTGAAATGACCTAATAGTCAAGGTCAACATGAGGTCAGCTTTGTATATATAATTTATTAGATTATCATTGCTATGCATGATAACAGTGACAGTGTTTTTGGATGCACGGTCCCTGTCCCATTGTGGCCAGTGTGAGTCTTATTGCTCTTCACTCGACAACAATGAAAATCTCTCATAACAGAGTTGACAGACGCTCTATAAAGCATAAATGCCCAATCCAAATAGACATTTCTCTTGTTCCTTGTTAAAGCCTGTCAGCTTTTCCGTATGCGCTGTGTGTGGTGTGCATTTGGATTCATCGACCTGTAAAAATTCACCATGCTGTAATTTTGACTGGCACTTACTTGTGTGGTCTGAGCGCAGGGGCTGATTGGTCCAAACCTGTAAAATCATAACCTGAAAATGTGATGGTGGTAGCGTGAAATTAATGTGAAGCACAGATGGAGTGATTTCAGTTATTTTCACATCAGAGACTTGTTAAACGTTTTATTATCCTCATACTACATTTACCCCATAATTATGACCAACATTAAATGGTGCCACACATTCTATCGCTATAGTTTGTGACCATTTACCATTCCTTTAAACACTGCGCCTGCACCACCAGCACAGAGTAGAGAGTTGAAAGAAACAGCCTTCCATTGGGACTTATGTTATATGATGAAGAAAAGCAGAGCGGCGTCCTCCGGGCGTGCTCTAAGCAGATAAGGTGTCCCCTGCCCGGCTGCAGGCTTCATATCCTCAGCCCAGCGGGACCAGCACACTCGGCCTGGCCCACAAAGCCTGGTGTCACTCACAAGCTTACAGCATGCTGCTACATGCCTTTGCCGATATGCAACTGGGTGTGAAAGTCTCTCTCTGCTGTTCTTTACAATTTGCTGATGATATTTCTGGCATATATTTACATTGTCGCTGTTTATAAGACTGTCAAAACACTATGCAAATATCATGTATTATGCAGTCACAATGGCACTGGCCTGGAATGGATG
Source organism: Knipowitschia caucasica (assembly GCA_964034765.1). Classification (NCBI taxonomy): domain Eukaryota; kingdom Metazoa; phylum Chordata; class Actinopteri; order Gobiiformes; family Gobiidae; genus Knipowitschia; species Knipowitschia caucasica. The sequence continues at coordinate 22,516,486 of OZ035843.1, forward strand.
CAGACCCTCAGCTGTTTTGAATTCCATGCTAAGTCTCTGCCAGATTAGGTCCTCCCAATTCTGATTTGAAACATTTACAGACAGAAAATGAGTTTGTGAGAGGTTTTGTGCAAATTGAGTTTGTGTATTGGTGCTGCTGCCAAAATTTCTTTTTGTTTGGCTCTGGTCTTCAAGCTAAAAATCTTAAACAAGCCTGGAAACTGTTGTCTGGAAACTACTCTATGATCAGAATCCGCTAACCTTTCGGGCTAAAACAAGTGAGTCACTTCTCTTCTTTCATTTCTTCTAACTGATTATGTTTCAGTATGTTTTTTTGGTTCCTACACAAGTTATTATATTATTACTGGGCTTGGAAGGAATGAGCTGAAATGTGTTGTGTAGGTGGGATGTGATGGTAGGAAGACATTTAGAAATTCGGGACTATCCATACACATCCTACTTCAATGCAAATATCTTCCTCAAAGTAATGTTCCCACTTTGTAAATGCATCGGTGTGAGTGAGATACCACTGACCGGTTGTTCCCTTGTCTTGGGCGGTTGTGTAGTTATCGGTTTATTGAGCTTTTCGTCGTGGTGAAAGCTGAAGCCATCCAACAAGCTTTTGCAATGATTAGCTGCTAATTCTGCAGACACTCCGGTTTGTACAGAGCTCTGCCAAGTGAGCTCCTGCAGACAGTGATGGTGGGTCCAACACTGCTGCCTTTGTTACTCTGTCTGGAGAGCTCTTGAGCATCTCTGTCCAGAACACGAAATCACCATCAGGACTGCAGTGCTCTGACGGGTAGGAAAGTAAGGATGGAGGCTTTAACGGGTACGGATGTGCTCGCTATTGTTGGTAATTCAACTTAAAATGTGAAACTACTACATGATATAGACTCGTTACATAAAGTGACATATGCCAAGGTTTTGTTTAATATGTTTTGGATGGTAATGACTTTAAAGTGATTGTCTGGAGTTTGTCAGAAAGAGAGACAGAGAGGTACTTGATTTGAAAAAAACGACGCAAGCTCCCTCCCCCTTCCTTTCTGATTGGTCTACACCTACGTTTCCGTAACACTTTGAAATGTTAATCAGAGAACATATTATACATATACATTATTAATACACATGCACGGAGGTTTTCAGAATTATTTGTGAACGTTTTAATGAAAAAAAATATGTTTTTATGCACACAAAAAAGCGATCGCGGCAAACCAGGAAGTGCTATTATCATGAATTGCACATTATAGGACACATCTGCAGAGGATCTGATTATGGATATAGGTTGAGTATATACATAAGTACCTCAGCGCGGATGTTCAGAATTCTTTGTTCAGTTTTCATGTAGTTCCAGAGCCTAATAGAGGCTCCGCGAAAACAAACAATGTTTGATGATGATTGACAGCCCTTGGCATAACTCGATTGGTTAACCTCAACGTCACCATGGATTCTGAACTATAGCTAAGAGCAGGGAAGGCGGGACTTGCCCATAATATTAGAATTTATAAAATGACTTATTTTATATCAACATTTAAGGCCAGGAGGTCAATTTAACACATTTCCTAAAATTTGTAATTCATTTAGAGTTACAGACTATCACTTTAATTTCTCTTCAGAGCTGACATACAGGCACAAACAGGTCTTGCTGATAGGTCAAGCTATACATTATTTCAACAGCAGTGTGATTACATTCAACAACAGCCTTAAGGTTGGAACAAACTTCACTAGTGTCTTTATGAGAAACCTTTGTACACTGACAAATAGAGCTAAACAAAAATACAATGCAGGTCTGAAAAGAACGGAGCCTTAAGAAATCAATGCGTTTCTGTACAACACAAAACATTTCAATATATTTTCTATACAGTATATGCAGTAAAATGATGTACTGTATAGAATTAGTTTGTTTTGTCAAGACTAATAGTCTTGACAAAACAAAGTTTTTGTTAATTGTGTTTGAAAATAAGTGTCCTTCCCCAATGACTGAGACCAGAGAGATTTACATTTTAACATTCACATTTGAACACATGCACCATTAGAGCCTGGAGAGACATATTTTGTGTAATTTTTGGTGCTGATGCTTTGATGAGTAGAACTAATCAATGAGGATTTCTCCGACTCTCATTCAGCTGTTTTTTTTTTACAATATATTGTAAGTTAGGGCTGAAATGTTTATTGTTATTGCATTATATGGAGATATGAACTTTCAGCATCATCATCTATCTTTCTATTTCAGAAAAGTACAATATAGACAAAATGCGGCCTTGGTATTAAGTGATTTAACATAGTAATCTAGTAAATAGGTATGTAATCTTTATTTATAGAGCGGATTTCACAGACCAGTCACAAAGCGCTTTACAATTGTTGTGGGCATTTGTCTCTCACTCCACACAGAGTCGGGAACGTGACCACTCCATTCTGCCTGAAATTAACAAGAAAACATTCAACATATTAATATAAAAAAGGGATCAAAATACATTATAAAAATGTCCCCTTGAAATTCCTGTAGATTTCCAATAAAATGTGTTTTTCACAGAATCCATATGGACATCATGATATCTGACATGAATATTGGTTATGTAAACACTGAACTTAGGTTAAAAAGACAATGTTTTGTATTGGTTGGTATACTTGGTAACAAGGTAACCAGAGTTCAATTAACTGTTCAAGTTGTAAGTCAAGACCGAGCCTGCTCCTGTGCGTCACTCAGCCTTCGCTTGCCTGTGCTTGCTCTTGGTTCAACAACTGCACCAAAACCAAAAGTCAACAGTTGATTGTGGTAAGTGAGCTGCTGTTGGAGCCAGGTGGTCCGGTTTCACTCATCTGCTGTGGGAATCCCGACGGGGAACAAAGAGCCACATTGAATGTTTTTGGGGATGAATTGTGAAGGTATAACAGCTGCCTTTGTGTGCGTACTGTAGAGTGGTGAGACTGCTGATTCTCAGGCTCTGCCCACGTTTTCAACTCTGAACTCACTACCTGCAGGGAGAACACTCAAGGAGGTGTCAGGAGTGGTGAAGTTTATTCATGTTAAGATCTAGACAGCAGCCAGTCTTTTTAATGGGAATGATCTGTCAGAGAAGATTTGTGTCACTCTCAGAAGGAAATAAGCAAGAGAGCTGTTCACTGAATTTGAATTAGCTACAGGTTGTTCCACCAAGACACAAGACATTATTAGTTTGATGTATTATTGCCAAAAAGGCATGGGCGAAACATGCACACTCCACAGATAGAAGCTCGGGTCGATATGAGTTGCACCACTCAGCCACCCTCTCTTCAGGGTCACTGAAGACATCTTTTTGCACAGTTGTAATTCTGAAGTTGTTGTCGAATGACCTCTCCAATGGGAAGGTCCATTAGGGTTGGCATGATGAATATGGAGTGAGATGTGTAACTGCTGTTGGCCTGCGGAGCCAAGAAGACCAGAGTAATTTGGCCACTTCCTCCTCCAGTGTCAATCTGCAGTTTTTATGCCGACCACAGGAAGCATCCAGGAGTGTATCATTGCAATGGTTGCTCACGGCAACCACACAAGCTGATGTGTGTTAGGAGAGATGGTCCAGTTATTGATTAAATGTCTGGCGGACTGCCCCATGGGCTCATGGGATATGAGCAGGAGGGGTAAAGGTGCCAATGGAGTGTACAATCAGAGTCTATGCTGCCAGCTGACTTCATCCAAACACATTTATTTTAGTCATAAACAAGGCTTTGAAGCAGTCTAATTTGACATTTGTGGCATGCTGTCAATAATGTGAAATGAAATCCTCTTATTAAACAAACATCTGCTTTGACATTTTGACATTTACATTGGGCACACACTGTCCTCATATATGTATGACTGGATGTTACCATCTGTGGTATTACATACTGCATAAATGAATCTTCATGAGTTTAATGGGTCTGAAATAACTGCTAGATCATCTCTTCACTTCATGGAACAATCTGCTTAAAGTGCAATCTAAGTTTGTCTTTCTGAGGAAAATGTAAAAGCAGTATTATTATGACCCCGCCAACAGGAGGGTATTGTAATCCTCTTCTGGACGGATTGATCTTGATTTTGTTTGTCTAGATGAAATGTGATTGTAGGTAGACACTATTCAAATTCCATATGATCCACGGTGTTGGTGGGGTATGTGCTCTCCGAGTGCACACTCTATTTTTATTATTGTATCCTACTGATCCGACAGATGATGTTTGTTTTGGATTGAAACTTGTTGGGTGTGTTGTTATTGCATGTAACACAAGTATAACAGTTCAGAAGTCGACTATTGGTGCTGGCATCTCTGGAACATTCAGGAGCATTCAGATTCTGAGAAGGTTTTCTGTCACCTGGACTTCAGCATTTTCCTTTCCGCAGGCTTTACGTGTGATCCTTGGCCACATGCGGAGGATTTATGACTATTTTTTCCTCTGTGGTTTGGAGCTTCCACACTATCCGATCATCACTTGTTGTGCAAGACAGGGACATAGTCTTTGTCTGTGCTTGTAATCAAGACCGGACTAACACGGATGTTTTTGGTAGGAAAATTCCACAGTATAAGATTGTAGATTTGTGTGGGGAATCAAATAGCTGGATCCTCTCAATCTCTGTCTCTCAGAATATATCAGTTCAACTTCCTTGTTCTGCTCTAACCCATTTGGCTTGCCACTTGACTTTGACAAAAGATGTATTCTTTTGTAAGATTTGCAGAAGTAAGTCATTTTTCACTTGTTGTAGTGCGTCCTTCACACTGCCAAGCTGAAATTACAAAGAGCCTAGAAATCAATACACTGAAATATCTCCAGAAACAGAATGAATCATGGGGATATAAAAGTCTCCATCAAACCCTGTTGCTCTAATGAAATCTGTAAGCCCAAACCCAGCATTAGGTGTTCATGATGAAACGACAGAGTGTTATTCATTTTTCTGACGCATTTTAAACCGAGCTGGACAGATTTACAGCTTGTCCACAAGACCATAATGAGGTCAGCCAGTGTTGCTATTAGGTGTGTCTGTTGCGCCACGCCTGGCACTTTTCATTGGCCTTAACCTAGTGTATAGTTGGCATTATAAAACATTTATGGCAACACGGCCATGTCAGGCTTCTCTGCGCAGAGTTTTAATGGCAAGATCACACAAGACAGAGAGGTATTGTTAAAAGGGCAGCTCAGGAAAGTTGGTGAGCTGGAGCTTTATTCTTGAGCTTTTGTATTCATTTTGTTAACTTGGCTTCTAAGTTCCTAATACTTAATCATGAGTTTTCTTATTTAATGTAATGTGGATAGTGGTTACGTAGAAAAATACAAACAATTAGGGTTGGTTCTCTGTCTAAGCCTAAATATAGTTTAGGATTCTCAATATGCATGATACAACATAGGTTTTGTATCATTCAAGACAATATATTTCAATTAGGGCTGTCCAAAATAGCGCGTTATTAACGCGTTAACGCAAATCAATATTAACGCCGTCATTTTTTTTATCGCGCAATAAAAAAAAAAAAACAAAAAAAAAAATTTTTTTTTTTATTTTTTTATTTTTATTTTTTTACTTTTTATTGCAGACAAACACATATACAGAAAAAATAATAGAAACAAAGAAAAGGACTAGTTCAGATACATTGTAGACAGAGATTACAAACAATATGTAGTTGGAGATACAGGGAGCCAAAGAAGAAACCCAGAAGGGCACATAGGAGGGGAGGGGGGGGGGGGGGGGGGGCATGAAGTGGGAGATGGGGGGAGGGGTTAATAAAAAAAGGCAATACAAGCAAACAGTATACAGTCATAGATATACCGAAAGTAAACAGAGAAACAGCATAGAGTATTTACATGAACAAATTTACAAAATATTTACAGATTGTTTATCATCATCATAATGACACCATGATGTTTCTATACAGTCTATGGTCTATACCCACACATACACACACACACCCACACACACACATTGAAGGGGCTTTTTGTTACCAATTATTTATTTTGTCATCCATTTATTGATGATTTTGCATCAAATGTTAGTGTGTAATATAACACTACACATTGTTTTCAATAAAAAAGCAATTGCACACAGCACGCAAATGTGTGACTAATTTGCGATTAATCGCGAGTTAACTATGAAATTCATGCGATTAATCGCGATTAAATATTTTAATCGTTGGACAGCACTAATTTCAATATCAATATACATCCTTATACGAGTCATTATGGTTAAAAAAGGCTTTTGTAAGTAAATAATCTTAATTTATAGAGCTTTACAATTTCCACAGAAGTGACGGGAGCAGGGTCATCATACAGGAGTTGCAATGGGGAAACTGGAGCACCTGGAAGAAACCATACACAGACACATACACATATACCCTCAAGTCAATTAACAATTTAGCGAAAATACAACACTATTGATGTATTTGTAATAAAAAAAATAAAAAATAATGAATCAACATATGTATACTGTATTTATGGATAGATTAACAACACAATATTGTATCTAATTAAAAAGTGTGATGATGATTATCTTACTACTATCTTATTAAACAACTACATTAGCATAATAGTTTCTCAAAAGCTCAAAATGCATTGTTTTGACATCTCCACCGGTGCCTTGAGGACACCCATGGCTAAGAACTATCCCACAGTGTCGAGGCAGCAGTGAGAAAACATATTAGCTGTGCTCTGTCTGACTGACCAGTAAAACCAGTCACCAGCAGCTCATTCTGAAGCAGCCCCAGACCAGAGGGGACGCTGATCAATAGGCAAATACAGGCACACTTAAAGTTCAGACCGGAGCACATCGGCACGACAGCTAAGCCTTCTGGGAAACAGGACCACACAGCAGCATCAAACAAACAGGAATCCTACTGTATAAGAGCCTGTGCTAATTATAAATCATCTGAAATTAGCATGAAGCACTTTGTCATAATGTGTGAACTTGGCAGATAATTGTTTCTTCAAATTAATGCTGTACATACGTTTTCTTGAGTACAATCATTTATCCTAATATACGTTCACAAAATTGCACCCATCGTCCATTATTGCCTGTTGGAGCGGACATAATTCCCCTTGACCCTCTTCCTCTTCCAGCATCTCTTACCACTATCTTCCTGTTATTCCCCATAGAATAATAACATGCACTTAAGACTTCCCTCGAGTAGTAAATGCCAAGAGCCAATCTTTAGGTTGCTAAGGGGAAAATGAACAAAGCTTACAATTCACCATACAGTCTTCAAGATCATAGTTAATCGACTTGGGATTATTTCTGTAAGGGCTGCACTGTTAATCAAATTGAAATCACATTTTTACTGGTCGCAATCAGCAAACTGCATAGACTGTAATTAATACTAGAAAAGACTGCGCGACGAAATAATCTCCAATTGCTTAAAAGAAGAAAAAAATATCTTCCATTTTATTATAATAGGTCTCAAGTATCTTTAGCCTTATTTTAGCCTCTTATTTCACATTGAGAGCATATGTTGTAATTATGCAAAGAAGAGGTCAGCATATTTTATTTCTCCTTCATTTATAGAGCTCTATAAAGCACTTAAACAAACAAATCGTATCAAATGTATATATTGCTCTGAGCTCAAATAAACAATGTGAACAGAGAAGCACAGTAGCATTGTTTTCTCATTAGGAAATTGCTTCTTTTTGCTTCTTCCAACTATTGGCAAATCTGCTTTACAAAGAAAATAACATTTTCAAAAACAGATAATGTCAAAATCATGCAGCTCTAGTCTCTGCTCTTGCTATTTTCACACATTACAGTCCTCACTGGCGACTCACCTCTTCGTCTGAGGGCTGATACATGGGGCATTAGCGTCCTGTGGTTGATTTGCAATGACAAGCCCATATGTTTACAGCACAGGTGACACGTCCGGTCTGATACAGGCACAATCACACTGACAGCCAGGTAACCAAACACCCCTGTCGCCTTTCCATCACAGTCGCTTTGCCTTGTGCGCTTAAACGTGATGGACAGACAACTTTTGAACCTGTCTGCCGCTGTGTCACTGATGTATAGCGGACAGTGACCATTTAATCATATACTTGTTATTACTGTGTGTGTATTTGTGGGGAAGGGAAAATAGCAGCCTGACCTAACCCCAAAGATATGCTGGTAAATACCCATTATATATTGTTCAAGTAAATAGTTTTAACATATTCGGTCATTCCATTTGCCTTTTTAAAGTCATGTTGAGAGAGAGAGGCCAAAGGAGTGTCTTGCCCAAACATGCTGCACAAATGTTTTTAGTTCTGTTTGTGATTTTTTTTCTTCTGTTTGCTGGGTCTTCCTATAGAAAGAATGACAGGATAATTCCAAACAGTACAAAATGTCACCCCACAGTATTAAATGAGACTGCAGTATATTGAGTTTATAAGCTGCGTACGTTTTGCACACCTTGTATTTGATTTTTCATGTTAGATTGATGTAGTTATTTCAGGGTACCAATACTAGTAGTCAAGGATGTCGATAACTGATACATGGTGCTGATATTCATTGGCAGTAAAAGTGAGAATATTGTTAACATTTCGAGTGATGCCAACGCCACAAATGTATGGCATTATGCAACTTTTGATGTGAAAAAAGCATGGTGCCTTCACTTTCCATCACAATGGTCTCTAAGAGCCTGTAGGAGAGACCAACCAAGGTTTTCTTTGCTGCGGGACCCTTGCAGAATAAAACCTACAAACCAAATGATCGTGGAGCTCTGTTAAAAGTAAAGACACCACTCATGGCACCAGAAACATGGCGGCGTGTCATAAGATCTGGTATGTACTGGGGTAGTCTTGCACAGTTTTTCCAATGTGGTTTTACTGCAAATGGCAAATACATTCTTGAATCTTGAACCACTCCTACAGCCACTGGGTCACGTACGCACTTTGTAACTTTTTTCTCCCACATATACATTTGCATAATGCTGCTTTAACTTTATTTAAATTATGCCTAAATCATATGTTTATCTAACAAAACAAATAGACAAAAATAGCTCCCGGTGTATTGACTGATTGTGATGCAACAGCAAAAGTGGAGAGCCTAAGCACTTCCCAGATCCCCCCCGGGTAATCAATGCTGCCTTGTATTTGATTTGACTTCATCCAAATGAAGTGTCCTAAACAAAAGCGCTGTTGTGCAGTCGACTAATAAATATTTGTGTCTAGTTGAGTTGCATCATTGTAATTTCGACCATTATAGGCTGGACTAGACTAATGATATCACAGTGTCAATTCTTTCCTGTTTTGTTTGTTTTAATTCTGTACTTTTAACCTTGTTTTATGTATGTACTTGTCTTATGCACACTGGGAACTTTTGCAAATGTACTCCAATGTGGTTTTACATGAATCTGAATAATTGCTCGGCCCCTTTTTCCACATACTGTAGTTTTAGTTCGACTTTCAGCTGTCCTACTTAGCTGTCCACTTTTGGCTTCTTTCATCCACGATCCAACTGTGCCAGGCATCAAAACGGGGTCTCGACCAGCGGCCGTACATCTGTCCAAAGTAACGAAAACAGGTCCGGCCTTGTGAGGAGGAAAATGAATGAACAGCGAAGGACGTAGAAAGGTCGAGGAGGGAATTTCAGGGCAGGAAGAAACAGAGCTCTCTGAAGTATTGGCCGTGAAGTCAACAGAACAGCTGGACTGGCACAGAACAAGCACAGATGCAGCATGGTTGGAAATTGTTTGTCTTTATGGGTGCTGTGAATGCGGTTGTGAGGCTTGCATACAGCTCAAATCTGCAGCTTGTTAGCACATTGGAACAGTTGTATATCAGCCGTAACATCCATCTATATAAATGATGACGAGTGCTTGTTTGTGCTCGCGGAAAACACCACAACACAGAGAAACGCAGACAAACAAAGCCCACGCTTCGCTGCCTCCTCTTAACATTTTTGGGCCATAAAACGCTGCATGGATCTGGTTGCCTCCGGAGTTGTTTTTCCTCAGTTCCACCACGTTTTCCGCTTCTGTGCATGCGAAAGGTTGTGGGTGCCATATGCTTTATCAAGAGCCTGGACAGCATCAGGGAGCGCTCGCTGGGAGTGCCGTCATTTATATTTCATGGAATATCTGACCAGAATGTAGGTGTTTCATTATAAATAAACCAGATTGAGAAGACTTAAAGTAGGAGTGTGCGAGCCTCTACTATACAGCGGTGGTGTGGCTGCTCCATTTCCAGGGATGAGATAAAAGAGCCTGCGTGGCAACAATTTCGTCAGATCTTGAAGTTTTTGCACAAAATAGATTTGGTTCGAAATGATATAACATTAAGATGAAGAGATCCTTTATTCGTCCCACAGTGGGGAAACTCCAGTGTTGCATCACAAGTTACAGAACAGTTGGAATGAGGAGCACACAGCACAAGATAAGTGAACAATTCCGCTACAATTCCTCTACACTAAAATCTCCAACTTTAGAATAACAAAGCAAGTGTTAAGTAAAAAACACAAGATATATATATTTATTTTTTCCCAAGGCAAGTAAGCAATTAGACCCGTCCATTGTCATCTCCACTGCTTCCTTATTGGACGGAATAAACCAAAATTCTTGATGCACAGATTGCTTTTTCCCGATCTATTCTCCCCCAGCAGATTGTATGGTGGTTATGCCAAGAAGAGGGACTGTATTAAATATATTGATTTTGAAAAATACATTACGTGATCCTCTATAGCTGTATGGTCAGCGGCAGATTAAATACAATTGAAGCTGTATAGACATTATCTTTCATGCAGTTTTTCATAAGAGAAAGATCATTTAAAAACTATTTGAACTGCAGGATATGATATTGAATAATGCTGAGTTATAGTAAAATCCCTGCAGGCTTCATTGAGTTTGCTGTTTCTGATGCAAGCCTTGTAATATTGTGATTAGAGGTGAAGCAAAAGGCCTTGTGTGTTTGTTCTTAACCAGAATTGCGGCTTGCTCAGCACTAAACAGTACTATACTATCGCCTTGCTGGTTGCAAATTAGTTGAAGTTCAAAATGTTTGGTGGTTCTGCTCCCAATTACATAGAGAGGACGAAGTACAAAAATGCAGTCTAAACAACATTGTCAATTACTCACAGTTATAGTCGGGTGTTTTGCCTCACATACGACATAAACATTTCAGAATATTACAAGGCTGTGTATCGCTGGCGTCAAGGTCACGTCCTCCTTTAAACGAGATTTGGAGACCGTGCTTCGTGGTCGGGTGTGCGGCTGACGGTGGTAAACATACTGAACAGGATTGATTATGGACAACAGGAGCCCATCCAAGCTTTATGGAGTCTGTAAAGGAGACGGAGCCTTCATTACTCAATAGGGTCATGTGATCAACTCAACAGACGGGGGAATACTATCACACTGTTACGACTTGTTTACGTTTTGACATTCAGCACATTTACAGTCTTTATCAGCTGAAATGTTATTCTTTGTATTGTCATTGTTACGTGGGCTAGTCCTTCAGTAGCACCACACATTTTAACCATGTTATTAAAAAGGCCAAAAAGATACAAGCATGCGAAAACTTAATTGATAGATCCAAACTGTTTTGAGAGTGAGGAACTTGTTGATTTAATTACATAGATGTGTTTTGAGTTGAAAGTTAGGTACCCCAGCTTTAAGTAAATAAGTATAATGGATTAAACCAAAAATCTTCTTGACATCCCTCCTTGAAACCTTAAACGTTGGTTTTGGAATAAATCTTTTCTCATGCAACGGTTAAAAATATAACCTTTTTTTTTCAATTCCCACATCATTGCCTTCACTCAAACGCCACTTTCCATACATGCCACAGAAGCAGAGAGCCCCTGTGTTGCGAGGTGGTAGACCCTGCGGCGTAGCGTCTCCTGTTATTGTCCACAGAGGCGGACGTGTGCTGCCGGTGTAGTACGTTTGACAGGAACAGATTGACTCAGTCTCCCCCCCTGGGCTCTTCTCCCAAACCCTCTCTTCTGCTACCATAGCCCCATCTCGATCTTTGGTGGTCTTTTGCAGCCCATTTGAATACACCTATCATAGGTTTTCTCACATCTACACAAACAGAAATAGTTCCCGTTGTGCCACATACATTTCAACTGTCACAAATAGTTATCGCTGCAAACGTTCCGTCTATGTTTTATTCATGTGCCACCACTTTGTTTTTATGCATGCCCCCTGTGGCGAGGGTATGCGTATTTCAGGTGTTCTTTTGAAAATGGATCTTGTCTTCTCTCTGACCCCAATCTTAGGAGAAGTAAGCCAAGCCAAGGCAATGTCGGTGGAGAGGGGCTCAAACTTTGAGCAATGGAACCTATGGAGCCAGCAAAGGGGTCGAGGGGTGATGGCAGCTCGCCTAGGAACACCTTAAAAAGAGAGAGAGAGCAGGCACGGAACACGTACACTAACATTTAACTTGAGGGAGTTTTCCAAAAAAGATTTTTGTGTTGATCGGCTGTTTGTGGGATGACTTAAAAATAGTTCCCTGTAGTCATAAGACCAGGTGCATCACTGGGATATATGTTTTGGAGATAGGCAGGTACTTTTAAAATCCCTCAGTTGTATGCACAGCTAAACAGAACTGTTTTTAACCTGGATTTGAACATGCCAGAGAAGAAGCCCGTCTCACATTCTCAGGAAGACTGTTCCAGATTTTAACTGCATGAATTTGAAATGCTGCCTCCCCATGTTTTGTTCCGACTCTGGGCACCAGCAGGAGGCCAGTCCCTGTGCTCCGAGATTGGTTCATATGGTACTAACATTTTTCTGATGTACTTTGGTGCGAGGCCATGGACAGACTTGTAACAAACTGAGCTGTTTTAATGACTTTTTTTAATCACAAAGAACACAGAGACATTCCTAATTAAAGATACGGCAACTACTGCTGTTGATACTTAACATTCCAAATAATTATTTACTATTTTGGTTTCAGTAATCTTAAACAAATTTGACTTTGCATTTGAAGCCAACACTGTTTTACTATTTCAAGCACTTTGCCAAATGCTGTGTTGGCTTTACTCCACTAACACTAAGCAGCCAGCTTAATGAACAGTTTCCCATTAGTCAAACGTGTCTGGAACAATATGTCTATGTGAGTATGACTTCTCTCTGATATATCGGGGCACTAATAACTAACCCTTGATGTTAGTAACTCTCCCCATGGGAAAAAGCAGTAAGTGTGGGCGGCTCTCTGTGCCAAAGGATATTCATTTGAGCGGCTCCAAAATAGCAGTCGCACTAAATTCACTTTCACATTCAGCACCGGAGGATTGCTTTTAGCCTTATACCTAACACGGGACTCATAATTAACCAACATTTCCATCCATGCCTTTGTGTGTTCCGGTGGTGTTTTACCGCTGTTGTCAGACCAGATAAATGTGGCAATCTGCAAGTGTACAAACTGTCCTCTGAGTCGGCACCTGGACTCCCCGGGGACCTACGCCAGGGTCCTGTTCGTGGACTTCAGCTCTGCCTTCAACACAATCCTGCCATCCCTGCTCCAGGACAAGCTCTCCCAGCTCAACGTGCCCGATTCCACCTGCAGGTGGATCACTGACTTCCTGACGGACAGGAAGCAGCGAGTGCGTCTGGGGAAGAATGTCTCGGACTCTCGGATTATAAATACAGGAGCCCCACAGGGCTGTGTTCTTTCTCCCTTGCTCTTTTCCCTGTACACCAACCACTGCACCTCCAGCCACGACTCCGTGAAGCTGATCAAGTTCGCGGACGACACCACCCTCATTGGACTCATCTCCAACAACGATGAGTCCGCCTACAGGAGGGAGGTGGACCGGCTGGTGTCCTGGTGCAGTGGTAACAACCTGGAGCTGAACGCCCAGAAGACAGTGGAGATGATTGTGGACTTCAGGAAGAGCACTGTCCCCCCGCCCCCACCCTCCGTGATGGACTCCCCCATCACCTCTGTGGAGTCCTTCCGTTTCCTGGGCACCACCATCACCCAGGACCTCAAGTGGGAGCCGACCATCAGCTCCCTCATCAAGAAGGCCCAGCAGAGGATGTACTTCCTGCGGCAGCTCAGGAAAGCCAAGCTGCCTGCACAGATGTTGGTGCAGTTCTACACGGCCATCATCGAGTCCATCCTCACCTCCTCCATCACCGTGTGGTTCGCTGGAGCCACAGTCAGGGACAAACAGAGACTACAGCGCATTGTGCGCTCTGCAGAGGAAGTGATCGGCCGCAGCCTTCCATCGCTGCAGGACCTGTACGTCGCCCGAGCTCGAGGCCGGGCTGGTCGTATCACAGCCGACCCCTCTCACCCTGCACATCGACTATTCCAACCACTCCCCTCAGGCAGGAGGCTGCGGTCCATCAGGACTAGAACCTCCCGCCACAAGAACAGTTTCTTCCCCTCTGCTGTTGGACTCTTGAACACTTCTTAACCTGTCCCCCCGCCCTTTATAAAGTCACTTTACTGCCCATCATACGTCACTTTACTTCACTGTACTGCTGTCACCTTACATTGTGTGCACCATGTGCACTTGTATATTGTAAATAGTAACTGTAACTCTATTTTAAATTTAAATTTATTCTTTAGAAGTGTTTTTTATTCTTATTTTTATTATCTCTTTTTGACTGTTGCACTGAGCCAAAGCAATTTCCAAGTCTGTGACCTCCCGTTACTTACGTTGGCAATAAAAATGATTCTGATTCTGATTCTGATTCTGAAATTGAGGCTTGGATCAATATAGGCAGATCCAATGACCGACCACAATGAGAGTTCTAGGCAGTTACACGTGCGCTACCAATTTCACCCTTCGTTTGCACTGACCACAAGCAGGGCATGTCCGGACAAGAGCGAGAGGGCTGCGAATGGTGGCTTTGATTATAAACACACTGATGGATTTGCCCCACTGGGATCCAGAGGCGACAATTTAGACAATCCGAATCATTATTCTAGTGCTCCCAGACTGAGGTTATGGAGAATGTCCCCAAATGCCCCGTCACATTAAACCACCTCTGCAAAAAGCGTATGTTCCAAAAGTTTATCACCTTTTATTTTACACATCTGTTCTTTCAGTATCTCTGCCTACATCTCTACCTTTAATTTATTTTTCTAAAACTCAGTAGTGACATTTTATTAGCGCAGCCGTCATCTGAGATCTGTTTTGAGTCTATTACCCATTTGTCGTAATATCTTCATAAAAGCAAGGTGGATGGCAGACTTCCCACCAGAAATGTTACATCTATTGTTCAGTTTTGAGGTAAATTGTAAAAATACAACTAAGAAAGATGCAAAGCTACACTATGATTTACTGTCACTATAATTTACATTTCAATATATAAGCCATTCTGAGAAATACAGATAATTTCTAATATTTGTACTTACAATTTTATCTTCAAATATATTTACTAATTATTATTATAGACTTCCACCCCATGTACATAATTTATCTTTTTATGAATACAATTATTGACCATTGCAGAACAAGAATAGTTTCAGTATTTACCAGCCTGTTTTTGAACATTTCTATGATTCTAAGACCGCAACAATGTTCAGTGTGCTCCAGCCAGGCCCAGTCCCAGACTCAACAAGCAGCGACCACAGTAGAGCCAGAGCCACCATGTTGAGGACAGTCAGACCAGGACACAACAGTTCCCTGCATCACCTCCTTAGATACTCATATCATGATATTATTGTACAACACTCGTGAAAGGGAAGAAAACACATCTCTCCAATTCTACACATTTTGTTCTGAGCTAGTTGTAGCACTCTCTATAACTTTGGATGAAGTTGATGGTCACCTCCACCACTGTCCGAGCTCCACCTTCAGGCAGAAGAGACACATTTTCCATATAATAATACAAATGCATGGCTTAATTCCTGTGCGGTTGAAAACATTTGTATTGAATTAATTACATTTTAGTTACGGAAAGCTCCTTTTGAAAGGGACAAATATTTGCACTTTACTTTTCAAATAAAACTCGCAAGTTCATTGCAGTCGAGGAATGTCTCTCTTTCTGTGTTAGAGCCATAGACGGCCTGTGCTTACACTATTTATCCATAATGGGATTATTGGGGCACTCAGTCCTCTTTTTGCGCTCAAGGTCTCACAGTGGCTTAATAGTGTGTTGTACACAATGCTTCATATTGATTTGGAATTAATGGCTCATGCTGCTGAATGGGATGCCGCAATTATTGACTCTTAACTTGACAGTGGCTTAGACGCTTCTATGACTGAGAGGAAATCCTGTTTGAGGCGCAGTATGTCCATGGCCTTTCTCTCTTCCTCTCTCTCTGCTCTCTCTATTTATTTTATCATTAGGTGAATCTACAGACTTGCTCCCGAGATTTTAGTAAACAGTAAAACCATACACTTGCCAATGCACTGTCTTTTGGATGTGTCCCAGTTTACGATTATCCCTGCAACCACGATAAACTAAAGCAAATAAAGAAGTTGTGGTCAGTACAGTATGTCCCTGGTGTGGGTGTGCGACAAGGTGACAGTTTTTCCTTTCTTGTCTTTTGCCTTGTTTTTATCTATAATAATAGACTTAGACATATAGCTGCAGACATTAAGAAGACATGATGCTGTGGTGTGCAGGATTCGCACCTGTGTAGAAACCACATCAGCTACAATTTATAAGAATGTATTTTTGTCTCCACATATTAGCCGCACTTGAATATAAGCTGCAGGTTTTCATGTTGTAATGTAAAAGTTACCCATCAGCTACTAGGGAAAAACAAAATTGAAATTGAAAATAGTTTTAATGATGAGCTGTTTCAACTGTGTTCCTACTGAAACTTCATGGGGTCAAAATAATATAAGATTAATTAAAAAAATATTCCAGGGGACACAATAATATACAGTATAATATAAGGTTTAGGGTCTTGCCGTAGGGTATTAAAAGTAGTGGCTCATAGTCCAGCAAGTACTCTATTTACTTACTTTTATTTATTTTACTTCCTTTTTTTATTTACACACAGTAGAGTTTGGAACTAGTGACGTGATGGCATTTTTATAATCCAGCCTTTAAAAGTGTATTTGAAACATAATCCTGAATCCACATATTTTCAATTATATTTTTGTATATTCTCATACGGTATAATATTTATGGTTTAGGCCTAGTCACACCATTAGAGAAATCACTAGAGGATTTGTCTGGTTTCCCTCAAAGCTGAAAATTGTTCAACCACAATACGTGCTGTTGGTGTAGGCTCATCATTATGGATTCAGAAAGAATAAATTACTGTTATATTAAAGATATTGAATGAATTATGACGATGTCTCAGTAGTGACTTTGGAGGTTTGAGGTAAAAGCGCGATCATTGCATTGCCAGATAAACCAAACCAGAATGCTTTTGATTCTGTAACCACTGCAGCGAAGTCAAAATCTCAGTTGAATTCATTTGAAATAGGATTGATGCTCAGGATGTCCTTGAGCTCCCAGACAGATGGAATGTCCGTCTCCTAGTGTGGGAATAGCAGCGACTTGGCCCTATCTGTGTGTGTTTAAGTGTTTTAAGTGAGGGAACAGTGGACGAGGAGTTTGGCAAAGATCGCTGATGGATTAGAGGGCCGACCCAAGGGCCCTGTTTGGCCCCAACACAGCACCCAGAGAAAGACACACGGATAAGAACTCTTAATACACTGGAGTCAGTCCATCCTCGCTCAACCTTAAAACCATTGCATTGAAATGCACCAATGTAGCCTTGTGTTTGCACCTGATTGATTCTCCCACCACTAAGCTTTATAGCTTGTAGAACTATCACTTTGACTTTCAGCTACGCCCATAGACAGTTAATAACATGGACTGATTGCGGCCTACATCTTTCACATTCAAAGAAATAGTCTTTCACTCATGCAGCTTTGTGTGCTTTCAGCTCTCCGTGCACATGTGATAATTTGTTCAAATCATGATGAAACGTGGCTGTGTCCCTGTTGCGGTGCGCGTCATGTGACCATTACAGATTTGCGTCGGCACAAAATGGCGACTGTTTCAAACTTTAAAAACAGGCCTGGTTCAAAAGATTCACCCCCACAGCACTGAAAGCATTTGGAACAAATAGTTTTGAGCCAAGAGCCGTGCTTTGAAACAGGCTCTAATGCTGTTTTTTACTCATGGAAATTCGCCATAGAGTTCCAGTTTGTTTCCGTTCCTCAGTCAGAACTCCAGGCCTGAATTGAAACTGTAAAGATGGCGACCTGCTTCTGTAGAGCTGTGTTTGGACAGCCAACCGAGATGTTTAATAACACATTTTAGGTACTGATGCATTCTTTATTCTAGCGTTGTTATTGTAAACAACAGTTTTATACTTCAACTACAATACTGGTCCTCCCATGAGATACATTGTTAGCATTTCAAAGGTTTAGTGGGCCTCTGTGAAAGCAGAATTTGTTTTGTAGGTGGAATCTGGGGCTCTGCATATAAACACTCTTAAATACTGTATGATAACCGTTCAATATTAAAGAGCCAATATGGCAGTGTTTGTGAATACATTGAAACTGAATAAATTAAAAGATGTTTAGTTTTGTGCCAGACAGTAAACACTTGGATCATCAGGGATTTCCTGCCAAAGCTTGTTTATTTTACACCGTGGATTTATTCTTCCAGGTGTTTTAGAAATATTAACCCAGGATCCACGGGAAAAGCAGTATCATGCACCACCGCCTGCTTATCCACATGGAACAATTCTGCATTAGGCAACGTATTGCTCTTATGACATGTGTGTCGTTTTGTAACCTTCTTTACCTGAGTCACATGTAAGCAACGGGAAATAAAATAGTTTGGTTTTATTTTATTTTGCCCATGCGTTTACACTGAACATACCTCGGCAGAAGACTACCACGTGAGGCGGGTTGAGTTGTGATTTGTTTTGATACGCCAGCCAATGTTGCTCGTGTGTAAGGAAGACAAAAAATAAGTTATCATAGACTAATTAGGACTGGACTGACACTGTTTGCTGAATGCGGAAGAAGCCATTTTGGACATAAGTTAGCTGGAGCCAATTTTCTAATATAGAATTTGAGTCTAATAATCTGTTATACTTGTCCCTTGAGTCACAATACATGTGTACAATACCACAGAACACATAAATACGCCTTAAAAAGTGGATTCCAATTGCTTATGCATCCCTTAACCACTACCACTACTCCTAAGTTTGGTCTTCATGTGTTTTCTATTCTACGTGAATGAGATTTTTTCCACTTGGAGCCCTGTTAGAATCCACTATTATTAACACAGGTAATGGTCTGCACAGGAGGGATCTGTTACTGTGACACATTGCCTGCCACTCCAGCCTCATATGGTCCAGTGAGGTAAAAGTGAAGCAGTCGGAGCCAGACCGAGAAGTGGAAAAAGCGGGAGGAAGGCGTTCTCATAGGCCCACAGTCCATCACTCAGCGTAACACAAGACGGACAGTGCTCTGAATTCCTCAGCGTCTGTGTCAGCTCTCTTCACTGTTCTTTTCTCCACGTAATCCCGCTGTCTCCTGTATGCCTGCAGCGAACTTACTATCCTCTCTATGTGTCAGTGCCAAAGCATTTCTGTGTACACTTCCTGTTCTGACCCATTCCAGAGCCAAGACAACCACCAATTACACTTAGGAAGCCGCAGCGGTGACAGTGCGCCCTCCCTGGTTTACTTCAGCGCTCCCAACCCTGTGTTTTGAGGTTTGATACTGTGTATTATGGGCTGCTGTGTGGTTTCTCCCGCTCCCATATGTCCACTGTCTTTACCAAAGTGGGCTATGGCTGACATAGACGGATCAGAGGCCATTAATGTGGGTGGAAGTGGTGATCTGAAGTGACTGGACTTAAAGTTTCTCGTGTTCGCATCCTCGAGCATCTGCGTCTTTCCTTTGTCGCACAAGTTTATTTTGAGGGTGGATGTCAAATGAGCCAGCGCTAATGTATTCTTCTCGTCCTTGATTTTTGGCTCACTCTAATCAACACTTGTTCTAAAAATTGGATTATTCACGGCTGCCTATTATCACATAAGAATGCCGTGAATATGTTTGAGACTTTTGCAAGATCATAAATTAGCATATGTTTCAGGGTACATTATGTCATAGTTTCACATTTCCTCTGCTTTATCCTCCATTTATCACTCAGGTAATAGAGCCAGTCATAACTACTGTCATAAATACTTACATATATTTTCTGTCATATTTTAAAGATGTTAAAATGAGTGCCCCAGATTTGTTATCGTGGGGCTCAAAATATTCCCCGTGCAGTTCCTTATTCTCGGGTTAGTTCTTCTCGGCCTGGATATTTGAATAGTATGTGTGACATGCACGAAACAGGCAAGAAGCAAAACTATTGAATCCGTCTAAAGTTTATATTTCACTTCTTTGAATTTTATTTTGTCATGTCTAACTATTAACCGTCAAGTCTCTAAGTTGAGCACATACTCTCTAAAGCTATCTTGAGTTAATATTTTGGCATTAAGATTAAATACTTAAGATTAAATACCAATATCGTAAATATGTCTTTTTCAGATGTAATGATATTTACTGGCTGATATCAAAACCAAAACTAAATCTTGACTTTTTATATTTACACATAACAAACACAAAACAAACCCATCTTAATTATAATAAATTGTGCTTTGTGCTGCATGGTCAGCATGAAGAATATAAATTAGTAAATAAAATAAAAAATGGTCAAATTAATAGAAATACAGGAAAATAAAGCAGACATACAACAAACAGGACAGTAGCTCAGTTGGTAGAGCATTGGCCTTTGAGCCAGAGGGTCGTGGGTTCGAGCCCGACTTTCACCATCGTCTCCCACTGTCTGCTGTCGTTGTCTCCTTGGCAAGACACTTAACCTCTGGGAACACCAGCCACAGTGGGGCGGCTGTAAAGTGCCAAACTGCTGTTGTGTCCTTAGGCAAGGCACTTTACCCACATTGCCTAGAATCAGTCTTGTGTGTGTGAATGGCATACTGGTTGCCTTGCTTCTGTCAGTGTGTACCTGGGGCAGCTGTGGCTACAGTAGTAGTTTATCACCACTGTGTTTGGAGAGAAAGAATAATGAAAAGCGTCTTAGAGTGTCCAAAACAGTGCTATATAAAACCGATGCGTTATTATTATAAGCAAAGACAATGTAGAACAGTAAGATGTGAAGTTTAAAACAGACAGTTCGATTTTGTGATGTTGAAGTATGTCATTTGAAGGACTTCCAGTTCCTTCACTGGTATCTGTTTATATCAGGTATCTGCAGACATTAAAAGCCAAAGTATCGGACATACAAAAGCTGTTTTTATCTCTACTTAGGAAGATGATATCACCGTTAACTCATGCTAACTCTTCTTTAATCTATTACGACAGCCTGAGTCATTTTGCCATGATTTACTTCCTTATACCTTTCCTTAACGATGATCACTGCTAATGCCTTTTTGAAACTGAAACTCTTTATGGTCTTTGACTTCACAGGTGCGACTCTCTCCCACTGACAGTTCCATGCATCTGCTTAATGACAGCCCGTGCCTTCGAGAGGACGTGTTAAAGGGGTCATAATAGCACACTTTACAATAACGGCGCAGACCGGTATTTACATAGGCTACACTTTTTCTATACATTCGCACGTGTCTTTACCTGCGACTTCACACTGCGTCAGAGCAAACCACAGAGATCCCCGGTTTCACTAGTTTACTTTTTTATTATTTTAGAGAACATACAACAAACAAACAAAAAGATGTGGAGAGATACATGATTTTAAGGGATACAACAGATAACGTGTGTGTGTGTGTGTGGAAGTGCAACAGTATTGTTAATATGTAGAATAACAAAATAACAGATAATAAAGTCATAATACTGAATAGATAATGGTAAGTTTAAATCTATAGGTAGGTATTGAGAGCAACAGACAAGGGATGAATTGCAGCTATCTAATAAAATGGTACGGTTATAAAAGCACAATGAGACAGACAGATATCCAACAGATACATAGCCACAAGCTAACTATGGACAAAGTGTTAAATTAAGACTTGTCAGTGTCAGTCATAGTGGCGGCAAAAAAACAAAACAATTTACTGCTGGTCGTGGGTGGCCATCATCAACACCGCACAATAGAGTCTGCGTATTTTTAATGTAACGCATAGAGCCTGGTGTGGATTTAATATTTCTGCATGTTCTGCCTGCCACTTTATTATGACCACATGGGAGCTATCATTTATCAGCTCAGATCAGACATCCTTGTTTCGTCAGCTCCACGGAGATCAAACCATTTCTTATTAAGCCGCCGTTATTAACTCATCCATCACAACTTGGCTTATTTGCCCCCTGTCTTTTTATTATAATTTAATTCCAGACTAAAGTCCTGACATTATTCTTGTTACTTGTGATATTTCTGGTGTTTTTGTAGCCGCTGTTGAAATGACCTCACAACCTTGTGTATTTACAATGTGTTATAAAATACTCCTCCCCGGTGACATTAATTTTCGTCCGTGGGTGGAGAAGGCATTATACCCTGTAACTACTGTGTTCTCTATGTAATTTGGCCTAACCTAACTTTCAAATTATAGTATTTATGACCACATTAAAATTCTCTCATGTCAATATACAGTGTTCCCATTGAAGCATCCGAGTGACATGTGCTTTTAAAGGCCAGATTGATGTTTTTGGAGCGGGCGCGGGGGCGTAAGTTTCTGCCAAGACCAGATAAATGAAGAATGTTGTGTCTAATTCCAATCCCAAGTTGCAAGAAATATTCAGATATTATGGCTGGCATCGCACAGGAAGGAATAATGAGAAAGGATAGAAAGTTAACGGACTAAGCTTCCTCTAACAATTGGGATAGTTACTCCAAAGGGTAACGGTTAGAGCAATTGTTTTCTAAGTATTTATCATTATCTTTCAGTTCAATTTTCAGTTCAATTTGAAAAATACAGCCAAATGGACTGTTTTATAGACTTATGGAGGAGGCATGAATTTAATAATAATATAGATTTTTTTGTGACTTCCTGCTCTGATAAATGTGACTTATTCAGTTGGACTTGTGCGTTTTGATAAATTGTGTTTTGTAGAGCTAAGCTCACAGGGAGAAGACTGGATGTAATTTTCTCTTTCACAAGGTGCAAATGATGCCAATTATAGTCTTTGCTGTTCTATCCAATATCACACTGTTTGTCCCTGATAACCATGTGCACATATTATGGCTGAGACATCTGTGTAGTCACACCTGGGGAGCGCTTAGGCGGTTATAGACAGATCCTGGTTTGATTTCACACTTCTTCGGTGCCAGTCCAACACATGCTGAGAGCACTCGGCTTCAGAGGAGATAGACACCGAAATCTAAATGTAGCAAATGGACAAACAGCTAATGTAGGTTAAAGAAGAAATGTTTTGCGTTCTTTTTGGTCATGGAAATGATAATGACTGTATTTACTTTGTCATTTCATGGTTTAGAATGTGAAATAATAGCTAAAGAAGAAATTATATGGCAAAACAAGTTTCACAGGTAAAAAGCGTTTTCTGCCTGTAACTTTCTATGCTGCCACCAGAGGGAGGAAGTTGAATTATTTCTGGCTTTTTTCCATCTTGAAAATGACCTGCTGCAAACACAAATGTGCAATTGTAAAGAATTTTATTTAACTGTGAGTTGTTCTTCATCATTATAAAGACAGATTAAGATATTAGTGTAAAATTGCAATTGTATTGTATTACATTTGAGCAATAGTTTTAGAATGAATATAGTTCCTGATATTAGCATTCAATGGATGGATCTAAAAACAACTTTAGGTCTGTTTTGGATGAGGGAACTATGCTAAAAGCCAGATTTTGTACACTATGTCTCACTTAAAACACAAAGTCCTTTCAACTAAATTAAAATGTAGCAACCAAATAAAAGATCAGGGCCTTTCGGCACATTTATCCTGTATTTTTATGCCCTCCAACTGCCCTTCAGAGACTTTAGTTTGCCCCAAATTACGGCCCCTTCAGCGTGTGTGAATCAGAGGCGTTGACAGGCGTGGGTCCGGCCAACACGTCCCGAGCTCCGCAGTCTGGGCGAAGGTATGCAGGGGCTTTCACAACCACTGAAAGAAGAGTGCGAAGGGTAAGGATTTCCTCTCAGACAAAAGCAGAGGAGAGGGCTGCTGTCCTGCTGGGTGGTTATTTTGGCGGTCCCATGGGGGTCTGGCCTATTGCCCTCTCAGACGCTTGACAAAAGACCCCAGTGCACCCCGGATAATAAACGCTCCGCTCCCACTCTGGAGGTGATGCAGGTGCAGGTGACTCATCATGGGCCCGTATTGAGCGGCATTCTGGGAAAAGAGCAGTCGTTTCGTTTGTCCTTTAGGGCACTAAGCGTGTTTGAATGTCGCGCTGTTTGCCAGATCTCAGGCTTATATTGAGGTGAACTGACAAAGGCGTTTCAAAGTATGAAGATAAAGTGTTAGAGGAGTGCTATGAGTGCCCCTGCTTCAGAGTATGTTTGGGAGGGCGGCAGGAAGTTTGCCATGCAGTCCACTAGAACGTGACTAATGAGTGTATAATGAGACGTGTTTGTACGAAGGAATAGTGCTGGGATAAGAAATAAGACAAATACATTATTACTAAGGCTTTGAGAGATTGAGAGAAGAATATTTCTCCTAAACTTACTTTTGTTGCTGACACGGCCCTGACTTTCTACTTGACAATACATTCAATATCCACCCCATGTACGAATATAGATCAACATTTAAATATTATTATAATGAATTTGAAAAAACTCAAGATTTGGGAGTGAGGGAACAAAATTGTGAATATTCTTTTACCCAGATCGCCCAGTCTTAGGGCTAATACTATTGTAGCCACAGCTGCCCTGGCCTGAACTAATGGAAACAATACTACCAGTGCCAATCTCCCACCAATCACTTAAACACTGACCAGATTCATACAGGGACAGATGGGTTAAGGGTCTTGCTTAAGGACACAATACCCTATCGGTACTACTAACCAGGCCTACATAAAATATCAAAAATAGGTGCTACATGCAGTCATTTTTTGGCCTTCTATTTCAAGCTTTCCTCTTTATGATTGACCATAGTAGCAAACTGTCCTGTGGGTTCAGTTCAGTGTTGGACAGTATACATTTACCATAGGTACAAGTGCCGACTGTGTGATGTCATTCCCACTCGTTCAGCTTGTAAACACCATGGGAGCTTGTAAACATCATGAGATGCAAACCGTGTTGCTTTTTGGATACTGTTTCACATAATATACTCTGGCCTAGTTTTAGTTTTATTATTAGTATCAGAATTGTCCCCTGGTGTTTGACCCTTAAGTTAGCACGAGTTTCTTATCTCTGTGAATGTGATGTTGTCTGTTTAAGGTTGTGTGAGAAAATAAAAGGTGTTAAGTGTATCAGGCGTTTAATCAAATACACTGAACATATTTAGAAATGTAATGTTTGGGTTAACTGTCTTCAAATGTGTCAAAGTAAACACAATTTTGATGAATGGAGAAAGTTTGCATCCTCTAAATCTTTTCAGCCATAGAAGGTTGTTTCCTGAAGTAATTTTATATATGAGCTTATGCCCTTGTGATAAGGACTGTCAATTCATCTTTTCCTCAAAGTTTTAAATGCTGGAGTCTGAATGCCTGCATATATTTCTTGTATCACATTCAGTACAAATGGCTTGCTCTTCATTTTCTTGCATTTCATGTTTGAAGCTTGTGAACGGCACACCCAGAAACCAAATCGTTCTCATGTTTTAGTAGCATTCTAAAGCTTTATTTTGCTTATTAGCATCTTAGTTGAGCTTTCCTCCTCTTCCTGAAGAGATTACTGAGGCCAGAAGCATAGTCAAGCCAGGAGGGGACAGAGTCGACTTGGCAGTTAAACCCAGTGACCTCTACCCAATAAAAGACAACTACATGAAGCAACAAAAAAAGTGTTTCTGTTCGCATGCCAAGTCGATTTACATTCTGGGAAGAGCTGTGTAAACTGTGGTATGAGGAAAAAGTTGATTACTAATTGTCTTTAACTGCTAAATCCTATTAGACGCAGTGGGAGCAGGAGCTTATTTGAGCTCGGAAAGCCTTGGCATGAAGAAAAAGGAAAGTTTGTCACACCCCATAAATATACATCCACGGTCACGCTATCATGTTTTACTGGACTTGTTTTGAGTTAAGTAAACTCATATAGAAGATTATTCCTGCTCTGAGGAGGTGTAAAAGGTCGAGTAGCTCAATTGGGTGAGCATTCTCTTGGGAAAAATGAAACTAAATATTGTTGTTTGTTGTTTGACTTGCAGAGATAAAGTATGAGAACATTATGTAAGGGAACAGTCTTAAGTGTCCTCTATAGTTAAATGAAGGCCTGACATCCGCAGCCCAGGGCAGCCTGTATTGACTTGGGCTCAGTCCTGTATGCAGGCGTTGGGGTTCACTTTCAAGGTTACTTACATATCCATCCTTACAGACTTGTATGTACGCTGTAACACAGAAAAGTCCCCACTGTGGGATGACTTAAGGTTCTCTTACCTTCCCCTGGTTCTGTAGCACCTAAAAATGTTGAGAGTGAGTTGGCTGAAGTAAATCAAATTAAATCTAAAACACATTGTGTCTTTGTCCTTGGTGGATTCTGTGTTCTAAATGTACACACTCTACATTTGACCCAAAGTTATGAACAGTCCAGATTACACCACACAATAATAATTGACCCTTTTTGTCTCTGCAGGTGATTCTTATTCATATTTGCCTGTAGACTCTGGCGATGAAGAGTCAGCTGTGGATGTAAGACTTTACAGTCATCGGTGGAGAAGATGGCTCCCTCCCAAACCTCAAAACATGGACAGTAACAGAGCGAGTCCGGAGCAGGACCAGGACACTGAACCTGAGGAGCCGGGGGGCTTCCCTGGAGTGCTGCCCACTGAGACAGAGACAGACAACAGTTCACAGATAGAGGTACACACACGCACCTACACACATCTACACAAATGCGCACACACACAATTGCACCTGCGCGCGCACACACACACACACCCACACTTGCACGCGTGCACACACGCATACTCACGCACTCATGTGTGTATTTTCTTCTGCCTGCGTTAAACAACCAAACTTCATCAGTATTGTTCTTTATACATTCGCTGTGTGCTGCGTCAAAAGATATGTTTTCTTTTATTCAGGCTAATGTGTAAAAGCTTGTGTAGAACAGTAAGGCAGCATACTAGTAGGATAACCTTTATGCCAAGCAAAATGTCTCAAATCTCTGAGTCTATCAATGCGTTGTAATTATGCAATAAAACTTTCTTTCTCATAAAAAGTTTAGCTGATATAAAAATCCCAAAAAGATGAAGTCCTCTCTGTAGCTGTTGCTGTAATGCTTTTTCCATTGCCAGGAGGCATTATAAGACTCTGGAAAAACTACAGTAATGAAAAATAAGGCCCTTAAGGTTTAATATCAACTTTATCCATGCCTATGTGCGATGAGGCCCTCATATTTGAACCACAACAGCCAGTTTTGTGCCAAGTCTTTTGGTTTGTCTGTATGAATATATTCCATCACTAGTGTTTTGCACCTCAGCCTGGCCGACACACTGTTGTGGTGCTGTAATGATGATGATTATGAGTCCTCCTTGGCCTCTAATCAGTCTTGCATCAGAGTATTGTCACAGTCTCCTAAGGGAAGAGGAGCTTTGATCCTCAGCTGTAAACAGAAAAACCCGTATCTGTTGTTAAAATCTATTTTATTGCACATCATGAAGTTTACTTGAAAACAATATCACTTTTTTCTCTTATCAGATAAGATTACACTATAATAGTGAGATCCTTTCATATGTCACTGTCTTGGAGACAGGACACTTTCATGGCTCTGAGCTTTAGTGTGTCTTTGTCCGTTTTGTCCTGGTCTGAGTTCTGCTCCGAGGCCCTGGTCCAGAGCTCCAGTCCTGTCTGCTGTGTTTTTACCTGCAGCTCGTGTTCGCTTTGTCCTGCTCTTTCTTTAGTCAAATGTAGTGTCTTTACAAATGCATTGGCAAATCTTTTCATATTTTTAGTTGAACTCACAAAAGTTCTGTACAATAAGTCAAATTTGTATTGACTTAAACCCAAATCTTTGTTTCCTTTATTTTATGTAGTCCTCTGTTCTCTGCAGTCTTATTGGTTGCAGTCGGAGTTGTTGCTAAATGTCTGGCTGCTGACAGCAGTTTCCCGCTGTGACCGCTCTGGGCTTTAAATGCTTTGGTACATTGCCTTGTTTGTGTCTCACTTAGAGGAGAATGTGCTCCACCACCAGATCCAAAACTTCTGTGCGCTCAGGACTGTGTGAACACTGACTCTGTGCCTCATGTTCCTCGGTTTCAAAATGAAACCATGTAATATTCAAACATTTTGGACAAGCTGGCATTTCAATAATAACAAGTATTGAAAATTATAGCCATAAAATGTTACAATTTTCTGTAATAAAATATGCTTTCTGCTAAGATTTGCTATACAGTAGTTTATCCTTGATTCCTTTATACATAATTTACAGTTTTCATGAGTGTGTGAAATGGTACTTGTTTGTTAGTCGTGGAGTACTCTGCAGCTGCTTTTACACGGCTTAGCTCTGTTAGTTTGAGTTCTCATAGTTTGTCTTTGGCATGCGGAGGTGAATACATTATTTCAAAGCCTGTTTACATGACTCTCCCTCTGCGGAGCATTAAAACCTCTTCCCTTGAGGAATTCTTAAGCACATCTCTCCCTCCATAGTGTATACCGGTCCTGTAGCTTTACTTACTTGGGTTTCTTCTCACATACATGAAAAATACCTTCTAGTGCCTACAAGCAGCAAGAGACAGGGCCAGTCCGATGAATAATGGATCAGAGATGTTATCAGCTGATGAAGTGGTCCACGCATGAGCACTGGCATCGCTTTAAAGCTCTTTCAAACGGACTCTAAAGCAGATGTTTGCTTGGCTCTGGGCGTATCCAAGTGGGCTGCTATAAAAGAGGAATGGTCTTGCACGTGCCATGATATCAGCTTATAGGAGCAATCATTTAATGGAAAAGGTGGATGTAACTCGCATTATGGAGAGATACGCGTGTGCAGTCAAAGTTAAAAAGAAGAGAAGCAGAAGAAAGATGGGGTTGATCCATTATCTACTGTGATAATTGTTTTTTTAAAGACATTTATGGACATTTATTAACATTTACTGAGATTGGTCATCCGCTCCCTATGGACCAATGGCGCCTATGTGTTTGTTATTATTGCAATTTTGATTCTTTGATTTACTTTGATGACGACTACTGTGATTTTAGGCGTCACAAAAATAAATTCAATTGAAATTAATTTAGTTTTCAACAGGGGCTTCCATTCTAATTGAAAACATTAATTAACTAGTTCAATTACTATTCCAGCCCGTAAAAAACTTAAGTTACAGGACACTCAAATCCACATCAGCATCTGTTACCCAGAGAGATCTATCCTCCCCAGAAAGTCTTGAGCAATTTATATCTGTTAAATCACATCCAGTCGACACAGTTGGAGCATTTACGGGATCTTTAACTTGACTTAAGGCTTTGTATTATTAAAAATGTTGACACCAATATTTTCACTTTTATGGCGAATGCACAAATGATCGGTACCCGCCCTGAAAAACCATATCAGCCGATCTCTAAAAGAAACACAGGCACGTTCTTATTGTGAGGTAATTAGTAAGCTTTATTTATATACCGCCTTTCACAGACCAGAGTCACAAAGCGGTTTACAATTGTTATTTTTTTTGGGCACTTGTCCTCTCACTCCACACAGAGACAGGAGCGGGGTCGCCGAACAGGAGGCGCATGCCAGACCTATTGTACATATTTTTAGTGGTAGGGGAAACCGGAGTACCCGGAGGAAACCTACGCAGACACAGGGAGAACATGCAAACTCCACTCAGAAAGGCCCTGGTCCGGCCGGGATTCGAACCCAGGACCTTCTTGCTGAGAGGCGAGAGTGCTATCCACTCAGCCACCGTGCCGAGGTAAAATGTTGAGTATGTGTCCAGTGGCCTACATTAGAGCTTTGAGCCATTGTTGTCATTTTACAGAATCTAATTTTCATTTTTTTGTCATACTATTTTGGTAGAATAATGGAAAGTAAAGAACCACTGTGAGCCAAAGTATACAATGGTGGACACACTTTTTAATATGTCTGTGCACTTTTGTATAGAGTTAAACACTTTGGGTTTGCAATTGGCTCACGGTCTTTGGAGATCCTTAGGGGTAATTGCTGGTGGTCAGAAAGGCCAAAATCTTCCACATCTAACTACTGTCCCTAGGCTATAATGTTGCATGAATAACTACAAAGAAGGAACTGGCAACTCTATAACCTTTCAGCTACACTGAAAGATTCTCATCAGTCAATCACTCCTCTCTTACGATCAGTGGGCTGGAACATTCTTCCTGAAGATGTGAGACAGGCCTCCTCTCTGACAATGTTTAAAACCAAGTTAAAAACGGTGCTGTTTAGCTGTGCATACAACTGAGGGATTTTATATTTTTATCTTTCTTTTTAATGTTCTGTGATTATTTATGATTTTAATGCTATCTTGTTCAGCACTTTGAGTTGCCTTGTGTATGAATTGTGCTATACAAATAAACTTGCCTTGCCTTGCCTTGCCTTGCCTTGGGCTCTCTCCTTGCTGAGCTGATTTGTAATAATAATAATGATAACAATAAAAACTAATAATAAGAATGCATTGGTTTTAAATAGCACTTTTCAGGACACTCAAAGATTTGTGACATCACCCTGTGGAACCATATCTGTAGCTCGTATTGGTAGCC
This sequence comes from Knipowitschia caucasica, assembly GCA_964034765.1. NCBI lineage: Eukaryota > Metazoa > Chordata > Actinopteri > Gobiiformes > Gobiidae > Knipowitschia > Knipowitschia caucasica. Next base: position 22,547,090 of record OZ035843.1, read on the forward strand.
CGTATCTGTAGCCCGTATCTGTAGCCCTGTAGCCCGTATCTGTAGCCCTGTAGCCCGTATCTGTAGCCCTGTAGCCCGTATCTGTAGCCCTATAGCCCGTATCTGTAGCCCCATTCACCCCAACATAAAAGTTCTTTCCTCCGCTCTGTTTTATGCAGTATATTTAGTCACTGCATGCTTCTTCCTGATTGTAGAAGTTGTAGAAGCGAACACTCCCGTCCTGTAAACAGCCTGCTGCGTGTCCACTTTAAGAGCCTCACTTCTCCTGTGCTGATTAGCAGAATCTTTACAGCCACATTTGCATGCGCTCGCTCCACAAGTGTCTTGTTTTTGTATTGTCGAGCACAAGTGAGAGTGCTGAGTAAGACAGCTGCACGGAGGGGACAATATCAGCTGCAGATGAATCTAAGATGAGAGGCTTCTGGCGATGTTTGCACACATTAATCAGATGCAGCAGCAGACGGCGAGACCTCCTGAATGCTGAGATTAGCTTTGCCCATTACAAATAGGTACTGGTACTGGTAACTCACGCCCACAACACATGGAGGACTCACTTCAGAACTTTAAATCACTGCTCAAAACCCACTTGTTCAAAACTGCACAAAACTATTTATTTTAGTTTTTTTTTTCTTATGTAAATCTTTTGTGTTTAGGTGTCCACAAATGGCCTTTGTAATACTATGTTCAATGACATTAAATTAATTAGTGATACAGTAATTGTGACATTGTGGACCGACACCAATGTTTACTTGGCCAATGACCAATGTTTAGTCGATGTTTTTGCTTTTTGTTTTTTTATTTATATATTTCTTGGCGGCTTTCTTCTTCTGAGGAAAGTGCGCTGCAAACATAGGCCTATACCAATGTTCAGCTGATGTATCTGTGCATCCCTACAATGTATTCTTATATAGCCCTAAATCACATCAGTAGTTATCTCTGAGGACTTTATACAACCGTTGAATTCACCAACACAGATCAGAGAATCAAACAGCTCAAACACAATAAATAAAACACATTGGTATTAGTCCAGTGTTGACAAATGTCCATAAATGTTGTTAAATGTTGAGTGTCCTGGATCATCACCACAGTTATTATTATTTTTCTTTCTTTCTTTATTTTCTTTTGATATTTGAACAGAAATATACATGTATTTATTTATACACGTTTATATGTTATATATTTGAAAACTCCTCAGTCCGGTATGAATGTGCGAACATAGACTCTGCCTCCATAGCTGTGAAGCACAACTCTTGACCCCATGAAGCAACACACGCATCCTTCCAAACTGTGTTCAGGAAACAATAAAAGGCAGACAGACCGCTCCCACATGTCTTATAAAAGTGTCCTTTTAAAACAATCCCAACCCTGCAGTCTGCTCCAGACTTTAACAGTGGAACCAATGCACTTTGATTAACTTCTTACTTTGTTAATGTCATTAAACTAATAGACAGATTACACTGCTTCTTTTATGACGACCACAGAGTAGAAGAAAGTCAGTGCTGAGTCTGTCAAAAACAGTGTGACGCAAGGACTTGAAACCGGCTGATGTAAATTAGACAAGAACTTTTGCTTTACATACTTTTCTTGCATAAAAATGTTTTATTTCCATGAGCTAAGTCTTCTTCTTTATTCTACTAATTACTTTCCACTTTTATCTTGTTTTATGTATAATGAAGGGGGGTTTTATGCATTCCTTGTTGGCCACTTCTTGTCACTATCAGATGCTACCTGCAGGTGAAAGCCTGATTCCGTCAGACCTCTGAAGCTAAGCAGGGCAGGGCCTGATTAGTACTGTGATGGGAGATCTCGAGGAACACCAGGTGCAATATAGGGCGGCTGTGGCTATAAAATGCTATCCTGTCCTTAGGCAAGACACTCACCCACACTGCCTAGAATATGTCTGACAGATGTGTGCATAAATGGATGTTGGTAGTAAGAGGGGCTGATGGCATGTACTGGTTGCCTTGCCTTGTTTATGTCAGTGTGCCCTAGGGCAGCTGTGGCTCCAGTTGTACTTTATCAGCGCTGTGTATGGTGTGAGTGAATAATGTGAAGAGCTATAGAAAACCAATGTCTTTTTATCAATACCACTTGACAGTGTAAATCTTGTTTTTAATTTGAAACCAAATATAATCCTTTCTTCTGATCCTTCAGGAGGATACATACCACAACTACTACACTTCCAAAACCTATGGCCCCTCAGATCCTATGAGCAAAGACTTGTGGGTAAATGTTGACGATATGGACAAGGAAAAAGTGAAGATCCATGGCATTCTGTCCAACACACACCGACAAGCAGCGGTAAGTTTTAACATGTTAAAAATATGTTTGTGCGACAGGTAACCAGATGGTATCAGAGAGAAAAGCTGTTGTGTTGTCAGTGTTCATGAAGAACACACATAAAAGTAGTTGTTTTCCCAAGAAATAAGAAATATGTTTCCAGTAATAAACACGAATTATCAAAGCAATGACATCCTGTGCTGTGTAAATATATACAAGCTGGGATGGAAAAAAGTGCTCTCAGTTCAGTATTTATGTGATTCAGTGCTGGCAAAAGTAAACAAAGCCCTTGTGTAAAGTTGAAAAGTTGAAAATCCTCAGTGTGAGAGGTCCGTGAGTTTAGGCAGTCTTCGCTTGAGCACGAGCAGGTGACTGGCGTGTGCAGAATACAGATGAAGATACAGAAGCAGTATCCTGAACAATGAGGCAGAAGAGAAGCCCACATTGTGTATTCAGCACCTATAGCGTCACTGTGTAATGATGGATTGAACTATTCTGGTCGGACGAAGGCTATTCTCTCCTCTGCACAATAGGCCATTCTTTTAAAAAACAAACGGGAGATGGAAGGCAACTCTGATTTTCTCTTATAAAATCAATAGGAATAACTCATCTCAAAGGCGACATGGAAATGCGGATAATGCGATTGCTGTGCACTAGACGGGAAACTTTGCCCGAGCCAGTGTGTGCGTCCGACAGTATAAAACAAATGTATTTTTTATGACGGGGATTTAAAACCAGCGGAACGGCGCAAACCTCAAAGTGCTAAAGCAGAATGACTGGTCGGAGGTGGCACTGTTGCTGCCAGCCCTTTGGCCCGGCCTCTGAGAGAAAACCAGTCAATGAGGTTGTAAAACGAAACATGCACATAGCTCCGGCAGAGACACAGGAGAAGAGAAGTTGTGAATAGTTGATGTGAGGCTGGTGTGGTCCGCCGCAAGATCCAGTGTAGTCAAGGAACGCCATGTTTACTGCGATCTGTCCATCTCCATAACAGTCCAGGCCAGTGCTATTATATTTTACACAGAACAGGGTGTGTGCTGCTAATTTGAACCAGTCTATTCTATATCCTTCCGGTTTTTAAAGCACATTGAATGATGGCTCGTAAAAATGAAGGGAAAAAGTTAGGCCTGGTACCTTATTACGGAGTCAATTACATGAACTCAGTGTATGACGGCAAAGGGCTTCTTACAGAATATAAAATATGCATTATGTTACATTTAGTACTAGCAATTCACTCGCGTTTGGACATCCCTCTTTGTTGAAAGCCAAGCATCCCTCAATATTAAAGTGTAATAGTAGGTAAGAAATAGCCATGGTAAAATATCTCTATATAGGGGTGAGCCAAAATAGGGATAATGTAATATTTTGTCTCTCGAGTGATTATCTATGCTAGTTATAAGTATTGATGTTGATTAAAATCTGTATTTAATTCAACCTGATACAGTCACTGCTCTTGCAAGTGCTTTAAGACGTGACTTTCAGAGCAACAGAAAATGTGTAAATCCTCCATTGGGATGTCCTCCTTGGCTTCACTTCAGATTTTTCCAGGTCACATTGGGATAAAATCACATATTCACCTTTAAATCCACTCAGCAATTCATTCATCAAAATAATGATTGCTAAATGATTAGAATAATAAAGAATAATCAGTTAGTAACCCAATACATAGTTGATTATCGTTAACTGATAAATACTCTTCACTTTTAACCAAGACCTTTCATCAAATATTTAACAAAATTCAAGCCTTTGATTTTGCAATTTCCTCACAATATTGATTTTTAGACACAAATTAAGTGAATGGATTCTCTTCTTTGTCCCTTGAGTGCTTTTAAGCTATGTTTATATTGTTGTTTTATGTTATTTTAGTGACACTGTTGTTCTAGTGCTTTTTCTATTGGTTTCTTATTTGTTCAACAGTATTTTTGTTTAGACTTTTTGTCATTTTTGCTCGCAACTTTCTCAGTGCTTTGTCTGTGTGTGTTTTTTCCCTTCACAGAGAGTCAACCTGTCTTTTGATTTCCCCTTTTACGGACACTTCCTGCGTGAAATCACCGTGGCCACTGGCGGTAAGTGAACACAGCCTTCTGGCCCTCGTGCAGCTAATAGTATTATTATTGGAAATACTCTTTGTGCTTGTCAGATTAAACAGTTCGCAGACACATTGCAAGCTTAGGGAAAATATCTCCGTCATTTTTAGTAGAGAATTCCAAACTAAATCACAAGATCTGCGGCTGGATTACAAAAAAAAGTAATTGTGAGAACCAGTGAGTGCACTGTAGCAGCATTTACACCTCTCTGGGATCGCCGGCGAGACAAGGGCTAGAAAAACAAACCACTCCCCAAGGTCTGGACTGTGGACTCGGACTGGAAAGAGGAGCCAGGCCAAGTACCGCACACCCTGATAGACCCAGTCGGATAAGCTTTATGTGCGGCTTCAACACGTGATCCGACGACCGCGTTTGCCAGAGACTACAAGGCTATTTTCCACTTGAGTCTTGACAGCGAAAACCGCAACACCACAACCAGCTATTATCGCATCAAAAGACCAAAGAGCGGTTCTTAGCCAACTATTTCAAAGACGCCGCCGTGAAGATGATAATAATAAAGCATGCCGAGTAGTTAGCGTAATTTCTCGGATTCGCTAGAAGTTGGCATCAATGGGGTGGAATAGTGACTTGCAGAATGGATGTCTGGAGAGGAGGGGAGATAGCGGAATTTGCATTGCAGACAGAGATGGAGGAATGAGAATGGGGGAAAGTTATCTGCACCTCACAGACCTCGGGGGTTTTTTATTTTCCTATGCCGTCGCTTTAGGGGCTGTCAGTCTGACTGTCCTCCCAGAAGACAGCCTTTGCTCCTATATTCAGCCAGAACTATACTGTATAAGTGCCATCATCCCAGTTAATATTCTCATTTGTCTGCATTCTTTGCACGTTGTTGAGTTACTTCGGCCTTCAGCCCCTTACAATTCACAACCTCCATTCTTGTTATTCACGTATAGGAAAATACCTCCAACTATATTACGCATTCTATAGAGAAGAGAGAGAGGCTTTCTGTTAACGTCAGAGGGAAAGAATAGCATAAACTCTCAACCCTTGTACCAACATGAACGCTGCAAAAAATTATGAAATATCTGATAAAAAATGCTTGTATCGAGTGGTTTTTATCTTGAATTTAGTTTGTCTAAAAACAAGGTGCGCCTTTGGGACAAGTTTAGTCTTTTTCCAAGTGCTGTTGCAAGTGATCTCTCATCCCAATCGAGAATTTTCTTAAACTTTCTTATCGCTTTTAAAACAGGAAATTGTTGCTTGTCGCATCAGCAAATTTAATTCAAGATAAAAAACCACTTGATTTATTATCTTTTGCTGCGTTCATGGGTTAAGAATTTTTGCTATTCTTTCTCTCTGATGTTTTTAGGAAGCCTCTCTTTTAAGACGTTTTATACCTTGTTTGCACCATATACCAAAGAAAAGTGAAAGTTCGTAGTTCCTGTTTACATTACAATGGTTATACAAAAATAATTATGATTCTCTTATAGCTATTATTGACTCATTTTGTCACTTTTTGTAGTGAATGAAACAATTTAGACTATTTTGTTGGAGGACCGAAAACAAATCTTTCTAGATAGTAAATAAAAGTATCTCCTCCAAACAGTAGGCCTGTAATGTAATGTAGTCTATTTATTATTGATGGTTGTTTGGTATAGAACCATAGTCAGCTCTTTTGCCTATTTTATCCAGAAAAATTTCACAGGGCCATTTTGAGATTCATTTAAACACACATTTGTCTCACTTTGATACCAGCTGAAAAAACTTTCCTACAACGCTGCTTTGAAGCCTGTAAAATTAAGATCCTTTGTTTATGTTTGTAAAGAAAATCTGGCAACGTGGCTCAATAGAGAAAGCTTGTTTTTGTCTTGTGAATCTCCTTTTCTGTAGGCAGCCTTCAGACAATGCACACAGACATGGAGCACGGCCAATATCTGAGCTTTAGTGCACTTTTATGGTTTTCGCATACAGTCGATTAGAGATAAGTCTTGAAATGGGCGACATTACGAGAGTCAAGTTAAGCCTGAGGGTGCTACTTTCTTGTGAGCAATTGTTGTGGTGAAGTATTTTGTCTCTTTCAAGTGCTAACAGCTTTCTACTTCAACAATTCCCACATGATGGAATGGTCTTACGGTTTTTGAGCAAAGATGTACAAATGTGAGGATTAATCTTGCACCAGACAAACTACATATATTTCATCACCGCAGAAAGAGCAGAGAACGTACTTAAGTTTATAGTTACATGTTGTCTTACGCTCATACACAGCTTGTTTGTGGTTGAGGAGGCAATATTTCACTTCTGCCATTTCTTACTTTGTGCATTTAAGCATTCAGATGCTGTCGGTAATGTCTTGGGTTACATTTATTGTGCGGCTAAGCTCTTTCAGATGCCAGAGCTGCCAGGATGTCAAATGGCACCACAATTTTAGCCTGGCACTCGTTTCTCTGCCCACTCATATTTTCACTTGACCTTTTCATCGGCCGCACAAGACTTATTGAATGTCAATAGAAACTAGTTCTGTCATTTCTCCAGCACTGTGTTTTTGTCAAGGCCAGAATCTCATTCAAGGTTTTTCACAAGAAATGCTGTTCTGAAAGGCAATAGTGAGATAGATGTTAGTAATGGTGCAGCATCCATAACGTTGGAGATTATTAGACTTTCAAAACACTGTATTGTAGCTGAAATAAGCAGTATTTATTTCTGTAGAGCTATTTAACCTCTTTAAAGCAACCGGCGCGCCGGCGGCCGTTTTTATGTTTTTAAATGTTCTGCTGGCAATAGCAGATGTATTTTGAACACCAAACCCCAAAAGCTGTATATCATTTTAAAGCTTATTTTCTTATCTACATTTATATACAAGTGTTTTACTTCCGGGATTTACGATTGATATGTCCTTGTAGCCAATGAGGAAAGCTTTCGAACAAGGGGTGGGACAATGGTGTCCTGTCTTATGTTGGGCCTGGACAATTGTGCGTAATGGCAGCCAAAAGACGCTCTCGAAGCTGCAATGAATTTACACTCATAAAAAAATAACTTTGACATTTAAAAAAGAAAAACACACATAGATTATTAACTTATAAGTACCAATAATAAAAAATATTGTTTTTATGATGATTAAATGTAAGTAAAGATATTTGGCACAATTTGGCACACTTGTGCCAAATTGTGCCAAATGTGCACTACTTGATGAAAAGGAGAAACTGCATAAAAACTATAAAACTTAGAAGTCTGAAACTTTAGACAGTTGTTGACAACAACACAATGAACAGAGGGTTGGAATATTGTGAACTTATAATGAAGTATGCCTTTTTTAGGGCCTTTAGAAATTGAAAATGGTAGGCGAGGCTAAAAAAATTATTTTAGTGTTTTTTTACATAAACTAGAAGGCTCTAGCTTTAAAATGATGCATCACACAAGCATGTGAGATGTAAGATGTGTTTTTAAATGAGCAAAGACATTTGGGTATGCCAAACTTTTGTGCACAAGCCAAAATGAGGCGGGTGTTAAGAGGTTAAAGAAATCATGATGCAATACATTAATTGTGTCTGCCATAAAGCCTATGTGGCATTAAATGGCATTGCTCCTTCTTGGTTATTGGATCTTTTCCAGCCCCTTGTCCCTCTCTCGTCAGCATCTTCTGGTTGTCCCTGGGACCAGACTGAAGACCAGAGCACACAGGGCCTTTTCCGAGGTCGGTCCTCAGCTGTACGCTTGCACTTCAGAATAGCACAGTAACTCCAGCACTTAAAATCTCTCTTGAAGACGCATCTTTTCACGCTGGCTTTAGACACTTAGAGATTTATCATGGTTCTTGAATTTTATTGTTTTTATTTCTTTTGTATTTTGAAATATTTTTAATCTTCATCTTTTATGGACTTTATTGTGCAGCACTGTGGTTGTGTTTAAATGTGCTATTTAAATACCTTTGATTTGATTTTACTCTGACATCCATGGGAATAATTATTATACGTTTCAAACAAAAGGAGAAGAAATCTGAATATCTAATGAGAAGCTGAGTCGCCGCTCATATCAGCAGATCACATTAGTGAGTAGGTGCATATCACAGTTTAAGAAAATAGATGAATGGACCGTGATTCAACATTGTCCCGCGCCAAAAAAACAACCTGGAGTTGTTTTTAAGGAAAGGGGAATTTATTTATTAAGCACCATTCATGCAGAAGTAACCCAGAGTACTTAAAAACCCCAGATTGGACATTGGATAAAAAACGAGACATAGATAGATCCATCCACGCTAATATCAGGTGTTTCTTGCACAAACATCCGCCCCTTCAGTCTCAAAGCTCCTGTCTCAATCCTGTAATAGTATGATGTCTCTGTACCGCTGTGACATCACACACAAAAGTGAAAGTATCTGATATAAAACTAAAACCTACACTTTCCCCCTGCATTCATTTTTCCATATATTTTTCCATTGATGAGAACAGTTTGCTGGCTTTTAAAAATGAATGCCTATAAATAAGTTTTGGCAATAAATCACAGTGGGTTTGTACCGGGGCAAAATGAGGTCAGTTGGAGCAATGGAGAAAGCTAATTACTAGAATGTGAATATACTTTTATTTGTGTAAATGAGAAGAGAAGACAATACCTGACAATATGATCAGAGTCTGATCTGAATGCTCGGATCGGAAACTTTATTGATAAGTTCATGAAACGCACTGAGGACTCTTCATTATGAATGTTTTAACTTCTCACAGAGCAGTGTTAGTTCTGAACTCTGGAGGCAATGGAGAAACTGTCTTTACAGAATTTAGTAAATATTGTATGTTTGTGTGTTTTTTATGTTTGTGTGTTTTTTTGTCTGTATTTTTCTTGTCTGTTGTTGTGTTATATGGACTCTTCATGTCTCTGAAGGAAATAATACAGTAAAACTTACCTGTTATAAGGAGATTTTTAACATTACACACATTACAAACAGTCATATTCCCCCAGATTTAATGTTCAAATCAAACGGACTAAAATTGTAGAACCATAAGTGTTAAAGCTGCTTCTTATTATTTACCTGTGTCATCACGATCCAACCCGACAGAACAATATGGATGATTTCATAACGGCACATCTGAATCCAACGTGTTCCTGTGTCTGTAATTGTCAGGTTTTGATTCAGGATTTAGTAAAGCAATCAGCAACATGCAGCAGAAACAAGCCGGATTTAATTTAGATAACAGGCCTGTAGTTTTTATGCAGCGTTTAAAAGACAAAAGACTACATAAACGTGCTTGTGTGTCTCCCTTTATAAGCCGGCCTGCCCTCTCCTCGGCTTCAGAACAGCTGCGCACAACAGAAAATATCCTGCAAATTAAATACAGGAACAAAGAGCTTGTCCAAACATCGCAAACCAATAAAGTGGAGATTTAGAGGAAGGGGCTGCTAATTCCTGCTCGCCTTTTTTGTAATTTATTTTCCTCCTCGGCCACATGACTCCCACATCTTTGCTGAGAGCCTGCTTTTAGAATGTTAAATAAGTTGTATTGTGAGCTGTTGCTTTCAGGAATGAAATGTGCCGGCCTGTGTGTGGTTTTGAAAGTGAATGGAGAAATGGCGAAAATGCAGGAAAGATAAGAGGAGATGGAATGTGGCGGATAGTGGCTCATTTAGTAGAAGCCGTTTGTGTCCGATACCGAAGTGGAGATGAGATTGCACCTGAACATGTCTGTATTCGTATTTATTACATTACTTTATTGTAGAAATATCTTGATTCTCAGGTGTTTTCATGAACCGAAAGATGGTGGCAAACGTCTGTGTGTGGTCATTTCAGGCTTTAAAGTCATCCGTGGGTTTTTTAGGGATGTCTGGCCTTATTTTCTCAAGAACATTTTGTTTACTCCAAAGCAAGGGCGCCTCTTGTTATGATATTCGTTTCTAAAAGGTCTTCTTATTCCTTCACATGAGTCAGTTTGGCAGAAAAGCAACTCTGAGCTTTTTTGAGAGACGCACTTTTCTCTCAGCAATAACAACACATTCTACTGTTACATTACAGTATCTACAATTAGTCTCAATAACTCACTTTGACGGACTGCTTCTGCAATAAACAATAATATTGAATTAATTGTATTTATTTTTGTTTATTTGGATGGGACAGTGTATTCTAATAGACAGCAGTAACTGTAAATACACCACATCATAGCTTTTTTTTAGATTTTTGTTTGTAAATTCCATCTGGAGTCCCAAAGTCACACTCACAAAAACCCAGTCATTCACCCTGAACTATTGTACATGTGTTTAGTGGTAGGGGAAACCGTAGCACCCAGAGAAAACCTATACACAGACACGGGGAGAACATGCAATCTCCAGAGTACAATACAGCAGGATAATCTGAATGTATACAATTTCTTAAAAAGTATGCACTATGGAAATAATCTATAGAAGTAAGTCGTATTTAGTCATTCTGAACTGCTAAAACCTCAAACCTTTCCCCAAAGATTGCACATTTTTCTCAAAAGTTAAATATTGAGTCCCCTACGGTTTTCTCTATCAGTTAGTTCAGTTTTTTATCAGTTTATTTCAAACATGCACAAGCTATATAAACAATTATTCATAGAAAAATAATAAAGAACAAAACAAAAACCTGTACATGGTATAAAATGGGATTGGATGAAGCAAAAATCTTATAATAATCCAATCCCTTCCCGGCCATTCAGACACACACTACCATACGATACATACAAAAAAGAAGCAATACCCTACAGTACCCTTCAACAAGACACATGACAGCGATATGACACACACACACAAACACACACATATTAACACTGATGGCAAGAGACAAGACTAGACCAAGACACATACACACACACAGTCGATAGTAGTAATTATTGTGACTGATTTATCTACATTATCCGTCTCCATATTTCTCCTTCACTGTGGACACCTCCTGAGCATTCCTCTTGAGTTTCATATAAAAACCATGTTGGACATATGTATCGTTGAAGATTCTCCTCCTGGTTTACCCTGTGATAGTTGCCCCCTTCTGTGTGAGCAGGCAGACGGGGCCTCTGGAGTTTTGCCCTCAGTGGATTCTTGCACAAGTAGCTGTTTTTGTGCATGTCTTTTCCAGTTGGCCCCAGGCTACATCCCTATACCATAAAACCCAGTGCACACTTACAGATGTCAGTCAGTGCGCAGAAAGTGCTGTGAACATTTGTACCTGCCGGCGAGTCTGCTTCAAAGCAAATAAGAGTAATGTCAGTGTGTGCAGACACAAAAAAAAAGTGAGATACAATATTTTAGCTGCCTGGGTGTTTTGACTGAAAAGCTAAACTCAAATGCATTTGATTTGACTTTCATTATTCAGTTATTGGCGTCTTGTGATGGATTGTGGATCTCCTCCCTTTTAGAACTCGTTTCTCAGGATTCTAGCCCAAACTTGTGTGGGACGTATGCAAAGCAAGATGTGTTGACAATACGGTCGTAATATGAGTGCATGACTGGTCCAATAAAAAAAATACTCCCCTCAGCATTGACACACATCTGGAACATAGCGTTGAGCCAAGAGCCGACTTTTGGACCAGGCTTTAAACCGTTTTTGAGAGGAAAAAAAGCGTTGTAAGAATTCATTGGATTATTCTGTTTCCGGGCACACCCCCACCACCAAGGAGTCAGATTACAAGCATGTCAGCGCACGTGCTCATGGACCCTTTTGAGCAGGGATCTGTCCCCACTGATCCTAGCAGCCTACCCACTACAAACCAGTATTCAGGGAAATTCCTTGGTCACTATGGCTTCCAGCAGCACTCTGGACAGTCTATAAGAACACTTTAGTACCAGCTCGGCCTGGATAGAACGAGAGCATATACCCAGTACCAGTTAAACAGGACCAGTAGAAATGCTCCCAATTGGGGTAGAGTAGAGGCGAGTAGGGCCAAGTAGGGCCAGTGGAAACAGGGTTTTAGACAGACTAAAATGCTGTTGAGATATAATTTAAACAAGGAATCACCGATGGATAGCACTTTTCAAGGTACCCAAAGCACTTAACATTGAAATATTGATTCCTTGCACACTGGCCACCACCAATTACTCACTCACGCAGGAGAAAACTAAATTATGTATATATTAGGTGTTCCATAAAGACAGATTTCCATGGTCTGTACCTGCAGCCCTACGGTCGCCTTCTGCTCCCGAACTGCAGATTATGGCACTAATTAATCGCTCCAAGAAGTCTCCTGCCGCGCGGAGACACCAAGACAAGCGATGGCTGCTTTTTAATGAGAAGCTTTTAACTTGGGTCCACAGGGCAGCGTTGTTGTCGGCTACAAAGAGGTTTCATTTTAAAAGCTGTTATTGCAAAGACGGAAGGTGTAAGATGAGAAGATGTATTGAAATGAAGTAGAATGTGTTTGTTCCACAGGATTCATCTACACCGGGGATGTTGTTCACCGGATGCTCACGGCCACTCAGTACATCGCGCCTCTGATGGCCAACTTCGACCCCAGTGTCTCCAGGAACTCCACCGTCATCTACTTCGACAACGGTAACACCTCAAAATGCACCCATGCCATGCACATACCATCTTGTTTGAGTATACTGACATTTATATGTAGTTGTGGCACAGAATTCCTTATATGGCGCTAATGTAGCTGGTGAGAAAGTTCAGCCAGCTACAGCTCTGTCAAATCAAATCAATATCGTGGTCATTATTTTAAGCATACCTGACATACATTGTAATTTAAGGTGTTAACAATAGGCATTCCTGAAGTGTGTGCCATAAGCTTACACACTTATACATAACAATGATTATACCCAATTTTAGTCTCAAGTAAAATTACAGTTTTGGCTCTGAATAACTGTTATAAAAGCTCATAGACTAGCCTCGTCAGCCAGACCTTTGTTATCAGCATTGTAAATTGAGGCGGAAAATTAGTATTTTCATCATTCTTTCAGGCAATATTAATCAGATGACCCAGTTCACTTCCGCTTAACAGTCAGCCTCGTTCCAATGTGTTGTTTTATCAGAGCCGTCTCCCAGGACTATCATTCATCATGCCCGTCACATGACCGGCCCCTGAGCTGCCAAAGTGCCCCGTGTTTCTGAGGCTCGTAGAGTGACAGAAGTCGATTCAGGGCGGCTTGCTCTGCAGCGCACTGTCCATCCGTCTCTGTCCTGCCAATACCACACCCACATCGCACACATCCATTCTGTAGGTGCTGTGCAGTGGACGGGGCCTTTTGTGTTGATTAGAAAAGACCACATTGTTTCCTGTCATGCTGTAAGTCTAACATTATCATTTTGTGTCTGACTTTGGCCAGCAAGCAAAATGACACGCTGCTTTATGACCCGATGAGAGCAATTATCAAGGCTGCGCGAGTGAAGTCAAAAATTTTACATTTAATTTGAAATTAAGTGACAATGATGGCGACAGTTTCACACTTTACAGCCGCAGCCGCCTCACTGTGGCACCTGTATTTCCATGGGGTTCCCGCCCCAGTTTAGCTTCAAAGGTCTGTCAGGATCTGGCTCTCACACGCTGATGCTGGATGATATAGATTCATTACGTCAAAGTGACATATCGAAAACCTTTGTTATAATTTTGATGATTATGGGTTTTTATTTTTATTTGGGGTTTTTACAAGGTGTGTGCCATAATTATATATATATATTGTAACAAGTAGGTGTTTTACTGCAAATGGCAAATAAATGAATCTGAAGTAAAGGCTTGATGTCTTTTGATGTGTTACAAAAAAGTTACAAAAAACTCTATATGGGGTGGGAAAATCTCGATTTATGTTTTATCCCAGATTGCCCAGTCTTATATACAAGGCACATTTATACTGCACAGTTACAACACAAGAAAAGAAACAATAAAATTACAGTAGCCATTCAAATCATATATAATCACAGCACATTAAAAAGAGTGAATATAAACTGGTTCTAATGGTAAAACCTGCTACTGTCTCAAAAGCTCCACACCACAAGCTTTTCACCAGCGTAAAATTCTTCTGGAACAAAATATCAGCAAACACTAAAAGTCTATATTACAGAGCGGCTGCTGCAGACAGTCTTTCCACACTTCTCTCTGCGTTGTTTAAGCTAAACCATATAGAATGGATCTACCACAGACTGGAGGGTGGTCTATGGCTTTGCTTTGTTTGTTTTAGTGCAGACAAAAAATAATCTGTTTCTATGCCTCACCATCTTACTTGGACATTTAAGTCGGGGAACCCCAGATAGCAACATTAGGCGTTCTTATTTTAACGCAATAAAACCTGGTATTAAAGCAGCAACAATTTAACGCTCTGCTAAATCTTATCCTTATTGCACAGCGCAGCAATGCCACCGTTACTCATTTTATTTTATATTGTACGTCTCCTTCAAGATTAAGTGTCATTTTTACAGGGCTTCCAATCTTCAGTGTTAAAATTCAGATTCAGATTCAGATTCAGTTTATTTGCCATTTGCAGTAAAAAAACCACATTGGAATACATTAGCGAAAAGTCTCCAGTGTGCACACACAAATACAGACATAAAACAACATTAAAAGACAAAAATAAAACAAATAAAACAGTAAACAAATGTCACTGTGAAATCGATCGACTAAAACAGTTCAAAACAAGTGCAAATCATTAAAGTGCTCTGTTCACACTGATAACAGCTTGTGGATAAAAACTGTTAGCGTAACGAGATGTCCTGCATCTCAGAGAGCGATATCTTCTGCCAGAGGGAAGAAGCTGGAACATGGCTTTCCCAGGGTGGCCAGAAGAGTCATTAACAATCCTAAGAGCTTTGTTTAAAAGTCTGGATTTATAAAGAACCTCCAGAACAGGAAGTTCACAGCCCACGGTCCTCTTTGCAGAGCGGAGCACCTTGTTTAAAGCTCTCTTTTCTTTATCTGTGATGTTTCCAAACCACACAGACACAGAACCAACAAGTAAACTCTCAATGGTGCAGCGATAAAAGTTAAGCAGAATCTTAGAGTTAGTGGTAAATTCTCTAAGTTTACGCAGAAAGTAGAGACGCTGACGAGCTTTCTTAACGACTCGGTCAGTGTTTTTAACCCATTTCAGGTCGTTAGACAGAGTTAAACCCAGAAACTTGCACTCCTCTACGATCTGCACCTGGGAGTTGTCGATTACGACAGGCAAATGAGAACTATTGCGACTGAAGTCGTAGACCAGTTCACATGTTTTCGATGCGTTCAACTGGAGGTTGTTAGTTTTACTCCACTGAACCACATTTTGTATCTCTGCTCTATAAGAGGATTCATCGTTGTCACTGATGAGACCGATGATGGTGGTGTCATCAGCATATTTAATGATCAAGTTTGAGTCAGAGGAGGACACACAATCGTGAGTGTACAAAGTAAAAAGCAAAGGACTCAAAATACATCCCTGAGGAGAACCAGTGCTCACAGAAACAACATCAGAAAAACAGTCATTGATTTTCACTCTCTGAGATCTGTCAGTTAAAAAGCTAAAAATCCATTTACACATGGCAACACTTAAACCGAGAGACATGAGCTTTTCAATCAGTTTACTTGGGACAAGGCAGTTAAAAAATGCATAGTCTGTACTCAACAGCATGGAGTAGCTCTGTGATTTATGGCAGTATGTCTGTACAAAGTGACGGCTCGCATGCTCCAAAGTTCCTCGCCGGACAGGAGGTAAATCTCCACATCCCTCTAACCCTCTGAGTCTGGGGTGGGAGAGCTGTGCTGGGGGCAACACATGGATGAGTTGTGTTAACAAACCTTAATGCCCTGGATCTCGGCCAAATGACTGTAGCTCTAAGGGCTCAATAGGTTCCCTCAGGTCCACAGTAAATCTGCAAAGTGGGAAGAGAAATGCGCTGAGCCAGGAGTGAAGTGTCTCCGGGGACAATAGTGTTCATAAAGTTGTCTTAAATTGGCTTAAAAACACGCTGCCTCAAATCCGACACAATTCACTTTGCTTTTTTAAGACGTATCCGTTTTCAACATAAATAATTTTAATTTAATCACAAACTAATAAAATATTGAAATATTTTCCCTCTAATTAGTAGTTAGTGGTTCATTGTTTATTGAAC
This sequence comes from Knipowitschia caucasica, assembly GCA_964034765.1. Taxonomy (NCBI): domain Eukaryota; kingdom Metazoa; phylum Chordata; class Actinopteri; order Gobiiformes; family Gobiidae; genus Knipowitschia; species Knipowitschia caucasica. The sequence continues at coordinate 22,563,434 of OZ035843.1, forward strand.
CTTACATTACCTTAAACATGCTGAGGAGAGGTTTTGTGACTCAGATCATTCTGGAACAGTGGTAGGGAAACTCCGGCCCGTGGGCTCTCGTCACTGTGTAACAAGTCGTCTCTATGAAGATGTTCTCCAGGGGCACCATTGGAGCTTTGTTTTGGTCAAAAGCATAAGAGGCTCCTATATTCAAGTAGCTTTCAGGTCTAATCTAATCCAAAGAATAGTCTGCACAACATCTGTCTTGATATTTGTTTGTAAACACATGAAAAAAGCATAATATTAATGATTATTAATCTTATAATCTGCCTCTCACTTAACTAACGCATGTATTTATCCAAGAAAGCTATCAAAGACACAAACACTGACCAAAGAGTATATATCTTTGTCCTAACTTCTGACAGTAATTAATTGAGAAACACATATTGATAGCGAATTTGATGTCACAGTGAGGAGAGAAGAAATATCAACATTAAATAAAGTAATCTTTATTGTATGAATAAAGATCACTTACATAATTAATTAGAATGAGCTTCAAATGTTTTAAAATGATTCAGATCAAAACTTCTCAGAGAATCTCACATTTTGTTTTATCTCATTTGGAAATATATTTCTTTTAGTATCGTAATGCCTGATTTGTGATACTTTTGACAACCCTAGCATCCAACAACCACTATGCAATTTGAAACTTTCTTTATGAAAACAAAAGTCAAACAGCCATCACCAAATGAAAGTGTTTTCTTCCAATAACTTGTTGTTTTCTCCGCTCGCATCAACACTTCCACCGTTACCTTAAGCCGCGCAGTGTAATTTGTTTTCCTCACAGTCAGTGTCATTACTATCTCTGCTGAAGTGTTTCTGTATCTGATCCTTGGTGCGCTGCTGTCAGTCCCCTCACACCCACTGGAAATGTGACATCATCTTCCAAAAAGAGAACAAGTTACTTTGAAAATTCAACACACACACACACACATCCAGTTTAAGTAATTTAATACCTCACCCAGCACTTAGATGGGGCAACACGGTGGTGGAGTGGATAGGTCCTGGGCTTTTCTAAGTGGAGTTTGCATGTTCTCCCCGTGTCTGCATAAATATCCTCCCGGTGCTCCGGTTTCCCCTACCACTAAAAACATGCACAATAGGTCTGAACGTAACGAGTGAGTGAATGGATGGTGTTTGGTCAGAGGTTTTGATGCACCAGTGTGTTCTCGTCTAGCTTCGGTCAATCTGAACATTGTAAAGCGCTTTGGGTGACCTTGCTTTGTAAAAATGCGCTATATATATAAATATGACGTACTTAAATGAGTGTTTGTGTTTGGTTTTAGGCACTGCTCTGGTGGTGCAGTGGGATCACGTTCATCTACAGGACAACTACCACCTGGGCAGCTTCACGTTCCAGGCCACGCTGCACAACACCGGCCGCATCATATTTGCATATAAACAGGTATTTTTGCTTTGTATTTGAGGCTAACGTCTGCGAGGTTTTCATAATTGTTACGTCAGCTCGTGTCAAGGGAAGGCTCCGAGTTCTTTTGTTTCCTACTTTCAAAGCCAGTGGAGAAATTCAGGCTGATCGTTTTAGCTTGTAAACTGGACTAATAAAGATCTTTGATAACACCGTCCGTCCACTTTCTTTTAGCTTTGCCTGGGGCTTACACTTGTTCATCTGATTCACCTTAAAGCTGGGGTTTCCTACAGTTTTTGTTTCATATAAAATCCATGTTTTTTGTCTTGACAGAAAGAGACAAAAAAAGTACACATTTTGTGAACAAATGCTGTAGAAAACAAGTTATATTTTGTGTAAGAAAGAGCCCTGTGAGTCACTAATTCACACTTTGGGCTGAAAGCTGATTGACTGAGTGAGAGCTATCCTCACTTTTTCACTTTTCCGTCTGAAAAAGTTGATCTGAAGATATGACAAAAGCCAAAGAATACATGCCTGTTAAAACTAGTGAGAGAACAGATTAAAACAGATTCAAAAAGGAAAATTTGTCTTAAAAATGTATTTTTTCTAATTAGTACACAGGGTTATACACCTAACTTGTCTTTCAGCAGAGAAACAACAAAAAACAATAGAACCAAACTGTTTTTTTTTGGGTGAGGAACTATTTAGATAGATTCATTACATAGTTATATTTTTTGTTTGGCCTCAAGTGAACCAGAATTGGCCCAGCTAAAGTGAACCAGACCAACAAGTGTGAAGTAGCCCTGGACTTCCCTGGACTTCCTTGGACTTCCTTATCCACATCCACATTGTCCGTCTGGGTGAAGCTTTGATAGCTGCACCTCAGAATCCTTTTAATCATTCTATTAGATTCATTTTCATCATTCTATTCTTGTATCATATGTTTTTTACACAAATGAGAACTAGCATAATTGCCTGCCACTGACTGCTGTGTGCGTCGAATGCAAATGCTATCATTCCCATTCACTCTGCACACTGTACGAACGAAACAGAAATAAATTGCTTGGTTGAATCTTCATCTTCCCCTATTTCCCAGACTGAGCGGCAGAGCTGTGGTCACGGTAATTGATTTCTGCACATTGCTTTTTCAGATTCCCATCGAGGTGTCTCAGATCAGCTCCGTCAATCACCCGGTGAAGGTGGGCCTGTCTGACGCCTTTGTGGTGGTGCACAAGATTCAGCAGATTCCCAGTAAGTGTCACCTCAGCATGTTCTTGTATGTGTTAGTGAAGAGGAAGGACTCACTGGGAAAGCGGCTAATTATTATTATTTTCCTGCAGAAATATTTCACACATACATGTTATAGTGAAAAATGGAACTTGGAAGGTTAAAGAACATGATTTGTGTTAATTTTGATATGATTTTTATTGTTACAGATTTTTGTATTTCATTTTGGTTTCTGCCCTAGACCTGTGTGTGTTTACGTTTAAATTTGAAAGTCTAAAATGGCTACTCTTATTTAAGGAAGTTTCCAAAATTCATTCAGAGACAATACTTTTGTTTTAAAAGACAGAAAACAGTCAAGGATTTTGAAAAGTTTGAAACAGAGAATTTAGACAGAAGGGCGAAGGAGCGTGTTTGTGCCTGAAGTTCCTTATATTAGCATGGATGAAGCTAAAAACAAGTCCAAGTATGTTGTAACATGGTTGAAAGGTAAAAAAATACATGTGATATATATTTCAAACCACACAAAATTGAACTTCCAGTATGTAATAAAATCCATCTAACTAGTTCCTCGATCTCAAAACAGTTGGGTTTTATCACAAGCATTTATTTTTTGGCGTCACTCATTTAGATCAGCTTTTTCTGACAGAAAAGTGTAAAAGAGAGGACTACCTTCACTCAGCTCTGAGATCGTCCCACAGTGGGGAAATGTCAGTGTTGCATCACCAGTTGCAGAACAGTAGGGATGAGGATCACACAACACAAAAACAAATATAATCTATACATTTCGCTTAATGAACAGGATAAAGTTTCAAATAGGTATGCATGAGATTTTTTTTGTTTTTTGATGAAGATTGCTTGAAACTGCTTGAAATGCTTGAAACTGCTTGAAATGTGTTCAGAAAATGTTACTTTTATACTTTCCAACTTTAGAACAAAGACACATATAAGTCAGGTACCCCAGCTTTAAATGCATAACCAGCACAAAAACAAAGTGGTCTGTAATCTCAGGCTCTCGTCCCTGTTTCGTTTCCCCGAGAACCTCATCTGTTTTGCTTTAGCCCGGTCTGTCAGCACCTCCTCCCCCACATCGCTGCTCATCACCTGGGGAGAGTGGGCAGAGTTGTGGGCACCCCTCCAGAACTCCTCTCTCCAAACTCGCTACAGACTCACAAAGAGCTGCAATTTGAGCTATTAAATGAAAAGCAAATTCGAGTAACTTCGAGACACTTCACTCTCGCTCTTTTCCTGCAGCCCTGTTACAGTAATGAGGTGTCAGAAGTGATTTATTCTCTAATTTAGATAGCGTGTCTGTAACATGGGGAAGCATTTATTTGTCAGATTTAATATTGAACAAATGTAAGGAAGGGGCTACACTGTTTTTTGTTAAATTCTTGATTACGGTGACATTCCTCATCATCCTATTGTAAGTCTGTTTTTAGGACGTCATCAAACACATTGTATTAATTGTATTACATTGTTTTGAATATTTGCAGACTTTTCAAACATTCAATCTTTCACACGTTTTATGAGACTTGTTCTTTTTAGCCCAGCTTGACTCAAACTCTATAAAGCTGAGTTCTTTGATGACACAGTGTGATGAAATCGGCGTGTCCTGCTGCAGCTCGTGCGGTGATGAAATCTGGATGGAGACATATTGTCAATGTTGAAAGTCTGACAGTGTCTGAAATAGATTTAAAAGTTATTTTATGTCTTAAGTTAGTCGCCGTATGAATCCATTCTAAATAGAAGTGATCTCCCCAGACACAACACCTAGGTAAAGAAAAAATACACTATCCACTACACCCTGGCTGAGTGGTTAGCACAGTTGTTTCTCAGCCACATAGTCCTCGATGCGAACATGATATTTTGAGTAGAGTTTGCATGTTCTCCCCCGGTTTCTCCTACCACCAAAACTTGTACAATAGGTGAAATCCTTCAGCTCTGGCCCTAACCAAGCCTGGTATCATTAGGGTCCTGGGTCCTGGGCGCTGTACTATGGCTGCTCAGGATGGGTCAAATGCTGAAATGCAGAAATTTCCTTACGATAATAAAATACCACATGGTTGACATGGGATAAGGGCCACACGTATACTGAATAGTAACACACATATACACATGCAGGCACCATTGGCCTGAAGAAGCCTGTTGGGCCAAAACCTTGCTATTTCATACTATTTGCAAGGATTTATCAGCTGGCACAGTTCCCGTTCATCCGACACACCCAGTTGCCTTGATGTGTGAAATTCCTTGTTCTTCTGAAAAAAAAAATTAAATGAAAATACCTCCCCATGTAATAAAGAACTAAAATCAAGATGAGTTCTATCAGGTTTTGCAGTGTGAAGCTCATTTCAGAGCAGATTTACGGCCATCAACGTGTCTCAGAGCAAATATCAGAGGTTTCATCACTGTGGCGATTCCTGCAGTGATGCAAGCGGCCCATAATGGAGAGGTAATGGTTGAAAGAGAAGAGATAACCTTTAGAAAGAGCCTGGATCAGCAGTTTGGCTCTACATACAGGATGGTTTAGTGCTTTATCTCTCCAAAGGAAGTCTTTCACATTTCATTATCACATCATTCCTTTTATGGAATGGGTCGAGTTATTTTTTATTTCTATGTTATTTTGCTGTATCCATTAAAGTTTTTTGTCCACTTGGAAGAATTTAAATGAAGTATTGTTCTCTAGAGAATGGCACAGTTTTATTAAGACAGTTTTAATATTATGTTAATTTTTGATGTTTTGTTTTTCACACCGGGCCCAATCTGCAAACTCCATTTTTGCACTGGGTTTATTTATCTTTCACATGAATAATAATAATAACGCATAATACTTACTCCTACCTAATGACACTTCGCTCCACAGTCGATCCTGGTCTTCCCAGAGGTCTCCCATCACAGTAAAGCCAGACCCTGCCCTTATTAGTGTCTATGGTCTAGCAGTATCATGCTTTTTAGCTGTTTCAAGGTGATGTCTCAGTAATGCATATTTCTGACCAAGGGACACTGTACTTGGATGTAGAGTAAGTCATTTTCAATACTAATACTTAAAAATAGTATAGAATATTTAAAACAGTCCCTGCTATTAACATACCACTAGTTAGTTTGAACTAATTTAGGAGGAAAGCAGTTCATCCAATGACAAGGAGCCTCAAGGATTTGAATAATAATAATAATAATGCATCGGTTTTATATAGCGCTTTTTTGGACACTCAAAGACGCTTCACATGTGTCATTATTCATTCACTCCATACACGGTGGTGATAAACTACTACTGTAGCCACAGCTGCCCTGGGGCACACTGACAGAAGCGAGGCAACCAGTATGCGCCATCGGCCCCTCCGACCACCACCAGCCATTCACCCACACACCAGACTCATTCTAGGCAATGGGGGTGAAGTGTCTTGCCTAAGGACACAACGGCAGTTTGGCACTTTACAGCCGCAGCCGCCCCACTGTGGCTGGTGTTCCCAGAGGTTAAGTGTCTTGCCAAGGACACAACGACAGTAGTCAGTGGGAGTCGATGGTGAAAGTCTTGAGCAGGGCTTGAACCCACGACCTTCTGGCTCAAAGGCCAACACTCTACCAACTGAGCTACTGCCGCCTGAATCAATTTAGTCCAATCAGGAGGCAGCGACAGAAGGGTCTAACCATTGTGAGACGCCAAACACTCCAACCATCCCCAACTGCTTTCACTTATTATATTCTTATTATATATTATCCACCTATATCGCATATTTTTTGTTTTTGTTTTGGAGAAACCGGAGCACCCGGAGGAAACCTATATACATGTAGATACAGGGAGAACATCAAAACACACCGAAAGACCCGGTCTGGAGGGGGATCCTTTTGTTGGGCGAGATGGTGGCTGAGTGGATAGCGCTCTTGCGGGTCTAAGGTTTCTTCCAGATACTAAAAAACTGCCGTAGGTATGAATGTCATGAGTGAGTGAATGGATGGTGTTTGGTCAGAGGCTTTGATGCTCCAGTGTGCTCGGCGTCTCGCTTCCACCATCGTGTGTGGAGAGAGTGGAACAATCTCTGAACATTGTCAAGTGCTTTGGGTGACCTTGGTCTGTATAAATGCGTTATATTAATAAAGATTACTGCTTACTTCTTGCTGTGAATCTATAACGCTAAGTGCCCATTGACCGTTTTTTATCCTAGCCACCCATGTTCCTGTTTACATTCCTTCGTGTTTTGACGGTGTTTCGCATCTAACGGAGCTCTGTGTTGCTTCCATGGCAGCGAGAGGCACTGGGACCCGCTGGGAAGGAGGATGAGGACTTTTTGAGAGTGTGTGCTGGACATTACTGAGAGAGAGATGTGTCTTTCCGGTGGTCGGGTTTAATTAAGAGATCAGGAACAAGCGTGTGTGAAGACTCAGACTTCCCCAGACACATGTATCCGCTCCCGTCACTTATTCAATACCACCTCTGTGTCATTAGAGCTGCTCTGCCAGAGTGGATTAAAGTCCAGTCCCAAAGGAAAGTAATTTATCTACAGCTGACACATGAAATTATCTTTTATCTAAATAACAATCTAGTTCCGAAGGCGTTTTTAAAATAATAATACAAAAATAACAGTAGCGTTAGCATTAGCACCTGTGTTGTTAAGATAAAATACAGTAAGAAAAGGTAAGATAAGACTTTATTCATCCCACAGTGGAGAAATTTCAATGTCAATGGTTCATATCCGCTGCAGCTCAAAGCCAACACTTCAATGCCCAGGCTCTCTCTGCTTCCTCTCTGCTGTGTCCCGGGGCAGAGCAGGATGGGAGACCTGACCCTCTCCTGAACTCCCCCTGTGTCATTAGGCACCTGATCGCTCCTGCGCTGGAGGAGAGAGGAAATGGTTCACCAGGGGAGGCTCGAGGGGGAGAGGAAGGTGCTCTTTACACTTTGATCACTCGCCCCGGTGCTAATGAACACAAGCAGCTCCGCGAGGGAACAACATCCGTCCAGAGAAACACTTGGCAGCGTTTGGGAGGGAACCAGGAACAGTAGCAGGAGATTTTAATATGCGCCTATAAAGTCCGGTCTTTTTTACTTTTCATGTGATTTGACGACAGTGTAAAGGGCAAACCTGGAAGATTGGCAAAATGACTCGAATCTGTTTTCAGTTGATAAATGTATCCATATTTTTTTACTTTTATTTTGTTTTAATTTAATCTTATTTTATGCTTGTGAAACACTTTGGGCAGCCTGTGTTGTTATAAATGTGCCATACAAATAAAGCTGACGTTGACATTAATAATCAAGTTATATTTTGGCTGCTATGTTGTGTGTACGAGGTCAGGAGAGGTGAATATACACAGGAAATGTGAGGAATTTAAAGCAACAAGTTTCTTCAATTCCATGACGTATTACTTCCATGTAGAGTTAGTGTAGTGTGAACACCGTACTAACTTTTAAACACTTTTAAACACTTTTAAACCTATTTCAATACTACAGCGACTATTTCTAAATGTGAAATGTCATTTTTAACTCCACATAATACTTTTATGGGGCTACAAGGTACAAGTTATTTACAAGTTCTTCTTATATACAGTAGTTTAAAAATAATAATAATAATAATTGCTTAAGAAGTGACACATTCTGTTTTCTGTATGTACTTTTTTTTTTTACTTTTGAAAAAATCTACAATTTTTTCAGTATTTGACTTTCAATACTTTTGATCACCCTATAGTTGCCATTTATTGCTTGTCTAAATAATTCATTTCTTTTGAGATTGATGAAGAATATATAAAAAATGGTGGAGACCTCTATTCAGTCGTGTAGTGTAGAAAAACAAACGTCAAACACAAGTTGACTAGATCCACATAATCTCATGAAAGCCACATTACGAGACTTTCTGCAGGTGGAAAAATCAGTGTAATAATTCCATGGAAAGAGATAAAGTTAAACACATATGTTGAAATTCTCCTTCCTCCCATACTGTGGAAGATTATTGCTAAAGGAACCACACTTCAATGAAAACGAGTTGTGTATATTACGTCGTATGCAGTGGCCTGAATGTGTCTTTACCATCTCAAATCATAACAGTGTCAAAGCACGCACTGCTATTCACAAGAGTTATGATCACATCTGTTCTATTCACCTGGCATTTACAAACGATGCGTGTGTCCTTTGCAGCTGTCAGTGTCGAGAAGAGAGCCTGCTCCACACTGACAGAAGCAGTCCACACAATGAGGCCTGATGATGTGCCTTATCAATGGCTCCATCTTTGTCCCACTGATGAATTGATGTTGCTGATGGCTCATTCTTGTTTGGATTGATATCACCTCCCCAGAGAAAGCACCACTGTCCCCTGCCAAATTGTGGACTGACACTGCACATGGAGACAAAGAGAGAAAGAAAGTGTTACTGAGGCACAATCTGACCTCAATTTACTCTTGCCTCTTTTTTTCAAGGACTTCCTGGTCTTGGAAAAGGACAATTTGTCAAGAAGTTTGTCAGATTCTTTAAAGATTTTTTTTCTCATAGATGTGAGGCGGCGGACCATCTACGAATACCATCGCGTGGAGCTGACCAAGACCAAGATCACCAATTCTTCAGCGGCCGAAATCCTGCCTCTGCCCAGTAAGATTTTTACCTGTTTTACTGTTTTACCTACAGATGGTCTTCCTACAGTTATGGCATGCATTTCTAATTATCATGCAGTGCGTAAAGAGCCTTTAAAACGCACAGGATCTGTTTCTCAGAAAGGCCAGTCTAATTGGCTTTCTAATCTTTTGTGACCTTTCTCTCTTTGCAGCGTGTCTCCAGTTCACCAGCTGCAGCTCGTGCATCTCTTCGCAAATCAACTTCAACTGTAGCTGGTGCCACAAACTCAACAGGTTGGTCACCCCAGAGTCATGTCATATTTAGATGCCATTTTCTAGTTTAAAAAATAGATTTATCAGATATACAGTAAGTCCTATTTTAAGGCAAAAATTATAACATATGCAAGACAGCCCTGTGCTTCAGAAGAACGCCCTCTACAGCTGTAGTTTACTACCATTGTGTGTGGAGTGAATAATAAATAATGCTGTGTCTCTGGGCAACATGAAAAGTTTGTCCATCGAGCGTATCTGTGTTTGAAATTTTGATAGCATGAAAAGCAAACAGGATTATTGGTGTTATTATAATATAACTGGACACAGCCTGGCATCATGGGATGACCAGTCAGGGGTGGGTCAGACTTGCATAGCGACCCCTGCTGATCGGGGGGAACATTGCATCTGCGTAGCCGACTCCAGGAGGGAGAAGTTTGCTGTTCCCACTAGAGCTGAAGATCTTGGTCAGGCTCAGGTTCGGGTTGGGTTTTGGCAGATTCCTCTCGGGTACTGGCCAGGCGTGATATTTTAGTCCCGATTACAGCTCTAAGTCTCAGGGCTCTTTGCTGAAGCTTTTATTACTTAGATACATTTACACATACATACATTCAGAGCAGAATCGAGCAGACACTATGTAATGTAAGACAGTTTAGCCCCAGAAGAGGAAGTTGTTTGATGAAATACTCTGAGGGCTGTACCAGATCAGTTAAATCCTGAGTGCTCCATCTGCAGCTTATATTAAAGTGTGCAATCTCTTGACATCGCAGAAGTTATGTTTTAAAGCCGTACGTGTGAATATCAATTACACCCCAAAAGGTTGGTGTAAGCGTTACATCTGACTTGCCTTTTACAGTCTACTTTCCGATAAAGACATAATGTTCTCCTTTCCCTCCTCTGGCCCGTGTTGTGAGAGTGCGGTCCTCTCATTAGGCTGCTTTCTAATTGGACTCCTAACTGTGTTAATATATGCGTGTTCGGTTACTTTGGCTTCAGCCGCTCTCTGAAACAGCAGAGAGCACTTTTAACATGCACTAATTAAAGCTGTGGTGGCCTGTTGGCTCCAAGGTTAATGGCGTCAGGGCGGCTGACATTTGCAAAGACTAGTCCTGGTCAACTTCTCTGACAGCGGAGCGATGAAGGGGTGAGAGGGCGCCGCGTTCTCATACTCAAATTATTGACTAAATCCGGGGCTAATGTGTTCAGCCGCCACTGAATCAGGTTAATAAAGCATGACCGTGATCCCACCGTGGACCCGGACTATATGTACTACACAGATTATTCAGCCGTGGACAGAAAGCAGGGATCCAGGGCATTAGTACACAGTAAGAAATGGGGTATTAATATTTCAGAGTAAAGTTGTTTTCACTCAGAGTATTTTCAACATTATGAAGAGTAATCAGTGGAGTTAAAAATGAGGGTAAAAATGTGCAGAAACACCCTGAAAAATGAGACTACAGAAGTTTGGCCCAATATTGAGAAGAATTAAGTCAATTTAACTGTAACCAAAGAGTAAATTTTGCACTGATTTAGAGTGGGACTCTCATTATAGTTAAATTCAACTCTATAGATTATAGAAGACACATGAACACTTCTGGTTTTACTGTGTACGTGCTCTTTCATTGAGGGGAGGCTTGCAGTGGCTCAAAATCAATTAAAAATATACAATTGATCTTTTGTCAGACTGATAGACCATTGGTAAAATATACTCAAAACAATAAATAAAAGTAGGGATTTAAATGCACATCATAGTAATTCCCATTCATTTCCATTAATAGTTATAAGCACTTTTACTGAGGCCTTGTTTTTAGAGATAGTGTCTTTGGCCCCAACTTGAAATTGAAGTGAGCTTGCAAATGCAGCTCAGTAAACATTCTAGAGTCCAGATGGTTTTCAGTTTGTAAATGAGCCAACGAATCAATACTTCCTCCAGAAAGTGAGAGTAATTATGACCACGGAGATAGTTCTTCTTTCGGATTGCCTAAAATGACAAATCTCATCCCATTTCTCATTAAAAGTCTTTTGGCTCATTCATTTTCATGGGGACTGGCAGAGAGAGAAGTACCTCAGAGGGAAGTCATCAACAAGCCGTCTATGGGGACAGGTTAGAAAAGTCCTGATGTAAAATGGCGTCTCATCCTGCTTCTCATTTCTCGGGTCGAGCGACAATGTGCGGAAAAGGAGTGAGGGGGATTAAGCAGAAGATTCTGTCTCGCCTGATCGGACTGATGAGGCTGAGGTATTTTTCTGAAAATAATAGGAAGAGGTTGATTGAAAAGGTGCAAAGATGGCCATTATATGAAGCTATTACCATAACAATATAGGAGAAATAGAGGTCTGGGGGTCTCTGATGGCAATGGCATGAAACTTATCGTATCCATGGAGACTTCTGACTAAATTACTGGTCTGATCACTGGAGAGTTGACGCTTTTCCCAATTAAATGTCAAGTATTTTATTCAACAGCTCATTCTGCCGACATGAATCAATCAATGCGAGGTACATCATTTTAGAAGCGATTACGATACTGCTCCTGTGTCACTCTGGGCTCTTGTGGTTCCTGGTTTTGAAGGGTAAAATTAACAAGTCTGCATCATAACATTAACCAATCATTTATACAAAATAGCTTGCAGAGGGCTTTGGTACGCAGTGAGTCCAGGGCGGTCTGAGCTGCTGTCATCAGCTTTAACACTAGCTCCACATTCAGTCTGAGTTTGGCGTCAGACTGAGGTGCTTTTGAGTCGTGTTGCTCAGACATGTTGAAATGTCCCAGGTGTAGATGTTTACTGTTATGGAAGCTGTTTGGCGAGTTCACCAAGTTGTTTTTTCCCATAAAAAAGCAACCGCCCTGCTACCGACATGATTACTCGTTTAAATTCCCATGACCCTGTAAACTGACAGTTATTAAACTCTTCATGCACTTCTGAATAAACTATAGAGGGATCAATGTTCAAACTAAATACACTAATGATAACATAAACCACAACAACACACAACACACACTATATTGTGAGGAGCTGGTTTAGGATGAAAACAGCTTTTGAATAAACAGCTGTTTACTTGTGTGGGTTATTGGATTAGAACAAATTGTCTCTGAAAGCCACTTGAACACTTCTGTTGCAGACAATTCATTTGGAAAGCATGTTCATAATTAGTTTTGTGTCTTCAACAAGTTTTAGTTCCTCAACTTTAAAAACACTGTAAAACAAAAACTGGTGATGTCACGCCCCTAGTGTTCTCTGGTCATGGTCCAGGGGGAACTAAACTTCTATCTTTTCACATATTAAACGTCATATCAATTAGCTGAATAAACTGGCTCACCGATTTCCTTTTTATAACATAAGGTCCATCACATTTGCACAGTGCACGTCGACCTCCTGCAGATTTTTATCTAGGTGTTTTTGGTGTTAAAAGCAAAATGTATGATTTTAGGGAGGCACCAAAAATTGGTGGGAATAGGAGGTAAAAGCACGAGAATACAGGATTACTCAAACATTATTGATCAGACATACAGGTAAGTGCAGGTGATTCAAATGTTTTGAGGCTTAAAATTATTGCTACTTTCAATTTGTTACGTGGGAGTTTGAGCCTTTTTTTGGGGTCCCTGTCTGAAAGGTTTGGGGCCTTCGAGGTTAAAGTATGTCCTCTTTCATATGAATAATTTCCTCACGTTTAAACTTCCCCAAACATTGCAATGCCAACTAATATGTATCCAACAATAATGAGATGTATGATGTGTAATTCATTAACAGATGCTTGTGTCTCTGGTAGATGCTCCAGCGGCTTTGACCGTCACCGGCAGGACTGGGTGGACAACAGCTGTCCGGACGAGGTCAGATAGACAATTTCTAGTATAATTAATTACATTACGACTCCCATTAAAAATATAATAATTGCCTAATGTCCATGTTGTAGACCAAGGACAAGATGTGTGACCTCCTGGACACCACCAGCCAGTACCCCTTCACTACGTCCAAAACCACTCGAAATAAAGACGGGGCGGCTTCCACCTCTTTCCTGCCCACAAGTGTCCCGACTGAGGGTAAGGGCTGGAGCAGGGCCACAACACAACACCACACAACACAACACCACATCACACAACCTCTTTTTAAACAGTGAAGGATGTCTGCCGCCAAAAAGATGCTAATGAAATGTGTCTACTGGGAACTCCTCTCACTCGTGTTGATGAGCAGCTTTTTACAAGACGGCTTTGGCTTGTGCAGACAAAGTACCAGCCATCTTTTTTTATAGAACACTTTTTCAAGCTGATTTGAAAAAGAAATCATGAAGCTTTTAGCTGAATCTTCGGTTGTTAGAAGAAGACACATAAATGATAATACAGGCGAACTGTTCATGGGGAGGGTAAACTTTGAGAACACGTTGTGTGTTCCTGTAGATGAATTACTTGACTCTGTCACCACCACTGTTTTGAATGTTCTGGATACAATTGCTCCTGTAAAGGTTAAAATAGTTACAAACAAGCAAAAAGCGCCATGGACTAAAGCAGACTCGGTCAGGGCACAGAAGAGAGAGTGCCGGAAGGCCGAGCGGAAGTGGCGAAAGTCAAATCTCAAAGTTGACCATGAGATCTTCAAAGATGCGTTGTGCAATTTTAACAGGGAACTACGTAGAACGAGGGAAATGTACTTTTCTGAAACTATTGAAGGCTGTAGCAACAATCTACGTGTTCTGTTTTCAACAGTAAATAGATTGACAAATCCCCCTGTTAAGATGCCATCAGAACTTACTTCCAAATCTAAATGTAATGAGTTTGCTCAGTTCTTTAATGACAAAGTCCAAGGTATCAAAAACGCCATCACCTCCACGATAGAAATAATAATCCAACCGCCAGTGAGGCTTTTTGGGCTGACGCACTTTACACCAGTACAAATTGAAACTGTCCAGGAGATAATCACTAGTCTGAGTTCCTCCACATGCAGCCTGGATGTATTACCTCCTAGATTTCTCAAGTCAGTTCTGAGCAGTCTTTTACCTTCACTTACACAAATAGTTAATATGTCTCTTGAATCTGGAACATTCCCAATGGCCTTGAAAACGGCGGTCATCAGGCCCCTCCTAAAAAAGAGGAGTCTGGAAGCCCTGGCACTCAAAAATTATCGGCCCATTTCAAATCTGCCTTTCATGGGAAAAATTCTAGAAAAAGTTGCCTATCAACAACTTACAGAATTTTTAATAATCAATAACGCTTATGATATGTTCCAGTCAGGGTTTAGACCCCACCACAGCACTGAGACCGCGCTAATAAAGGTAACAAATGACATCAAACTAAACACTGACGCAGGAAAAGTCTCAGTCCTTTTTCTGTTAGATTTCTCTGCTGCTTTTGACACTATTGATCATGGCATCCTCATTCCGAGACTTGAGGACTGGGTTGGTGTTGCTGGCACCGCCCTAAGCTGGTTTAGGTCCTATTTACAAGACAGAAAGTTTTTTGTGGAGATCGAAAACTGTACCTCAGACCACTTGGCCCTGACCTGCGGAGTGCCACAGGGGTCAATCCTGGGTCCTCTTCTGTTTAATATTTACATGTTGCCTCTAGGTCAGTTGATTCACAGTAATAATGTCTCTTATCACAATTACGCTGACGATACTCAGGTCTATGTGTCCCTGACAGCAGGAGAGCATGAACCAGTGGACTCGCTCCTTCACTGTGTCCAGCAAATCGGTGATTGGATGCAAAATAACTTTCTCCAACTAAACACCGACAAAACTGAAATAATTGTTTTCGGACCCCAGAAACAAAGAGAGAGCGTTATTTGTCACCTCCAGGCTCTCTCTCTACAACCCTCAAATCAGGTCAGAAATCTAGGAGTGATAATGGACTCAGACTTACATTTCAAAAGCCACATAAAATCTGTAACATCAGCAGCTTATTACCACCTAAAAAACATTGCTAAAATTAAAAACATAGTGTCTAAGGCAGACTTGGAGACTCTTATACACGCTTTTGTCTCCAGTCGGTTAGACTATTGCAATGGCTTGTTCACAGGTCTCTCCAAACAGGCTGTAAAACAGCTGCAGTACATTCAACATGCAGCAGCTCGAGTCCTGACCAGAACTAGGAAGTGCGACCACATTAGTCCAGTTCTCAGGTCTCTGCACTGGCTTCCTGTTCCTCAGAGAATAGACTTCAAAGCAGCTTTACTTGTGTACAAGTCTCTCCATGGTCTCGCGCCAAGGTACATCCACGACATGTTTGTGCCATATGAACCGACCCGGACTCTGAGGAGCACAGGGACTGGACTACTGTTAGTGCCCAGAGTCGGTACTAGACATGGGCAAACTGCATTTCAGATTCATGCGGCTAGAGTCTGGAACCGTCTTCCTGAGAATGTGAGACAGGCGTCTACTCTGGCATCTTTTAAATCTAGGCTCAAAACAATTCTGTTTAGCTGCGCATATACAACTGAATTATTTTATCTTTTCATCTTTGTTTTTATCTTTAATCTTTTTAATGCACTGTGACTATTTATGATTTTAGTCCCATCTGTGATTTTAATGTTTAAAGGTTTTTAATTTTTGTGATTTTATTTTTAATGTTTTTAATATATCTTGTGCTCTTAATGTGTTTGATTTGTGCATGATGTGATAGGGGATGTGAAGCGCTTTGCGTTGCCTTGTGTAGGAAAGGCGCTCTACAAATAAACGTTGATTGATTGATTGATTGTGGACATCACTGGACAACTTGTAAAACAACATCGAGGTTTGAAAAAGTTGACAACAAATCTAACTAATGGATATAGTTTGGTGCAAGGCCATGGAGACACTGTACGCACCTCTGCTTGTGAACAAGTCTCTGCAAAAATCTGAAAAACAACTGAAGTATTTTCCAAATTCTGCAGCTTGACTGAGTCCTGACAAGAACCAGTAAGTCCAGTTATCAGGTCTCTGCACTGACTTATTGTGGCTCAGAGAATAGACTTTAAAGTAGCTCTGCTTGTTACAAGCCTCGCACCAAAGTCCATCTGTGACATGTTAGTGCCATATGAACCAAAGAGGACTCTGAGGAGCACAGGGACTGGACTCCTGCTCAGACCCTGCTGGGACTCAAACATGGGGAGGCAGCATTTCAGATATATGCAGCTCAAAACTGGACCAGTCTTCCTGAAAGTGTGAGGCATGCTTCTACTGACAATGTCAAAGTAGTTCTGCTTAGCTGTGCATACAACTGAGGGATTGAATCAATGTCTTAAATGTAATCATTTGTTTTTATGTTTCTTTATTTTATTTGTTAAAGACTTTCAGTTGGCTTTAGTATGAACTGTGCAATACAAATAAACTTTGCCTTGCCTAGTGTAATATTACTCCAGGCCTATTGTAAAAGCCCTCCATAATGTATCAAATACTATATACAAAAATCTTGACTGGAAGGGCAATTCCATTATTTTACATTTTTATTCAGCGTTTTGCTCAACAGTTGATTATCAGCTTTGTCGTCTCCACGTTCAAAGCCTACATGGATCGTACCACTTTACCTTTTCATATCTACAGGTCAGTTGTCTGCTGGTGCTAAGTGTACTGGGTGCAGCTCTCACTGCCACCCCCCATACCCAGAAATGGATTAAGGGGAAGAAAATGGATGGTTGGAGGTCAGATGTCTGCAGTTTTCTCAGAGAAATCTAATGCTCTTTAAATTGAATTATACTTAAAAACTCACATTTGATTCTTGAAAGTCGTTTTGAAAATCTGGATAAACACTGCAATGAGGAGGAACCAGGGCCGTGTCGTTGCACAAATATAAAGCAGGAAAACCCGGCCTTGCTACAGTGTATTCCTTTAAAATAGATCCTTATTTTTCCGCTGCACAAAGACAATGTTTATCTGTTCCCCATTACAGTTTTCAGGGTCCTTAGGGTGGCTCTGTTTTTGATCGTGCAGTGGAAAGTAGAGTTCTGAGCTCCAGCAGGAGGCCAGTCCCGATGATACAGTCGCATAAAGGCACAGACGGACTTACTGCTGATGAGGAGAAAAACATGTGACCTCCAAAGTTTGTTTACTTCCTGCATATGTTTACATTTCTTTCATCACATTAGTCACTCCAATGTTGATTATTTGCACAGCTCATTTCATAAAGTGTTGCCCCGACAGTATAGCATTAGTAGGAATAAATCACATTATTTTTTGACGAGGCGAGGCGGAGCGGAGCAGTGGTCATCTCCTGGGTTCGATTCCACCTCCAGACTAGCAAAGGCGAGGCAAGTTTATTAGGATAGCACAGTTCATACACAAGGCAACTCAAATTGCTGCAAAACAAGATATGGAGAATCACACAAGTCCAATCATAAATTATCACAGTACAGTCAAAAGATAAAATCAGTGGCGTTTCTGTGTGGACTTTGCATGTTCTCCATGTGTCTGCGTAGGTTTTCTCCAGGTGCTCCGGTTTCCCCTACCACTAAACATGTACTATAGGAAAGAATGGGATGAGAGAGTGACTGGATGCTGATGGTCAGAGAGGGCTCGGCATCTCGACTTTACTGATACACCAAAATGTCCTTTGTGTGTCTGTATTTTGTTTTAATATTTTGCCATTAGTAAACAAAAACAGTGATATAGAGTTTATATAGACACAACAGAAAAGGAAAGCATTGTAGAAGTCCTCCTCTGTCCCAGCCAAGACACACCGACAGGAGAGGCCTATTCTCAAACACCACTGGCCCCTCCCACTTGTCAATAAGATCACCAAATTAAAGTTTCTACGTTAATCACATGTCAATTTCTATAATACAAATATGGACAAAGCAGTACATGAATTACTCCTGCAATAGAGTATGTTCTGCACCTGTCGTGAACACAAGAAAAAAATTATGTCATACTTTTACAATAAAACCGTATTTTGTGATCAATCAATCAATCAATCAATCAATCCTTTATTATCTCACACAGATGGAGAAATTCAGTTCGATGAATAAACATCAAGGCCGGCCGCGTACTCTAATTTTCCGCGCTCCTTACGACAGTTATTCAACAGCAGAGAGCAAAACAGACACATATTTCAACAAACATGGGAGAGACACGGTACATGTGGATGTCTTCCATGTGCTCCTTAAAAAATAAAAAATCCTTATTTATGCTAATTTGTATTGTTTTGTCAGTCAGAAAAATACAGTTAAACGCAGTAGGTTCCTTGTGTGTTAATCTAATCCATGTTGTGCCGTGTGTCATCTTCGACATGTTGGGGGTGAGAAAAATGTGAAGCACTAATGGACGACCAATCATCACGGTCTGCACTCTTCCATTGAAGCCAATGTTTAACTCAATTTGCGATGACTTACAGCATGCCAGCACCTGCAAACATAACCTTGTTGTAGATTAATTTACTGCAGGCTTTTAGTGCCACGTCTGGAATTATGGTCATAACATTGTGAATAAAAAGAAGACATTAGAATTGGCATTGGTTGTGCTGAAGTGTGAGAATTCAGAGTCACTTGTTTTTTTCTATTATCAATTTGGTTTTGTCACAATCGATAGAATCTTGCAAATGTGAAATGTTGTGAACAAGTCAGACCGCAACAAAAATTGTGGTAGTAAAGGAGAAATTGTCTCTTGTGCAAACTGAGCCCTGTGAGGTTGTTTGGAGAGCTACGTTATAAAAAAAAAAAAAATTGGTAGCCCAGCTTTAAAGGGGGCATAAGACAAGGCAAGTATTATTTGTATTGCACAAGTCATACATAGGGTGCTTTACAAAACACCATTCATTTTAAATATTTCATTTGAAAAGAAAAATGGGTACAATCCTTTAGTTGTTGCTCAGCTAAACAGAACTCTTTTAACCTGCATTTGAACATTGTCAGAGAAGAAGTTTTTCTCAATTTTCAGGAAGACTGTACTAGATTTCAGCTGCATAATTCTGTAATGCTGCCTCCCCTTGAGTTTGGGCACCAACAGAAGGCCAGTCCCTGTGCTCCTCAAAGTCCCTTGGAAAGACTTATGTACACATTCTATATGGACTTTTACTGCTTTTGATCCATTTTAGTTAATTTCCTTCACCATTTATACTATATATCCAATCACTTACTTACTTTTTACTTACTTTGATTCATCGCTCGTCCCTGGCCTTTAAATATACTAAATCTAAAAAGACAAAGACAAGCAGTCAAAATGTATTCAAAAACTGAGGCCCCCCATCATTGGTTTGACTGTTCTCCTCCAGCAAATCTAATATCAAGGGGAGGGACTATTCTAAATATACTATTGTTGGAAAATACATAACAGTACAGTGTCTCATGGTTACCAATACGCATTAAGACAGTTCTGTAAACAAGACAGACCAGTGATAGGATCAAATTAATGTTCAGCCTAGCGTGTGTTGAATCAGTGGTGAATGTCTTGTGAACGATTCTTATCAAATTAAAATGTACTCATGTGTGCAACAATATTGGCTTTAAAAGTGTATAATATTAAAAAGCAGGCTGCATATCACAGTTTTATTTGAAATTGTTCTTATTCACGCACATTCAGAGGTGTCAGAACTAAATTTCTTATATATCTTGAGGTTTGCTATGGCCTCAGTTCATAAAACCGGCTACATACTGTACTTAATATGCGTGTGTGCTTTTGTGGCTCTCTGTTCTCAGAAGTCCATGTTGTACTAAGGTGTTTCCCTCTTTAATCACCATGTGAGGGCTGTGTTTACTTTGCCACTCAGTCCGGTCAGGGGTCCGTCCCGTCCTCTGAGATAAAGGTGTCTAATAGGAGTGTCGAAGCGCTCCCAGTTCTGGCCCTTCAGATCGCTACAGGGCGCGGAGGCAAAACTAACAAACTCGATATGCGCCTCCATATCCCCGGGTCACAAGGTCCCGCGTCGGTATTTGTTGTGAAGTTGACAGTAAAAACGGACAGGTTCTGACACGAACTCCGGATCGCTTTCTCTGTAATTTCAGCTGCAGGGGTCAATGGTCAGGGTGATGTGCAAAGTGGGGGGCCGTATGGGAGTATTGCATATGTGCAGCTGGACAAAACAAGGAGCAGTGATAATGTGTGTGGGGTAGAAAGCCTTTTTGATCTTTCATAGCTTCAGTTAACGCATATAAATTGCCTTAAAGAGAAAAACATATTTATATATATATGATACATAGATCCTTGTTTTCCCCAAGCAGCCACTGTGATTCATAGCCACTTCCCGAACGCTGGTGTGGGACTGAGGAATCCCAGCTGCTGCTTACTGTACTATGTCCAATATTACAATGAGTTTCAGGCGGAAAAATATGCTGGCGTTCACAACCAAAAACTATAATGGAATTTTGAATGCAGTGTTTCTTCAAGGCTCTGCACGCAATTTGCATAATGTGTGTATATGGTATGGTGTGTGTGTGTATTTCTGCTGGATAAGTGGGTCATTGTACATTTCCATTTTCCTATGGGTAACCCCAGACTGCTCCCTATGTGCTAAATTATGCATGATATCCCAGGCATTTATATTTAATCTGCTTAAGTGTGGAAAATTACACATTGAGAGTAATTTTACATTGAAACATTCTCAATCGTATTGGGATTTTTTGTCGAGGAAATCCAAGTATAAATAGAATATAGACTTTTATGACATATGAATATATTATTTTAGTTGTGCTGTATGCTCCTCACTCCTGCTGTTCTGTAACTGGGGATACAGCACTGGAATTTCCCCACTGCAGGACGAATAATGGATATCTTAATCTTAATCTTTTTTTAACAGATGACACCAAGATTGCTCTACATCTCAGAGACAACCAAGGTAAGGTTCAGACCCTCTGCCCCACAGTCTTTCAGTATATAGAGTCAGATAAAAGCCATCTAAAATGTCCTGTCTGTACAATGGTTTTTTAGATTTTAAGATGTTTTATAATCTTGATAAATACCGTTTTCATACATAAATTAGATATTTTTCTGGAATCATAGCCAGACACTCTGACACTCCTCTCTCACAGCTGTGCTCTTTCCCCTTTTGTAACAGCTGATAAAAGACAGTTGTTACATGTTGGACGCCAGCTGTCAGAAAGAACAATAGGAAATATTTAATCATCTCTGAAATAGCTGTAGATATTATTGTGTCTTGGGAAATACTGATATTTACGTGTTGGACTAGTAACTTATGTTTCAAACTGTTTGGAGAGACAATGTTGCGAATTATTTATTTCCATGTCGTGGCGAATAGGAAATGATCCATTGTTATCGCACTCTAAATAAAAGTGTGATAAAGAGTCCCATATGCACAGAAGCTGGAATACTTCCTTCTAAATGTTTTTTATCACAGTAATCTGGTGTGATCGTGACACACAGGCAGGTACAATGTAAAATAGATAGCTAACAACCCAAGAACCATTCAGTCTTACGGGCATTTATTACTGAGAGATTATTGTCAGTGGAACAAGGTCATCTCTGCAGGAGCAAGGATAGACGTAGCTGCTTTGTGAACGAGCCTTCGCTATCCATCAGTCTGCAGCCTCTTTTTTAATAGTCAGTGTCCACATCCTTTGGTCCCGTGAGAGAAGGAATGCAGTCATCTGTTATAGCCAATAATGCCCCACAAATAAACCACTCACTCCCATTTGATGCACGCTGTAGATGTACAGGGCTATTTGCTGGACTTGTAAGCGCACCTGTATACAAACAGCACCAGCTAAATTTGAAGAGAAAGTACATTTTGTCACATGTAGGCCGGGCTTGAATATAAGCCACAGGTTTTTTATGTTTTAATGTAACTTAACTATGACTATAACTACTGTAACTGACTATAGCCCAAATCACATTTAAGTCCTGTGCATTTCCCTGCACTCGCTCCTGTCTCTCTCTGCGGCCCACATAAAAACACCAGAAAGCAGGAAGAAGAATTATTTTTATTGCCATTGTAAGTAACAGTACGTCTTAAAAAAGGAATTTGCTTTGGCATATGGTGCAAAAAAGTTATAAAAAAGTGAAACATAGAAAATGATTTTAAAAACTCTAATATATATTTTTACACAATAGAGGTAGAATGTGTGCTTCGTCAACAGCTCTGGAGATCAACAGTTGATCGAGAGCTGTGTCAAAATCTCTGTTCTAACAAAATTTAAATTCATACATTGGTATTTAGGCCGCAGTTAAAATATTTAAAAGAAAAAAATCCAGCAAGTACTTTATGTCCATGTCCATAGATAAAATGCAGTCCAAATCCAGTATAAGATCAGGACACTCCTATCCCGATAATATCTCTTCAAAGACTGCTACAAACACCTGCTGTTTTACTGTGAATCCTTCAAAGGGCCCGCTGAAGGACAAACTTGTTATGTAGTTGTAGTCTCTGGAGTTAGCACAACCAAGGCTGAATGACAATTAATTTCAGTGTACTCATTATTTTTTTGTCTAATCGAAGCGTGCCTCCCTGCCTGTCCAAAAGAACCAAAAATTTTAATGTTGAGCAAACACATAAAAAATGCAGGACCATAATATTCTCACCTGCTCTCTTGTAATATAGATGCATGGTGAGCTCCTCCTGTTGGCAGGTGATGGCATTACAATAACACTGGAGTTATTCTCTTTCCACCAAACACCATCTCATGATATAACATGATACATATAATTGAAGTCCATCTACCAATCCAATCAACTGTAAAACCAATTCAAATGATATGGTGATTCAAATCATTTGATATCAAATGGCTCGAGCCCATATAGTTATTTAAATCTCAATTTCAGAGAAGACAACACTGTGGTTATAATGCTTGTGGATATTACTGGATTAGTCTTCAAAACTAGGATTCCAGGCACTCCTGAACAAATTGTGTGTAAACCACACAGGGACCTCTTAATTGAATAGCCTCTATTTAGCTGGTCACAACAGAGGGCATACTCTAGACCTTCATCATTTATTTTCACCAGGGGTCCATATTGGGATCCCGTTTCATAAATGCATATATATTTGTGATTTACATTTTCTGCGAAAGCTATATTAGTTATAGAATTATGTATTTGATGAGCAAAAATATATAAATAAGAGGAAAGGGACAGCAAAGCATTAATTTAAAATGAACATTATATGAGGTCAATAGCTGGAGAGTCCAGGGGTCATGTTTTCTCAGGTGTGGACTAGATTAGAACACAGGAAATGCAACAATGAAAAACACATTAGAGCCAATGCTCCATAGGGAAATAAACAATGTTCTGTAATTGTTCCTAAATGCTCATACATGTCATTTTGCAGCTGTTCCTGCTGAGAACACGGTGGACCGGAGTCTCGGCACACACCCCCAGCACACAGGCCTGATTCTGGGCATCCTGCTGGTGTCCCTGATCATGGTGGTGGGGGTTCTGGTCACTGTGTACATCTACCATCACCCCACGTCTGCAGCCAGCCTCTTCCTCATCGAGGTACTTGCTAATATCGCCTAATGCTAATAAAAGAGCTCTAGACAAAGCACCTTTTCTCCTGAAGACAGTAACTACGACACTGGTTGCTGTAAAACTAACTGTCTGTAAAGAGCTGTGTCTCTGGACAAAGCTCAGTGCGTTTTATTTTTCAGTTCATAAATATGTATTATGGTTTTCCGAGCATGGTGATGAAACTGCTGGTCTGTGCTTGGTAATGAATGAATGCAAGTCCCCAGAGAAGGAGTGGGAGCAGAAAGCAGAAGTAAACATGTTTAAAATAAGGAGGTTTTTTTACTAGATGAAAAAAAGAGAGAAGGTCTGTCTCATCATCCTCTCGGGACGCTGCACGCCCAACCAAACAAGAAATGTCGAATTGTTTACATTTTACTGCCACGGTCTGGGAATTAAAAAAAAGTTTTATACAAGAAAGGCAATTACAGTGGGAATAAATTGCTCCAGGGGCGTCTGCATATAAAGGCAGGAAAATAATGAAAATACTGGTACAGCTTCTGAAATAGTGGATCAGAGTGTGAAATCCAAAAGTTTTGTTAAATCAGTTCATGAATTACAGGTGTACAGTGTTGTCCCGACTCTCCCTTTTCCTTAAAGGAATAGTTCATCGTTTTTACATACTGACAAATGTTCTTACCTTACCTTAGACTAGTTAATACGTACCTGTCTGGTCTTAGTCCGTGCGCTCTGTCATGCAAACGGAGCAAAAACGGGAGCACAACCGCAGCCTCCTCTGTATATTTTGTAGCACCAAAAGGTAGCTCCCGCTAGAAGCTACCAAACTCTTCCAAGTGTTCCCTATTAAATGTATATAGTTACGTGACGTGTTACACTGCAAAGTATAGTAACACAGAAATGTAACAGTCGATTTTCTCAGCGGATAAAACGGGTACTATATTGTGAGGCGTAGTAATCTGAGGGGCGCTACGTCCGCGCACTAACTTCTCTCCGGAGACTTCTCTCTCGCTCACTTCCGTCAATAGAAGCAGCGTGTGACTTGTAGTACACACAGTAGCAGCGAGAGAGAAGTCTCCGGAGAGAAGTTAGTGCGCGGACGTAGCGCCCCTCAGATTACTACGCCTCACAATATAGTACCCGTTTTATCCGCTGAGAAAATCGACTGTTACATTTCTGTGTTACTATACTTTGCAGTGTAACACGTCACGTAACTATATACATTTAATAGGGAACACTTGGAAGAGTTTGGTAGCTTCTAGCGGGAGCTACCTTTTGGTGCTACAAAATATACAGAGGAGGCTGCGGTTGTGCTCCCGTTTTTGCTCCGTTTGCATGACAGAGCGCACGGACTAAGACCAGACAGGTACGTATTAACTAGTCTAAGGTAAGGTAAGAACATATGTCAGTATGTAAAAACGGTGAACTATTCCTTTAAGTGCATTAGAAGCGTGTCCTTGCCTCCGGTCAGACTCCAGAGAACGTGGTTCTTGCTTCTCTAATGACATCAGTGCCATCCTCAATCAATAGAACCTCTGGACGCTGTCTGTCTCACTTAGTCTTCTGAAGCTGCTCCTGAAAGCAGGAAACAAATACCCCTTCAAAGACCAGTGCGTGTCACTCAAACTCCAGATGTTTTAAAGCCCCTCCCTGTAATATGTACATAGGAGCCTGGACCTCATCACTTTTTACTTTGCTGTAATATACAATCGGATTATTTTTTTATTGAAGCGTAATAAACGTAACTTTTTTGGGTTCATAAATAGATATTGTTCGTCCCAACAGAAAGAGTCTTGTTTGTTAAGTAACAGTTTGTGAACAAATCAGACCTCAACATCTGTCTTTATCTGACTAGAAACATTTTATCTTTCACATACTGAGAGCTGGTTGGATCAGTGAGGGCTGGTTCTCTATTGTTCACTGAAAAAGCTGATCTAAAGATGTGACTGAGGCCAAAAATACATGCATGTGAAAACTAGTGACAGAACTGTTCTGAGTGCGAGGAGCTAGTTACGGGGATAAGTATTTATTGGATTTGGTTTATTTGAATGAGGACAGACTATGGTACTGTAGTCCAATGCATGCATCGTGGTGCTTATAAACACTTATAATTCGCTTTTGGCATACAGTAGGAGGAAAATGTTACAACATGACAAGCACATATGTCAAAATGTTTGTGGTCAATTCAAAGTTTGATACCCCAGATTATAAGACTGCTTTCACAACATCAACAAAACTTTTAAAATATTATTGACTGGCCGTCGCAGATTGAAACCAAACGGGAACTACTGAATAAATATAAAATCTTTACAAACCACTCCTTTCCATTCACAGAGACGTCCAAGCAAGTGGCCGGCCATGAAGTTCCGCCGCGGTTCGGGACATCCGGCCTACGCAGAGGTGGAGCCCGTGGGCCAGGAGAAAGACGTGTTTATCGAGTCCGAGCAGTGCTGAGAAACCTCCTGGAAACTCTACAACATTCACCTGCTCCTCCCAACAGCCCACTCTACAGACCCTCGTGGACCAGACTGACCCCGCAGTCCTTATCGCAGCGTGCAGTCTGATTCCACACGTGACATTCGGGACATTGGATGCAGTGGACAATAAACAATATAGGCTTGGAGCAGAGAAGGCGATACTAATGTCAGCTAATCATTTGTTGCCATTGGAGACAAGTGGGCAGGAGCCATTTTACAATATGTATCTTAAGAACTACTCCTGAACGGAAACTCTGACTTTATTGTCAGTGGGCGATACAGTTTAGGCTTTGGTTTTTTTCTTAGGGTTGGCACATGTTTCTGTATAGACCTCGCTGTGATTGACTTTCTACTGAAGCATTGACACATGACGTAGAGCTCTCCTGTCTCTGCAGCCCTGGCACTCTAGAGGACTTAGTAGTTTTTATTGTTTTTGGGTGATGGGCACACTATCTACTTTTACATAACTACTGTGCCATATCATATCCGATCTTTTGCACAATTTTGTCCATGCACATTTTAGTTTTTTATTATTTCTTTATACTATTTGACAGGTATTGCGGATAGACAAGACAGGCGCTTGTGAGCGGATGCGATTATATTTTCTATACATGAAGTTTGGGGCAGTGGTGACCTGGTGTCCTTAGTAATTCTGGTGCATTTCTTTGAGCTGGCTCTGCACAGGCGAACGCTTTTTCACGCACTGGCTGGCTTTGGTTTAGGGCAGGGGTGTCAGACTGGAGCTCAAAGGGCCGGTCTGGCTGCAGGTTTTCATTCTAACCAAGCCGGAGCACACCCGACTCCACCCATTTCTTCATGTGAGTCCAGTCTGAACCTGGAGGCTTGATGAAATGGGTGGTGTGTGCTCCTGCTTGGTTGGAATGAAAACCTGCAGCCACAATTGCCCTTTCCGGGACCAGTTTGACCCCCCTGGTTTAGGGTGTGGATGACTCTTTGAATATTCATTTTAACTTTATTATAATGTGTACATACATAGGCCAATGTTTGCAGATTCAGGTAATACATGGCAACCATCGTTCTGTTTAAGGGGCCTTTATTTTGCTACTTTTTTACATTTGAATGTGAATCATTGCTGTCATGCTTTTTCATTTTTAACATCTCAACACTTCAGACTAATTTTTTTTTTTTTACGCCATTTGTACGTCTTCGATATTCAGAAATGATTCAGAATGTGCAGTGTGATACCCATTCCCTTTTCTCAAATTCAACTTCATCCCAAAACCAAAGAACATTCAGTATTGGAGCAAGATAAAATATGTACCTCAACCGCAGACGCCGGGTCCATCAGTGTGAAATCTGAGTCTGTTCGCTGCAGTACGAAGACATTACTGATTCACACTCAGAGAACTCTTTGAACGTAAGGATTTAAAGCTGGGGTACCTTGTTTTATATAGTATGCAATCAAAATGTAAATAAAAATACATTTTGTTTGTTCCAACAGAAAGTGAAGGTGACTTTTTGGCAACCAATCAGACAACTCCATGATGCTACGTTTCTCTAATTTTCATCTTATTAGAGAAATGTAATCTTTTGTATGATCTGTGAGTCACTATTTGAGTTTAGTTATACTGTATTGTCCCCGTAGGGAAATTAGTCCTCTGCATTTGACCCATCGATCCAAGGCCTCAGTCCAGAGCAATGGTCAACATAATACAGAACCCAGCTTTTGAGTGTTAGGGGAAACCGGAGCACCCGCAAGGCACCAACACAAACATGGGAAGAACATGCAAACTCCACTCAGAAAGGCCCTGTTCTGACCGGGATTCTTGCTGAGAGGCTAACCACTCTGCCACCATGCCTATTTGCCGCTTTGGGCTTAATATATGCCAGAGAGTAAACGATTCATGAATGGGAAAAAGCTGAAGAACCAAACCGAAAGATACAGATTTCATTTTGTAGTTTTTTGGGTTTGAAAGTTAGGTACCCCAGCTTTAATGATCAGATTCAGTCATTTATGTTTTCTCAAAGACGCCCATTCCAGTTGATGGTTGTATTTTTACTTTATAAAACAACTCTATTGAGGGCAATGATTCACCGAGCGATGAGTGAAAGGAAAAGGTTCCGGAGACTTCTCTGTTGCTTTCGTAGGACACGCTGGTGATTTAAGTGAACTGGAAAACAAAGGTCCTGGATTATTCATGACGTTTCCCCAGAGCACAAAGCAGGAGTCAAATCTCACATCATCATGTCTGTAATTTGTGTAAATGTTTTTTTGATTACTTTGGGAAAAAAATAAATGTCTTTTCAAATCACGTTTTCTCGGTATCAAAGTACTGTGTTTTGAGTCTCTGCACGTGGATTTGTTTAATTGTATAGACATTGCACCAACACACATGAAGACTTATTCTGTAGATGATATTTATATAATCAAAATATGATTAAAGTGACTATTCAACCAAGGAATACACATAACTGCACAATATACAGTCATTCAAAATAAGATTTCATTGTTTTGTATAATCTGTATGTTACTGCCTCCCATATAAAAGTAAGTAACAAACTGATATAAATCTGTTTCAGAGCAAATACCTTTTTAAATCCTGGTCATAGAGACGTTCTTAACACGGTCTGTTACTGCCATCTGGTGGAAGAGACACGCAGCTGCAGCAGAAGTGAAACCGCACCTTTTCCAGCTTTGACCATTTTCTAAAGACAACTTTATTATTAATGAGACTTGTTATACAGGGTTTATTTAATAATTGGCGTGTTTTCTGTTTAACCAATATAATAGTGGATTTAAACACAGTGATCATGAAGCGATTATGAGTTTACTGGTTCCACAGTCTGTTCCTCTCAGACTGAAAACATAAACAGCACTTACAGTGCCTTGCGAAAGTATTCGACCCCCTTGAACCTTTCGCCACATTTCAGTCTTCAAACATAAAGATATACAATTTTAATTTTTTGTCATGAATCAACAACAAGTGGGACACAATCGTGAAGTGGAACAAAATTTATTGGATGATTTAAACTTTTTTAACAAATAAACTGAAAAGTGGGGCGTGCAATATTATTCGGCCCCTTTACTTTCAGTGCAGCAAACTCAGTCCAGAAGTTCAGTGAGGATCTTTGAATGATCCAATGTTGTCCTAAATGACTGATGATGATAAATAGAATGCACCTGTGTGTAATCAAGTCTCCGTATAAATGCACCTGCTCTTTGATAGTCTCAGGGTTCTGTTTAAAGCGCAGAGAGAACCATGAAGACAAAGGAACACACCAGGCAGGTCCGAGATACTGTTGTGGAGAAGTTTAAAGCCGGATTTGGATACAAAAAGATTTCCCAAGCTTTAAACACCTCAAGGAGCACTGTGCAAGCAATTATATTGAAATGGAAGGAGTATCAGACCACTGCAAATCTACCAAGACCCGGCCATCCCTCCAAACTTTCATCTCAAACAAGGAGAAGACTGATCAGAGATGCAGTCAAGAGGCCCATGATCACTCTGGATGAACTGCAGATAACTACAGCTGAGGTGGGAGAGTCTGTCCATAGGACAACAATCAGTCGTGCACTGCACAAATCTGGCCTTTATGGAAGAGTGGCAAGAAGAAAGCCATTTCTCAAAGATATCCATAAAAAGTCTCGTTTAAAGTTTGCCACAAGCCACCTGGGAGACACACCAAACATGTGGAAGAAGGTGCTCTGGTCAGATGAAACCAAAATCAAACTTTTTGGCCACAATGCAAAACGATATGTTTGGCGTAAAAGCAACACAGCTCATCACCCTGAACACACCATCCCCACCTCAGCTGTAGTTATCTGCAGTTCATCCAGAGTGATCATGGGCCTCTTGGCTGCATCTCTGATCAGTCTTCTCCTTGTTTGAAATGAAAGTTTGGAGGGACGGCCGGGTCTTGGTAGATTTGCAGTGGTCTGATACTCCTTCCATTTCAATATAATTGCGTGCACAGTGCTCCTTGAGATGTTTAAAGCTTGGGAAATCTTTTTGTATCCAAATCTGGCTTTAAACTTCTCCACAACAGTATCTCGGACCTGCCTGGTGTGTTCCTTTGTCTTCATGGTTCTCTCTGCGCTTTAAACAGAACCCTGTGACTATCAAAGAGCAGGTGCATTTATACGGAGACTTGATTACACACAGGTGCATTCTATTTATCATCATCAGTCATTTAGGACAACAGTGGATCATTCAAAGATCCTCACTGAACTTATGGAGTGAGTTTGCTGCACTGAAAGTAAAGGGGCCAAATAATATTGCACGCCCCACTTTTCAGTATTTTATTTGTTAAAAAAGTTTAAATTATCCAACAAATGTCATTCCACTTCACGATTGTGTCCCACTTGTTGTTGATTCATGGCAAAAAATTTAATTTGTATATCTTTATGTTTGAAGACTGAAATGTGGCAAAATGTTGAAAGGTTCAAGGGGGCCGAATACTTTCGCAAGGCACTGTATGTGTCCATAACAGCTGACAGCAGCACGAGGACTGGGGGAGCACAGGAGATCTCCTCTATCTCTTTATTATAGATGAGTTAAATAATAATAATATAAAATATGTTTCTATTTGATTCGTAATATAATGGTGATGAATAGTAGAAAGTTCAGTACACATTGTTTGATGTATTAAAATCTATTTTTAATAGAAATTTCAAACACAGACTTACAATGTAAACACATTGAATTGTATACACTTTTAATGTAATAAATAATGGAAGTTTGGTCATCAAAATAAGCAGTAACAGGTTCATTAGGGCGGTCGTTAACAATAATGTATAGTAGTAGTTTAGAATAGGGATTTTCATATTTATTATTTTGGCAAAAGGACTATTTCTATTGTTTTACTGAAATGAATTCAATATTTTTTCTATTGTGGCATTTTTAGAAGATGCCTGTTTTGTGTCTGTTGTATGTGTCGTACAACATGATGTTCAACATTTACAAATAACAAGAGTAGTTCATAGTGCATCTTTCCTCATAACACACTTCTTAGGAGTGTTCGATTCGGAAATGGTGTCAGTGTAACAGCGTGTGTTTGGAAAACTATCATTCATACATTCAGGATAATCAACATTACATCGGAATCTTTGATTAAAAAAATAAATATAGTCACACAGTTTTTTACAATCTTAACATATCGTGAATCTCCGATGTTGAACCAGCTGAAAGCAGAGACGAGCTGAGCCACAGTATCAGGTTAATCTGAAACCAGAAGAAAAGCTCCATTGTAATGGCTCAGAGGATACAAAAAGTGTTATTACACGTACTCACTGGAAACAGGTTCCACTTCCACTGCTTTCGACAGAGACAACCCAGAGTTCTGTTTGGGCCGCGCCCCGAGCTCCCGAACGTCTCTCTCTGGGTTTTTATTGTCATCCTTTACTTTCTTTTCCTCGACTATTTCTTGTGGGACAAAGTGGCCACCTTCTTCAGCCACCAGCCGCTCCACCCCCTCCATCAGGCGGCCCACCTGAGGATGCTCTCCAAATACACAGTTATTAATGATGAAGTATCTCTTCTTGCACTTGTCCACCACCCACTGAAGGTTCTGGCCCTCTCTCCGAATGTAGCGCTCGATAGTGATTTTCCTGAGGGCTTCCACCCAGGGGAACACCACAATAGTATGTCTCCAGACATTTTCACCAAAAAGACTCACGTGTTCCTCAATGCGGGCCCGGTCTATGTCTGTGAACATTCCCACTGGGATGACCAGGAGGAAGGCATGTGGCCCAGGGGGGCAGAGGGTGGCCCCTTTAACTAACTCCTGTTTGTAGGAGGGAGGAGTGTCCTGAGCAGAGAACCAGCCCGGAGTGTCCACGACAGTGACCTGCCTCCCCTTCACCTCCGTCTGTCTGGTCACACAGAACTCTGCAGCCCGCTCCAGTCTGAAGTCCTCTCTGCCCAGGATCGTGTTCCCCGTGAGGCTCTTCCCAGGCCACCTCCAGCCCAGCACCACCAGGCGGATCTCATCCAGGACGGGCGCAGTCCGAGCTGCTGCTGCAGTGTCCTGTTTAGTCTCCTCTGTGACGCCACAGGCAGCCTCTGTTGGCATACAGCATACATTATAATAGTTATAGATTTAGGAAATTCAGAGACACATAGCAATAACAGACCTAGAATCCAAAACCAAATCTCTCAAAGATATCCTTTGTCTGAAATGGATCACTATCGCGGACTAAATACAGATGGTCTTGCCGCTGTGAAGGTTCTCTGCATTCATGACAAACGTGTTACGTGCCACCTCTCCTACCGTGGCCTGTCCGCGTTACAGACGCGTTACAGACGCGTTACAGACGCGGGAAGAGCGGGGAGAGCTCCGGACAAAGACCGCGTCTCTCACCTTTAGTCTCGGCGCCGCTGCTGGACTCCATGACCCTCTGAACGGGACTTTACGAACTTGGATCAAGACGGATCTGAGAAAACTCAAGTTTGCTGTTTGGTGAACTTCCTGTACTTTCTTTTGACAGATCTCTCAATACTTTTGTGACAACTACGGAACTGCCGGTTTTTCAAAATAAAACGGAAACAATTGTTTATATCCAGAATAATTGTATTGTTATTACTATGTACATACACTGTACATTACTACTACAAATATTGCAATCATAAAAGTAGTACCATTTATTTATTGCATTATATTCGTTTATAGGGACTGTACCATAGAAGGTACACACATTAATTATGTGTAAATGTGCCAGTAATAGCTTGTTTCCAACTGTACCTTGGCTATTTATATAAAACATTCACAAGAATTGTACAAGAATTTGGATTTCTTGACACAATCCTCCACAATAAACACACTGCTGCATCTGTAAATGCGCTTCTTTCTAACTATGAAAGAATAAAAAGATTGTTCTGTAGTTATTTTATTGTTTGCATGTACAGTTCCACACCTTCATATGGCACACAAAATGAGTAAACATTTTATTACAATACTTACAGAATGCCAAATAACTATATACATTTATTGTTCATATTAAATGCCACAATGCAACTCATTTATTTACAGAAGTAGAAAACAATTATATCATTTTTCCATTTCATATAACAAAGCTATTTAAGCTTCACGATGTTTTATCTAGATGTAAGATGCAGAGATAACCCAGCATGGGGCATATAAATTCATTCTAACCCCTTTTTCCGATTCCTTCATTGTTAATTATAATTACACACAGGTCAATCTGAAATTTCCAGAAACCAGTAGTAGTGAAATAGTAGCTTCACTTTTCAATATACACACACTAGGTTCCCCACGATTCCAGCATACGCATATCGTCGTCTTCGTCAACCTTTCTTCTGGATGCTGCAAATACAACAACATATTAAACAAGTAATGTCAAAAGATCCTATTTTGCAAGTCGAAATCATAATAATTTGTACTCTGTGTTTTAATATGTCTGTGGACTTGTACAATTTGAGAGACAATGCAATTTGTTTGTTAATACATTTTTCAAATAGGAAATCTTTATGTGACAATTCGTAAAATGTAACGGGCCCAAAACATATCTCGTCAGAACTGCAGTGTTCTAGATTTTATGATATACTTACAGACACGCTGGCCATGCCGCTCTCTTGGTAATTTGGATGCAGGGACGCTCGGTAATGCACCCATAGTGTCCTCCATTTCTTCCTCCTCCAACTCGGCCAATTCTGCCAGTAGCTCATCCTAAAAATCGGATAAAGTTTAAGTTAAAGTCAACAGGAACAGAAAACATGTACATGGGAATACAGGAAATAATAGTTTAACATTTATGGTCATTGGTCTCTGCCCCTTATGGTTCTCCGAGGAAACTACTGTTGTGATTTAGCCGTATATAAAAATAAAGGGATTTTTTTGAATACACAAACCTCATCGAATGTTTCCCCAATAGGTCCAGAAATGGCCTCGCTGATCTCCCTCGCGATGTCTTGTTGCTCTCCAATATCCAACATCATGTCCTCAATATTGTTAATATCCCTGTGGAAAGATATTAGACAATTTAAATGTTAGGTTTTCACACATACGGAATTGTTGTGATGTTGTGAAGAATCTTACAAGCTCTCGTGAACGGTCTTCATGGCCTTTGCGGCGTAACCCATGTTTTTGAGGACTTCTGTGTTGGTGTGAGAGTTCTCCAGCGCTTCTCTCTGGAACTCAATCGTGGACAAGGTGCCGTCGATCTGTGTGAGCTGCTGTTCGTACCTCTTCTTCCTCTTCAGCGCCTGTAGAGCAGCTAAGAACACAAACAAATGCATTGATACAATCCTCCTGGTTGTCGGCCTGCCACTGCTGTCACCCAGGGCTCGGCATTCACCAACAATGGTCCCTCCCAAAACAGGTTTTTATTTTTAGGCTCACATGATTCACTGTGTACAGGTTGTCTAAAGCAGTAGATTCTCTCTCATGGAACAATAAATGATTTCTTTACTAGTAAATGACCTAGTAGTTTATTTTCAATATTTTCAATTCAAAGTCCCCTCAAATATAGTACCGTATATGTTATCCTTAATAATCCAGGAGTTTTGCATGGGTTTTCCAGAATGCCTATTTTATGTCAGTAGATATGGCATTCATGAAAGCAAATAATTCATTCAAGAACTAATTCTCTTCATCTGGAAACACATCCAAGTGCCTCCACCATATGGCATCATATTACCAAAGTGGTTCTCATACCCCTTGTAGGGAAAACATGTATATCTATCTACCAGTAATCATTAACCCAACTACCTGTAAAGTAGGAAAACAAGTGCACAGTCTTGACTCAGGTGAACCTTTACCTCGCTTGTTTTTTGTCCCATGCTTCTTTGCTGTTGCTATTTCCTGCTGTATCCTCTGTTCCAGGTAGGCTTGCTTCTTTGTCAGCATTTCCTCTGTTTCCCGGAGTTTGTGGATGGCCTCTTGGGGAGAAGGACCTCCTCCCCGCGACCGATGATGCTTGGACTTGGAGGAGTTCGACGAACTCGAGCTGGAGCTCCCCTTGAATAGTTTGGCAATCTTACTCATTTTTTGTAGATTCTATGGACCTAAAGCGCACAGGTAAAGCGCTCCTGCTGTCTCCTGCAGCGGGTGTGGACAGGCAGCAGATTTTCCAGCTCAACAGCTTTGTGCTTCAAACCAGCCAGTGAATTTAGTGAAAGCCTCCACCGCACCTTTCGCCCTTACCTCTATGACGTCACCCCCTCTGCCCCGCCCCTTGTGTAGGATTTTGTATTACTTGATTGTAGGCGCTAGAGAGAGCACGGCTTCCATCTTGCGTTTTTAAGCAATTATCATGAATCACATTACAGATATAAAGGAGGATTCTACTTCCGGGTGGATCATCAAGACTATTAGTCCTCCTAATTGCCAATCATTCTGGTGATAGGCAAGACTGTCACACAAAACAATCAGAACCAATCACACAAGGCATTAAAATTATAAATAATGTTATCTTCACTCATTGTAATGGACTAACATTACAGAATAAAGGGAATAATATCTGTTCTTATTAATAACTTTACATGGGTTGAATGTTCCACACTGTTTTCTGTCTCATCAGAGCTCTAAATGAACATACAGTAGAAATCATGAAAACGACGTACGAGCAAAAAGTAACACTGATTTGTTTGTATTTTAAAGCTAAAAAAAATAAATAAAGGTAAAAAAACAACCCCACTGTAAATATTACCAACGCGCATGCGCCGAAAGGTAAACGCCATCGTTCTCTTCCGGGTCAAAGCTTGTTGTGATTCTGCCGCTCGCGCTCGTGACACATGTGCATGTGTGTAACTTATTGTTCTTATTCAACTGTAACTAAAGCCATGGCTGAATTTGATATTGGGAAACACTGCCAGATTGAATCATGTAATCTGAAAGGTGGGTTGCCCCGTTTCTCTCTAATTAAATTGACATTTTAATTAATTGTGTCCAAAGTACAGTTGGCTAGTTGCTAAACATCCTCAACAGATCTGTCTATATTGTTCTTATAATAGTCAATGTATAACTTATGTTTTCAGTTCAAGTTTATATGTACATTATTGCGTTTTAGACTTTCTTCCTTTTGTCTGTGAATTCTGCAGTGGGGTTTTCTGGTATGTAATTACAGATGTTCTCATGTTGACATAAATTAGTAGTTTATTGATGATTTGATGTTTTCCAGTCTTGAGCACAGACACAGGGATTCCCATACTTGCAAAGAAGTAAGTACATGGGTATAGCACCATAGTACATTCAATTTACAGTTTTGTAAATAGAGTCTCTTATAGGAACCTTTGAAAAGAGAAATTGCAGCTTCCAAAGGCAGTACAAGTTATCCATGCTCATTTCCAGAATGTAGCGAAAAAGAGTTGTTGCCGGTTATATGCCCACAGTGCCAAAAACATTTCTGTTTGAAGTAAGTCTTCACAACAATGACGAGTGTTTTCCTAAATCAAAATCTAAAATGTTTTAAGATTTATGATTGAATGCTTTTCAGGCATCGGCATCAAAGTGATCATCAGTGTGAAAAGTTGGAGGTTGCTCAACCACGAATGGCAGCCACGAAAGAGCTGGTACAAAAAATTGTTGGTCAGTTCATTATTAATTTTTTGAGTTCTTACTTGTAGAGTTGTAATTTACTGTGATGATGATGACAATTATTGATTATTGATTTGATTATTGTTTTAATCACAAAAAAACACCAAATCGATTAATGAATTACAGTGGTATGAATAGTTTGGGCACCCCTTTCAATTTTTATGATTTTCCTTTTTAAATCATTGACTGTTTGGATAAGACATTTCAGTTCAATATATCATATAGGAGACAAACACTGTGATATTTGTGCATAGGGACAAGTTACAACAGTAGCTCAGTTGGTAGAGCATTGGGCTTTTTAGCCTGAAGGTTGTGGGTTTGAGCCCAGCCCCTCACTGAGAGTTGTTTTGAGGCTCTCATATATCCACTCTTTTAAAAAGATGCAAAGAGGGGAAACAATTAGAATTGGCAAACGTCCATAATCATGTTTGGATTCACCTGTGTATGGAGGTCACTGAGAAACCAATTTTGAGTTCCAATGATCTTGCTAAAGGTATTGAAATATAAACAAATGTAAAGGATGCCTGAATTTATGCACATGCCTTATTTCACTTCTAACATCACATTGCTTGTCTCCTATATGATATATTTCTCTGAAATGTCTTATCCATTCCAAACAGCCAATGAGTTATAAAGGGAGATCATAAAAAATTGCAGTATGAAAGTCTAAGAGTCAAAAGTCAGACCTTGTCGAATACTAACTTCTCTATAATCTTTGTCAGTACATATCAATTATGGAGAAAACATGCATGATGTTGGGAGGTGAACATTAAAATAATAGTTTGTGAATAACCAATAATACAACATGAAAGTGACCTATTTAGGACTACATTACATTAAGAAAATCTTAAAACGTTCATCTTTTTACCCATATTTTTCATTCTTCAATATTACAGTCCTTTCTCCTTTATGTCATGTTTTCATGTGGATGATCGACAACAACTTAAATCGATTAGTAATGATCTATCTTGTTTTAATTCATTTTTAATGAGTATGATTAATCTATTAACCTGTTAAGGAAAGGCAAGGCAAGTTTATTTATATAGCACAATTCATACACAAGGCAATTCAAAGTGCTGAACAAAACAAGAAAGCATTAAAATCATAAATAATCACAGAACATTAAAAAGAAAGCTAAAAATATAAAATCCCTCAGTTGTAGCACAGTTAAACAGAACTGTTTTTAACCTGGTTTTAAACATTGTCAGAGAGGAGGCCTGTCTCACATCTTCAGGAAGATTGTTCCAGATTTTAGCAGCATGAATCTGAAAAGCAGCCTCCCCATGTTTAGTTCTGACTCTGGGCACTAACAGGAGTCCAGTCCCTGTGCTCCTCAGAGTCCGGGCCGGTTCATATGGGACTAACATGTCACTAATATATTTTGGTGCGAGGCTATGGAGAGACTTGTACACAAGCAGAGCTGTTTTAAAGTCTATTCTCTGAGCCACAGGAAGCCAGTGCAGAGACCTGAGGACCGGACTAATATGGTCGTACTTCCTGGTTCTAGGCAGGACTCGAGCTGCTGCATTTTGAATGTACTGCAGCTGTTTTACATCCTGTTTGGAGAGACCTGTGAGCAGGCCATTGCAGTAGTCTAACCTACTGGAGACAAATGCATGGATAAGAATCTCCTGGTCTGCTTTAGACACTATGTTTTTGATGTTTTTGATGTTTTTGTTACAGCCCTACCTGCACAGTTGTGGTCTATGTCATAGACTCTATGGGGTCTATTGCCATGGTTTTCATTTGTTTAACATGTTTATTTGACAGAGTCAAAGGAAGGACAGAAACCTAAAGGACGTAGAGGAGCAAAGAACAGTGAGACTGCAGCTAAAGTAGCTTTAATGAAATTAAAACAACAGGCTGTTGGAGATAAAGGCCTTCCACAGGTAGGTACTTCATATTAGGTTTACTCTGTTCATGATTCATCAAATTATCATTACGCCATGTTAAAAAACCTTTTCAGACGGAGAGAACCTACTTTCAGGTATACCTTCCAAAAGAATCAAAAGATTCTTGCAAACCCATGTTCTTCTGCTCTAAATGGAGTGTAGGCAAAGTGGTTGACTATGCATCCTCTCTCGCAAGCCTAAAAAACAACAATAATGTTCTGTCAGCAAAGGTAAATATTTGTCATATTCAATATATTGCTGATCTAAAATTTTACAATGTTACCTTGTATTATATTATTTATATGTTTTTGGGTATTCACCTGAATCGACCCTTCAATCTGAACATTTGCTCACAACTTTTACTTTTGATTTGCAGAAACTGCGCCTTTGCCACCCCTCGACTGGAGAAGCTTTCCAGATGGAGGATACTATTCAATCCTTACTGGCTCTTCCAGAAACACCTCTTTACAATGGGGGGAATTTAATTTTAGAATATTTAGAAAATGACCATACCAGTCTGACTGATGTGTCTGAATACATCTCTCTTAAATAGGTCAAGAACTGTTGCTTATATTTTACTCCATTTTAAACATTCTATTAAAACATTCAGTAGTTGTTGTTGGCATAAAGCTCACATAGTATTACAGTGACTTTTGTTCGATGCAAGAACTTTGTTTACTATTAAATCGCCTATTGTGCAATAATGTTTGGCGTTCTGAGGTTTTCATCTTATTTTTCCCTAAACTCTTTGACAAATCTCCAAAAGGGGCGGGATGTTAGAAACGATAACCAATGACATCGCTTCAAACATCTATTGACGGGTGAAATAACCAATCCGCATAGAGCTTCAGGACAAGGGTGGGCGTGTCTGTCTTCTGGCCTATATAAATAAAAAGGGGGTTGGGCTTCATCACGGAGACGAGAGAGACCCTTGTTTTGAGCGGAATTGATAGATTTGGGCTGTCGACGAATTTTTATATTACTTTTCTCAACCAAAAACATTTTCCGTTCAGCTCGAGTAGCTTTTTGCTGCTTTACGATCGAGTCGCTGAGAAATCGCGGCTTGGTCTCACTGTACTAGTTGTTAAAATCAGGTCGTAAGGGATGCCTCTGCAGAAAGACTCCGACGTTCGCTCTTTGGATGTCATTTCTTCACATTTAATTGGACAGAGCAGTTTTTCTATAGTCTTAAAGCGTTTCAGTATGAGCCATTCTCGACCGAGTGCTTTTGTAAGAAGTTTAAGTTCTTGTTAAATGCGTAAAGGGAAGCCCCAGTCCTGAGCAGCTAACAGCTAGCTAATATTAGCAACAAAGAGGATATATTTTGTTTAATCTTATAAACCGTGATCCCAGGAACATTCACTATTACTGTTTATCATTTTTGGCGGCGCATCTTCGACATTGCAGCTGAAACAGGTAAGTGTTGGGCAATTTTATAACCAGGAAGACAATTGTATTTACCTAGTGACCAGAGTGGGGGAGGGGTAGGATTATTGCAAGCGGAAATTTTGTTTTGATCGTGAAGCGCCCCCCAGCGTCACTTTTGTTCAGAATTCAATATTTCTACATAAAATTCAGTGGAATTCACTTGCAGACGAATGCATAAAGACATTGACCCGGGTGGCATCTCATTGCTGCACCAGTGTAATAAGATGCATCCAACTAAACTGCTGATTTGTTTTGAGTTTTTCCTGTTTGCATATGCACTGTGTTCTAGCTTTATGTTCTGATTATTTCTTACTGGGATATATTCAAGCAACACTCTTCTGTATACTTTCTTAAAATACAGATTCATATGAATAATGCAGCATTTCGTATCCACGCAGGTCAAAATGAAGCTTTTGGAAAACTCCAGCTTTGAGGCCCTGAGCTCCCGGCTATGTGTGGAGACAGGAGAGTCTCACATTCTTGGCAGGTGAGTGTCTTGTATTGTATATGTCTGCACTTCAACAGCTGTTTGTGTATGTGTGAGAAAAACTATTTTTATGCAAAGGTGTTAATCTATTCTCCAAGGCATGGAACATGTTGAGACAGGTCAAAAGTCTGTTGTTGTTGCTTGTCTTGAAACTCACACGTCCAAAGTCATTAAAAAGTCATGTGTGGCCATCTTAAACTGGGAAGTGGAACTCTCACAGAAAAACCACTGTGATGTAATGGAAAAAAGGGTGACTTGGGGATAGGCGTGGGTTATACCAGTGCTCTAATAAAGGTTAGTAGAGTATACAGCTATCTGTGTGTTGTGTAACATTGTGATAAGCGCGTCTGTGTAGTTCAATTGTTAACTTATTTTCTCGTTGGGCTGGTTCGTAACTCTTTGATTGCACAAGGACTTTAAATATCCCTGCCGATGCATCAACAACTATGTTACAAAAAGCCACTTCTTGTATTCTGGTATTTCCCGCAGACAGTGGTGCAGAACAACCTCCCTCCCTGTGCCTGCTCATGTCAGCTGTGATATGGGGGTGTGTGTACGTACGTCACCCCGCCCCCTTATGCTATCTTGTTATTCCACTACTTTACTCCTCAGTGGGTTAGCAAGCTGGCATATAATTACTCCTTTTAATCTATTTTAAGCTTATATTTTTGATATGGTGTGCGAATAAAGCTGACACATGAGATAAGCTCTATCTGCTTCGCGAGTGAGAAGAGAGTTATTTGCGCTGTGTTCTCCAGACAGAGGGTTCTATATTTAGATCGGAAAGACCAGTGTGCGGTTCCTCTGCCATTAGTATTAAGTTGTACAACCTTTTGCACTTGCATAACGCTCTGGTGGACTGGAGCAAAATAAACATGCAGACGCAACAGGCATATCAGTAGTGTCTGACCCAGAAATATGAGGCAGCATGTAGGAAATGTGAAGGATGGCCCGGTCATGATGTGCGGTCATAGATATCGGGGACACAAAGTGCTCAGGGGTGTTTGATTTGTGACCAATTCATTAAAGATAACGATAAGTTTGAGTGTCTAAGCTAGCAGTAAGTAGATGTTGTTGTTTATTTAGTCATTAATAAACATGTAAACAAATCTTATTATACAACAGGGACAACAAATGTATGTGTATGTATATGTGTGCTATATGATGCCTAACTTCTACTGTCTAACCCCACAATTGTCCCCAAATATCCAAAGACGATACATTATACATTTACAGTTAGGATCCTTTTTTTATCCCACAATTGGGAAATTTCAGTGTCGTATCCACCAGTTACAGAACAGTAGGGATCGCGCGATACAAGATGAGCAATAACTTTATACTAAATTAAATAAAATCACTAGCTTCAGTATTATAAGAAACGAGTCTAAAAAGTATTGTTCTTGTTGTCGTCAGGATTGAGAGCTATTCCTGCAAAATGGCCGGGGATGATAAGCACATGTTCAAGCAGTTCTGCCAGGAGGGAGAGCCCCATGTCCTTGAGGCCCTATCTCCCCCCCAGTCCACCAGCACCATCAGTCCAAACCAGTAAGTGCCTAGGCGACAAGCTGTGAGCCTTTTAATGTTAGTTTTTTTTTTTTTTACCTCATATAAAGATGCATACATAGATGGATAGACTTGTATAAAGTTTGGAGTATTATAAAGGCATGTATTACAAATGTAGAGTTTTGTGTAAACAGGCACATATGTACGTGATAGGGAAAATTATAGAAAGACACCAGGAACTAGGCTAAGTAAAGAAATG
This sequence comes from Knipowitschia caucasica, assembly GCA_964034765.1. NCBI lineage: Eukaryota > Metazoa > Chordata > Actinopteri > Gobiiformes > Gobiidae > Knipowitschia > Knipowitschia caucasica. Next base: position 22,605,736 of record OZ035843.1, read on the forward strand.
TGTGGTGGGCACATTTTCTTTTTCCCTCTTTTTATTTATTTTTATTTTTTGTTGTTGAGCCAAACCATATAATAATAATAATAATAATAATATATAGAGATTCTCCATTCTGTAAATTTGTTGCGGGGTGTGGGTACAGAATGTTTTATTACGGCTCAATATAAAGCATTCAAATATCAACATTGTCTTTATTGTGTTCTGCAGACTGGCCAAGAGCAGTGAGGATGGGGACAACCCGCTGAGTGACAAGTGTTGCAGGAAGACCATATTCTACCTCATCACCACGCTCAACGAGTCCTTCAGACCGGACTACGACTTCAGTGCGGCGCGGGCCCACGAGTTCAGCAGAGAGCCGAGTCTCAACTGGGTCAGTGCACTCACCGGTGGTTTTCTTCAGAGCCTCAGACAAGAACGCACAGTAACTACAGCGTGTTTTATGCTCAGGTGGTGAACGCAGTAAACGGCAGCTTGTTCTCCGCTGTGGGAGAGGAGTTCAACTCGCTTGGACCGGAGCTCTGGAACTCCATAGATCAAGAGATCAACCTGCAGAGCTGTGACATTTACAGGTGTGCGCAGGTTTTTCCCAAGACTGAACTGAGTGCCATGGATTGTAGTTGATTCTTTCATTTTCATTTATTGTTTAGTCATTCAGTTTAAAGCAAAACGAAAGCAAAACCATAAATAAGTCTTCCTGCCCTTATAGTGGTAGTAAGTTTCTTTATGCGGTCATACAAAAACAATTTAGCTTATGTCAGTTAATGTCTATAATAATCTGGATTTGACATCTACTTTATCAAATCAAATTCATTGCTTTAACTGGTGCCTTTTTTATTTATTTTTTAGCTCATCACAGCAATGGTTCCTTAATTTTACTGGATTTACAATGTTCTCTTGAAGTAGTGCTTACATGTGGTCTATTACAAACACAAACTCTCCTTAAAATTCTATTGACGTTGCCTCTCGGTGAACACGGCCTGTAAAGACTGAGGGTTTTTCTTCTACTTGACTCCATACAGAATCAGAATACATGAACTTAGCCATAGAACTTCAGCATATGTTGTAAATGTTTTATTTTTATTTTTATACAGCTACAACCCTGATTTGGACTCTGACCCTTTTGGTGAAGAGGGAAGTCTCTGGTCCTTCAACTACTTTTTCTACAACAAAAAACTGAAGAGGATTGTGTTCTTCACCTGCCGCTCTGTGAGGTGAGGAACGATACTGTGGCAATAGCTGGATAAGTTTTGTATGATTTTGAACATGAAATGATTGTAAATATGAACGTTGTGTGTCTTCAGTGTTCTGAGCGGCTATGGCCTTGGATCTATGGACAATGAGCTGGACATGGAGCTTGATGAGGAGGAGATGGGCGGCTTCACTGAGGACAGGCCAGTGTCTACTTTTCACTTTGCATAAAATTGGTTTTAAAGCTTGTAGTTAACGTCCATGTGTTTCTACCCCAGGTTCCCCAGACCCCTGTGCGTGTAGGTGACATCTCGACTACGTCTTGCCTCTTCCTCGTTGTTGTAGGATTTTCCGCATCACTCAAATCTGTCTCACACCTAAGACTATATGCATGCCTGAAGCGTTCTCCTTTGTTGGCTCCGTTCGTGTAGCGTTGGTGGCAGATTTCAGTGAACCCTAAGCTCCTTCCAGTTTTCTTTTCCCATTCTCAGCGATGGCTCAAATGGCCATCTGTTTGACTGTTTTCACAAAGGAAGAGTATATTAAGAGGACAACAATACAGAGAAGTGTTTGTTCTACACCAGCATTGAGAGATGGACTTGTTTTCTATGATTGCTGTCTGACTTTTACAGTGTTTTAGCATTCAATGCTATGTTGGCGTTTAAGTGTGACATTTGTTACTGTGAGTTTTTGTTTATTACATCTTAATGTTATGGATGCTTACCTATATTTGTTTGCTTGGTAGCTTCTTCATCACAACCTGCATTCCTGCTATTCTGGTGTTACTATGTTTTAGCCCAGTTTGTTTTTAGGAGCATTTTAATCTTGGCCATTTGATTAGATGCTGAGGGCAGTGGTAGTAACTTACTGAACGTGTAAGATTGCTTTTAAAATGGTTTGAATTGTTCCAGTTAACAGGAATGTGAGCTTTTGACTGTTCAAATATATATTAATGTGATTAAACTGTTTCAGTCAATGTTATTTGAATAATTCACAACACATGAAGTTTTACTATTTATTATGAAGTTATATACATGAACCACTTGTATGCACTTGTTCCATCATAAAAATACGTTAATGCATGTATGCAATTATGGGCCAATCTTTATAATAATGTCAGATTTGCATAAAGGATGTAAGGTACAAAGTGGCCTGTGCGTATAGACCTATTAACCAAACATGGAAAGTACCAGCTTCATTAAGGCTGAGGTTTGTCTGAAAATTTGACAGGACCAAACCATAGTCAAAATCCATAATTCTTTACACGTTATGTTGCGCATTGCAGCAAGCAGTTAAAATTCAGACATTTGGAATTCATGTCTGAATGTCCGTCAAGTCATGTTTTTGGACAGAGCCACAGAGCAACATTTCGGAATACTAAAATCTGCATCCACATCACCTGCCATACAATAAAAATTAACACATTTAACTAAAACATTACACAGGCATTGTAATAACGCGGTTGCAGCCAGGTCATGCTTTGTTTAGTAGATTCCATTTGCTTTGGGGGAGATCATAAAATGTAACACAAACCACATGGTTCAATCATTTACAGGCTCGATGTTGAGCGCCTTTTCATTGCATTGTCTCGCCCACATTATCCTCGAACATTATTCTATCACAGTATAGCTTACGAACTTTTGTAACCACACGTATGAGAACTTTAAATGAATATGCATAATGTAACAGGAGTAGTGTCAAAATAAGCTTAAAAAAATACTGTTGCCTGAAAATCCATATCCCTTTCAACGTTTTTCCTGAATGAAAACAAACCCAGAGAACAGCAAAAAATATAAAAAGTCAAAGAATAAATGCATACAAAAAGGTAGAAGATGATATGTTTGAGGAGTTAATGGACCGTGTTCATTGCAGCTGGAAATCAAGATTCTGTAAAAACTGTTCCAAACCCCAGCTAATGACACTGATATTGGCAAGACATTGCTGAGGCAGTCTCACTGTGACATGATATTCAATGCTCTTGATTCAGTTCCAAGAGATCAAGGTCCATCAATGTCCATTATAAAACCAACAATGTAAAAACATCCATCTAGACGCTTGTGATGTCATCTTGCGAGCGGTGCAGGTAGGCAGGTATCGGCAAAGAGAAATGCTATCTCAGTCCAGCCCGCGAGGTCATCCACTCCAGGCCTTGGCACAAACTGAACAAAGCCAAAATCATGTTAGTCAGCCACTCAGTACACATATGTACCGCTACAGAATGTTAGGTGACAAATCTAATCGATGCCAATTACTGTGACACATGTCTAATTATAGAGTAAATGTTTGCATTTTAAAACAACCATGCGTGTTATTAACAAGGGAAAGCTGCATTAGCATTTTTACAACATGGATAGTGAAATTGTCTTACCCCTCTCCAGTAAGTGCACAACATGACTGTATATGCCAGGGGTGGTCTTTGATGGAGCTCAGAGTGAGGTATTTAGAAATCTCTGCTGCAGACATGCAGTTCTTCATGTCCTGTTTGTTTGCAAAGATCAACACAGCTGCTTTCCGGAGGTCCTTTGGGAAGTAGTAAAAAATGTCAGATGAACAATGTTAAATGTCTGTGCTACAAGTTAGTCTCAAAAGGAATATCAATGTTCATTACAAAAACATGTTCTGTATTGTATAGTCTACTTCCTCTGGTCCATTGAAGCAGGCATTTACCTCATGAGCCAGCATCCTGTAGAGCTCCTCTTTAGAAATGACCAGTCTCTCTCGGTCTGTGCTGTCCACCACCAAAATAATAAACTGTAGATGAGAAAATAATAAGTTGTTGAGGGTCAAGCAGACAAAAATGAGCCCTGTGGGTGGGCATATCCGGACACAAGACTGTTGCCAACGGCTATGTTAATAGAATCGTATGTATGTGCCCTTCCATGACAAAAGACCAAAGGCACAGTCTAAAGAGACACAGGGGACGGCAATTAAAAGTTAGCAAAGACCCAGTAAGAGCAGCCGCTCTACACATGAATGGCCTAAGTGCATTTTAGTGACCTACAAGCTTGTGGCTCTGTAATAGGTTTGTTAGTATTAGATAGCAATATGGCCTACGTGCAGGACTGTACAAGGACTCTACAAGGACTCCATGTTATGACTATGATTTGACTGTCTCTTTGTGACACGTATGTCTTTCGATGTGTGACGTGACAATGACTATATAAACTGTGTACTGCCTTTATTCTGTCTGGGAGAAAGAAACAGAGGAAAACAGTGGAACTTGAGAGAAACTTAAATAAACTTCCAGAGTTTGGCACACCACGATCCGTCTCTGTCTGCCTAAATCCTAACAGATTTGGTGGAGAATGCGCGGCTCCGTGTGTGCCATTCTCTGGATTGTTTTGAGGGAGTTTTCTCTGTTTCTTTTTTTCGGCGTGTGGGAGCGACAGCACGTTATCTGGAAGGGGAGAAATCCCAGCGGACGCTGAAAGGGCTCGCTTTTGGATGGGCTTGCTCTTGCTCCCTCACTTTCTCTGTTTTGTTTTTTAAATTGAATATTCCGACGCGGAAAAGAGGTTGGCAGACCTCTCGGACAGTCCTTGGAACCGGTTTGACAAGAATAAGGTAAGCAGACACCTTTTTTAATATGTAAAGTCTGCATAATTGGATATTAGCTAAATTTTGGTCTGTTTTTTGGGGTCTGTCAAACTCTCTAAATTGTATTTTGAAGAAGTCTCGGGGTTAAAGTCCCTTTGAGCCTCGGGGTTAAAGTCCCTTTGAGAAAGTCTCGGGGTTAAAGTCCCTTTGAGCCTCGGGGTTAAAGTCCCTTTGAGAAAGTCTCGGGGTTAAAGTCCCTTTGAGCCTCGGGGTTAAAGTCCCTTTGAGAAAGTCTCGGGGTTAAAGTCCCTTTGAGCCTCGGGGTTAAAGTCCCTTTGAGAAAGTCTCGGGGGTTAAAGTCCCTTTGAGCCTCGGGGTTAAAGTCCCTTTGAGCCTCGGGGTTAAAGTCCCTTTGAGAAAGTCTCGGGGTTAAAGTCCCTTTGAGAAAGTCTCGGGGTTAAAGTCCCTTTGAGAAAGTCTCGGGGTTAAAGTCCCTTTGAGAAAAGCCTCGGGGTTAAAGTCCCTTTGAGAAGAAGCTTCAGGGTTAAAGTCCCTTTGAGAGAAACCATGGTGTAGAATTAAAAGTAATTATAAAAAGGGAAACGTTAAACACTAAAGAGTGCCTTTTGTTACTAGTGTGGAAAGTGATCACTTCTAGATTTGGATGACAAAAGTATAAAGAACAACATCAGTTATATTCGCTTAACAAAGTAATCTTGAAAGTTATTCTTCTGTATCTTTTTGCCTGTGTGTGTGCGTCGCTCTATCTGCTGCCGTTGTCAGGGAAACGGCCCCCTCCTTCGCTGCTCTGGCTGTGAATCTGAAGCAAAGCTACTGCTTTAGGACTTTTGGCTTTTCATAGTTGTTATTCCGTTAAATTTGCGAAATTTGCCATTTGAACATTGTGTTAGACACAGTTAAACGTTTTTAAACACCATTAGTGAATAAGTTTTGAATATTATATGTTTTTGAAACCCAGAGATTAGTACAAAAAGCTGTGCTTTTCCTTTTAAATCTGCTGCTTATTTCTTAACTTTTTGTGAGTTGTGTTTGTTTTTATGTTTTTATTTTAGTTACAAAAGCCGTTTTTCAAACATTTAAATTAGAATCTGTTAAAAGTGATTATTGATTATAGACTTATCTAAAAAGAAAGAGGGAATTAGGCTGTAAAAGTATTATTAAGTTAAACTACCCAATTCACATGCAAGTGGTGACTTTTGTTTTTGTTTTGACTACACGCCTGACCTTGTTGCTCCTGCTGATGCCACAGCAGAGGAGACTGGTCTAAAATGTGCTCCAATTCATACTGACTTCATTTGAAAAATGCTGCAATTATTTTAAATTAGTAGAATAGATGCTGAGATAAATAAGTGTAAAAGGGAAAGTCCATAAAGTGAAACCCAAGATGTTCAAGATTAAAAACATCACACAGTACAAAAGTACATAATACATATTTTAAAGTTTGAAGGTTTAAGAGATTTGAGTCTTGTTTTTTTATATTGAGAGTTTCTGGTTTTAAAATGTCATCATTAGTAAGATAATAAGTAATCTCAAAATTGTTTTGACTTCAGAGAGAAAAACAATCTCATTCGCATACTGATATCTATTGTTTTTTTAAATTGGCCGTTTCAAGGATTGTTTTTCAGACTCTGCCTCACTGTACGAGAGGTCACTGCTGGACACTGGACAGCGCAAAGCCCACCCAGCCACAGGTCACAGATCAAAGAGCAAAGGGAAATGCCACCTCCTTGCCCCTCCCCACGCCACTCCAGATCTGAATGGGTGTGAGAGAGACCGGGGTAGAGAGAGGTTTCTGGAGACGTGATGGGTGGAGCGTCAGGGAGAGACCTGAATGAGAGTTGAGAGTGTGTCCAGTTGGTTTGCATCACCACAGTGTGACCTTTGACACCTACAGATGGTTCGAGGAGTCTTGAGACACAACCCCAAAATTCACATACACACATACACACACATTCACATTTACATATAGATACATGAAAAAGCAGAACATGAGAAAAAAGCAGGCGACAGTAGCTCAGTTGGTAGAGCATTGGCCTTAAGCCCAGAAGGTCGTGGGTTCAATTCCCACCTCTGCACCTTCTCCACCGACTCCCACTGATGACTGCTGTCGTTGTGTCCTTGGGCAAGACACTTAACCCCACTTTGCCCAAAAGCCCCAACTGAAAGATCAAGGCTATGCTCACACTCAGAGAGCAGCCGTCCTCCTGTGGACTCACCACCTGCAGAGGGTCAGTGAGGGGCTGGTGCTATGAGACTTGGGTGGCATCTCTGACTGTCACCCCCCTGACCCAGAAATGGATTAAAGGGTAGAAAATGGATGGATGGATGGATGGAGAAAAAAGCATTTTAAAAGTTTACTCCAATGTAAACACATTTTTAATTGTCTATCACTTGAGTCTTTAGTTGAATCAGTATTTTTTGAGACCAGAAATGTTCATTTGAATTCTATATTGTCATGGACATAATTGACGTCTGTCCTGACACTTTTGATTTGTTGATTTTGTACTGTGTGAAGTAATTACATTGATGAGAATTAGATCTGATAAAAACAAAATTAGAGAAGTAAACTGCGCTTGCTTTTGTCTGAGGGACATTAGCAACAGCATGAATAGAAATTGTGTTACAGTAGAATCAAAATGACTTAACCATAGAGAGTAACTATTGCATAACAAGCTGTGTACAGGAACTGAGACACTGCACCATTGACCAGAAGTGCATCGCAAATGACCTGATGTGCTTCAAGTGAAAAGACTGTATCTGGAGATCTGATGTGCATCTGGACCAGAACCATGGCTTGGACCCTACTGATGTCCAAGATAACATCTCTCTCTATGACCTGACCTGATGACGACTGAGACTCACCCTCAGAGGACCTGAGGACCTGAGAGAGAAAAACCGGGGAGTGATGTTTATATTATTGAAATCATACATTGATGAGTGCTAAATGAGACAGATACTCATGATTCTTTCTTTTGTTTTTGTTTGTCCCTAGCTTCTGGACATCTGATGATCTATTGGACACAGCCATTTGCAGAACAAGAACCAGCCAATGAAAACGTCTATTGCTGATGCTATTGCTACAACCAGAACCACAACTGTGACCAAATGCAATATACATGTTAAGTATTCAGACATCTGACAGACAAAAACTTTGAAAATGATAAAGTATAAGTATTGTAGCGTTTTAGTAGATGTTAAATAGTAGTAAAAGAGTAGAATTTGACTTCCTTTGTTTTTCATAAACACATTTCCACATAAGAGTTAAAATAGTACCCTACAATGTTATCCTTTTGATAGATCAGCTATAATATTAGAATCAGAATAATGTTACAGCCATTGAAAGTGACAGAAGTCACAAATTAGGAATATGCCTTTGCTCAAACTGCAGCCAAACTTTGGAGTCACAATAGTGTAAAAATAGAGATAAATAGATGCATCAACCATAGATGCTTTCAAAAATAGAGAATATTCTTAGCCAGTGCTAATATCAAATGGTAAAGGGACCATTTCACAAGCATTTACTTCAAAAGTAGATAAAGTTACTTACAGTTTATGTACAGTTTTATTAGATACTTGCCAAATTCACTTGTGTTCACACATGAGTGAATGTTGACAATGCAAAAAGTTCATATGAGTGTAGCCTAGATTAATGCCTAGATCAATGAGATAGATTACAACCAACAGAGATTCAAAAGCATTTAAAAGCATTTTGATGTATTTGGGTGTAGCACAAAAACACAATAGTAGATATTTAGATATTGAGAAGTTTCCAGCACAAACACCATTGTAGAATAACTGACCCCAACCCCAAACCTGCTAAAGTAGATTAGCTCTTGTAAGGATAGTTCTAATTTGATTAAAGATGTACATTCATCCCAAATGCCTGACAATAATATCTTTAGATAATAAAAAGTAATAAATCACTGACCACTATAGAAGTGTAAATGTTGACCATTTGCCTTACTGTGTTCACAGTTTTATTCCTGAGAATGAGAATAGGTGGAGCAAAATCCCACAAGCACAAAGCCACTGATAATGAGAGTATAATACCACAGAGAGATTTATTAGATTAAAATGTATGTTTAAGAATATGGCTCAATAGAAGCAAATATGCAAACATATTTGTAAATAGGTTAGAATAGTTTAAACTATAGTGAATAGAGAGTAAAGTACACAGTCTAAGATTAAAAAGTGAAAATAATACAGTGAAATAAGTGAAGTGTAGTGTAAACAATTAGCATTAGAATAAAAGTATAGAGTAAGAAAAGTTAAATTAGCTTCTAATTTGAGACTCAGCTCGTTTTTGTCTGTGTTTTGACTGAATCTGCTGAGTTCTTGTGTGTCCAATAGTTTTTGTTTGTTTTTATTTTTGATTTGTTTTTTGTTTGTTTATTTACTTTATTTTTGTTTTTTGTTTTTTCCCAGGATAGAGGATAAAATCCACTGATATTGATTTGATGATTATGAGTTTAATGCATACATTTTCTTTGTTTTTAATAATTTTTTGAAGTTTTTTTTTGGAATTTTTTTTTTTTCTTTTTCCATTTTATTGATTGATCGATTTGAGTGATCACATGTGATTATGTGATCAAAGGGGAGGGTGTTAGTATTAGATAGCAATATGGCCTACGTGCAGGACTCTACAAGGACTCCATGTTATGACTATGATTTGACTGTCTCTTTGTGACACGTATGTCTTTCGATGTGTGACGTGACAATGACTATATAAACTGTGTACTGCCTTTATTCTGTCTGGGAGAAAGAAACAGAGGAAAACAGTGGAACTTGAGAGAAACTTAAATAAACTTCCAGAGTTTGGCACACCACGATCCGTCTCTGTCTGCCTAAATCCTAACAGGTTCACACAAATAGTCTACATAGACATACACATTCATTATTACTGGATACAACTGTACTTTGAAACATAAATAAAAATACTTTACCAAAACCTTTCTTGCGTTAATTACTAAAAGTAATAGAAAGAATCTTAGGCGCCAAAGTAGCAGAGTGGTTTCACAAGATGCAGGACACTTTCTATACTGAGATCATAGTTCCCGAATTTTCCCCCTTTTATTTATGTTATTGATTTCAGCTCCCTCAGGATGGAACTAAGTACTGCTGCTACCACAATCTGTTCATTTTCATTTGAAAGCAGAGGAGTTGAACTTAGGCTTTAATGCGAGCCTTTGTGTAAGACTGACCTCTGACATGGGTGGCCCCTGCTTCGTCTATGCTCTAAACACACACACACCAGCTGCCATGCTCATGGACAGGCAGCTGGACAATGCCAGGGTAGCAACACTTTCCTTGTGCCCAGTAATGATCACTGTATAGTACCTCACCTCTGTATTGGAGTAATAGGTGTTCCAGGATGAGCGGAGAGACTCCTGCCCTCCAATATCCCACATCAAAAAGTGAGTGTTTTTCACCACTATTTCCTCCACATTGCTTCCGATGGTGGGAGATGTGTGGACAACTTCATTCATTAGGCTAAAAGCAAACAAAAACATACAAATACAAAACATATATATTAAAAAGTATTTACATATATATTATCATGTTGGTAACAGAGTCCAAAAAGTATAAATAAAACCAGGGACAGAAAAGGTTTTTTTTGCCTGCGAGTGAACATGAGCATTGAGTGGATGTAAATAAAAAAATAAAATAAAACTTACAACTGGTAAAGGATGGTTGTTTTCCCTGCATTGTCAAGTCCTACAATGATGACTTTGTGCTCTGCAAAAAACAAATTCAAGTTATAAATGTGGTATTTCAAAATAACTTCTTTATTACAACAACCAGACAAAGAAAGTGAGTGAATCACACAGTTGGTTCTCAGCATTGGAGCTGGTGTTGACGGCTGATAAACTTTATGTGTGAGCTAACATGTCCATGTCAAAATGTACCTCACAGCAGCTGGACTTTTCCACCCCCCTGGAAGCTACTTTTGGACACAGGGAAGGAAATCTAGTCAAAGTGCTCACAATTAAGACCACCAGGTCACACTGAACTGGGGCAAAGAGGAAGCACGAAGCACAAAAACAATTGCTTTGATTACAACCACGTCATACAGTTATCCCAGGGAAGCTGTGGATGTGTAACTAACACTGAGCAAGTACGACGACATGATTAACAGGCCTTCAAAACATGTAATCTCTTAAGTGAGAGAAACACTGAAAACCATGTCATTCTGAAATCATGAATGAATGTGGGAATCCTTTGTCACCCTCCAGCGTTTCCACACAGGCCACCAGAGAGGTTTAACATTTATGTTAGAAAAAAAGATCCACATTGAACGATAGTTTTGTATGTGCATCAACACCATGTATCGTTTATTGCCACACACAGAAACAGGTATTTCAAATAGAAAAAGCATATACGGCATAGTAAATACTTAAATGGGATTAAGTGATTTAGGACAATTACGATGTCAACGACGTCAATGACTTTATCATCAACCTGGGACAGTTATAAATGACCTTCTTTTAAATAATGAGGAGAAGCCACAAAAGAGCAGGGGCTGCCACAGATCTGATACATGGGGCTTGTTGTTCTCTCTCCGGGGGCTACGGTATCACGGATTACGAAATCACATTGATTGTAATCCGCTCTGGCAGATACACTCACCTTGATTACAGAAGAAGCTCCACAATTTGGCAAATATGAGCCCCATTCTCTGTGCCCAGTCCGGTCCTGTGCTCCTCTGTGCGGGCTTGCCCTCAGTCCTCCCAGCTCTTCCCAAAGCTACACTGTTAGCAGCATTAGCTGGATCAGCTTTTGCCAACGAAACACCTCCAACCCGCTCAGAGCCGACTCCATGCGGCACAAGTGCATTCACGGTGAGGTAGATTTACGGTAACATTTGGCTCAAACACCTTGTTGCTGTTCCCGTGAGAGACTGAGTTGTTGAACACAAAGGGGAACGTAAACGCCGCCTCTGGCTCCTGCTCCTGCAGCTGCAGCCCGTTATTCTGCTGCTGCGGGGAAAAAACATAAAAGGCTCAGCTAATTATCTTCCGGTTACGTGATGACGTAGACTGTTTCAGGGCGGTACAAAACATACATATCCATAACGCGATAATATTGTACTCACGAATAATAGTTATTTATGAGTGTATTCAGTTTCACTCCCCTCAAAAGTAAGTGGTAACTTTAGGTGTAGAATGACACAAGAACGTGCGTGTAAATTTGAGCAACTTTAATCACGTGACCAGTGACGTACGAGGAAAAGTGTCCTACAAAAACAACACCCCAGAAGCACCAAACGTGGGTCTGTCAGAATTCGTTTATAGGGAGTGATATATAGCTTGTTTTCTATAAAGTCTGTGCAGATTAACTCCCTCGACACGACTCACTTAAGATCGTCGTCTACTTATTACTGGTTTTTTCAAGATCATTCTCATAAAATGCCAATTTTTCCAAGAATTTCTCTGAAACCTGAAGTCACTGCTTATCTCAGGAGCGTGTTCCTAAATAAAGAGGTACACTGCCGCTCAATGTTAAAGAGTGTGTTGTTAATACTGATTATAAATCCTTTCAGTTGTTGACTGTTGTTGGGCACCAAGCAGCAGAAGAGCGTTTTGAGAGGCTGCTCTCATGTCTATCACACCCTCCTTCACACACATGTGTCCGAGCTAGTACTCACCTGGCCCCCCTGGAGGAGATCAGACAAAGACTAGAACAAGAACTGAATAAGGTGATATCAACAAACGTGTTAAGCGCAAACGTGGGTAATCTGACTCTTTGGTCTTTCTAAAAACAGCACCTGTGTGGCTCATCAGCTGTGCCCCCCGTGGAGATGGTTCCACACCCATGCATTCCAGATGTGCTGCTGCTTCCTGTGGATGGACCCAGGTATGCGAGGAATGCCAGATCAGCTTTCAATCCAATAATGACATTTTATTTCTTGTGTTTGTGTTTGTAGATGTGTCCAGCCGCTGGAGTTGGAGGTGGTCGTAGGTGCACAGTGTGGGAGTGCTGTTCTGAGAGGGGCTCATGTTTTTGCCCCTGGCGTAGTTTCCAGCCCAAAATGTATTTTCAGTTTTTTCAAGTTAATGTTATCAAAACATTTTCTAACTGCTGTCTGCCTATTTCAGTCATGAAAGCTGGAGATGTAGTTTCTATATTTTCTGATATTGATGGAAAATGCACGCGAGGAGCCACAAGCTTCCAAGGAAATAAAGTGTTTGTGGGAAATGGTGTTGCACAAATGGATCGCTCAACAATATTTTGCACCAATGAACCAAAGAAGTGAGTTTATTTTCCTTGTTAATACTTTGTATTGTCACACTTGACATCTCCAGTTAGGAGTAATGGGCCAGTAGAAAGTCTACTCTACTACAGTATATGTATGGTGTATGTTAACTTCCCATTTGCATTTACTGTAAACACTTTTTGTGTATGATAATTTTGTTTACTCACCCAGAGGTGTGGCAGTTTGTATGACAGAGCCACTTTATCAAAGTCCTTCTTTTGATGGAGTTCTCCCCAGCCTTGCATTCTTACAGGTGAAATATGAACTGCTTCCATGTTACTACTTGGTAAATGGTGCAATAGAACTCGATAGTATGCTCTTGTTGATGACAGAATCTCCCCTCTGTGGTGGTGGGACATGTCCTTGGGCCTCGTCCGGGTGAGCGTGTTCTGGATATGTGTGCAGCCCCAGGGGGAAAGACCTGCCACATCGCTTCTCTCATGAAAGACCAGGTGCCATCTGTTGTTTATACTGTGCTTATGTGTGCTTTTTTATTTCAGTCCAGCCTTATGTCTACTAAAACTAGCCTAGTACTAATATACGACTCATTATCCTGCACTAATAACAGTGTGTTACACACAGGGGGAGGTTGTGGCACTTGACAAAATCCGAAACAAAATTGATCGTATTCGTCAAAATGCACAAATGCTGCATCTGGATTCAATCACAGCAATTTGCTTTGACAGTGTAAAAGCAGTGACCAGTGACACTGACAGACTAAAGGCTCCTGAAGGTATTTTGGGAATGCTTTTGAATTATGCATGTTTTGTTAATGAAGAAGTAGATTATTTAGATAAAATCTATTCATTATAAGTAACATGATTTTGTTCCTACCATGACAGGTCCTCCCTTTCCTCCTGAGTACTTTGATCGTGTTTTACTGGATGCTCCTTGTAGTGGACTTGGACAGAGACCTTCCATGGCCAGTTCATGGAGCCTGAAGGAGATCTGCTCCTATCAGCCTCTTCAACGCAAACTACTTCACGCTGTAGGTTAAACCCAGATATTTACTGTTCTTAAAGGAGGTTTCCAGTCACCTGCCAGTACATCTTTTCACATTATCACACCATGACAGGATTTGTCACTAGAGGGCAGTAAAAACACGCCATTGCGGACACCTCTTGGTTTTACTTCTTCAGTCATAACATGTTAAAGTTACAGATATTTGTGAAACTTATCTCTAACATTAGTCCACAATATAATAATAGTTGTGTATGAGAATCATTCATTTTCTTCTGCTTCATTCTTTGCTGGGTTGCGACAATATTTAAACATTTTGATATTATTTTGTATTATCGTTTCTATTGTCTATATCATTAATAATTTATTTGTTGGGTGAAAATAACTCTACATGGAGCAATAATTCCAGTAGAGGTATTTCCTCCCCAGATAACATATTGCACTCAATCTACCAGGTACCTGTCTACCTGGTTAACCTTAATGCAACATTTTAGGAGAAAAATTGCCTGACTGAACACATAAAAGCTCATGACATCCTTTCACCACTGTGTACAAATACAGGCAGTGAGTTTATTGAAGAAAGGGGGCGTCCTGGTGTACAGCACTTGCACTGTGACCCTAGCTGAGAATGAGGAGCAAGTTGCCTGGGCGCTCAAAACCTTCCCATGTCTGTCTCTTGTGCCTCAGGTAAAAACACAGATAGACGTTAATGAAGTGTAAGTATTTGATTGTGACGGCTGCTGCGCTTGTTTCCAGGAGCCTCATATCGGTGCAGGAGGCATGCCTGGAGCCGGTCTGTCACATGATCAACTGTGCCTTCTCCAGAGGTTCAGCCCTGAGCTCAGCTGGGGACAAACTCCACCCGATTCTCTGTTTCCCCATAGCGCAAACACAAACACTATAGGTTTTTTTATTGCCAAATTCCTGAAAAACTAAACCAGGGAAGTGACGGTGTGAACTGAACAAGTGGGACCTCGCACACGACTGTTGGCACTATGGTGTTTATATTAAAGCAGCTTTGATGGCAGTGTTGACAAAGATGCTCACAGTGGAGTTCACAGCATCTGTTTCTGGCAGCTGCTCTGTGAGACCGCGGGCCATATAGGGATAAGCTTTTATAAACAGTCTGAGCAGCAGAAAGGGGCGCTGACAGGACGGGAGGGGCCGGCACGTGGGGAAGCAGCGCACTACACACTCGCAGCGAATGCAGCAAGGCTAGCGTCGCCATAACAACAGTGACGACACAGCTGCCATGACGACCGAAGATTCAGTGGATGTGCATGAGCCGGAAGTAGCGCACGAGAACTATCATTTCTATGTATTTCAGGGGTGGGACAAGTGAGACATTGGTAAAAGTCATTAAATATGTCTTTGAATCTAGAATTGAATAAACTGTTTTTATTTGTTTCATAAATACATGTTGTTTTTCTAGACAAAAAGTATTTTTAAAGTAACGTTGTGGCCCAATCAGACGACCTAAAGCTGTCTTTATCTTATGAAAGAACCAAAGTGGTTTGAGAGTTATTTAATAGTTAATAGTTATTAAAAAGTTAGTACTCCAGCTTTAACTGTATGTATATATGTATATGTGTATATATATAAAAAAAAAATTGTCCACTCACCTTTGGCCCTCCGCGGGCGGTTATCCCTCTCTAAGCTCGGGTCCTCTACCAGAGGCCAGGGAGCTTGAGGGTTCTGCGCAGTATCTTTGCTGTTCCTAGCACTGCACATTTCTGGACCGAGATGTCCGAGGTTGTTCCGGGGATCCGCTGTAACCACTCATCTAGCTTCGGGGTCACTGCCCCGAGTGCACCGATCACCACGGGCACTACTGTCACCTTTACCCTCCAGGCCCTCTCCAGCTCCTCTCTGAGACCTTGGTATTTCTCAAGCTTTTCATGTTCTTTTTTCCGGATGTTACCATCGCTTGGAATTGCCACGTCCACCACCACGGCTGTCCTCTGCCCTTTGTCTACCACCACGATGTCAGGTTGGTTTGCCATTACCATTCGGTCGGTCTGTATCTGGAAGTCCCACAGGATCTTCGCACGCTCATTTTCCACCACCTTTGGAGGAGTTTCCCACTTAGACCTTGGGGTTTCCAGCCCATACTCTCCACAGATGTTTCTGTACACTATGCCAGCCACTTGGTTATGGCGTTCCATGTAGGCCTTCCCTGCCAGCATCTTGCACCCTGCAGTTATGTGTTGGATCGTCTCAGGTGCCTCTTTGCACAACCGACACCTTGGGTCTTGTCTGGTGTGGTATATCTGGGCCTCTATCGCTCTGGTGCTCAGTGCCTGTTCCTGTGCAGCCATGATGAGTGCCTCTGTGCTGTCCTGTAGGCCAGCCCTTTCTAGCCATTGGTAGGACTTCTTGAGATCAGCCACGTCTGTTATGCTCCGGTGGTACATGCCGTGTAGGGGCTTGTTCTCCCATGATGGGCTCTCCTCCAGCACCTCCTCATCTCGCCACTGCCTGAGACATTCACTGAGTACGTCATCCGTTTTGGCCTTCTCCATGATGTAGTTATGGAGTTTGGATGTTTCGTCCTGGACAGTGGCTCTCACACTCACTAGTCCTCGGCCTCCTTCTTTACGGCTTACGTACAGTCTCAGGGTGCTGGATTTGGGATGGAACCCGCCATGCATGGTAAGGAGCTTTCGAGTTTTAACATCCGTGGTCTGAATCTCTTCCTTTGGCCACCTGATTATTCCTGCAGGGTATCTGATCACTGGCAGGGCGTAGCTGTTAATTGCCCGGGCCTTGTTCTTGCCATTGAGCCGGCTTCTTAGGACCTGCCTTACTCGCTGGAGGTATTTGGCAGTTGCCGCTTTCCTCGTCACCTGTTCGAGGTTGCCATTTGCCTGTGGTATACCGAGATACTTGTAACTGTCCTCAACGTCTGCTATTGTTCCCTCTGGGAGTGAGATCCCTTCTGTGTGGACTACCTTGCCTCTCCGAGTCACCATCCTGCTACATTTCTCGAGCCCGAATGACATCCCGATGTCATGGCTGTAGATCCTGGTTGTTTGGATCAGAGAGTCGATGTCTTTCTCGCTCTTGGCGTACAGCTTGATGTCATCCATGTAGAGGAGGTGACTGATCTTTGCTCCGTTCCTGAGGCGGTATCCATAGCCAGTCTGGTCAATTACTTGGCTTAGAGGGTTGAGGCCTATGCAGAACAGTAGTGGGGACAGAGCATCTCCTTGGTAGATACCACATTTGATGGTCACTTGTGCGAGCGGCTTGCCATTTGCCTCAAGGGTGGTCTTCCACATTCCCATCGAGTTTGCAACGAAGTCCCTTAGAGCCCTGTTGATATTGTACAACTTCAAGCATTCCATGATCCATGTGTGTGGCATTGAGTCGTAGGCTTTCTGGTAATCAATCCAGGCTGTGCACAGGTTGGTGTGTCGTGACCGGCAGTCTTGGGCGACTGTTCTGTCAACCAGGAGCTGGTGTTTGGCTCCTCTGGTGTCCCTACCAATGCCCTTCTGTGCTGTGCTCATGAATTGTTCCATATGCCCACTTATCTTAGCCGCAATGATGCCTGACATGAGCTTCCATGTTGTGGAGAGACAGGTTATTGGCCGGTAGTTGGAGGGGACTGCACCCTTGACAGGGTCCTTCATGATCAGGACCGTTCGCCCTTCGGTTAGCCATTCTGGGTGAGTCCCATCTCTCAGCAGCTGGTTCATTTGTGCTGCTAGGCGCTCATGGAGTGATGTGAGTGTCCTTAGCCAGTAGGCATGGACCATATCAGGGCCAGGTGCTGTCCAGTTTTTCATACCTGAGACTCTTTCTCGGATGTCTGCCTCTGTGATGGTAACTGAGTTCTGTTCTGGGAGGTGGCTGTGCTCCTCTCTCAGGGACACCAGCCATTGTGCACTTCTGTTATGTGCTGCATCCTTCTCCCATATGTTCCTCCAGAACTGTTCAGTTTCCAGCCTCGGTGGATCTGCTCCCCTGTTGTTACCCTGCCACTGAGCGTACACCTTCGCAGGTTGTGTTGCGAACAGCCTGTTCACCCTTCTGGCTTCATTCTCTTTAGTGTACCTCTGTAGGCGGCTGGCCAGGGCTTGGAGCCTTTGTTTGGCAGTTTCGAGTGCTTCAGGTATGGTCATCTGGCTGTACTTTCTGGGTACTGGTCTTTTCATTGCACCTCTCTGGGCCTCTGTTAATTGACTCACTTCTCTCCGAGCCGCCTTGATCTTAGCCTCCAACCGTCTTTTCCATGGTGGGTACTGTCCATGGCTCCCATGGTTGCTCTTATAGCCAAGCATCTCTAGGATCACTGCTGCTGAAGTGTATATCAGCTCATTGGTTTCAGTGATTGTGGTGGTAGGTATTGCCCTCACTGCTGCATTCACGCTTTCTATGAGATCCTTAGGTGGTACTTCACACAACCGCTGTAACCGGTGTCTTTGCCCTGTGCCCATTCTAGCCATGATCTTAGCTTTCAGGTCAGTCGCTGCCTCGTTCAGCGTTATCGGTTCCATTGGGGCTATGTACCCAATATCTGGTTGGGGAGTTGCAGTTGGTGGGATCTCCCCTGTGACCTCGGCCACTGTGGCATCATATATGTGTTGTACTTCATCAATCTCAAGCTGTGATAGCAGTTGCCGTTTGTGGATGTTGGAGCATTGAGCTACCAGTTGTTTCGGGGTCAACTGTGACTGTGGGTTTCGAAGTAACCATTCAGCCCACATTCTCTGCATGTAACCTCTTTGGCCAGGGTTACTCGAGTAGTAGCATTCCAACAGAGTCCTGTTATCGCATCTCGCCCACTTTCGCCTTGTTCCAGTAGCCCACTTTTCATCAAGGTGCTCTGGTTCCCCAGCACCTGACGCAGACCTTGTTTGGCCGGGCGACGGCTGATCCGGCATCTCATTGCTTATTTGTACCTTCATATATATATATATATATATATATATATATATATATATATATATATATATATATATATACTGTATAATGCATGTCATTGTAACAGTATGGGCAGTATGGGAACAGCAATCCCATATTTGGTAAATATATTTCTTCTGTTTTACATGGCAGTTAGAAGCTAGAAAGCAGTAGAAGGTTTCACAATCAAGACATGTATGTTCAGACGCTGATTCCTCTTTTAGACTTGTCTTCTCAATATTGTCTTTCATGTCAATGTAGTCATGACAACCAAGATGGAGGCCAACGGATATACCAAAGATCTTTTGTGGAGTTTAAAGCACTATATATAGACGTGGTCTCGAAACACATCAAATACTCTGCACCATTCTATTGCTGCCAACTTTATTTATATATGACATTTTATGTACATATCATGTACATGTACAATGTTCAAAACCTGTGGCGCAGCATAGAAACGAGTCAGGATTTAAGTGCAATTGTCGGGTAAAACAGAGGGCCAGTGCAGTCAAACTTGTGTCATGTCTGGTTTATGTGTCGGTGTTGTGTGACCTGTCCGATCTCTGCCGTGATACTTTTTGAAGACGCTACTATTGTTTGGTCGTTGTATATTAACCTTAAAATATTTAGAGATTCCAAGAAACAAATACTGTTTAGTGAATAACTTGGGATTAAAAGAGAAAGGGACTTAAACATCATTACAAAGGGGATTGACTGAATAAAAGATTAACCTAAATTGAGATTTAGTAGTGGACCAGCTGTAAGTAGCAGTAGCTATTAAGTTTGTATCAAATCCTAGTCACTGATTACACAATGTAAAAGTGCAGAGTCACGTCTAAATCAATGTTATTAAATATGTGGTTCCTTTATGTAAAAGGGTCATAGAGTTTAGTTTGTATTGTCTCGCAAGACTAAGGTGCACCTCAGAGGAGGCAGCAAGATAGAAATGCAAATAGGGGTGGGTGATTGACAGAAATTAAAATCATGATAAAGATATTCATCTGATAGAGTTGCTCCATCCATCATACTTGTACTAAAATATGTTATTCAACGTTTAAAGGTTCGAGTATAGCAGCAAAATACAAATCACAAAATTAGAAATATATCTGCACATTTGTTGGAAAGTTGTATTCTTTAGTTTCATTAGAATAATTTCTGTCACTTTTTACTACTGAAAATGTAATAAATATTCAAAATGTCTCAAAAACAACTTTAATTTTTTTTCAATATATTACCCACCTCTAATTGCAAAATCAAACCAGCCCCAGTAGTAGTCTGAAGGAACAAATGATTCAAGTGATAGCAAGCAGAACATAAGTTGCCTAATCACAAAACGGCTTCAGAAAAATATTTGCCTTTGTCATGCCTTGTCCAACACAGGTTAAGATGCATATTTGATAAAAGTCATGCATACCCACACATAAACGTTGTCTATGCATAGATACACATCCATACATTTATATTTGTAACTATGTTACCAAAACGTCTGATGAAAAACTGCATTTACAAAGGTGTACATAAATAGGATGCTGTGGTTTCGGGGTGTAGCAGCACAATTGGACGAGAAAATGGTCTCTGGAAGAAACCCAGTTTGTGATTCAGGGTTTTTGTCTGTTTGGATGGATGTACGTGTCTCTGGCCCATTCCCCTGTGTCACCCCTCTTTTTGGGTGCCACCTCCCCCTCTCGGTCCCTGTCTCTGTCCCGGTCGTAGTAGTGGTGGTGGTGGTCCCGCGGGGGCCGGTGGTGATGGTGTGAGCGCTGCTTGTTGCGCTCGTTATGGTCCTGCTCGCGCTCTTTGGACCTGTGCTGTCCGGTGCCGTGTCCGGCCTCGTCCCCTGCTCTGTTGTGGTGGTGGTGATGGTGGTGGTTGTGGTCCCGGTGGGGCACTGGCTCATAGCGCTGCTGCTGCTGTGGATGCCCCTCCCCTAAATCCTCTTCCTCTTCCTCCTCCTCCTCCTCCTCCTCCTCTTCCTCCTCCTCTTCCCGACGGAGGAGCTGTGTCCGCTGCTCTGTGTAAGCTGATTCTTTGCTCTCCCTGCTCTCTGGCGTCTCGGAGTCCAGAGTCTCTTGCCGGGACAGGCCCCTGCCGCGGCTGCTGTGGTGGTGGTGGTGGTGATGGTGGTGGTTGTGGTGCTCAGTCCTGGTGGAAGACGATCTGTGGTGGACGTGCTGAGGTCTCCGTGATGAAGGCTCAGTGCGCTCCTCCTCCGGCTCCTCCTCTGCGTCGTTGTGGTGCTCCTGGCCCGGATGGTGGTGGTGATGCTGGTGGTCTTCTTTCGAGCTCTTTCTCTCCACCAGAGCCTTGTCACTCCTCTGCTCAGGGACGCCTCCCTGTGGTCCGTGAAATATCAGTTAATACGAGAGAAAATAGAGGCGTAACACAGACACCCCATGCACAGAGAAGAAACCACACAGAATAAATATAAATCACACACCCAGGAAGAAAAGTCATTGTTTTGAACATATTTAGGCGATTATGAATGATAACACAAATACTTATTGTCAATTAAAAGTTTTTTCTATTTTCGCATTCTAATAACTTAATTGAGCCACTCTGAGGAGCTCTCAAATGTGTGGTTCGTGCAAGGCGCCCCAGGAATGTACAGAGAGTTGAGGCAATTAGCCGAAAAGAACGGACAACAGCTTCCTGGTCTGAGAGGATAGATATTGTGAAAACTGGGATATGGAAACTTCTGATCAGGGCCAGAAGAGCAGATTCTGTTGTCATTATGCATTGAAAATAGAAAACAAGTTTATATGACAATACAGAACTTCACACAACCACTAACAATGAGTGTTGTTAGCTGTAGCCTTATCATTCATCACCGAAACATTGCATGGGAATAGTGTGTAAAGCATCGGTGTATATGAAATAAAATCAAACTTGATCTTAAAAACAGTATCACACACAGCAAAAGGAGATCATTAAAGTACCATTGTCAGTATCCCCAGACTGCACTTCACCTTCAGATTTCACTCACTCACCACTTTACTATCACAGCTCAATCCTCCTCTTCTGACAGCTCAGCATTTGTCTCATTAAGTATCCACTTGTGGCATTAAATGATATTCAAATGAGGAAAGCAGGACAACCAATAGTATTAATATATACTATACTAATATATAGTCGTAAGTAAGTAAGTAAGTAATCTTTATTTATATACAGCCTTTCACAGACCAGAGTCACAAAGCGGTTTACAATTGTTATTTTTGGGCATTTGTCCTCTCACTCCACACAGAGATGGGAGCGGGGTCGCCAGTACAGGAGGCGCATGCCAGACCTATTGTGCACTGTATCTTGGATTTTAACTACATTTGAATCTACTCCAGACCATACTAGATATACCAACAATGAAGCTGCAAAGTGGGTGGAGATTTCAAAAAAACGTATTAAGCGCTGTGTGTAAACTTGGTATAAAGCAACGATCAGCAATCTGGTGAGATTTTTAATGCTTTTATGTTGTTCAACACATTTGGTTTCATGTATTTCAGAATCAGAATCAGAATCATTTTTATTGCCACGTAAGTAACAGGAGGTCACAGACTAGGAAATTGCTTTGGCTCAGTGCAACAGTCAACAAGAGATAATAAAAATAAGAATAAAAAACACTTCTAAAGAATAAATTTAAATTTAAAATAGAGTTACAGTTACTATTTACAATATACAAGTGCACATGGTGCACACAATGTAAGGTGACAGCAGTACAGTGAAGTAAAGTGACGTATGATGGGCAGTAAAGTTACTTTATAAAGGGCGGGGGGACAGGTTAAGAAGTGTTCAAGAGTCCAACAGCAGAGGGGAAGAAACTGTTCTTGTGAATGAAAACAAACAAATTACCATTAATGACCACGAGATCTACATACATAGAGTATATATAACATTCATATACAACATGGAAAAAAAAAACGCAAAGTAGTGGGGACGTTTTGCCATAATTTATGTTTGACTTGCGTTTATTTCTCGGCAGAAATCCCTGCGTTGTTGATAGTAGTTAGCAAATAGAAGTTAGCCTCAGTCATGTCTTGATATATAGATTCTGAATGGAGAATTTTACTTCTGAACCCAGGAAAACTACCCACTTCCAAGCTCCATAACTAAAAACTGTTTGCAAATTGTATTAGTTATATTGACAGTTTTTCAGTACTAGTCTTACCTGTAAAGCGGGGAGAGGGGCTGTGCTGGTGGCTAGAGGGGCTGAGGGCGTCTGGGTCAGGACTGGCTCAGGCGGGCTACAGCTGCTGGGGTGAGTGCTTTTCCAGTAGGCCTCCAGGTAATCAGCCATGTGCTCACAAGCGTCCTCCAGCTGGTTTTCATCCAGAATTATGTCAAACATTTCCTGAGACAGAAGAAAAGGAAACCAGTCAAGACAACAGCGCTGCACTAGTTTGTGAAGCAGCACATACAATATTTAAGCAAAAAGAAAACAGTCACTGCTTCAGAGATAAATACTAGAATGTCATCACTTAGGCAAATGCACAATACATACATTGGATAAAAGCACTTCCTCAGCTTGCATAACAATTTCTAAATTATTCAAAAGAAAGGACAGTTAATTCATTTATTAGTTTGGATCATAGACTGTATATAAATGGACAACGCTAACCCCCGAGCTCAATGAAGCCCAATAGGGAAGTGCTCATGGAGTTTTACTCCAACTCTCTCTGGCTTCTATGGACTTACATTGAAAAGTAATCTCCTTTAGCTCAATAACTGTTTGTGCCACACTCACCATTTTGTGCTTAAAAAATCTGTGGTTTAGCGTTTTCTGAAATCCTGGCGTTATTATTTTGACATAGTCTTTGCTAATCCTGCTATGAGCCATATAAGGATTGACCAATCAGTTTGCCATAGCAACCGTCTTAGCAACATGTCTACCTCGGAACAAATGCCCATTTAGGGAACAAAGAAGAAAAATAAAAATCAGATCTTTGCCTCATTGTTTCCCGCATTATTTTTCCCACAATCCTCAAAGAGCACCTGATCTCACACCTTAATCTTTTTTTTTTGATCCCCCTATGCACTTGCTTGTTTTGTAATGTTGCAGACCCATACAAGGAAATTGGCTCCAGGTTGCTTATGTTCAAATCGGCCTTTTCCGCATTCAGCTAACACTAAGGTGACCTCAGCACTCTGTCAGTCCACTCCTAATATAGTCTGTGGTCTCTTATGTGCTTTTCTCTATTGTGGTAATAATTGTTTTGCATGGTATGTTGTGAGCAGTGTTGTGCCAGTTCACAGCTTTTCTGAACTAGTTCAAGTTCAGTTCATACATGCTCAAAGTGAACAGTTCACGTTCAAAGTTCACATTTTTAATTATAAACTAGTTCAAAGTTCAGTTCATTTTACTTTTTTCGCGAGATACTTAAATACATATGTTTTTCACACTACGAGCTATATATATATATATATATATATATATATATATATATATATATAATCTCCTGTGCACCCACAGGAGGAGAGCCTTTTGACTACAAAACAGACTAGATTTACATGGTTTTCAATGGGAGCAAAACGGAGTTGCCCCATCTCTGCTCATAAACTACAGACAGTAATGCGCTGCAGTGCGTGTGTCTATACTTTATGTCAAATGTAAACGGTGTAAACTTTGTCGCTAACTCACCCTGTGTTTTCATCACGACTCGGGCACATGTGAAAAGCACCAGCTCACAGCGCCGCACCACAACACGGAGTCGGGGTGCGTTCACAGACGGTGGAAACCGTAGGAATTTTTAGATTTCAGCGGAAAAAGTGCGAGAATACAGGAGGGAGGAACTTTCTCTCGTTGCGTTTCAAAAGAGAAAACAGATTCCAACGTTCAAAGTGATGTCTGCCGTTCATGACACATAAAATGAGCTAATTCACGTTCAAGTTATTTTTTTAAAAATGTGTTGCGTTCAGTTCAACGTTCACAAAAAAATGAGCGTGTTCAATGAACGCGTTCTTTTGAACTCGTTCACGCACAACACTGGTTATGAGGTTATGTATGTTTTCCCGTTTGTTTTTTTGAGAAATAAAACGTTTTTGAGAGTATATTCATATCACTGCAGAGATTATATAAAGGGATAATATTGAACTGGCAGCACTGATAAAGCTTCTGAAATGTGACTTATGAGATATGCACTAAGCCCGGAGCTCCAGGGGCAGAACTGTCGGGGTTCGGCACGTGGGACTCACAGGAGTGCACTGAGCCAGCTTGTCGGCCGCCACCATCTGCACATTTAGGTGTTTGGCCTGGGACTTGCCTCTGGATTTGATGAGACGCTGCAGCACCTACACAAACACAACAGTGCAAAAAAAGGCAAAGAAATGTTCAGTTTAGAATCTATATCAAGATAATACTAAATGCCAGAACACAGGCTTGGAACTTATAGGGGACAGGGCCATGGCTTCACACAAACATTTCTGAACATTTTTCATCTATGATATTGCTTTTATTGATTTTAGTAGTCCTCTATCTCAGCGTTTTCAGATGTTGTTTGTTGAGCCTTTGAAAATGATCCAATATCACCACATTGGTCAAAATAATGTAAAAATAAAATAACGTGAAAAGATTAGAAGGACTTTTTTGCGCTTTGATTTTCTATATTATAGACGGATGAGACTTGTATAATACAATTGTACAATACCTGTGTTGATGGAGGAGTATGTACATTTATATACAGTGGAACCTGGTGTTTTTTCTCATGTCTGAAATAACACTTGAAGATAGCAATATAAAGATTTCAGATTTTTATCCTGAATAACGTGCATTGAGCCGATAGAAATAATTTAGCCAAAAATAACAGATTAAAAACAGGCAAGAAAAGAAAATGATTACACCAACTTCCGGTATCTAATGTATAACAGGACACTGCGAATATGTTCTGACAAATATACACAGACACACACATACACACACAGACACACTTCACAGCGGTGAGTGTATTTACCTTGGGAGAGGTGATCTTGACGTAGACTACAATGGGTGCGAGCGACGTCTTCCCCAGTTGAGACGGATGATTTATCGTATCAGCGTCGAGGACCACTAATTGTAACGTCCGCGCCAGTTCGAAAATACGCTCTATCTCACTCTGGACTTCAGCTGGAAACACAGGATCAGTAAATACACCTACAATTACATACATTTGGAAATCTACTTTTTTTAGCCTCATTCCAGACTGAACGAAACAGGCTGTGGCGAACTTATCATTAGTAAAGCCAAAAGTTTCTGTCAAATGTTTGCTTCCGTTTCCACACGAGCATAATCTCTTTGAAAACATCACCAAATCCAAACAGCAGATGTTTCGCAGCCTCACAGTGATTCTAGACAAACATACCCAAGTTGGAGCGCGTGTTGGAGCGCTCGATGATGGCGTGCTTGCTGGGGTTGTTGAGGACCGAGCGCTTGGCAAGAGAAATGTCTGCAGTAACACGAGTTATTGATATTCTGCCACAAGAGACAAGAGAGAACAGCATGTTAACAGAAACATATGCTTCTCCCGGGATGCACTATTCACGAATAAAGCCATCACTTTAAAAATCATTATCAAGTTATGACTTTACAAGACTCAGACGTAGCGAAGGTTCTGGTGTTAGCTGCAAACTAACTCCAGAGCCACTACAGAGAAACGGTCACGATCAGAGTCATTATGAGTTTAGAGACGTGTTTGTAAAGCAAAAAATTAGCACTAATGTAATGAAATGTTTATCTGTGAGAGGATGGCTAACTGGAACGGACGCACGAATTAACTTAAATCATGTAATTCACTTTTCCACTTTAAAAGGATGTTTAAAACTATCATTTTGAACGGCTACCTGAACTCTGAATTTTGGTGTTGATACAGTTTCTTATGTAAATCCTCTTGTATACATTCACTTTTACTAATTGCACTTGTAAAAAGCATAGGCAAAACTAGCATTAGCTTCAGCCTGCTCCTTTTCGGTCTTTCTCTCTGCGGTAAATGTACTGTTCTGTAACAATGAGTAAAGATGTTCAAGGGACTGAAATAAACTTAACTCAACTAATTCATTCATAACTTGAAAAAGAGGTGACTGGATCAGAATCAGAATCAGATTCTGATAGAAAAATAAGCAAGTATTATAGAAAAGTAAAAGCCAGTGCAAGTAAAGGTGAAGGAGACATGATATGAAGTCCCCAAGAAAACTGAAAAAAGGTTTAATGATTTTGACAGACTGGAAATGATAAATGACATGTTTATAATTGATGTAGTTATTTGTTTGTGTGGATGGATG
Organism: Knipowitschia caucasica; assembly: GCA_964034765.1. NCBI lineage: Eukaryota > Metazoa > Chordata > Actinopteri > Gobiiformes > Gobiidae > Knipowitschia > Knipowitschia caucasica. The sequence continues at coordinate 22,632,839 of OZ035843.1, forward strand.
TGTTTCTGAATTTCTCCAACAGGGATCTATCTATGTATCCATTTTCTTCCCCTTGATCCATATCTGGGTCAGGGGGGTGGCAGTCAGAGCTGCACTCAGCCCCTCACTGATCCTCCTGCAGGTAGTGAGTCCACAGGAGCCTTGATTTTTCAGCGGGGGCTTTAGGCAAAGTGGGGTTAATTGTCTTGCCCAAGGACACAAAGACAGCAGACATCAGTGGGAGTCGTGAAGTAGGTCTTGTGATGGGCTCGAACCCACAACCTTCAGGCTCAAAGGCTAATGCTCTACCAACTAAGCTACTGTCACATGTATCTATGTATCTATCTAGAAATCCTCACCATGTACTGTAGTAGCCTAAGAACTGAGGAAAATAAAAAGCATGTTTGATTTCATTCTTCTTTGCCTTGAACCCGTTCTTTAGCGCTGAGAAAGATCAGTAGAATGAGATGTTCCCTTCAAATCATATCGTTTATATTACTGTCAGACATTTCTTGTGGTTAATCGTAAGTTAATTTGATGTGTTTTAATGTTTTTTTATGCCCTGTGCTGCCCAAACGAATTGCCCCTGGTGGGATGAGTAAAGTAGCCGGACCCTGAATCTGAATGTTCTTCCCTTGTCGTTTTGAGCAGAGCAGTAATGTATGGCCACATTCTTTGCGTTGTGTAACTTTAACTGGCCATACGACAAGAGACCTGGACAGCGGGACGACAAAGTAAAGGACTCGACATTGTGAAGGAGAATCCGCTCTAGAGTTCTCCATTATGGCCTATTAAGGACATGCAGAGGGCCTATTTAAAGCAGCAGCAGCACACATCTCCAGGCCAAACAAACTTGTTACACACTCTCTCGGCTAACCTCTCGGGACGCATAAATACCAGCCTATAGAGCGGGAACCAGGAATGAGGAAGGAAGCATGAGCCTGCAAAGTCACTATGTACTCACCTTCCCTCGAATCTGTGTTTTAAAAAGTCAAAGAGAGCTTTTTGCATCATGTCCGTCACCTGTAAAAACATGCAACCAGATAAGGCAACATTTTAACCCTTTAGCATTCACTCCTTGTTTTTTTTTTTTTTTGAGGGGGGGATTTTCCAAGATGTAGGACACTGATAACACACATAATTTGTTTTTACATGTAGTTTTTTCAATCATAGGCCTTTACCAAATGGTTGAGATGCTGATGGTACAACAACAACAAAACCATTGAAATCACCAACACAGATCAGAGAATCAACAGTTAAGACATGTTTTTTTGTTTTGTTAGTTTGTTGGTGAAAATTGTACCATGTGAAAGGCTATGGTTATGGATATGGTTTTGAAAAGGGCAGAAAAATATAAGAATTGTATTCTTCTTTTCTGCTCCTTTCCTTCATGTAAATGTTTATAATATATAATGTAACTACTATTATAGGAACAAAGCATTTTCATGAAATAAACACATAAATAAATACAATACAAAAAACCAAGTGAGATGCCCTAAACAGGTATATTTCAGTTTCAAGCATACTTAAAGTAGATATATGTTTGTATATGGACTCAAAAGGTGCTGCCAATGCTAAATATGAGCTTAATTTGACGGTCTTAAAATAAGATTTGCCAATGGGACAAAGCCATTTATTCTTATTTTAAGAACTGTTGCTTTATTTTCCTCATTCCAAGAGGGACATTTCTTGTATATTTTCAAAACAAGATAATTTTGCTTGTCCTTTTGGCATATCTCGTTTTAAGTCAGTCAAATTAAATGTGCTCAAATCAAAATACATTGTGCCAACTTAGAGTAATTATTTACTTATTTGTCATCACTTCTTGCTGTGTACCATTAAAAGGATTAAGTTTGGGGCAGAAGTTGAAATAAGTGGAAATGTACCTCGTAGCCCTTCAGCGATGGTCCGACCAGAACCACGGGCCGCATGGAAGGCACAACATCGTACGGGGGGACGTGCTCCGTCTTCAGTAAAGAGAAGAGAGGAAAACATTAAAGATTGGCTCACGTTTATGGAGACGGAGAGCATCACAAATCACAACAAGGTTAGAGCAACATCGAGGCACAGACGAGACGCTTAGGAAAACACGCTGAACCATGGCATGTTGGTCTAAGCCGTTCACAAACAGAACACTGAGATTTGATTTACGCCAGATTTGGATATATTCTCATAGTGTCAACATCGTATTGTTGAAATTAGGCTAGAGTCGACTACCAAAGTGCTTTTAAATGAAGTGAGTAAAGAGTGCCATGTCATGGTTCAGAAACTAAAAGTAAAGTGTTAGTTCAACCATCACAGGATGTGGAGGGATGATATCTGGATAGTGAGACATCAATGTATTTTATTATCAATTGATTTGACTTTGTTGTTGAGTTTTCACAGCTCGAACCTGTCACACTGTCAGGGCTTTGTGCTTCGCAGTCCACCACACCACAGATCATTTGTGCTTTTGTTGTTTGCTGCCGTCATAAGCCCTCCACCCGGGAGGTTATGGGAACTGATGCACACTGTGGATGTAGCACGCAAGCTACATAGACAGCTGTGCGGCGCTACTGGTGCTGTTAGCTATCGTTTACTATGTTACAGGACACAGCAAAGGCAAAGCAAACAAGACAGAGTTCAAGACATGAATGAATACATAATTGAGAATTTAACTCCCCGTTATTCTTTTTTAAGGAAATAATATGAATGTATGGTTCCAAAAGATCAATTCAACTATTCTATTCTAGTATTCTAGCTCCGATTTGAATGGCCATACCTGGGCAAACCTGAGATCCAAGTGGAGGCCTGGTCAGTACTTTCCCATCTGATTAGAACAACTTAGGGAGAGAGACTGGGTAGTAAGTGCAAGCCGTGTCTGTCCTTAGGCAAGACAAGGTCCAAGGCGGCAATGGTTCTGAATCGGCCCCTTGAACTGCCCCAGGGCATAATTTAGCGCCACCATGTATGAAGTAATAAAGTGAAGGAATAATGCCCTGTGCAGCATCTCTGGATGTCATGAAAAGCACTATATTATCATTCTTATCATCTGTATGTATTTGTTAGGTCCATAGACAATAAGGTAGTTTGAATCATTATTATTACACCACTAATTAAACATGAAGATGACGTAAACATACGGAGTGCAATAATCTGCTTCTGATAAGAATTCTTTAATCTTATTTTTGTTTGAATAGATTGATGTCACACTGACACAGGAACACAGGTTTAACACAAACACAGCAGCTCAGTTTGGGGGCATTGAAAAGGTGAGGACAGAACAGGTCAGGAGCCTGCGCTGAGTGTGCAGCGTTCTCGACGACTTACCGACTTTTGCTTCTGTTTAGCTTTGTGGGGAGGACAGAGACAGAGGTTAAGAACAGGCATGCATGCTCACGGCTGTGGTGTTATGGACAGGACAGAGAGCAGCCACGGGCGGTCAGTGAGAGCAGTGTGCGCACTCCCATTACCTTCTTAAAGAAAGGCATTCGTTTCTCTTTTGCTAGGGGTGTGACAGTGTTTGGACTGGCTTTAGGGGAGCGCAGGTTGGCTGGGACCTCATTGTCCTCTGGGTCTAAGCCTGTGGCGTCTATGTCACAGGCTACGCACACACACAAGAGCACCGTCACTCTGAGGAGAAATGATATGTCTCCGGAGGACACTTTAATTGTACTTGTATACATACAGTGTAGGCAACTACATATCGAACAAGCAGAGGTGGGTAGTCAAAACTTGTACTCAGGTAAAAGTAATGTTACTTCAACAAAGCCAAGAACAAGTATTTGGAGGAAAATCAAGAGTAGATGTATTGAGTAAGTCTCTGGAATTTTTCTATGAACAAAACATAAAAAATAGCAACATCTGGAATTGAACTTGACAAACCAAATAATTTCACATTGGCAACATAAAAGCTTTGTCATCCAAAATGGAGAAGAGTCGCCAAAGAATTTACAAAAGGATATCATACTGTTGTCTTTGAAATATGAATAAGAAGTAAAAGTAACTGTATGTTGTCATCAAACTGAATATTACCCACCTCTGGAAACATGTACAAAGATGAAAAAAGCATGATTAGAATGAACTAGAATGTACAGGCCTCAGATTATCTACGATACTTTACCTTAAATGTGAGGGAAATCTTAAATATCTTTCAAATACTCACCAGAGGACGGAGGAGTAGATTTCCGTGAGTTAGGAACCACGTCACCTAAACTAGAGGAGGAATTTGCTCCCAATTTACTGGAGATAGAAAAAGAGAGAATATAAGAAAGTTGAAAACTTTATGTGAGGGGGTCAGCTGAGGTGGTCGTACCTGAACTTTCCCTGCTTGGATCGCTGATCCTGGAAGATACGTGTGTGCTCAAGCTTCACTGGACTGGGGATGAAACCGATTTCACAGCCTTCTTTCACAAGACGACCGATCCACCAGTCGTTATTGAATTTCTATCACATAAAAATGAACGAGGGTCAGCCAGCTCAGAGCTCACGTAACTGTTTTGAATGTTGCGTGATTGGGATTTACCTCTTTGACATGCAGGAAGTCTTTAGCCTCAAAGGAGACGGCCATGCCTGGTACAGGGACATCATCGTCGAGGCTGGAGCTGTAGCTGACATTTGTGCGAACAGCGAATGCGACTGGTTTGGTCTGAAACAGATTAATATAATTTTTTATTCACACTAGCATAATTAATTAGGTGACATCACCAACCAGACAATAAACAGCAACAAAAGGCCCTGAATATGAACAGCTATCCAATTCAATTCAATGAAATTTTTTTTGCATAGCCCTAAATCACAACAGTGGTTATCTGGGAGGACTTTATAAAGCTGTCGATTCGCAGACACAGATCAGAGAACCAAAGCGTTCACAGGGAATGCAATGATAAAAAACACAAAGAGCCATTGGTCCATAAGAAGCGGAAGACCAACGTCCATAAATGTTGTCGATAAATGTCGAATGTCCTGGATCATTCCCACTGTCCTTAGACTCTCCTGTATCAGCAAGGAAGAACTCTAAAAACCCAGTGGGAGAATATGAGATCAGTTTGTTCATATTGTAGATGAAGTCATTTGTGCAAGTGGTCGTTCAAACATCCTGATTTTCCATGCTACTGCTACAGAAGTTTGTTTGTGTTCTGAGCTTGTGTGTATGTGTGCCGCACCCTGACATTTCCCCGTTTTTTATCCAAATACTAATTTGTTTACGTTCATAATTCCTTCAAATGTTGAAAGGAACACGGTTGAATCTGGCCCGGACCCACCTCTCCAGCCGAGAGGCAGGATTGGATTGTGCATTCAGCCGTCTGCTCCGACAGTGTTCAAATCAAGGCTCAGTTTGCCTCTGCACACAATCGAAGGACTGTATCTTTACTCTTTTGAATGCACTGTGGTTATCTGTGATTTGAATCCCTTGTGTGATTTGTTTTTTTATTATCTGTGTGATCTAAATTGTTATGTCTTTAATACCTTGCGTGATCTTAATGTTTGTTGCAGTATGCTTTTCTGTGTTAATCTGTATGTTGTTTAATGCCGTGTTTTGAATGTTTATGATTGACAAGGTTGATTGATTGATTCATAATCACACAAACCAATGGCACTAACAGAAAATGTGGCCTTACTATCCTCCAGGGCTGCACAATATATAGATAAAATATTGTCATACGGATATTGGTACGTGGGTTATTCATATCAAAATGATGCGCAATCATTTTGAAATAGTTATGTATGCATTTCTTGTTCGCGCACTTTGACGAATCTGTTGCAACCTAGTGCCGCCACTGTGATTGGTCTTGATTCACAAGCCAATCACAGAAACAAGTCATTTGCAAGTCATACCAAAAATAGTTGTTACGTAAAAGGGAAACCGGACAAATGCATTTTTAGGTAAAAGACAAAAATATCGCAATAATATCGTTATCGAAAGACTAAACACCCATTTCCAATATCGTGCAGCCCTACTATCCTCCCACTTAAAGTCCTACTATTAAAACAAAGTTATTTCTAGACTTAGTGCCTGTGCAGAGAGCTTCAAATTGCATTAGCCACGTTTATGTAGAAATATACTCTGGGTAAATCTTACTGTAATGCATATCAATCATATCCAATTTAGAAAAACAGTCAAATCTCAATGCGTGGACCTGGTTTTTTACGAGTTAACAGTATAGCCATGAAAGACTCACGTGCTTCAGAATTACATAAAATGCTTTGGGACATAATCGTGGAGTCAGGCTGGCAGCGCTGGCAGCAACAGTTGGACATGCCCACAACCAGATTACATTCAGTGGGCCTTAGAGAGTGTGTGCAAGCTGACAGGAGGCCAGTGCAAGCCAAAACCAATGCACAGGAACGTGGCTTAGAGTAATCTCCCAACATAGATTTATACGCTCAATATTCACCTGGACATGAACGAGGCCCGAGAGAGAGCGAGACCGTTAGCCAGAGGTGCAATATATTTAAGGTGGAACTAAGCAGGATCTGAGCTTTGATGTCCCGGGAGATGAATATACACGGTTCAAAATATTAGCTGCAACAACAAACCATTATACTGTAGATAGGTGTAATGTCTGAGTTTATGTTTTAAGTATCTATTTTAATTCACAAATTTACATTTTGAGTTAGCGCAAATATCTAATTACACTTTTGGTTTGTTCACACATTTATAACAACTCATATAAACTGTAATATTAACTCAAATATGTCTAATTCTAGGGAGAAAATAAAACTTAAGGTTACTTAACTTAACCCTGGTTCTTTGATAACAGAGAAATACTATTCTTAAACTAAACCTCTTCTACTTTAACATATATATTATTACTGTGGTTGTGAGGTTTGGGTTGAAGATGTTGATATAGAAGATACCTTTTAACATGTGCTGAATAAATAAATACTTTGTGGCGCCAATAATGATCCTGTCACAGTATGAGACACAAACCGAGGAAGGAAACATATAGTAAGTTGTTTAAAGCTGAGGTACCGAACTGTCAAGTCACAATACCTTGAAATTCCACAAAATAATAATTGAATCGCTCTGAAAACAGTTGAGTTGTATGGGTTTTCTCTGGGTATTTTTGGTCTTTTTAAAAGTGAAAAAGAGAGGAACACCTTCACTCAGCCAATCAGCTCTCAGCTTAAATAATCAGATAATGACTCATAGGTCTCTTTCTTATGCAAGATTCTTTCTGTTGGGACAAACACGTGTTATTTAAGAAAACAAAAACAGTTTTGTGTCCAAGACTAAGCAGAGTCTCAATATCATTATCAAATCAACATAGTTTCCCCATGTTTACATTATTTAAGGTACATATCAATTGTAACTTTTGAACCAAACACCTTGAAGAAGTCCATACATCAGCCAAACATCAAACCCATTAGGCAATGTGTCTTACATGCAATTTGTGCAAAGTATGAGACCAATTCACCCTTAACATCGTAAGATAGAACTGTAAGAGGATTCTATTGATTGACTGGATAGAGTGTAATTCATCAATGGGGTTTTGAAAGCTTCTTGCTAAGAGCCAGCGGTTTACTCTCCCGGAACAGAAATCTCTCGCTCTAAGTAAACCCAACATTATTACAGATATTTTCCATTTGACCTCCTCCACAGATAGGTGGTGATTGGATTTGTTTGGATCGATCTCCGGCAGGTTTTAAGAGCCAAGGGGGGAATGTGCACTCGGGCTGTCGTTAATCAGAGCTTTCCAAGAGCGCCTTACATGGGACAAGTGTCTGCCTTTCACGGCCTTCTCTGCTGCAGCCTGAGTTACAACAGGTGAGATAAACTAGCCGAGATTATGGCTGTAATTCATGAGAGAAAGCCCTCTTCCTGCTGTATAAATATTCTCTGGCTGGTGGAAGCTGTTTGTTAGTGACATTCATCAAGAAAGAGGCGTGGAGGTCGCAGAGGACGGGCTGACCTTGTGAGTCACGTGGCGTTGGAGGTGTACTGCACGAGGCCATTAGAGTCTGTGTGGGGTAAACGTATTCTCACGCATCTCTCTGGCTTCTCCCACAGCTGCTCCACGGGGGAGGCCTGTCATATTACACGGCTTAATTGCATTTTTCAGCCAATCCCACGCAGACATGGTCAAAGTTTACATAGCGCACGCTGAATATGTAAAACCACCCTGGGCCTGTGATGATCGTTACGTAACGCGGGCCTTCATTATGGATGGGGACAGAACGGCGGGGACGGGGAGGAAGCCGTTGGAAGAAGGTTATCGGGAAAGTTTGACTGGGAAGTAAATTATGCAAGCGTGAAAACAAAGGGGAAAATGGAATACATCAGGAGATTGCTTATCAATTATGGCGACCCAGGGACACCGAGCAACGGACCACAGCCAATTAACACGCCACGATGATATCAAAGCTCCATATGAATATTTTATTGTCTAATACCTTCATGGCCTCTTTGTTGTATGCTCCGACTGATGTGCTGGCCTTGTGGCTGTTGATTTGCCACCTTACATCCCTCTGCCTCCCCATTAGCTGCTCTAGTTGCTTCTTGGCGGCTATAAATCTGTGATCCACATTGTTTCTCCTGGATGTTGGAAATCGATGGGAAATGAATCCAACGCAGCTTTGTGAGCCTTAGGCAGCACACGGAGGCACGTCAAATGGATTTTGTATGGTGAGAATACAGCCATGACTTCATTAATTTATTATGAGATGATTCTATTTTATTTTTTTTAATTACAGTGTTAGCAGAAGCAGTGATGAGAAACTAAGACAGCAACACTATCTGTGGGTTTCAGCATCCTCTATACATGAAGAATATCGTTTAAAAGTTAATTTATTTCTGATATTCAACGTTCAGTGTTTAAGTGACATATCCCAAGCCTTTCTTTGTTATATTATTTATCTTGTGTTGTGTGCTCCTCAATCCTACTGTTCTGCAGCCGGTGATGCAACACTGAAATTTCCCCACAAATAAAGGATCTCTTTATATAGAGATATATTCTTTTTAGGGTTTTTACAAGCTGTAAGAAATACTTAAATGAGGCCATATATAAGTTTCACATTGTCAGTAAATTACATAAATAAATGGACTGTTGAACAATATTCTAATATTCCCAAGTTTCACCTGTATGTGACATTTTTTTGACTTTTAACCATTCAAAGTGCTGTAATTGTCAGGCAACAACTAGTTAAGTTTATTATTGTTTGTCATATACACAATACATGTAGCAGATGTTCAATACAAATTTGGAACACACAATAACAGAATAACACAGAAACCGAGACAGAGTTAGGCCTGGTTTAGTTTTACGGCCTTCTCATCCTCTCATCCTCTCATTACCAATCATTCTGAATCCCACAGATAGGTGAGATGTTTGTATTACATCTAATGAAGCGATGTATCAAATGTGATGTGGTTGCGCAGATGAATTAGAGCAGAAGATTGGATTGGTGTGCGTCGTCTGCACTGAAGCTGGAGGTGACAGACTGAAACGTGAGAGCCAGTGTTTCAGAGAAAGCCGACAGCGAATCAGTTACAGCTGAGCCTCTTCATTACCTCAACCACTGGTCAAAACTCATCTATATTAACACCGTCATATTAGTCCAACAGACACACAAGACACACTTATTCATATTAAATTACATGGGCTGACTTTGTTATGATGTTATCTACAGTCAGAAAGTTTGAAACCAAGAATAGAAACATGTTCTTGATGAAGTTGAAAATCCTGGTTAGTGTGGCATTAAGTGTAATCATTGATAAGTAATGCTCTCCACTATTTATTGGATTTTATTTTTGTACTGATAATTTGGTTGAGACATGTTAATGAACACACCTCTCCAGATGGTAGTTTGTGTCCGTTGTCCCAAAGTCGCACTCACAAACACACACTCATTCACCTTGAACTAACCGGAGCACCTGGACGAAACCTATGCAGACACAGGAAGAACATGCAAACTCCACACAGAAAGGTCTTGTCTGGAAGTGGAATCAAACCCAGCTCTAACCACAGTGCTCTATGCTGTTGATATAAGTCATTCAAAGCCTGACAGCCAACCTACATCACATGGCACCGGCATAGCAAAACAAAAGAAAGCCACACTTAAAAATTTAACACTTAAAATTACGATCGCAAATAAATCTCTACAAGTCTTAGTGTCAGTTTCTTCATTCTCAGTCTCAGTGTCTTCATTTTGTCTTTCATATATTGATGCTTCAGCCCCAGCACGCCACACCATACAGGATACAAAACATGCAGGTCGGAATGCCCAGGTCCTATTCAGGTCAAAATCTACCATTTACTCTGCTGTCCTCACTTCACCACATTTGCAAAAAGTTTGGAGCAGTGCGTAAAGCAGATGGAATGCCAACTTGAGATTGAGATGTAAACAGACGGGACATATTGTGGCCTGGAGGAGACAAATACGAGTGATACGCAGCAGCTGAAGTCAAATAGTGCTTTTAAAGACTTCCTCTGGCCTCATCATGCTCTCCACTTTCCAAGGACGTGCTAAAGAGCAGATCATACGACTGTTTTACAAGTCGTCCGGAAATTGTATGGGTAAAGAGGCCAAATCATACAGGCCAGGAGGTTTTAGTGATGCTGGGTTTAAAGTGTGTACTCAGTGTGTCCCAGCTCGTCAGTGTATTATTTGCTCATAGCCCTGTGCAATATACACTCAGGGGTATATTGCACAGGGCTGCTTCTCACTTCAAGGAGGTTCTATGCAAGATGAAGACATTAGAGTCACTAGACTCTAATGTGGGATGGCAAACAGTGATCTGTATTTATAGTCACGACTTGTAGGAAAAGACATGTACCTCTTGCCAGTCCTTTGAAGCACAATGTGTTATTCTAACATGAATCTCCCACAAAGCCTGACCACATGAATCATTCCTATGACAGCCTGCTCTATTTGGGAGCTCCAGGACTCTGCGGGGTGCCGGCCGACACAGTACAGACCTTGGCCTTGTCGAGCTGTGCCTGGGCCTGGCGCTCTGCCTCTCTGCGCACTGCCTCCTTATCCTCTTCCAGGGACACATCCGAGTCGGACGGGCGGCTGGTGTACGAGTCGGCCGAACCCTGAAACACAACACATCCACAGTGACAATCTACTCACAGGAAATGCTCAGTGCAAGTACGTCACGACTAAATGTCTTATTCTTTGAGCTGTGAGTTCATCTCCATCTGTCGCCGGTGAGTAAGTCATCATGACATCCATGACAAATGGCACAATATGTTGCTACTATTTCCGGACTGTTTGATTCAGAAATAGTTGACAAAATTAACAAAAGAATGAGAATTACAGTGTTTCCCACACATAGACTAATCTGTGGCGCACCGCCACAGATTAGAGACCGCCGCCACAAATTGCGTTTCGTATTATTATATATATTTTTTTTTTGTTACGCTATTTAAAACATGCATCGTCTAGTGCCGCCGCAGCGGTCAATTTGACAGCGGGGAGGGGCGTTTAAAATGTGGCGGCCCTTCGTAACTCTCACTCAAGCTACGCGTCTCTCCCACATACAGAGACCTACACACACACAGCCCCTCCCCTTCGTGCACACCGTGTGTCTCCGTCTCCATCAGCGATCATCGCTGTAAGCAGCTGTGTCTATTAATTTTGGTGCAGAGAAGACGGCTGGTGAAGTTCACTAAAGGTTGGTATCCCGTGATCTCGTAAATCACACATTAAAAAGTGCTGAATGTTCAGTGTCAATGTTGAATTTCCGTCCCGACTCCCTTAACAAGCGATGCCGCTTTCTTTATAAAGTTAATTAGTCGCAAGTTTGCGGTATGTAGTTGGGTTGTCGGGGTCAAAACACTATGTAGCAGCTGTAGCAAGAAATAAAGTTATAAGTAACGTTATGTCATTTTTTTACTCTTACACTGAATGTTTGCTGCTTCAATCCAGATGAGTATTGAACAATATTTATATGAACCATATCATTACAGGGATATTCAAGGTCAGTGAATTGACCTGACACACACACACACTAATGCCATGACAAACCCTTATCTTTCAAGAACAAGAACCAGGAGGAGCTCTTGTGTTTACTGGCAAGTGAGTTTGATGAGTGGGCCAACCTCTACCCCTGCCTGAGCCTTCTGGCAAGCATTGCTTTGGTTATCCCTGTTTCCTCTGTGAACTGTGAACGGGATTTCTCTGCAATGAACAGGGTAATAGCAATAAAAAATTCCCATTGTCTTTATATTGGTGCATTTTGCATTGATAATAATTTATCATTTTGCTTTATCTCCAGGTGAAAACAGACCTCAGGAACAAACTGCAAGGAGAACACCTGGCAGCTTGCTTGAGGATCTCCATCAATGGACCCTGTCCTGAGGACTTCCCTTATGATATGGCATTAAAATCTTTTTTTCGCCAGCCCCGAAAAATCAGGTGCTCTGATAAAACATGCAAACTTTGCAACAAGTAGGTTTATACAGCGTTAACAGTATTTATAGTGTAATATAGTGTTTATACAGCGTGTGAATAATGTTATTTTTTGCAACAAGTAGGTTTATACAGCGTTAACAGTATTTATAGTGTAATATACAGCGTGTGAATAATGTTTGATATTTTGATCAGTCCAATAACCCCCCCCCCCCCCCCCCCCCCCCGCCGACGACCACCACACATTGCCTTCAAACCTGTGGGAAACACTGAATTATTTTCATTGCTATTGTTTGTAACAGGAAGTCACAAACCAGGAAATTGCTTTGACGCTCAGTGAAAGTTATAAAAGTACAAATAAAATAAGGCATGCATAAAAAGAAATACAAAATCTACGTAACATTTATTAAAATTACTACTATATACAAATGTATTAATTACACAATGGACATAGTTAGGACCAAATGGTTATCTGGTTTAAGAATACATGACTTCATCACACTCCATGTCCTCATGGTTTCACAGAGGCCAGAGGTTTTCACACATGCCTTTTTATGTGGAAAAAAATGGAAGCAAAGATACACAAATCTATCGATAATAAACTTTGGGTAAACTAACAACAGGTTAAAAGTAAATGATACATTAGCAGGGAATGTTTTATATCATACAATCTGTGGATGTTCTCTCTCTGATAAGAAACGTGTTAAAATGACGTGTCCAAAGAAATAGCACGATCGCCTCGTCTCTCCCTCGCTCTGTCTCTATGAGGCTGCAGATTTGTTTTGATCCTTTTACGACAAATACAGGACGTATCGCTCAAGAACAGCATGTCCAAATATGTATCCTTATAAATGGAAACAAATACAGGATAGAACCTTCTGTGTGCACTCCTCATGCGTTCTGCCATATAAAGAGGCTTCATAAATAATTGTTGAGCACAAAGTAAAGCTTGTGGATTCAGTGCTTTTTAAATATACATGATGACAATGTTACATCAGAGGGCCACCCATAAATGTTGTCAAGCCTCATGCTTCCCTTCCTTACCTGCACACTACTACACTACCCACACCAGCTCGTTCATTCATCCCACTGCACCATAACATTGCCGTCTGAGTTAAAAATAGCCCCCTTCACTTGCTCCTGATTAGAATTACCAAAGCGTCGCACACAAAGACATATCATACCGTTCTACTGTCTATGGTTCCTCACCACTTTTCCACCTGACTGATGGTACAAATGTCCTCATATAGTAATGCTTCACAATACAAGGTTATCCATGTTTATGTCAAAAGAAGCATGCAGCATATCAATCATCATGCACTGCTTTTTCTTTGCTTGTGCCGTGCTTGAATAATTCAATAACAAGAGCGTTGGTGGACAGTTTGTAAACTGTTTAGGCTGTTTTGTTTTCTAGGCAGCTTTGCAACATGAGATGATTTAGAATAAGGTAATGAGGTAAAAAGCAAGATGACTGACAGATGCTTTGTAAAGTGTAAAGACACAAGATGATTTCACTGAAGCTAAGACATGAGGAAGAGCACAGATCCAGCGGGTCAGGGGGAGGAAAGTGGAGCTCTGCCCAGAATCTGACAGTTCACTGATAACAACTGCTGGTGTGTGGTAATAACTGTCAAATAACCAGCCTGACCCCACGACAGCCTGATGGATACCTTTACACTCACAACACACAATAACTTTCACCCGCACTGAGCTGCTTACACAGGCATCGGAGTTCTTGACACGACCTCCCTTGGCTTGTTTCAGCAGGCGGATCCAGGTGGCCTTCATCAGCCACACTGGTCATTCACCTGAGGACACCCTCGCTCCGGCCCCGGGCTCCACTCCAGCTACAGGTACATTCAACAGCGCTACATCCACAGCCTATGCACAGTGTCACTGCTCCCGCACAGACACTACGCTCATGTCGGGAAGAACGGGAACTGCCGGAGTTTAGGCTCCTTGTTTTGCTGCAGTTGCAGCTAGCTCTTCTGCTACGACTCCTGATACTCCTGCTGCTGCTGCTACTGCAAAAGATGGGGACTCCACAGGAGCTCTCTGCCCCACGCATAATCTCAGCAGCGCTCTGCTTGTCCGCCCAGTCTCCTTGATGCTCTGCCTGCTGCAGGTGCTCCGGTCTGAAATCAGTCAGGGGGTAGTGCAGAGCCTCATCTCTCTCTCTCCTCCTCACTGCTGATATGCTTCAGTTGTACTACTCCAGTCCGTGTGCGTGTGCTCCTGATGTAAGCGCTCTCTCAGTCAGAGATGTGTCCCTCTGCCTCAGTCTGCCTCCACCCCTCCTCCTCCTGTCATTCCCTCACTGTCTCACTGGTACCCCTCACACTCTCTGTCTACTTCTTGCGCCTTTGCAGTGATCACTACAACACGTGCCAGATCCTAGCATGCTTTCAATTCATGCATTCAAATAGACATTCAGCGAGATGGTCTATGAGTCATCCATGGGAGGGCTGCACAATCTCAATAATTGTAAACAACACCATGTGCCCATAGTATTAAGAGTGGGGATGCATCAAAAGCATAACAAGATAATTGCTACCATCTGGAGCAAGAAGGTATTATTTTGGGGGAAATTATGTTTGATAACATTTCAAATATGGCACTGTCCAACAGCCAACTGAGATGCAGTAATGCTATGAACATTTCTTCTTTATTGCATATGGTGCTTTGCTGATCCATGAAGCCCCACTGGAGCGGTGGTTGCCGGAGGGCAGCAGGGAGGAGACTCACTCCCTGAGGAGCACTAAGTGTAGATCTAGAAATGACATGGTTGATCAGTGCTGGTTATAAAATCCAATCAATGACACGCCCCCATCTTCCAGAGCATCTTTACCAATGAGCGTGTGACTAAAAATGACACATCTTACATGAAAGGAAGGAGGGCCATGATATAATGTGATTTGAGCTCATTAAGAACTATTAGCATAATGAGACATTATAACTTGTTGGAAAATGACTTTGAATAGACATTATACTTGGTGGAAAATGACTTTGATCAGTTGGTGATATAAGACATTGTTCTCTCCAACAGAGGTATGCAGTTTGTGCAGTTACTGATAAATTAGATCAGAAACAATACGTCTCAATTTATTATTCTGCCGTTCAATAAGTCCATAGTTACAGTTTATTATTGAATTTACTATTGACTGCATCAAGAAAGTTAGTTTGCTTTACGTTTATATAGGGCTGGGCAATAAATCGAATTTAGGCAATTAATCGGCTTTAGAAAAAAATCGAATTTGTGAATAGTGTGAAAATTGAGAAATCGAATGAAGGATATTCTGAGAGTTCCAGCAGCACATGAATTATACTTGCAATATCAGCACAGTCTGTACATAGACTTTTATAATACGTATTGGGGTAAACAAAATAAAAATGGTTTTGAAACTTGATTATTGAGCAGAAATATTTTTAAGGGCAAACTTTAATGAAAATATATTTAAAATCAAAATTGTCCAAAGCAGGAAATAAAATTGCCCAGCCCTACGTTTATAACACAATATAAAGAAATAATATTAGAAGATTATGAACTCATTATGAACTATTATAACATCTTGCAATCATGAGATTTAAAAGTAACAAAAAAAACAATAGTGATAACAATGCTATAACAACAATAGATACATCACTGCTCTTGCTGCTGATAGTAACTAGTAAGTATTTATTACCCTGCCAGGGGGTAGGTAATAGGGTGGCCTCTGTGGACAACACTAAAACTAATGGACGGATTGAGCTGAAATGTGGTGTGTAGATCGGATGAGATCGTAGGAAGTTAGGAGTAATGGTGTAGTAGTTACACATAATCTAATTATAGTAATTACAGTGAGTATGTGTAAGTTACACCCAACACTGGTTACCTAAATAAACAAAACAACTGCCTTCCCTTCTTTCATTGTCCTGTCACTACTATGGATTTATTCTTAAAGCAGTTCCTCTCTGTTTTAGCCAGGCATGTATTGGACACATATGCACAGGGCTATGAGGCCTATGGTGCTCTCGGGGCAGTGCACAGATGCTCTGAAGTGTGGAAGCCATGGAGCAAGTGGAGCCGTGAGGTGAAGCAGCACTGATGCAGACACAGGCAGACAGACCAGACCCCCAGCTAATGCCCACCACCACAATCTGTCACAGCACTCACCAGCAGACAATAGAGACATGACACTGTGGCCTGGTCTCATGTATAGTCCCAAAACAAACAATCCAAATCTTCCTGTTTTCAAAGGGGAAAAAACATTCACATCTATTTGATTTGTATGTGCAGTAAAAAGTAAAAGATAAAAAATCAGTCAGCGAGCACTTTTTCTTTGCTGCAATAATTCATCCTACCTGACAGGTGTGGGATATTAAGATAGTGATTTGACAGCCTGAAAATCCATTTAAGATGTTCTTTACATTACCACATTACAAATGACCACTGCCATTCCTCTGGTGGATCGTCTGGAGTGCTGTGCTGCTGCTGTAGGAAACAGCTCCAGAAGAAGCTCCTTATGTTCTGAAAGTACTGATAATTTTAGTTGAAAAGAGGGAGGGAGGTGAGAGAAATCTGCATTTTGGAGATCTGTCATTTAAAGTAGTCATATTACAATGAACTGTACTCATATCTTGTTTTTTAATTTAAGTTCGAATTGAAGTTTTAGTTTGTATTTAAAGACTTTCTCTTAGCAGATAATGTGTAAATTATTTCTGAATGAAGATAGAAAAGTTGACAAACCTATGGGCACAAACGACAAGCTGAAAGTGTCCATGGTGATGTTAGTGCAGAGAGGACATGCTAAATTGTGGTCTAGGTTTTATAGGAGACAAAATAACAAGGCAAGGTGTCGCCCACAGCGAGACTTCATCACCATCTTAGAAACACCACTATTTATGTGGACCCACTGAACCCTTTAGAGAAGGTCAGTTACACATAACCTACAGTCAGTGAAAAGTGAATGAATTAATAAAGTGAGTATCTGAAAAAAGTGCATTCTAATTACAAACCAGTTAATTGTGTTTCCACCAAAGAGATATTCTTTTGGATGGTATCAGACCTGTTTCCACTTTGGGTCAGGCTGGTAGGCTTGCACAGGCTACAGTTTCATATGACATACACTATGAAAAGACGTGTGTGGCTTGTGGTTTTAATCACTGCCCACTCAAACAAACAGATTGAAAGATACAAAGCCTGCACTGAGTCTCTGTGTTGTCGTGTGGTCAGTGCCGCTCTCACATGTTTGAGTGAAGAACATTTGCTCATGCCCAAGCAGGTCCTGCAGAGCCTGCTGCTGAGGCTGTGAGGCCCAGGTTCAGACTTTAGTGACTCACTCTTGGCTCAAACCAAAGCCTTTAGCTTCACCTCCATCTGTCCATCACTGTCTCATCACTCGGCACAACAAGAACTCAATTAAATCAATGGTCAGCAAAGTGGTCATGGTCAAGTGAAGCACACGGAGCTGTACTTTGTATCATCAGCTGCAGATATTAAAATAAAACATATATTGGAAAAGACAGAATGTAGAGTATGAAGTATAATACGCAAGTAAAATGCTGAGGGTGGGGTAGAGCACAGGGATTGGCTGCATCGCCGTCAAGGTGACACTGACAGGGCAGTGAAAAAAGTGTTTACCCAGCATTCCATGTGCCAGTGCATTAGATAAATGCATTATCCCAACGAGGGGATGGACTTTCACTGGCTGTCAATCACATGACTATATCCTACTATGCAACTGGCAAGATGACAAAGATCTGATGGCAAACCCTCATCATAAAGAACAATAGTACATAGAAGAAACAATACAAGGACAACATCCATGGACTCTGAGGCTTGCCTTTGATGTCAAGCACAGATTATATTGCAGGGGGATAGATTATTTACATACTGTATACTTATAGCTTGTCGGTACTCAAATCTGCCCTTATTTCTTGAGGAGTCGGTTCCTCTGTCGCTAACCAGTGGACCAGAGGATTCCAAGCCGTGTACGGGATGATGGTCCGTCATGTGGATACAGTAATGGAGGCAGTTCTGGTCCCTTCTGGGTTGTGCTTGCGTCATCAAAACTGTGGCAGTTTACTGGTGTATGGAGCAGAATGTGGATGATTGATGACGATTGGCCAAAAGGGGAGAGGGAGCCACTAGCCAGCTCCACTGAAGCAAAACATCACTTCTCACAAATGGGACTGGGCTGGACCAAAGTTATCAAGGACCATTCATTTTATCATATGGAAAAAGTTAAAGGTGACTATAAAGCATCATCTCATTCATTTACACTGAAGAATGCCTCTTTGTAAGTTGTATAACATGTATTTAGGTATTGACTGAAAATTAGCCATGCTTTGTGAATCCATTGAGAAAAAAATACAAAATAAATCTCTGTAATCCAACAATGCTCTGTCCGCACCAGGCCGTGTAAACAATGCCACATATCTCAATACACCACTTCATAGTCACTCCACAAATCACAGGCAAACACTCCAGGCCGTCACGGGAGATACAGTAGGTGTTGGTTGAAGAATAAGCACATGTTCCAAGCTCAAATAATCCCAAATATGAGAAACAGTTACAGAGGAGACTATGACCTTAAAGCTAGTGGTATTGCTATTGTGTTATTGGCAGTGTACGTGACAAATAAGTCTATCTATTTATGTATTTATGTGAGCAAAACACGTAACTAATGTATTCGATCCAAATATTTCACAGATCACACTCATCAGTTCAGAACTTAATGAGTCATGTACTGCTCTGAGTGCGCGTTTAATGCTCGTAAGTGGCCCCTCTGTTTGGTTTTATGGCTTTGATAAATGTGGTGCTTGAATAGTGTGCTAAGGCAAAGCTTTCAAAAGTTGGCCAGTTGTAGGAATTCTCTCAGTCTCTCAGTCTGAGCTTCAGAACTAGCGTAGCGTGGAGTGGCCTGTGCCAGTTCAAAAGTTTCAACCAATGAACGCTTTTCCCCCGTCTTCACAAAGTTGAACGCAAAGTGTGTGTCTGCTCCTCTTATAACCGTGCACTGATATGCTTTTCTCCAGTTGCTGCTCTTTGTTCGGAGTGAGAGAAAAGTGTGCAGGACTCACCAGATCTGAGTCCTCACTGGCGGAGTGGTACATTGTGCCCAGTCGAGGCCGGTCAGACCCTCCTCAGCTGCAGCCCATCTCCTCTGCAGGAACTCCCTCCAGCCTAAACACTTCCCCTGACAAATCCCCTTGTCTGCCTCCGTCTCTGACTCTGTCCCGGCGCTGGGGAGAAGTTCCAATGTCCGGCCCGCTTTACTCCGTGAGAGGCAGGGGAGAGGCGGGCGTCTTTCCCACGCTGGGAGAAGACTCACGACGCGCAACCGTCCTCCAGCTCCAAAAACAAGCCCCCCTGCCCCCTGGCCCTCTCCCCTCCCACATACACACATGTAGCCCCGCACACACATACTTGGAGGAAGTGGAGTTTCTTGCCAACACGGCAGGCCTGAAAATTCCAGAAAGCTCCAAAAGCAGCAGCAGAAGTTTCTTAAGTCCGTGCAGTGTTTGATTTGGGCGTTTTACACATGTTGCTGCACTGAAAGGGAGAGGGAGACTTAACCTTAGCCTACTTCCAAGCTCCACACATGCTTTTGAGAGCCAGACGGCAGGAAGCAATCATCTGCAAAAACTCAGCTTAAAGACATATTTGCTTTGAGATCTGCCGGACAAGCCAAACAAAATGGGGCACATTAAGGTATAGAAAAAAGGAAGTGGTAAACGGTGTAACAAAATACACTACAGCTATAAAATTAAAGCTGTATAAAAGCAATCCACAGACAGATGTCGGGGACTTGTCAAAGCTTTCCAAGTGCTTTCCAGCTGCACTGTCTGGAGCAAGAAGTGGTTAAATCCAAGACACTTTATGAGACACTTTGTTCTGAACTGTGATGTGCCTTATATTACGTCACAGAGGAAGGTCACAAGCTCAAATGTGTGCGCCACAGCTAATGTACATTTCACACCACACACAAGTAATACTGTTTCTTAATTACACTACAGGAATAAAGGGATTTAGCCAGAGATGACAAAAGTACTTGTCCTAGGTACTTAAGTAGGTTTATTTGTATAGAAGAGATCATACACAAGGCAACTCAAAGTGCTTAACAAAACAAGATAGAGACATCAATAAATAATCACAGTGCATTAAAAAGAATGAAGACACAATCCTTCAGTTTGATGCACAGCTAAACAGAACTGTTTCTAATCTGGATTTGAACAACGTGCAAGATGACAAATATCTAATAAAACCTGCCACCTTACTTCCCACCTCTAAAGTAAGCAGCATGGAGTTTAACATTCACAAAAACACACGTTTTTACGGAGATGTAAGCAGTCAACATGGCAGATAATACATGGCACATGTTAATAATAGTTTTAGACTACTATATTGTTTAGGACTGTAATGACAGACAATCGGGATCTATTGTATGGGCACTTAGTGCATCACTGGTCAACAAAAAGGTGATGTGAAGGTGATGTGGTGCTTAAGAAATCTCTATGATCTATAATCTAATCCAAGTCAACTTTTAAGACTCCCTACAAGCAAAACGTCTCTGAGGGTTAGTGTCAATAAAAAATATAGCATGTTAATCAGAAAAAAAAACAACTTAAACATTAGCTACGCGCCCCAACAGCAAGACAATTGTATTGAAATCAGCTGAAAAAGACCATTCTTGAAAAGTATAAGTCCACTAATGCAATTCTGGTCCATAAGACACCATCAACTGACTGATTCTTTAACGCCGGGCGTACACAGATTCACAGACTCTGACTTCTGTGCAGACTTGTGCTTAAAACCAAAGAGCTGACGTCCACTCACCTCGGAGCGCGGCGAGCCCGAGTGTGGGTGTGTGGGTCTATTCTTGCCGGACTGTGCAGCGGCCTGCTCTGGTCTCATTATGATGAACAGCTGACTTTATGTTGATCTCTGTGAACCCACGTTGTTTTGGGTGAAACCAAACCGCAACTTTGAGTGGAGTCAGTGTACGCCACAGTCCGCAGAGTGAATCAGTAGTTATGTCCTTGACCACAATCAGAATGCATATTCCCACAAGGAGGTAATATGAGGTCAGGCTAAAGGAAGGTGAAGTTCAGCCTGCAGCAGAACATGAGGAGGATCCTGTCAGCTGATGTGGACTATAACAGATCTCATTTTACACTAATGTTTTTATATGTGAAGCTAAGGTCTCAAACAACTTGAGATGTCTTGTCTTTTATTGTAAAAGCCAGTACAATTTGACTCAAATGTCTATAGAGCTGCGTTTTCAATGAGGATCCCCAAAAATAGGAAGGAAATGACCTCACGTCGCCTCATAACTGAATAAAATGTAGATTAGAACAAGGAAAATCCGCTGTAGTGTTTTTACTGTCGTCATTTGTTGATATATTGTTGTAATTAATCTGGATTTCACTGCTGTAGAGGATGTTTTTTATTAACAAAAGCTAATTACAAATTCTTCTAAGCATGAAACATAATAAGTAAGAGATTTATGTTGAAAGATAAACTATAGAAACTTTTATTGAATGGATGAACTTGACCTGACATGAAATTGTATATTTAGATATAGATCTCTATGACTGTTTAAATGATTCTCCCCTCATGGACCATACAATAGGTGGAATTGAAGAGATGGTAGAGTGTCAGTAAAGTGCTGACCACAATCATCGTTCTCTCTTAAAGGACTTGGACTCAGATTTAACTGATCAGTCCGGTTTCTGCCAGCTCGGGGAAATCAGTGGCTCTATTGCCTTTGCTTTATTGACCAGTGCATGCACCGAGAGTGACGTCAGCCATTCACACTGACAGACGCACAAAGGCCAACAAGCCCGACTCACAAAACCAGTATAGAGTAATTGGCCCACAAGCAAAGATCAATACAACATTGTAACACTGTGTGGGTTAGAAGAGGGATGACATTGACAACACTAGATCTTTCATTAGATAAGTCACCTTGCACAAAGACGGAACTGCTAGTATTGGATTTTCCGTCAGATAATTAAATCCCCCCAAAAAAAACTAATATTCACCAGACGGCGATGCTTCATCACTGCAGTCATTACTCATAAAAAATGTGTTATGAACATTTAGTCAACTTAAGACAGCCAGGATTGGGCCAAAACAGCACACAATTAGATCTTTGGAGGTCTGACAAAACGGCACCTCTCGAGGCCTTTCACTCTGCCAAGAATGCTATTACCCAAATGAAAGTCTCCAACAAGACTCAAACTTCTGCTGGATGAATCTCTTTATTTCCCTAGTAACTGGGCACACTCAAGCTGTTGGCCATGAGACTATATGTACTGAATACAGCCTGTAAAGAGGCACCGGCAAATCCTAGGAGTCGCTGGATAGATGTAGACCATTCTGGAGGATCCACACTGGCCCTTGTGGCTTTGATTCCCTCCTAATGAAAGCCCCAGGGCCAAAGACGGCATCTGACGGAGGTTACCTAGCTACAGCACATGCCCCGGGACCAGTTCTAATTACACCTACCAGAGTGAGAAAGTGAGGAGAGGGAAAGAGGGATGAAGGAGTGATGTAGGTGATGTGAGCCACAGCTGTTCTGTTCCGTTCAGCTCCAGGGCTTCTACTTGTATTTCACATTTATGTCTCTCATACAATATATGGGGACAAGATAACATACACAATATGTCTATAGGGATGAATGATGTGGAAACAACTGTATAATACAACCTTTTTAACAAGCAAACTTTCACAGTTGAAGCCCAAGAGTAAACAAACAGACTCAAACGTAACAAGGTGTCGAAATGGAATCATGTCATCCGGAATGCACACCATGCCGAGCTGACCTCAGTGTCAGAACAATGCAGTAACAGTGGCAGGAAAAAGTCTTATCCATAACAGTAATATGCTGGACTAGTGCTGTAAATAAAACAATTTTGCTAAGTCCAAATTTGGCAAAGATTTTGACTTGCATTTGGTGCATGCTTGGGTCGAAAATGAAAACATACATAACTGATCATTTGGATGCATTTCTTTTTGCCAGCATGAAAAATGAAATGGCAACGGTCTTCACAACGTGTGCAACGCTAAGATCCCAGAGTGTTTCAAACAAACAAATCTGAAAAAAACATTTAACAAATCTCCAGAAGAGCCCCAAACAGATTTAAACGTCCTATATGAGATAAAACAACAGAAATGTGCCAGATGTCTTTGTGAGTCTGGGTCTAGTTGTAAATGTTTAAACTAATACTTTATGAGCCTAAATTACTCAGTCACAAACCAACTAAAGTGAAAGAAAGACAAAAGGCTCAGTACAGGGACATATCAGCAAATATTAAGAACCATTGCCATAAGCCTATATTCAACAAATGAACACTCTAAAAGTTAACCCAATCTTACCAATGTGAGGTGTACAGGCCTCGGAGATAACGGAAGCACACTCAAAGGAATAAAAAGCATGAATGCAGATGCAGCGGGCGTCTCCTGGACACAGCGACCGGTGCAGTCCTGACTTGTGCTAACAGAATCTCTTCACGCTCACTTCACAAATCACTACATCAGCTGTCCCACATGGCGTCATAGAGAAATGCATGGGTCAACATTCATCTGTCAATTCGAATGTGTGCTGTCTATGCGTGCACTGTGCTGCTTGCGATACACAATACACAAGAAAGGAGAGTGGAGAGAGAGCTGACGCAAAAGAAAAGAATAGAAATTAAACTATAACTTAAAGTACATAACAAAGATCACACTAAAGTAGTTGTAATGCGGCATGTACTGTACAGGCAACACACACAAGCCACCAGTGTTTGGTTACTAATACATACAATACAACAGGGTTTCTTAACTTACATCTGTATAAATAAAAGTATTTGGTTCTTCTACATCAGACAATAAGATCGTAGACGTAATAATACTTTTTACTGACTTCATTATGCTAAAGTCAGAGGTATTTGGACATAAATCTTGCTTCTTCATCATGCTAAAGTTGGAGATTATAGGTCTATTTCCTTATAATGCAATAGAGATTTTATTTTATTTTATTTTATTTTATTTAGTACAGAGTTAGTATTACCGGTGTGCTATTTATCTGTGTGCTCCTCATTCCTACTGTCTCTAACTTGTAATGCAACACTGAAATTTCGCCACCGTGGGACGAATACATCTCTTAATCTTATTGTCTGGTATAAAAGAACCAAATGCTTTTATTTCAACTAAGAAGACAGAATGAACCTTCCTAAACTCTGTATTGAGTAGACTGTATTATTCAACGACTGTCTACACACTGACTGGCAATTACAATCCACACCAAACAGGATATGGGAAAACTCCAGCTGAAAGTGTGTGAAAATAGCCAAACAAAAATCTATATTCTGTCACATAACTACTGTACATCACTACAGCGGACACAATAGCAGCCATATAGGAACAGTTGATCCTCACTCTCACTTTGTAATGATTGCTTCTCTGTGTAAGGAGATTTAAATGAGCTTTAGCTTTTCAACCAATCCAGGATTTAAACTATAGTAGAAAAAATATTTTATTGTAAGTCAATATTAATGGACAGGGGGGTTGCCAACTGTAGTCGTGTATCCTAGTGCCCGGTACATTCTTGAGTGTACAAGTGGTTATGTAGGTCAAGTTTGTTTGGAGTATAATTTCTGCGATTTTCAACAGAAGGAGACAGTGATAAAAAAGAATAATTTTAACAAAGTAAAAGTGTGTCAACAAGGGATTATGTATCTAACAAAGTGCTCTCTGCTCGGCTACAGAAAGAGAAAGATGACCCTGCTGAGAGTCCGTCACCTCTAAAAGCCACAAAGAATCAATCATAAAATAGATTACAAGTTGAATACACAAGGCCTACATTTGAACATGGAGGATAAAGATCGCAAAGCTCCATAAAGATGGGGTTGGGAAAGCTTATAATAATATCTATATACGACATGCAAGCTTTTTGAAGGGAATTTGACAGATGGGAAAGGCAAAAACAGGGACGCGAGTTTACCTTGGCCTTCTTGGACATGCTCAGCTCCAGAAACTGCCTGAGTCACCTGTGTCGCCTCTCCGCTCCACAGCCACTGTAATGAATTATGCAAATCCCCCGGTTTTTGTGTGCGGAGTACCGTGACCCATGGGTGCCTGCAGCTGACGCCTGACACGTAGAAATAACAGAGCTACATCTATCTATCTGGGCGCGAGGAAGAGGATGACGGCTGATGACAAAGTGGTAGAAGAGAAATGGTATACAGTGTCCACGCGATAAGTTGATCAAAGGTTAAGCCCTGTGGTGTCATGGTTAGCTCTCTTCGGCTTTCTTTACCCGCGTGGACAGTACCAGCTTTAATTTGATCGTGTGACATCTGTTGCTCAACAATGGTAAAGCCGCACATGCGGAAAGAGACAAGGCTGACCACTATACAAAATATCCCACGGCCGGCAGACAGAGAGACAGAGCGGGCAGGAACAGCACCATCTGGAGTCCTAATCCTTGTGCCGCTGTTGATGCCCACTACCATCACTACACATGTGCAGCTCTCTGTCATTAGGCTTATTGCACAGCGGAGGAGAGAGAACATACCGGGGTTCAGACCGAGACTGGGAACGATTCAATGAAATACTGATATGATGGACACCGCGCCATGTCCTAGACTTCAATAATGACTTAAATAATCTTCAATATTGCAAAAAAGATATATATTTGAATTCAAAACCAAAAAATCAGTACTTACACAGATTGTGTCAAATGTATCTCAAATAGCAAGTTGCCAAAACAAGCAACACAATTATCCAATCTACACTAAATAATCAAGGAAATATATTTGAATCAGTTTTAATCACATTTATCAAAATATATCAATACATTCATACATCTCTTCCACATGTGTAGTCTATAAATCAGTCTACTTTACATACTCCATCTGTAGCTTTGGCCTAGCTCTAATTCAATCTAAGCATAACATACTCATTTTGTTAAAAAAAAGAAAAGAAAAGAAACATAAATTCACAAAAGGAATATCTAAGGCTATATTCAATAAGTGATAATGTGTTGAAATTTTAGAATATTAGCATTATCACCAACTCTGTTAATTTGCGTAAAAAAATAAAGAAACAAGGGATTTATCATTGACTGATTCAAACTTTAAACATTTTTTTATCGGTCACAGAAAAGCTAGCCTGGTCTTGAATGATAATTGACCAGTGCGGGCGGGTCCCGGCTCAAAAGTGGCCAAAATGACGTGCGCTGACATGATGCAATGCCACCCCGGGCCGATGGGGGTGGACCCAGAAGAAGAATTAGCCAATGCTAACATATAGCATTGGCAGACCTCTCGAAAACGTCTTTACAGGATGGACCAAAAGTTGGCTCTTGGTCCAAAGCTCCGTTCCACATGTGTGTCAATGCTGAGGGGGGTGAATATTTTTGGTCCACTCTAGTTTACTCGCTGTGAATTTTTGAAGTCACTCGTTCAAATGAATGGAGCTTCACCGGCTGACGCATGTGCAGATGCGTTTTTCACAATTTTCTTGTGGGTAGGACCACTCGCGGCAATTTTGGATAGCTCCAGTAGAGCACATTTTTTGGCCCATTTGTTTGAACGGCGGAGATAGGCGTGACTACGTCCGTTAATATATACAGTCTATGGGAATGACCAGAGTTTACGGATTGGCTGAGGCCAGGCTATAGAAAACCCATGTTGGCCGATCTCTAGTGGAGCATATTCAGATTAAAGTGCCTTATTCTATAATGTCATTAAACACACAAGTGACAGACCTGACTTAAGCACTTCATTATCATCTAAACTAGGTGCTGTGACAGAATTTTATCATAGTCTTTTCTCAGGCTCATTTTGTCCTGCTTTGTTGATCTCTAGAACAACTGGACAAATACATACTGTATGAAAGAAAGATGCCACATATGTTCTGTTTTGGCCTCTTAATCTCAAAAGCGGACGTTGTTACACAGGTCAAACAGCCAAACACAAACTTTGCAATAGTTTTAGTAGTTTTTTGGGGCATTTTTGACATGAGGGAAGGCAGAATGTACATCCAGGGCAAAGATCAGGGTAAAGATGACAGTGGCTGAGCAGCAAGAGCACGTATGCACCTTATGGATGGGTAGAGTTTAAATGGAGCAGTGCTTTCCACAGGAGGCAAATACATTTAATTCAATGTATTTTTGTATAGCCCTAAATCACAACAGTAGTAATCTCAAAGGACTTTACAAAAACGTCAATTTAAACCCAAGAAATGCAGTTATAAAAAACACATAGAGCCATGGGTTCACAAGGGGCGGATGACCGATGTCCATAAATGTTGTTAAATATTTACATATGCACTTCTCTTTTGCATTATACCACAAAAGTGAATATTATGTGTATATTGTCTATAATCAAGAGCAGCAACAGAACAAAAGTCTATCACAGCCCAAACTCATTGCCTTAAAACCTGACTTTGTAGTAAACTCCCCAACTCTACCCCCCTTTTCCCAAGTAGCTGATTTCATCCTCGCAAAGCCACTCTCACTCTAATCCCCCTGATCCGTCTGCACTGGCAAAGAATCACATATCAAAACCATACACACATTCAACACCGGCATATGGGAGATGGACTCTGTGCTTCTGCTCCACTTACTCTTATCGTTCATAATCAACATCTGGGCTGTTCTTCGCAAAATGTCCATCGTTTCCTGTCTAATTTTAGTTGTTTACCTAGAAGTGAGGCCAACGTCGGAAGCCAGTTTTCACAAAGCGGCCATGTAGTAGCTTGTTGTTGTATAATAATCTGCCTTTATAGCAGGCGCAGGATGCAGTCGCAGCACATATTGCACATTCAAATCGCGTTCAAACTGTCTGTAAAAAGTTTTGGCATCCACTGACATGATTTGACAAAGTTTTTATCCGCTTCCAGACCCAACGCCTTGACACAAACACTAAAGAAAGCTCTCATTCTAAAATTAGCGTTGATGTGGCAACACTTGTCACCCGTGCAACTTACCCAGGAGACATTTTTATTCTTGGTATGTCTGTTCATGGCGGTTCCTGGCCTTCTGGCGTGGGCAGAGGAGCTGGGTCCTCAGTAGCTCCTATCTGCACTGCCTGTAGCATGAGTGTCCAGGGCGGGAGACATGCACTGTCCACATGGTCTGCTCATCCATAGGTCACCTACACTCCAAACCTGCTGACAACTTGATTTTACACACACTGGCATCTGTCAAGCTGCAGCCTCATATCTCAGTAAACGCTGCCAAAAAAGTGCCAAAAAAAATAAATAAATCCAATATCTAGTTTATGTCTCATTACTTCTCACAATAGTCGCTGACCTGCCTGAGTGACACTATATTCACGTTGTGTATGAATATGAAGCATCCAAGCAGGTTTAACCCCGCCCTGCTGAGCTCCACCGGGCGCCCAATCACGGAGCAGAGCCTGGTGGCCGGCTGCTCCCGTGGGCGCTGAGCTTATAGCAGGATGATGAACATACAGATGCTGTGGGGAGAGGAGGGGGCTGGTCTGCAAAAAAATAATGCTAAGATTTAAATCACCCAAAAACAAAACATTTAAATGCAACTCAATACAATTTTCTTTTTGTATAGCCCTAAATCTCAACAGAAGTTATAAAATAGATCAAGAACCCATAGAGCCATTAGTCCATAACTGTCTTTAGTTTGGTTTGGCTATTCAAATCAAACTAAAGACAGATGTATTGGTAACTAGTAATTTCACTTAATGTGATTGACCGTGTTGTTAACATTTTATGTGACAAAAAAATATCTATCTATCCATCCATAAGGTCCGGATGACCAATGTCCATAAATGTTAATGATGTCCATAGATGTCAATCATCACCAATGTCCTTAGACCCTCCTTCATCAGCAAGGAACAACCAATTTTTACTGAATCTGGATCTACAAAATGTTTCCAGAAGTGTTGAGGTGTGTGGTTATTAAAAGTGTTGCTGCTAATCTAATATCAAACCTATTTCATCTGATTAATATTTGTGGATGTAGCTTTGGTGTTAACAAAGCGGTAAATATGATCCGTCATTACCCCGCTGTGAGACAAATAAAGCCTCTCCGATCTTAACTTAATATTGTGATATATATTCCAGTAATATAATCTGTCATGCCTCAGCCAAGTCTCTGTTTCAGCTTTGCTCCATTTTTAACTTCTCATAATTAATTGTGTGCTATATCCATATGGGCAGGCGGCCTCCTCTGGTGTGCAAGGTTGTCTGACTCCTCTGTTAATTGGCCTCAAAAAACATCTGCTCCAGTGTTAAGAGATGCTCCATTTGGCCCTTTGTGGCGAGCGTGGATGGCGGCCTCTAAAGGTAGAATGCCTGTTTATTGACTGTAAATGTAATTATGAAAGCGGCTGAAAAAGAATCAGAGCTTGAAGATTTGCGCAATCATCAAAATATACGAGTGGATTCTAATATTGGCCACAATTAAAATACAAAATGGTCATGCTGCTGTTCCGGTGAAACTTGGAAAATTAGAATAATCCTTCAAAAGTTCAAGTTGACACCAACAAACTACATAGACCAATTACATGTTAAGTGACACATGCCTTTGTTTGTTCATGATTGTTTTTCAAAATATTCAATTTTTTGTTTTAATGTTTCATTTGAGGCTGTTTAAAAGCTGTGAGACAATTATCAACATTATAAAAATAAAAGCCTGTTCTATGTCACTGAGTCTGTGTCATACATTTGTTTCACATTGTAATTTCACTGGTTTCGACTGTGACATTGTTCAGATCCAGACTGAAAACAGTTTTGTTTAGCTGTGCATACATCTTCCGTCTTTTTAATGCACTGTGATTATCTATGGCAGGGGTCGGCAACCCGCGGCTCCGGAGCCGCATGCGGCTCTTGAGTGCTCCTGGAGTGGCTCCTGGAGCCTTTTCAAACATGTCTGAAAATGGAGTGTGAGGGCTATATTTTATTTCTAGTTTGAATGTGGTTTCTGTAGAAGGAAACACAATCTTTACGTTTTTAAATGCTGTAAAAATGTGAATAAGTAATATTTAATTTCAACATTTCTGTCAACGTAGTGCGTCATATCCTATGACGCGCGGTCAAGCGGCCCCGCCCCACGCAGGCCGCTGTTGTAAACAAACCGGCGTGTGTGCATAAGTGAACATGGATCCCAAAGCTAAAACGAGAAAGAGTCGATAACAAGACTGGACTAAGAATGAGAATGAACATTTTATTTCAGTCAGTGAGGAAGGACTGCTTCATGTTTGTAATGAGAAGTTTTGTTGCAACACGAGGAACAATGACGCGAAAAACACCGTACACAGTGATTACGTGAAGGATTCATTCATCAAAAATTCAGAGCACCTATTTTCAGACTTCAAAACCTTCTCAAAGACGGTGAAAGAAAAGGCCATTAAGGATTTTAATTCAGCTCCAGCAAACTTCAGCCTGTGACGTGTTGGATATGAGCAGACAGTGATGCAGGTATGTGGCCTCTGAGCCCAAAGCAGATTGATTTACTGTATTTCTAGAATTGCATGAAGGCAAAAAAATGGAAGTTAAACTAAAGCAGAGTCGTCACGTGTTGCGTCATTCACGACACGCGTGGTGCGACACGCTGCAGTGAAAATACACATTTGATAATCATGAATGATTATTATGTATTTGTAGCCTTTACTTTGTCATTTAGATATTAGGCTAATATAGCTAATACATCTTGCAGCCTGTGTTAACTTCATAAAAGCCTTATACAAGGCTGTTATTTTTTTGCGGCTCCAGACAGATGTTGTTTTTAGTTTTTTTTGTCAATTATGGCTCTTTGAACATTTTGGGTTCCCGACCCCTGATCTATGGCTTGTGTGATTAATGATAATAATTTAATGCTTTGTGTGATATAGGCTGTGAAGCACTGTAGGAAAAACAATCTATAAATACATGTTTATTAATTGTTTGATTGTAATTTTACTTTTCAACGATATTCTAATTTCTAGAGTTTCACCTGTATATAATAACATCGGGAGAATACAAATAGTGAATGTTTGTGGCAACATAATCAACACACCTTGAGCAGGCAGTTTCCTTTCCGCTATGACCTCACAGTTTCCAGACCAGCCCAAAGCTAACTGGACTAAGATCAGCCCCTGGTATCAGGCCCACAGCATCACTGACATCAATGTTTCCAGGCTATATACTGGACAGACCTGCGCATCACACTTTCCAGTCCCACAGCGAGATGACAGATTATATAAAAGCAGTTAAAATGTTGCGAAAAATCCAAGATGCTCCTCCGAGGCCAATTAGCTACTCACTTTCCGGACATTTCTTTATTCGCAGGAAAAGTCAGGGGATCTGCTGCCAAAGGAAACCCTGCTCCTGTCTGCTCTGCGCTGGCCCGACATTCTTCCCTGGACGGGATTCCCAACGACTGGAAAACTAGGAATTCCACAGCAGTTACTTAGGACAAGATGAGCTCACGGCAAAACCAGCTTTCAAGAATGACTTTTTACTGCAGAAAAAGATCAAAACCAGGATAATGTATATTTCTCTTTGTGCATTTAGGTTTGCTCCAAAGGTTTGGCATTGAAGAATAATTATTATGCATTATTTTTTGCTCTAAAACGGATAATAAGACTAATTACTTCTACTGTCATTTCTTGTTTTTGGATGTGAAATCATCCAGAAAGTATGAGATTAAGAATATTTAATATCTTATGTAGTAAAGATACTAAATATCTTGCAATACTGCTTGCCTGAGAGTTCTAGAGGTGTGAATGTGGAGGAATGAGTGTGTGATCGGAACGTCTTCAACCAGCCTCTTGGGTTTACAGCTACAGATAGATAGAAAATATATATGGGTATGAATGGTAATAGAGCTTTCCACCTGTAACTCCCTATGCTACCACAAGAAAACAAAGCCATGTGATTGTCAATACTGGGGTAATATGCACAATACTTTTGTTTTAAAAGACTGCTTGTGATGTCATAGTGGTACAATGACATCATACAGGACTGAGACATAAGCTGTTACATGTTTCTTGCAGAACTTCCTCACACTTGCGTGGATGTATCTAAAAACAACCTCAGGACTATTTTTAATGAGAGGAAAATGTTGTGACATGGTTAAAAGCTTAAAGTCGATTTAGCATCAAATTTTTTCTTTATCTAAAACCAAAAAACCACATGAACACATTGAAAAGAGATGAAGATTTAGATGGATGCTGCCTTTCCGTCTTAGGTTTCTGTATTTTCTGGACTTCAGCCTTAGCTTCTTCAAATTCTTGTTTGCTCTGGCTACTAT
Source organism: Knipowitschia caucasica (assembly GCA_964034765.1). Lineage (NCBI taxonomy): Eukaryota > Metazoa > Chordata > Actinopteri > Gobiiformes > Gobiidae > Knipowitschia > Knipowitschia caucasica. Next base: position 22,665,400 of record OZ035843.1, read on the forward strand.
GCGTGTATGGATTGTGCTATACAAATAAACATCCCTCTTCGCGCTGCAGTATGGCACTGCCAAAGAAAAGTCAGACGACAAACGGGACCAGCAGGACCTTCTGTGACCAATTAGCCTTTGCGTTTCCATGAGAGCGCCTGGACTGCCTTCTCCAGCCTGTCAGACGCATCCAGGAGAGTTTCCGTGCTCCACATAGCGTCCAGAGCACAGTTGCGTTCTGGCCCATTTCAGACGTATAACAGTGGTTAGCACGATATTGGAAACATGTGAGATCAGAGCGATAGAAAGTGTGGGACGGCATTACACTTGGACAGACCTCACAAATCCAAGACCATCATATTCATTTCACTGTATTCAGCAATTATAACAATATGTCACCAGAGTCGGTCAGATTTATATGAAAACATTTTATGCAAAAGGATTTATGACGTCCTGTGTGTGCTACAACAGCTGGCCCTGCACTAATCCACTCATCAGTTAAATTAAAGCTTACTTGCTTGTAAACTAAATAATGGCCTGGTACCATGGCTCTGAGCGGCTGAAGGGACAGTGACTCTTTAGTATCAAGGACGAAGGTGAAGGCCATGTGGCAGCGGCTTCTCTAATCTCTGCATGTTCTGAGATGACTACCACACTACACTGCATGTATGTCATAACTCATATACTCCCAAATACTGAACAAACATCAACTCACTAAAGCAGCACTAAAAATAAAGTATCCAAGGCTATAATGGACTGCACTTATCGTTGGAAGAAGACACATTATAAACAATCAGTGGATTATATCTACAGAATTGTGTGTATGTATTATGTATGTGCATAAAAAAAAAAAATAAAAAAAAATTGAAAAAAAAAATGAAATATTATGTATGTGCGTGAATGAACTCCAGCCAAGACCAAGTGGAATAAAGCCATCTAGTGGTAGAATCAACACAAGAATACAGATCCCGATGTAATGCCCCAGGACTGGAGACACTGGCATTTAGAAGACAGTGATTTTTTCAACTCCATCTACTTCCATCAATGCATTACAGCATAGAACATTCATGATATTGGATCAATATTCATTAAAACGCTGAGTGTAATCTGTCTACTGGCAACCGCTTTCGAGGTGAATCCATCTAAATTCAACTGTCAACTCTGCGCCCAAAGTGCGGAATGGAAGGGACGTAAAAGATTTATCGTGTCTAGTGGCATGCAGACACAGAAATGTTTCTAGAAATGAAAGAGGATCTTGCAGTCTGCATAGCATTTGAAAGCTATAGTAACCATTCTAGTGATGTTATGGGCTATGGACAGAATGCAAGATTGGTAAGAGAGTAATATATGCAAAAATATATTAAATCTGTCACACCATAAAGATAGAAATTACTCACATATGGAAGCTGTGCTCTCCGGCGATGGCCCAGCCCACAGCACGGCATTAAGGGGACACTGGAGGCAGCAGTAGCATCCACTCAGCCTCGACCCATACCTGCACACTGCTCCCAAGTCTCTCCCAGAAATGCATAAAGCAGGGTGGAACTTAATCAACTGTTCTAGGAAGTACCCGTGCCTTCTCCGCATCTTCAGCCCATGTCTAGCCTTTGCGGGCTGGTTCTCCCTCTTTTTCGCAGTAATCTGAAGCAGCCCTCATTGCTGTGGGGCTGCCAAATCCTCTGCAGTGTTTGTGGGATTTTACAGTCACATCCAGTGTCTGGTGTAGTCACTCGTACACACAAGTTGTTCCTCTGAGTGGGGAGATGGAGGAGGAGTGGAGTGTCCTTTATTGACCGCTGTCCGATGTTCCCTAATGAAGTGTTCTGCTCTTCTCTCACCTTGTCTGACTGAAAGCTTCCTCTTTAAAGCCGCCACTCTGGACTCCCCATTCACACTTTATTTATTAATGCTGCCCTCGCCCAATTGCAGCTCTCTAATGTTTATAGATGAGACTGAGAATCACATGTGAGTTTGGTGCAGAGGGAGATAAAGCCTCTTCATGCAGTGTGGCCCGTCCCCATGCTCTGCACAGGTGACTCTACACACATTCTGCTGCGTCGACAGAAACTGCCAATGCAACAAAGTTAACCACAACAAGCACACATTGTAAAAAATGTGTGACAAATGATATGTTGTCCTGTAAACAATGCACTGGCCCTGTAAATTAAATAAACTAAAACCTGGCGTGCTATAAACCAGACCCAGGCAAAGTGCGGCACATATTTTGCCTGGGATTCATGTTTCTATGTGGCCCTCTGACATTTTCCCTTCCGCAATTTTCATATAGTATATAAGAATGGGAATCAATACTCAATGAAGACTACTAATGGAGAATACATTCTTGAATCTTGAATGTTATACCTCATAATAATGCATTAAAAACCTTAATCTGTCCACATTACTTCACATTCTTTAGCGTTAGTCCAAATTTGGTTCAATCCAAACGCAAGAAGTTAAATCTTTAAGGCAACAAAAATATAATCCTCTATGTACGTTCCCTATTGAAAAAGCATGAAACAAAAATATGGGCAAAGATTAGCTAACACAGTTTACACAAAGATAACATTGCACATCTTCAGATTTCCCTCTCCTTTTCTTCTGTAAATATGTTTTGTCTCTCAATTACATACAAATTTGTAATTTTTTCCAGAAGTAGCTTACAGTCAAATACTTTGCTACAAATAAATTAAATGGTAACTATGTGAAAACAAGTCCGGCCCTCCACAATAGCCCAATATCCCACTATGCCCCCCCCTGGAGAAAGTAATTGCTCACCCCTGCTATAGACTGTTGTAACCCTGCTTTCTTGTATTAAACTTCTGCCCACTGTGCCGTGTGTGGGAAAAGCTTTAGAATCTGCACATCTATCCGTGTGATGTCTCCCGTCATGACAGAAGCCCACAGACCCACAGCACTACACTCTGTCACTACTAAAGCCTCTTGTTTTAAGGCAATATTTCACTGACCAGCCAAAACGTGCCTCCGGTGATGGAGCAGCATCATTAAGCACAGAGCTGCACACCTGACAGTGGGAATCCTATTATTCAGCGGTGAATGTTTCCGTTCATCATGAGCACCTTAAGGCAAGAGCATTACTCAGCTTCATGAGGGACACTGCAGGGAAGGCATCAGCCGCTCACACACTGTCGAAAGCACTTTATCATCTGAGAGAGAAGAAACATCTCATTTCAACATCTGCAGGAGACACAGCCTTCAACATTTGTCATTGAGGCCAAATGTGAGACAATAAAGAATGATCCTTGTCATGTCTGTCGCTTACTTATTGCACTTTAAATATATGTCAGGATTTATTATTAGTAGCTGTCCTAATGAGCTTGGGAACAATGGTCTATGGTTACTCATCTGTGTAATGATAATTTGAATAATGTCAGAATGTGTCTAATATAGAACCACATGTGTCCACTGTCGCTTTGTCCCAGACCCACAGGCTGCTAACATGTACAGATGTAAACTAACAACTATATATTTCTTGTACTTTAAACTTGCTTCTCTATTATGCTAAAGTTAGAGATTTTATACTTCCATCCATCCATCCATCCATTTTCCTCCCCTTAATCCATTTCTGGGTCAGGGGGGTGGCAGTCAGAGCTGCACCCAGTCACAGAGCACCAGCCCCTCACTGATCCTCCTGCAGGTGGTGAGTCCACAGGAGCTGAGATCTTTCAGTGAGGGCTTCAGGCAAAGTGGGGTTAAGTGTCTTGCCCAAGGACACAACGACAGCAGTCATCACTGGGAGTCGTGAAGTAGGTCTTGAGGTGGGCTCGAACCTACAACCTTCAGGCTCAAAGGCCAATGCTCTACCAACTGAGCTACTGTCGCCCTCGATTTTATACTTATTATACTTAAATGTGCTTCAGTTATTTTATACTTGTTTCCCCATGTGGTTGAAAGGGAAGAAGGAGGTTAAAAAGTACCCCGTCTGAGGGTCTGGAAAAGTAGAGTAGACTATAGGGCCGAGAAGGCACAAGTGGATAAAGCCTAATAATACAAATGATACAAAAAGAACCACCAATGCAATGTGGTAGAGCCGCAACTGGCTGATTGTCAATGTATACTATCGTTTTTAAATACTAATCTTTACAAGAAAGATGTAAAATAATGGTCATTATACCTTCATACAATGTGTTTAAAAAAGTAAATCAGTTTAGATAATGCATATTCAGGCTGGAACGTGTTTAACCCTTAAATTATAATTACAGAAACCCATATATGGCATGCTATTCGCCTGACCATCAATTCTCACCCATTAAAATAATCGTATGAAAGATTTATAAGCGATGTTATGTAAGTAACCATGGGCCCATGTAGCAATCATCATACCATATAAAGCAAGTAACATCAATTGTGGCCACAGCACAGTATGAAAGCCACCTCTGCAACATGTCTGTGCCTCCCTACTCCACTAGATGGCAGAGTGGTGCTGACAACAAGCAGTGAATCTACTTGCCTGGCCTGCCAAACGATATGCTTTTTCAAAGACATATAGTCTGGGAACGAGCTTGATCTCAGCGAATTCCCGGTGGGCGTGGTTGACAGACTGCATCAACCAATTAGATGCACACAGGATATGACGCAGCAACTAGCGGCACCCAAGCCGTTTCAGTAAACACAAAACAAGGGATGGCGGCATGTCAGCTAGTGCAAATGTAAACGACTGCTGTCGATTTTGTAACAAAAACTTAAAGATACGAGGAGTTATTAGCAACTCAAAGGTGAAAGGAAGTCCCGCCTCTCGGTGCGTGATTGGACCGATGTGGGTAAAATTGTGAAATGATAGGCTAGGAAGAGGTGTCCAGACGGTTCTTCTTTTGAACAGAAAGGAGGAGTGTCTGGCAGGCCAGGCAATGAATCTACAGCCTGCAGAGCTTTTTACCTCCACAAATATGTTTTATCGAGACTGTGGAAAACCATGGCTACGTATTAAGTTCACAGAAAGGTTGTCTGGGTAAAGGCTTCAAATACACAGTGGCTTGGCCTTGGACACACAAAAGCATGTCACTGTCTGAGCTGTATCAGATGTGGTCAGATCTGATATCTGTAATGAGCTCCTTGCGTCAACCCTCTTGTCCATTAACTAAAGAAAAAATAATCAGAGGGGATCATGAGGAAGAAAAATGTCTGCAATCAAGAGGAGAATTAGACTGGGTTTCCTTCCACTCGCCGCACCCCCCTGGACTTCAATCACACAAGGCATTCTCATCAGCACAATCCAGGATAACAGTTAGACATGTTACATAATACAATGGATAGATAAAGTATAGACGTTTACACAGTGCTCGGAACAGTGCTCGGAACAAGTGGGAGGCCGGGTGCAATCATTTGCATCTGAAAAACAAATGTAGGAGGCAGCGGAGAACTTGTGCCAATATGTGGTCAAGCAACGATACAAGCAGAGGTGGAACAAGTACAAACACAATTGTTCCAGTTAAATCATAGTCGCTTTTGAGAAACTGCACAGTAATGGGAATTAATATGACCCCAATAAGTTTGGAAAGTAACATGTCTAACTTTTCTTAAAGCTATGGTACCTGACTTTTATACCACAATAAAATCAACTATGCCATAAATCCACGTCACTGGTTCATGGCTTTGGTTCTTACAAGTTCTTTTGGCTAATGTTACGTCTTTAGATTAGCTTTAACAGACAGAACATTGAAAAAGACAGGACAACCCTCACTCAACTCTCAGCCCAAAGCATGAAATAAAAGAATTTATTCTGTTCAGTATTGCGATATTTTGCGCACACAGACCATGGTATTGTGATACTTAATTAAATAATTATCTGTTTCACGTTTGAGTTTTCTTTGAGTTTAATCTGGTAATTTATGTGAGGTTTATGTTTGCTTGTTGTGACTCTATTGTGCTTAAATTAATCTGCAAACCATAATAGAAATCACATTTGAGTTGAGCAGTCTTTTGTAATTCCTTTGAATAATATAAGGGGCAAGAATCGCAGTATATCGCAGAATCAAATCGCAATGGGCAAAGAATCGTAATAATATTGAACTGTGGCCCAGATATCACAATGCATTTGGATAGTCACATCTTTGCCAATTCCTACCGCTATAAAATAGTGCCTCACAGGATAGAATAACCTCTTTTCTAGATAAATACAAAATTTTGTGGTCTCATGTGTTCACTAAGACACATGTTATTAATAGGATTTATGAAACAGTTAGGTACCCCAGCTTTAACTTACTGTTACAACTACTTCATCATGCATTACTAGACTCTGTTAGACTCTGTTCTCCTCAGGGCCGCCTTTCTTAATTCTGTTTTTAGCAATGCGCTATAATAAGAAGTGTATTATTATTCATTGTCACAGGGGCTTGGATGGTTTCCCAGGATGCACCAGACACAGGACAGACTTGTGGAGCAGTCTGGACGGGTTGAAAGTATTTTTACACTTATGAGAAATATAAATACATAAGAGAGAAACAAAATGGAGGCTACAGCTGCAAACAATTACACCTACAGGTCAAATCAACTCCTGGTCAAAAACAGACTTCATAGACTTTCGTGATTTTGGAAGGAAGTCATTTGACGCCTAATGGCACGAGAAAGTGCTTAGGATAATCTCATAATCTATCAAATTACTAAAAGTGGTGAGTTTTGAAGATTTGATATGATTCTGATGTCATCTGAAGCGGTTTAGTTTGTACACATATGTATCTAGTGGTTACTGTATCCAGAGAAGGGAGGTGTTCAGACTGGGGGTGGGTGAAAAGACTCAGCAAGCATAAATATAGACATATACAGGAGAAACATGGAAAGTTAGAGTATCGCTCAAAAGTCCATTTAATTCTGAGTGAAAGGTATCAAGCCTTTATTAGGTATAATGTTGATAATTAGCCCACAGCGTGTAAGAAACCCAACAAAAACATCTCAGAAAATAAGAATAATTCATAAATCATCAACATTATAACAAACATAGTTGTCATATGTCACTTTGTCTACAATAAGTCTATATCATAGATCGGTTTTACATTTAAAGCTGAATTAGAGAAATTAATGACGTTTTGAAAAATATATCAACTATTGTGTCACCTGCACTGTTTGCAATATAATTACATGTTTTTTTCATTTTAATCTGATCTTTTTGGGGTATTTACATGACAAATGATTCCTTTGAAGAATTTACATATCTCCAAAATTGTAGTGCGGATTACAGAAAATTATACTTGTAAAGAATTGCCTCAAGTGAGACACTAGAAAAACAGCAAGTCACAAGTTTGTTATCTGTATTTGTCATGTAAAAATATCGCAATAGCCGCCTTATGGTTCAGTATCGAGTTGCCAGATACAAGGCAATGCAAACCCATAATACTGTTTTTTCTCAAACAAACAAAAAAATATTCAAATAAGAATCTGCACATTATATCTTTTTTTCTGCAGTGTTCCCATTGAAGAGCAGTTGATCCTCCCCCATTTTTCTCAGGCCACAGATCCCAGTAACATACCAGCCTACACACTTTGCCCTTTGTCCTCACAACAAACTCTTCTTCCAAACGGTGGATTTATAAGAAAAACGTTGGATCTAAAATCGTGCTTTGAGCAAACCGTGCTTTCAAGGCATTCAGGAATAGATGTACAAAGGCAAGTCAGACAAAAAGGAAAAACAAACACACAAATATTTTACAACCTTTTAAAAGTGACAAGCCATGAGGAATGACTCCAAAACTCAGATTTATGATAAGCAGTCCGAGGTTAGATCTGCGTCAGAGTTTCCCGGCTTTCTATTACCTCTGCTATTTAAAACACTGCGCTTACAGGAGATGACATCCTCTATGACTGAAAGAATCTGGCGAAGCAACGGACTAAGCCAAAGCAGTAATACAAATGTAAATAAATACAGATATTACGAGAAACTGCTGATACTTTCTGGCACACATCTGACCGCATAACCAAGATGAACTCATGTTTGTTTTAATGCTGCCTTTCCTTTCCAAAATTCACGTCTCCATGATGCTAAACTTATTTCCCCTCAATTGATAAGAAGCTCCAAGTTGTGGGAACGCACAGACTCCCATGTGGCTGTAAATTGATGCTGCTTTGGACAAACTAAACAGGGAAAAGTTAGAAGTGTGGCCTTGAGAGGACACACACCGGAGAGAGATCTAGTCCAGCACTTTTGCCTCCGTGCCAGAGATATGTGCCTCCTCCTAAAAAGGCAGAAACATTTAGGAAGGGTTGAGATCCTTCGTCAGGTTGGCTCAACAAAGAACAGACGCCGCAAATTCTCTCCACTCCAACTAAAAAGCTTTTAGATATTGTCCCAGCCAGGGTTTACAATTTCCTCCCTGATAAATTATGACTAAAGTGGCTCTCCTGCCAGTCTGTAATCAGTTTGCATCTCTTACATGACAAAATCCTGAAAATGATTAATTCAACAGGAACCCTTGCATAAAGACACAACAAATATGAAGCAGACAATCATTTTAAGTTCTTACCTGGCGAACAAGACTGTTGGTGGTTGTATCAGAGGAAGTGCTGCCATCTGACCCTTTAAATCGCCCCTTTCTCCGATTTCCATTGCCTCGAGTCTGAAATTTACAAAATGCATTACACAGAAATAAATAGTTTGTCACAAAAACTTTATAATCATGTCTGTTGATTGCACTTCTTTGTCATCTATCAGCTCTTTACAAGCTTATTTCAGCTACTATTGCAATATCACAGCTCGGTGGCTGAGTGGTTAGCCTTCTCGCATCTCTTGGGTCCTGGGTTGGATTCTACCTCAAGACGGAGCCTTTCTGACTAGAGTTTGCATGTTCTCCTTGTCAGACACAAGGAGAACATGCAAACTCTACTCAGAAAGGCTGTGGGTTTCCTCCTGGTGCTCCAGTTTACCCTACCCCTAAAAACATGTACTATACCTCGCCTCTCTTTGGGGCCAGGACTGCCCTGAAAAAGAGATTCTGAAATATCTGTGGGACTTTTCTGGTTACATAAGGTCAATAATGATAAAAAGCTAAATATTTGTGATTTTTTTCCATAAACGAACAGTCCCAGCAATAATGTATTTTTACTTTAAAAATATAATGATAATAATAACAAAATGCAGGTTTAAAATAAGCTACGATAAAAAATATATGTTAAATTAATTAAACTTATCACAGCCAATCAGCACAAAGCATGAAGCAGCCCGCGCGCACAAGTGAATTAGCTAGCTACATCAAGGAGCTAATTGTAAAAAGCATAACAAAAAAAGTTGTTATTGTTGTTTAATGTAAAGTTTAGTCTGAAACGGGACTTACTTTTTACTTGTTTATTTATTATTATAGATCCATGGGCTTACCTGAATCAGTGCCTGGTCCACAGAGTCCATGCCGCTCTCTCTCACCGATGTCCGGAGGTAAACACGTGCTCCATCCCGGTCCTCCTTTTCTGTTTTCCCTGGTTTAGCTTCACTTTTAATCTGATTCCAGCTACATTCTTTCGTCCAGTGTGGAGCAGGAGGAGAAGACGCGTGTGGGAGGCAGTTTTGTGGTGAGAGACTGGTTGATGATGATGATGATGATGGTGGTGTGGATGCGGCATCAGTAGCCTCTTCAGCGCTGCCCTCCTGCCCACGGGCCTGACCAACGCCAACACTCACTTATAAACCACTTCAGCTGCGTTGGCTTAATAGATCCATGGTTGGCTCCCGCTTATGAGCAACAATTTTCACAATCAACACATCTACGAGAAAGAGAAACTAAAATAAAAAACTAGCCCTTTACTGCCCTCTTGTGGTAGCATTATGAACCACGACTGAGCTATAACCATAGACTGTATAAGCTATAACCTAATATTTATAGTCTATGGCTTCAACAGTTTATTATTATTATAACAGCACTATCGCAATAAGGGTGCATTATGTAACCAATAAGAATTAATATTTGTGGATGTGATATGTAATAATGATACATAAGAGAGCATTTATGATTTATATATTTTCATGTAGGGAGAATTCATCTTTGAGTACCTACAATGTAATACCATACAAATTGTGTCATGCGGTGAGGGTATTGTAAATTACTGTACTGCACAGAATCTTAATTGTATGTTGCTTAATTATATTGTATTTTGTGAGTTATTGGGTTGAATGGGTGAGAGGTGTTGGGAAAAATACGCTTCTGCTTGATTTTAAAACCTGACTTTGTGTGAAGATATGGGAAATTGTGTTCTGCAGGTTTTAAATCAAATCGAACTGATGCCATTGTGTCGTCCTATAGGCTGTAGTCTCTGCTGAGGTAGTATTTAGTCCAGGATCCATAAAGATGCTAGTCCTTCCCAACTTGGCTTTGACACAAAAGAGCAGGTGTTAAAATGAAGATACAAGTAAATAAGGGAGTCTTTGGGAAATGCTTTGCTTTTCTGACATTGTGAAATTTCCACATTTTGCTGAAATAAGAGAAAATGCAACAGCCAACATCCTGCTATTGTATGAACATTTTCCTGGAATTCAATGTGTCAGCTCTTAGGATACATTTGCCAAGTTCTCTTCAGATTTGGACAAGAACCAAGGAATGATACTCAACTCAATTACAGTAAACTTTGACGGTTTATTTATCACAGCTATAATCTCATCTCGTCACATTGAAAGTAATGGTGTGCATTGTGTTGGACCATCTGTGGGCTGCTCTGGCCAGCAGAGAGAGAGGTGCTGTGTGAAGCTGTGTGGTTCTGTGTGGGCCGTAGTCTTGCACAGGGAGCATTAGTCATCCAGGTCGGTGGATGAACACAACAGCCCAGGTGGGTGGAAGGACCCTCGTATTGGATCATACACAGGGCCAAAACAAATATCAATGACACAGAGGTGAGAACCTGCAAAGAAGAAGCTTATGCACAACAGTTCTCTTCAAGTGACATAAAAGTCTGCTTTTTACCACTTTAACACAGCATTATTACTGGTATCAGTCTAAATACATACAACTACACTCATTTACAAAGCAAATATTTCTATTTGGTATGGCATATTAGGCGTATCAAATACAACATATAAAAAGATTTGCACATGGTCTGATTTCTAACAACATGTCGGCTCGTTTGAATATGATTATGCTGTTACATACATAACACTGACTGTTCTGATATAAATATGTTACATAAATGTTTGTGGTTCATAGTCTGAGTTTATGTTCAAACAGGGCCAGCAGTAAGAGGCAGGCCCAGCCCATCAGCAGTCCAAGGTTCTGCAGGAAAAACAAGAGGCACGGCCGCGTTGTCTTCACACGACTCATCTCTGGGAGCTGCACAAAACAAGAGTAATTTATCACCACCACAGCACAAATAACAGCAAACCAATGTCATTCCTATATGGGATTACATGTGCCACTACAATACATATGAGCTTGGTTGTCCTTGGAGACTTTTCAATCTGGGACGCAATATATTTTGTAGCTTTATATGTGTTTTCACTGGAAAAAACATTTTTCTAGAACTCACTTCGCTTTCATCAATGTAGTCGTATTTGACTAGATTTAATTTCAAGATGTTTCTGACCATTTACACACCTTTATTTTCCCCGCAAGATCCTTTTGCCACTCTGATAAGAAATAATAACGTATGTCATTAGCAAACCTATTGTCTTAAACTACATTATGCCATATTCCAATTCACCATCTTAGATTACTATATATAGCAAAAACATGAGCCTCTGTGAAAGTTTCTGCTCTCACCATTTCCACCAGGGAGAGGTAGAGGAAGATGCCAGCTGTCACACTGAAGACCCACTGCTGCACTTCAGTCTCCGCGGACACAAACAGTCCGGTGTAGAGCCCCATGAAGGCGGTCAGGGCACTGAGGAAGTTCATGAGCACCGCAGTCTTCACCGGGAGCCCAGAGTTCAGCAGCACCGCAAAGTCTCCTGCAACAAGAGAGAGAGGCCCCGAGCTCCTATATTTGTTTCGGTAATTGAGTGTTTCTAGCCATGTCCTGTCACTTCATTTATGAATGACTTCTCACCCATCTCATGTGGGATCTCGTGGCACAGAATGGCCACTGTGGTCGCTACACCGGTCTCAGCCGACGAAGAGAAGGCCGCTCCGATAACCAGGCCGTCGGCAAAGTTATGAAGGCTGTCTCCCACAATTATCATCATGGCCAGCAGAGGAACGCCTTGTCCTGGGAACACAAAGGCAGTCTGTGCTCAACCTCCACCAATTAGGAAGAACCCATGCACCATCAAAAGTAATGTAAGTGATTGAAGTTTAATCACATTTCAACCCTAAAGCCGGCTGATTTTCAAACTCCAAAAGATAGAACTACGTTTTTAAATTATATAACTAGTTTCTCACTAATTGTCTTCTTTCACAGCTTAAAGCTAACTTATTTGTTCTTCAATAATACGTGTAAGTATGTCTTGTAAAATGTCGTGAATCAGACCACAACATTCTGTCTTTATCTCTGTCAGTCATTATCTGACTCTTTGAGCAGATTAGCTGAGAAGGGTTTCTGCCTGAAAAAAATGGGTCGGAAGACAAGATTACATGCATGCTAAAACCAAACTAGGCCGAGGAGCTTGTTACACAGATTTTATCATACTATACGTTATGGGGTTTGAAAGTTTGGTACCCCAGCTTTAAAGTGGGTGTGGCAGGTTTCTTTAGGATCCATTATGAATATAGAGTGTCAATACAGATAGAAGAAATTGACAGTCATTTACTTCCCTATACTTTTAATAATATATCATTTTGATCTAATTCTCACTATGTTTTAGTGATGGGAAGTGAACTTGAACTAGACTGAGGAAACACAAGTGGGATTTTCCATCAAATCTTAATAATAATATGAGTTTGGCATCCCACAATTTGCACCCATTCCGTCAGAGTCTGAAATCCACTCACTCTGTTTGGCGTGGCTTCTTGTGTTTGTGTGCTCAGGAGAAGTTTCGGCACAATCCAATTCATCCACTGGGCCCTGCGAGACAAAGATACCAACAACACACAACACATAACAATGAAACATGCCGTTAAAGAAGCAGGGGAGTATTTATGGCCCGCTCCTCTTCTTCTGCTGGACCTTTGCCATTATGTACAAATTGTGCTCAAACATCATCTGCTGCAAGCAAGAAGAGCACTTTCTGAATGATGCAGTACTTTTCCAACAGCCTACATGCCGCGTACTGCTACACCTCCTACACCAATGATAATTTTTCTCTTATATAACAGAAATTAATGCTACTTTATTCCATTTAAAACCAAGATAAGTTGTATTTGTTTATCTATTTGTCAAGGAGAGGCTCACCAGCTGTATAGTGGAGATGGACTTGCCCCTTTGAGACTGACCATTGCAGTTGAGCTCCAGAGGAAGGCCATGACTCTGCTCCGAAGAAACATAGAATGAGTGGGTTGGGTATGAAAATGTTTAGATTATTTATTGTTATTATTACATAAAATTGACAAAAATAGTAATATGTTGGCTTACATGAGCGTGTGATGGGACAACAAATGCAAATATCTTTTCAAGCAGGAAAAAGGCATAGATCCCCACTATAATGCCTAAAAGTTTCCAGAGATGCTCCTGTCCTTTGTCAAAATGCTCCTCTCCTTCATGAACGTGGGAGTGATCGTGGAGCCCGAGGACCTGAGAAAGGGACAGGAGAGGTTAGTGTTGTCTCCGTGAGCTGGATTCATTCACTGCTTATGTCTCGTACCTGTGGGATGAGGTGGAGCAGTGCATCTCCAGACAGAGTCCCCACCGCTAACCCCACAAACAGCTGCAGGATCAGGGTGTACGTCTCCTGGCACGAGTGGAAGAAGATCAGGCAGGTGCCGAGCATAGAGCCGAGAGTGATGAGCAAGACGGCAACTGTGCTGTAGCCGTACTCTGCAGAAGACAAATATTATTCTTTGATATTATAATGCACTTGTTATAGTCCTTTAATCATCCCACAATGGTGAAATTTCAATGTCATAGTTGCGCACATTGCAGCAAAATAAAAATTATATCAAACAAGATCGATCTTTTAAGAAGATAAATAGAAATAGAATAGAATAAAACTCTGTAGCTTTTATTGCACTTGGTTCGAAGGTATTTACAGATGTGTATATTGTATTTTAGCAGCAGCGAATATGACCGGAATAAACAATAGTAATAGCAGCAGCAGGAAAAGTGACTATAGTGAATGACAGAAATATCAGATCAATGGATATGTAATACTGTAGTAATAATAATAACAGGTAATAAACTACCATATACCACCATACAAAGTTACGGTTCTCATAAAGAGTTAAATTGTCTCACTCTCCAAAGCAGTGGGCTGAGGTCCTCTTGCGTTTGACACCATGGACTCGCAGGCATTGCCTAGCAACTGCTGAACGATGGCTGGACAAATTTGTGTGAAGTGGTCCTTGGAAATTCGCGAATGAGGATCCAGAGCAAAAATATCCACCAACTGATTGGCAGAAAAACAGACCTAAGACACAATAAGAGTACAGCGTAGGTTAGGTATTACAGGACAAGGTTCGAGGTCTTTTCTTGTTCTGATTTATTCTGGGTTTGTCCAGATTTAGTTTCATATTAAAGCTGTGGTACATAACTTTTAAAGCGCAAAAAAATTATCTATGTAGTAAAATTGTATTGCATTAGTATTTTTAGTATTTTTGGCCTCTGTCACATCTTTAGACCAACTTTTTCAGACAGAAAAGTCAAAAATATGACCCTCACTAAGCCGATCAACTTTCAGCCTAAAGAGTAAAATGTTGACTCCTGGGGCTCTTACAAGTAAAGAAGTTGGAAGTAGAGCTTTCTCATACAAGGCTCCATCTGATTGGAATAAGTTACCCACATACATAAGATCCTTAACCTCCTTTGGCTTATTTAAATTGGAATTATCTAGATATCTTACCATTCCCTGTGCATGTTACTAGCTGTTTTTTATTTTTATTATTATTATATATATATTTTTTATTTTATTTATTATTTTGTAATATCTGGATGTATATTTTAAGTTGTATTATTCTATCACCCGCAGTATGTATGGCTAGTATTTGACTATATTGTATACAGTAATGATGTATATGTTTTTTAATGTGTTCTTATAGTAGGAGGTGGAGTTGGATCTGAGGGAGCAAACCTGTGTGTGTTAAATGTATAAATGTTAATTGTTTGTATGTACTGTATTATATGTATTGTGTTTGTTTGTTTTATGTTCATGGGACCCTCTCGAAAATGAGATGCTGCATCTCAAGGGGTTTTCCCTTAATACATCTAAATAATAAATCTAAAAGTATCCAAAAGATATTTTGTTTTCTAACAACAAACATCATGTTGGGGTCTGATATTTGTTGGGATTATCAACATTTATTATTTATGGGGGAAAAAGTCTCATTTCAGGTGCATTGATTATAGAGAGCTGCACAAATTCTCACCTGGGCCCAGTCTGTGATTGCTGCTGTATTTTCCTGCTTGTCTCCTAACTCAAGCTCTTTTTCTTTGTGCGTCTCTCTGGTGATGCTCCGCCTCTCTCTTCTGTGATCGTGTGCTTCATGCCCTACTCCCAACTGATGAAGCAACTCCTCCAAATCTAAACAGAATCAAACTTCAGTAAGTAGACATTCTGTAGCATGGATATAGATATAGACAATATACTGACTGCCTAAACTCAAACTCACCAAATATATGGAGGTCGCTCGTGCAGTTTAAGGATTGAAATATGTAGTCTGTGAAGAAAGTTGGAGAGGGGAGACTTCTTTGCTTGAAACAGCCTCCCATCAGCATGTGACTGATGATGGATGCGGACAGCTTGGACACAGCGGCTATGTCAGCGCCTGGATCTTCTGCAATTTCAATTTCCCTTAGAAGATGAGAGGCATCAACACACTAAAGAAAAGATAAGTAAGCAAACGCAGGAATAAACACACACCACATTACACACATCTCTCACTTGCTCGTCTTTGTGCGTAGGATGGAAATGTCTGTTGATAAGCAGCAGAATGCTTTCAGTTTCATTGCCAGATAGAAAGAGATTGTCCTCCGCTGGGTGCAGGTTAGCGAGGGCCAATAGATAAAACTGATAATTCCCATGAGACGAGGAAGAGGACGAAGTGACAGAGGAGTCCGTATTTGGTACACACAAGTCTTGTAAGTTAATGACGTAATAAAGCAGCACAGTTGAGATCTTCTGATAGTCCTCTTCAGTGAGTGTGGGGCTCTTGTTGTTGTCCAGAACAGACTGAGCGATGTCTGTAGTCAGGCACTACAAGGATAAGAACGCAGACGAGCAGTTGTTAAATAAAAGACGAGATTGTAATTGTTCAAAGATTAGAGATTCTTAGTTTTTCAACATCTGTAGTTGGTGTTGTGCTTCACTGCTGAAAAATAAGTTTGGCAAAATGTAACTGCCTTAAAACAAGATTTGCCAATGGAAGAAGAAAAATAATCTTGTTTCAAAAAGATACAAAGAAGTGTCTCCTTTGGAATGAGAATGTAAAGGAACTGTTGTTGAAATTAGACTGAGTGGCTCAGACACTCAGATTGAACTTTGCAGAATTGCTATACTCTGTAGAGCTATTGGAGATTGTGTGGTCTTGAATAACTTGGGCTTCATAAAGAGCTGTTTTTTTACATTCTTTCTTGTGTCTGCCTGACATTGTGCAACAGTAGTGGACCAATTAGACCAACACTCGAAAATATGGAGAGGTCTACTGCATCATGCCTTTACAATGGCATGGGCAGCAGATGTAGCTCGAGGGACTTTTGAGTGTAAATAAACAGTATAAACTCATTGTTATTGAGATTATACGATGCCTCTGTCACTCACTGTGAAAAGTACGGCTAAACTCTGCTGAGTAGGCCTTAGGCTTCTCAGCGTGAAAGCTCCACAGAGTGAAAATTCTTAAGCCTTCACGTTCACACACATTCCTGCCATAACAAGCACGGAGACACACAGTAAACATGATAACAATGTGACACATAGCTTACTTGTTGAGAATTGCATATTTGATTAAAACAGACTCATAAAGACATTGGAGTAGATGTTCATGTATGTACAGTAGTGGTCTCACCGATCCACAGACATCGTGTGAAGAGTCAAACTGCTCCTCACAGTGCACAGCCTGCAGGACTCGGCCGATGAGGAGTCCTATGTGGCGCCGCTGGAGTGTGGGCTCTCCCTCTGTCCCGCGCACCCCCAAACCCCGCAGCACATCCTGGTATATGTGCTCATGGCCTCGTGTGTCCTCAGTTCTCATTAGAAGCAGCACCAGCAGCAGGGAAGAGCTGGACCTCCAGTGCATGTTCACTGCCCTTTTACTCCTATCCGCTTTCCTTCAGATGAGAATAGTCAAAGTGAATGGATGAAGCAGCAGATATGTGCTGTCTGAGGCGGCAGGTAGGAATAGGCCCACTCAGCTCAAACAACCCTTAACATGTTGAATGGCCGGCCCGAGCCTGGGCCCCTCAGCCCACAACAAAAGGATTAGTGCTGCAAAGTGGGAGAGGGCAGGGGCATGCAGCGAGATAAGGGCGTGATTGGGGAGTAAATCAATTATGTTTGAAGAACTATTCTGATAACAAGGAGAACTACAACATTCACATCATACTTTTAAATAAAAATGAATTAAGCAGGCTTCACATTTTCTCCAGTGTCCGGCGGTCAAAAGGACTGCAGTCATTTGAATATAGATCAAACACTGAAAGTTTTGTATTCATTGTGATTCATCAAAAATCATATGCACAAAGCAGCATTATTCCTCCATCCGCCCACATAGTCAGCCCTGCAGGTCAAACCGACCGACAAACATGCTTCAAATCCTAATGAAGTGAATAGATTGACCGTATCTGTACCTGCAGTGCTGTCTCCTGCTCTCTCCGCTGCTCACATCCAGGTCTTGTTTTGGACTGAACTCCTGTGTTTTGGTTACGAGTCTTATGGGAAGTAAGAAATGAGTAAGCTCCTGAAGGATTAGCAGCGACCGCCTCAGAGGGCTGCCGTTTCCATGGAGAATTCTGCCTCATTTTCAATGAGGTGATAGAGGGAGACATCTACTGCTGAAGGTGACTAAACATAATTGTACAATAAACATACAATATTCATAATCGGTGATGAGGCAATATTTAAAATCAATACACAGTAATGTAAATTTGTGATGACTTTGTTCTTACTATTTATACTTGAACACAACGGAAGCAAAAGCAGTATATTAAAAAACAACATTTTATTAAACAATTATTTACAACAAGGCACACATAGGTTGAACGTTTTTCTTGATCATAGTTATTTCTTCAATGGAAATGTTCTCAATCATTTTGTCTAATGATTATATATAGGGTCAAAATTTGGAGAAACCACAGTGGTCATTGTGTTACAGATTAGAAAGAAAATTATTGTTTTTTGAATTGTTCTTGAAGTACAGTCAAACCAGAGGCTCGTGCCTAAGCGTGCTCATTCTGCTCTATATTAGCCACCAGACCGTTAGTGTCCACTGGGGCGCGGATGGGGTTGTTGAAGTAAAGCTTATTATCAAAGTGGCTCTCTCCCAGAACAGCTGGCATGGGAATGGCCCTCCGGAAAAAGAGAAAGGCTCCAAGACCGGCGACGGCAATTACAACCAGGACCACTGCCACCGTGACGCCCGCTGAGCTGTGCGTCTCCTCTTTTACCACGAGAGCTTAACCATAAACAGACACAGGGGTTCACACACTGATATACAGATTACATATACTTAAGTACATGACGGGACCTACCCACAGATGGAGGCTTCTCAGTGGGTGTAACAACTGAAAAATAGTAAGATTATAACAAATGAAAGCAATGAATTGTTCTTGAGTTGTACTAATAATGTATTATTTGAACCCTGCGACTTATATAGCGGGTTTTAGTAGCTATAGAACACTCGTTTATTCTCAAAATAGACAGGTGAAGGAGTACCGGCAGTGAGCTGATCAAGTGCTGCCTATATGTGGACAAAATGTAGCTGTTGTGGCTTATGTATATAGTCCACACAGTATGGTATGATATTGGACACACTATACACATGCACAATCATGCATGTGTATGTCACTTCTGCGCCATTTGACCATAAAAACAAACTGGCACATATACTTGGCAATGTGTGGGAAGCGTTTTGTCTAAAAACACAGCTTACCTTTTGGTGTTTTGCAGATGTAGGATCTGTATCTGCTGCAGCTGCTTGTGCTCCACTGGCCAGTTTCAGAGTTGATTTCAACACACGATTCTTTGCCAGGCATCCCAGGTTTCCAGTTAGTGTAGTCCACGGGTTGGTTGTCAATCCACATCCACTCACCTGTCACAAGCACAAACATATTTTAAAACACATGCGTTTGATCTTCCTTGTTATGGAGGGAAAGAGGAAACTTTTCATACATTACAGGTGAAACTTTGACAATTAGAATATTGTTCCAAAGTAAATTTCTGTGATTCAACTTACAATGTGAAACCAAATTATGATATAGACCAATGACATGCAAAGTGGTATAAGCCAGTTTGGTTTGTTGTAATTAGGATGAATACAACATTAGTCCTAACCCAAACCCTAACCCTTATTTTATAACAAATAAATGCTTGATGTATCTCACTTTGTCATTAGTCATTAGTTTCACAATGTAAGTAAATGGACTTTTACCACTTTAATGTTCACTCCTTGAAGAAAGAAATTTGTCCAAAACCAAATGATAGAGATGCCCCAATGAGGTAGATTTCAGTTCCAAGCTTCAAGTAGATATAGTGACTCAAAAGAAGATCTTCCAAATGGTTGAGGAAACCATTAAAGGGTTAAACAACATTCTAACTGTCAGAGTTTCAACTGTAAACTCATTTCAATTTCTCATGATGGAAATTGTTTAAGAACCAGAGACAACTCCTCACCCTCATGATTCTTGTAGAGCCCTGCCCAAAACCACTTGGCTCCATCGTGCAGCAGCTCCAGGTTCTGCTGAATGAACTGACTCTCCAGAGGGTCTTCGATGCTGAGGAGAGCCCCACCTGTGACACAGCAGCTGCCTGTTACCTCCCGCCTCCTTCACTGTAAGTACCAATGTGCCCCTACGCACCCAGTTTGAGGCATGACACCGAGGCGTGAGCCCAGTTTTCCACCATAGACGCAAAGAACAAGTAACAGTGGCCCCTAAAAGGAACCCATGTCCTTTTCTTTATCGTTTCGGGGCAGTTTCCTCTATGTTGCGGTGGTTCCGTGGGTGCTATGTCTGAAAGATAAGATAAGATAAAACTTAAATGATCTCACAATGGAGAAAACTTTGGCATAAATATGATCACTCAGGGCCTGCACAAAGACAGAATCTGCAAACAACAAATGTTAAAAAGTGAAATTATAGTATATTTTGTGCAATAGAGGTATAATTATTGAGAGGTATTATACTATACTATTATACTATAACAGTGCAAGTAACATGAAAGATAATTCATGTTAATACCATTTGTAGATGTAGAATCCAAATAATTGGGTGTCTTACCTTGTGACTGCTTGCAGAGAGATTGGTAGCTGCTGGTGCATGGCCCTGTCTTCCATGTTTTATCTGTGTCCATGTAAACGCAGCCATAGTTGCTTTTGGGTTCATTTTCACCCCATTTTGTGTACGACAGGAACCAACCATCAATCCACTTGAATCGGCCTCCTGTCTGCATTAACACACACATATGTAATTTCTCAGAGATCCATTGGTTTGAATGGGAGCAGTCAAAATGACAGCTCTAGGAGTTCTAGTAGTTTCATAATTGCGGGACTCCATAGTGTTAACCCTTTAAGGATCACCTAATTTCGCCTGCTCCTTCTCGAATTATGATACCCAAATGGAAATGCTTATTGTGTGGACATCTTGTGTCTGATTTTGTGTTATGATGCCTCATTTGAAAGGTAACACCTTCTAGTTTCTGAAAATGTATGTTACAGTTTGTTAGGAAGGACACAGTCTGCACTACAGCTTCTCAAACATGAGTCAAAGTTATTTTTTTTTGTCTCGAAAAAAAAAGGCAATTTCAAAAGGTTCTTCTGAAGACATACTTTATGGTATGATGACTCACCAGAGCAGATGTTTGTGGTGTTGCAAACACCTGTATGCAATTTTAGACCTTTAGGTGGAACTATTTTGATGCTGGGGGCTTTTTTGTAACTAATGGGCACATTCGGCACAAGTGGTCCATTTTTGTGCCATCTGTGCAAAAGTGTTTTACATGCAAATTATCAATGTTTTTACACCAAAAATCCATTTATACAATTTTTTGGCTATTACTCTTGCTATAAATAGCATTTTTTCCAGATATCGAAATGTTTGCAGAAAAGCTATTATTTATATAGTTATAGCGCGTGTTCTCCGTGAAAAAGGCTCCGTCTTCCTCTCTTACGCATTCAAATATGACGGGAACAGTGGGAGGAAGCTAGAAGTCCGACACATCGCCTGAAACCTGAGATTATTGGCTACAAGATGATTTGATTGACATCCAAATCGGCCAATGGTAGTCAAGACAATGCTGTCATGACGCACAGATATCTACGTGAATGGAGCGCTAAATCTAGGTGCGCTTGTTTTACTCAACTTACTCTACCTTCCAAACCATAGCACTGAAAAGTCCGGGAATGGGCTTGTTTTGAAGGGAAGACTGAGAGGAAGACGAACATACCCAGTGACGCTAGCTAAACAGTAAAATGTCCTCTTCATACAGTGCGCAAAGAACAGGTTTTGTTTTTGTTTGTGCAACTTTCAATACTCAAATATGTTGTTGCAAGTGGATATCTACTATAAGGATGACTTTGAAGAAAAAACAACTGGATATAATTATTCTATAGACCCTAACGAACAAAACAAATGCACACATGTGTGGATTAAACGTGATTTGCCCCAGAATATTAGCATGACAAGGTAAGAAACGACAATATATATTTTAAACATATATACAGTTTGACTACTTATTCTTACTTTTGGTTATATTTAATGTTTATTTGAACATAATACGTGTATAGAGGTGGGAATAAGCTTTCAAAAGAGATATAGCTTGACTATATTGACACAAGTGAATTCTAATACTGATGCTGTTAAATGAAAAATAACTGAATCCTCCCTGTACAGGGAGGGTGATCCTTAAAGTTCTAAGATATATATATATATTTTAGTCTGTAATTAAGTGAGAGAATACCATATTGTTGTTGAGTCCAATCCACACTGGCTCATTGTGTTTGGACATCGCTAGGGTCAGGTAGGCGTGGGTCACGGGGTTCAGAATACTGGCCAAGTCCGCATCGTCTGCCTGACACTGCCGCCGCGCCTCGTCCCATTTCATCTTTTGAGTCACAAGTTTGTACGAGTCATTCCCAAGTTTGAAAAAGGACTTGGGTTGAACCGTAGTGGGTCCAACTTGTATCTGTGAATCTGCGACAAACAAAAAATATCTGTGATGAATGTAGCTTCTCTTCATCCAGCAATGATTCCGTTTTGTTTTTTTATCGACTTATTCACTCACCGATGTTTCTCTTGCAGATAAAGCTTCTCTTTACCTCACAGTCTTCTACTTTCCATAAACCAGTTTGTTTCACAGAGCTGCCCACCAAAACTACGCAGTCATAACTCTGCACGGAGTTAAAACAGCACAAACGTTGTATATGATCTCACATTTCGCTCTTCTCTACGCGTTTCTAAAGACGAACCTCAGAGGAGAACGAGAAGCGTGCATCGGGCCCAGAAGTGGGTTGTCCTTTCGCCCAGTTTGTGAATCCAATACCTTTTCCATCCGTCCAAACAAAGTGCATCTCCCAGTTCACATCGTTCATGCCGATCCAGAGATCCTCAGAGTATTTAGACATCTGGGTGGTTAGAAATGCTAAGAGGAGTTGGAAAACGTTAGTGATCTTTGTTGTCGTATGCAAAAATATCATTGCAAGTTATAAATTCAATTAAATTTCTTCTTGTGCAGGTATATCCCTAAATCACAACTGTGGTTATCTCAAAGGACTTTATGCAACCGTTGATTTCGTAAACACAGATCAGAGAATCAAACAGTACAAGCACAAGAAATAGTACGGAAAGCGAAATGGGTCAATAAGGGGCAGATGAGCAATGTCCATTAATGTTGTTGAATGTCCTGGATCGTCCCCACTTTTCTTCTTGTTAGACCTCACAAGACTAACAGGAAAAACTCTAAACCCAGTGGGAAAAAGTGAGAAACCTTGGGGAGGTCCACAGAGGAATCCACTCCCACAGATGGACGGGATGTAGACTGCAGGACTATACAATTTTCCTTTATGAATCATTGGTTATTTGGATTAGAAAATTCAGTTTCATATATCATACTGTATACAGGAGACAAACAGTGATATTTGAGAATTGAAATAAATGTATCTGAGACTGAGTGAAACCAAATGAGGCATACCTCTGTATTTTATTGTGCTTGTCGTGCTGCTCACCTTGCTCATTTTTGTTAAGAATGGACACTAGATTTCCACCCTGGTTTCTGCAATATGTCCTTGCTTCTTGCCAGTCCATTTTATTATTGCCGGATTCAACTTTGTAGCACTGAAATAAATGGGATTGGTTTAATCACGTTTGAAAGTGCTTTTGAGCTGCCGCATATATAGCAGACGTTGGAAACCTCACTTTTCCTTGAAACGCCGTCCAATCCGGGGCACATCCTCCTTTAGCAATGTCAGTGGGAGCTACGGTTGCGTTTGTGAATGTAGAGCTTCTTTTGCAGATAGATGAAAGCTCAAGGCCACAGTTGATGTCGTTCCAGTATCCTGCAACATGTTTATTCTTTTTAAAATACACACTATAAGAAATGCAGCGTTGGATTCAATTGATTAAGTAAAATAACGTTAAGCAACCTTCTCCTCATAACTCTGTCATGTTGGATTCAGTTAATAAAGTCAATTAAATGTAATAATATAGTGGGGATAAATGGATGTTATCAATTAAATTCAACTTGGACAGAGTTATGTGTAAAAAAGTTGCTTAATTCTGCCTTTTTTGCTGTTCATTACTATAAGTTGAGGTATTTTCTCACTGAACTTACCCATACTTTTATATATAGTGACACAGTTTTCATCATTGTTTGCAAAGTTTGGTTCATTCTTTTCCCATGCCGTATATGTTACAGGGGAATCATCCACCCAGCTGCAAAAGACAATTTAAGATTAATTTAAAACTATAAAAGTGTCAATATAATCAAGAGTGTAATTTACCTGAACGACTTGTCCAAGTTCACAGTCATGCCGATGTAGTACTGTGACTCCGAGCCCTTTACGATCTACCCACGAGAAAAAGACAAGCAGATATTGAATACATTTTTGTCAAGGGCCAAATGTAAAAAAGTAGGAGAGAGCCGAAAGAATAGAAGGGATTTCTTTTTCTTATAATTGTTTTTTTAATGCTGGTGCTCAGTGAATTGGGTGATGCTCTGACTGTGCGAAGATGGGTGGATGGATGGATGTTTTTTTTTAATATGAAGGTATTTTGACATTACTTCATGTGTGTTTCACTATTATTATCTGGTTGATTTTTTCTGAAAACAAAATGTGTTAACCAAAACGGAGGGGCTGCTGGCACATACTGTTTGCCTCGCTTCTGTCATGTATGGAGTGAAAGAATTATGACATCTATGAGGGTCCAAAAAGCGCTATGTATCACCAATGCTTTATTATTTTCTTTATTATTGTTTTATATTTAACTATTTAACTTTGTGATGATGTGTTGGGTTGCTGTGGTAACCCATTACCATCAATTCGGCAAATTAATGATCATTTTAGGGGCCCCAAAGAATTGTCTTGCGCTAGGCTGAGTTTGACATGCCTGATCTACTGTATATGAACTATGTAAAAATCTCACAATTTGCCAAAGGAACTTCCTCTCGCTTTCTCCTGTGATGACAGCGAGATCAGCAAAGTTCTTTTTGCAGAAGGCCCGAGCGCTTTCCATCGGCTGCAGGTCATTGTTGATGTAATACTGCGTGTCATTGTAAATAAACCAGCCGTCGTCCGTTTTGTTGTAAACTGAAGAACACATACAAACACATTAAAAACTCACCAATATAAGAATGAAGTTGTGAGTTAGGAATGTGAGGTAGTACCTGGAACAATCTCAGCAGGCTCTGGTTTTGGCTGTATCCCTTAGAAATGATTAAAAATGTATTTTCATTATAATGCAATTCAATTTCAATTCAATTTATTCTTGTACAGCCGTAAATCACAACAGTTTTTATCTTGGAATTCGCCAACGCAGATCAGAGAATCAACATTTCAACACAAGAAATGCAATGATAAAAACACATAGAGCCATTGGTCCATAGGGGGCATGATAAATGTCCATAAATGATGATAAAAGTCCATAAATGCATCAAAGACATATGGAAATAGTTTATACCTTTGCGTATTTGGCAGATCCAGTCATTGAAGAAGTCGCAGTGCCTGTCGTTCCAGGGCCTGCCATAGTGTGAGTTCAGCTCTGCACAGTGTTCGTTGTCATTGTGGTTGTTCGGTTCTCCAAATGCCCAGTTCTCATATTCTAACTACAACATTGCGGAAGACATTTAGAGAAAATATTAGCAAGTTTACTTTTCACTGACTACATTAAGCGATCCTTTGTTTGTCCCACAGTGGGGAAATTTTACAGGACATTAGGAATGAGGAGCCCACAACACAAAGTGAACAATAGCTCTATACTTAAATAGAATAAAATAAAAACTCCAACTTAAACATAATAAATAAGCATGTATAAAATCTTTAGCTTTAGCTTAATAAGGATAGTAAGACTTTAGATTAAAAAAACGTTGTAAAGGAGAGCGTGACTTAAGTAAGTACTTAAGTAAGTAAAGTTTATGTGTATAGCGCATTTCACAGACCAGGATCACAAAGCGCTTCACATTAAAACACATAACACTTACAGGAGTACCATCAGTCCACTTGAATGTAATTCCTTTGACACGGAGGCCGATCCAAACTGGTTTTGAGATCCTATTATCAAAGTCATTTATTACGTTGAACTTTTTTTATTAGCTGTACACACTGACGTACTGTTACCTGGCATTGTTGAGATCGTCTTCACTGTGAATACTCAAAAGATCTCCACCAATGGCTTTACAGAAATCAGATGCCCCTTGCCAAGTCTTTCTAGAATCCTTTTCCTTCTTAAAAACCTATTCAAAAAACACTTGTGAGATGAATGGGCTGATTTACACACTTAAAAATGCTGCTGTCTGACGGACTGACTTTAAAGCAGAAGTTTCTTTTGTGGAGGGGGTTCCACTCGGCCGCACAGGTCAGAGTGGGGGTGGTGGGAGGCACTGTGGTGGGGGGAATGCCTTCAGCTTTCTTTTTACAGATGTACTTTTCCTTGTTGGTGCAGCTTAGAACATCCCATAACCCAGCAAACACTCCAGTTGTCATAGCAACACACCCCTGTTTTCTGTCTTTAGTGAAACACAATGATCAGAGGAATAGTGCACATACAGTATGTTGTCTGGTGATGTCCGGCGTACCTGGCATGCCGACGTTGAAGTTGGTGAATGTCACTGCTCTAGAGATGGTCCATTTGAACGTGTGTTTATCCACCATGTTGGAAAGACCTGTCCAGAAGTACTTCTCTGGTCTTAAGCCTACTAGGCTCACTAAAAAGGCACTTTCATACCTGTTAAGTAGAACAACAGACAATTGTAAAGAAATGTAGTCAATGAAGCAATGAGAGTACGATGATAAGAAATATTTCTTTGTTTATTGTTTGAAGTTAATTCATTTTATTTTCTACGCAATGTCTACATTTATACTTAGTCTGCTATAATTTCTATCATTAACTTTGAGTGTTCATGTCAAGCTTTACCTGTCTCCCACATCCACCAGATTGGATCCTTCATGAGAACAAGCTGTTTTGGCATCTTCAAAGGACTTTGTCTCTGCTCCGATCTTGTAACAATATGGGCCGTACCTAACAGATCCCTGACACAGAAGAATATGCTCAGAGTAAAGAATGTTATTGATGATAGTGTCGCAGGTGAACTCACGAGTTTGCATCCTGGGTTGATCTCCTCGTGTGTGCCCTCTGCTGGTTTTCTCAACGCCTTCTTCTTGCAAATATAACCAAATGGTTTTTCACACATGTGGTCCCCCCATTTTCCATCCTATTCATGTAAAATAGTATTATTTTTGAAGTCCAGTGTCGCTTGTTGCACTGTTTTGTTTGATACCTGTCCTCTGATGAGAACACAGTCTTCTTGTACAGTTGTTGCGTGAGAGGGCTCGTCACTCAGCCAGTTTGTATATGTGACAGGGGAGCGATCGGACCATTCAAATAGCATTGGATTTCTCTGATCATTCAAACCAATCCAAAGCACATCTGTTGGCACTAAGAGACCAAATATATAATTAGAAAAATTATAATGATGAAAAAATGGCATTCATTAAAAATGTAAATACATAACATTGTGCATGTCACTTACAATATCCCATTTGAGAGACTATGAAGCTCTGCTCCTCTATGTTGGCTAAACTGGCCAGATCTCCTTCTTCTTTGTGACAGGCGCTCAAAGCATCCCTCCACATCTTTTTACTCCTGTCGAGGTAGTAGCAGTTTCCGCTGTATGGGACCCAGTGGTTTGGACAAAAGCTCGGCTGGTCTTTGCCTAGTGGATAAAAATACACACTTATTCACCTAAAATAGTACCTACTACTAGTACGCATATAATGGTTGAAAGCGGCTTTACTCAGAGGTGCAGGAAGTGTAGTAGAGTTTCCTCGTCTGCAGATGTATCCAAGTTTCTTGGTGCAGGCGTTGCTCTCCCACTTGGAAGCTTTCCCTGAGTTTAGGGTTGCACAGTTGGTTCCTGGCTCTGAAGAAGGATGACCTGTAGAGAAGTAATATTGGTGACTATACAATATGAAACAATTATCATGTTTTTTTTTAAAACTACTTGGTGCCTACCTGGGGCCCAATTTAGGTATCTGAACGGGTTTCCATTGCTCCACTGCCAGCCGCTGTCAAAATCCAAACTGTGCAGTCCAATCCACAGAGATGTCCCTAAAGTGCTTGTCAGCCCTGCCTCAACAAACAGAACACATTTGTGACAGCCACTACCACAATCTCTGATTACACGCCCACAGCGACAGAAACAGTGCATCAGTGAAGCGTGAGCAGAGCTGTAGTGCTGCACCTGAGATAAAAGCCTGCTCGTGCAGCTCCACGATGCTGAGCAGGTCGGACCCCTGCTGCTGGCAGCTCTTCCTGGCCTGGTGCCAGGTCAGCACAGCCTGAGTGTTCCTCTGATACTCCACTCCAGTGACCGGGTCGGTGTCCCAGCCCGACGTGGCTGCACAAAAACACAGCCCTCTCTTTACATTGAGAATGTTTATATAATTCATACATATTTTAGTGGAGCGAATCTTAGAGGGTTAGCATTAATGATAGATGTGTCTGTTCTTGGTGAATTTAGTAGAACAATAGAAGCAGGTGAGAGAGGACAGTACCTGGAAGGAAAATGTGCACATTTGTGTAAAGATATTCATCTCAAGGGAGGAAACTCTAATGTTTGGAGGAATCTGAGGTCAGCACCCAGAGCAGCACTGATCACTCCATCACACATACAAACATAAAACCTTCAATGTGAGTTTTAATTCACTTTTTAATGAAAATGTTTGTATTTACCTTTGGTTGGACAAAAGCCCCACTTTTTATCCGTGTCATAGTCTCGCGATGTAGCACACCACAGCTGTCCATCGCTCCGGCCGACTTTTGTGCACTCAGAGTACCACTCAGAATTAAACCTGAACGGGAATTGACATGGTCCGCCAAAAGCATTACCCCCGAGAGTGAAGATCTCTGAACAAAGACCACATGAGCAAACATTTATTAACAATACAAGAAAATAATTGGTGCTGAAGTGCTTTAAGAACAAAAATTGTTCTGTATCTCATTTTGAGAGAACAAAATCAAACAATAAAGCCAACAGTCAACTATTACAGCTATTGACTTGGTTTAAGATGCGTTTGAGCCGTACCCTGAAAGCCTTTAGAGCAGAGGTCTCCGCGGGTGCCGTAGATCAGCCAGCGGCTCCAAAGGCCGGAGCCCTTGAACACCATCATGTTTCTCTCATTGCGGTTTCCCCAGTTCAGGTGCAGGTCCTGATCCTTTAGGCCAAACAAAGTTTCGTTCTTGCACTCCCAATGCTGCAGCACACTTGCATCATCACATTCAAAGAGCACCACTTTGACCCAGTCTTTGATTTCAGTGGCTGCGAGACAGAGCTTGAGGGACAGGCTGAGCACACGGGACTCCGAGGCCCAGCGGAACTGCTGCTCTTTGGCATGAGGATTGCACTGGGCAACTGTGATGGAGGTAGCACTTTCCACTTTTATGCACTTGTTGTGGTTGTCATTATAGATCAAAAAGGATCCACTGTCTGAAAAAAAGACAGGCATGCATTTAAGTCAAAAAATACAGATATTGATATAGATATGTCATATGTTTTCTTACCGATGTCAGCAGTGATGCAGAGTACTTGCAGCAGACATATCACTAGAGTCGCTCTGGTTAACATGGTCCTTGTGTGGCGCTGGTGTCAGGCTGTGGTGTGGACTGTGGAGGTGCAGGACAGCAGTGACACTCACACACACTTCCCTCTAATCACTCTGATGGATATCCTGTCACATGGGGGCTTCACAACACAGCGATTTCCAGGAGTTTTCCAACACATGTGAAAAACGATAGGATATGCTCGGCAAGCAGATTCATCCTCTTAAGAGCCATTACATTGATTTTGGGGATTCCCAACTTTGATGTACAGATGAAGGTTATTATGATTAAGATTAACAGATGCTTTATGTGTACCACAGTGGGGAAATGTCAGTGTTGCATTACCGGTTACAGAACAGTATAGGAATGAGGAGCTCACAACTCAAGATGAATTAAAAATAATATTTATACTAAGATGGAATATACTTTTTAATGCATTTTGATCTGTGTTTTTAATTTGCTCTTTTGAAGCGCTTTGAATTGCCTTGTACACAAAATGTGCAGGACAAAACTTTATCTCCATTTTCGCTCCTAGGGAAAAGTGATGCTTGGCAGAATTTTCTTCTGGATTTTCTGGAAATTTGTTCAATGTGTGAAAAAGAGTGTGATGTGTGACTCGTGGTTTTAGTAGAAGCGAAGGGTGCAGGACGCTGAACCAGGTTACAGAAATATAGGTTAGCAGTGTGAAGATGTATGAGCGGGAAAGGAGTCCAGAGGAGGGCACATCAGCAGGACAGAAGGAAGTCCTGCTTCCTCTTCAGTGGAAACACAACAACTCTCTGATGAACTCAGTCTATTGTGAACATGATTAGTATAGCTATAAATGTATAGTTGTTTTTTGCTGTAGTAATTGTCTTTATGAAAACAGAAAATACGAAATGAGATTTAGATGTTCTTATTTAGCTGACTACAAGAGAAAAAGCAAAGCCATGAATGGATTTGCGGGAACCTTTCCTGCAGCAAACACACAGCAGGAAACACACTCTCTTGAGGATGTGACAATTGATAAATTCTACATCAATGTTGGCAGCTCACAAACGTGACCAGCATCACTGCATCCAATTGATGTCCATTTTATTGAACTTGAAAAAATATATACATTTGCTACAGGCTTGAACTTTCTATTACAACAAAAAAAAATCCACTAATAATATTAATAATAATATCAAATGTACATCTTATTTAGTATATGTATTTTTTTTATATATATATATTATATGTATATTTATATAAAACAAAAAAGAGGTAGAAAACAAAAAGTTAAGGTAGGGATTTTCTAGAACTTTATAGTCACTCATTAAGAGCATTACAAGAACAGGAGAATTTATCCATGTTTGAGTATAGAGCTGCAGTACAACCAGACTGTATATTAGAGCGGACTAAATGTTAGCCTGCGCAAGAGGCTGATTGGAACATAAGCTAGCTGGAACCAATTTCCTAATATGGGTATTTGTTCCGACGGCGTTAGCTTTGTGAGGTAACAGCGGCAGACATGTTGCTAAGATGGTTGTTAAAGCAAGCTGGAGTTTCCCCCATGAATGAAGGGATCTAATAAGTCAATCCTTATTTGGCTCAAATCTGGCTTTACAAAGACAATATAAAAACGTAAACACCAGGATCACAAAGAACGCTAAACCTGTGATATTTGTAAGCCCAAAATGGTGAGTGTGACTTGTACGGTCACTGAATAATTTATTTTTCATTGTAAGTCAATAGGAGCCAGAGTGAGTTGGAGCAAAACTTTGTCTATGAACAATTCCTTGTTGGGAAGTTGGTGTTGGCATTGTCTACCTATATACAGTCTACAGTACAAATAATTACTTTACTGTGAGCTTGCATCTCCATAAAGCTCACTCATACTTGTCTCGGAGATCCTCTTATTGACTTGTAAGGTAACATGATGTTGCTGTAATCAAAAACCCTTGTTTGATGATAATAGGGTTGGGGTTATGGTTACCATCAGATTCCAATTAGATTATGATCATCATAGTTTGCAGCTCAAAGTTAAGGTGCATTAAGAGTATAACATTTAGAGATAGACAGGATGGAGGTTATGTGCTCAGTGTCCATCATTACAGTAACATACTTTTTGTAAATTTACGAGGTGGACAAATGTAGCTATGGCCTAGAAATGTTTGTCTGCAAAAATAAACACATTCTCATTCTCATTTTCAAAAGACCATTCTCTCTGTATTAAAGATCTTTAGTTTGGTCATAAAGTTGAAATAAATAAATGACAGGCATATGAATAAGTTTTTCATCATGTAAAGAACAGGTGTAACAAAACCAAAAAAAGCAACCAGTCCAGCCCGCACAAAGAAGAAAGGTAGATCCTGCAGGGCCACCCCGAGCGAGGAGAGCAGGGGGCTCTGGGGCATGACCACCACTCTGAGGCACGATAAGTAGCTGAAGATGTAGATGGGGAATACCCAGCCAGAGTAGAAGACCAGGGGGTGCCCTGCGCACCGCACCATCTCCACCGTGTCCAACCAGAACATGAAGCTGTCCACGATCACGTCTGCTCTGGCGTCAGTGGCACAGAGGAAGCGCAGAGGGCCGGTGTATGTGTACGGGGACATGGGGTAGGACGCACTGCTCTCAGAGCGCGAGCTCAGACCAGACATGCTGAACAGCCTCCTGGGGTTACCATGGAGACTGGAGACCAGGGGGACCGACCCGTTTGGCTCTGGACGCCCCATGGGACCATTCGGGGTACGGGTGTTGAGCTGTGAAGCCGTGGGGACAGATGTGGCGACAGCTGGCCCAGGCCCGACAGGTCCCGGCACAAGTGGATTTAGAGGTGACACCGGTGAGACCGGGTCCATGCGCGTGAGGATTGTGGTGGGAATCTCTGCTTCTCTGTCTCTTTCTGTAGCTGAGAAGATGAATAGAATGTTAATGTTTTTGTTGATTCACTTCAAAAACTTTCCCAAAGCATCCTTATATTTCACTTTTTATGATTTATTTATGTGAGAAACGATATCTACAAATGTATACATACAGATATATATTTATTGCGTTAGTGTGTACAGTATTTTATTCTCTTTATCAAGAGACTTGTAATACAACACTGACATTTACCCACTGTGAGACAAATAATCTTAATCTTTATCAAAATTCTAGCATATTCCATGTTAATTCTCCATAAGAGGAGCTTTTAATTGACATTGAAAAGAGTGAATGTGTGTGTGGGGCAGAAGTTCTCACCCCGTCCCGTCAGCCTGCAGTACCGAATCCTCTCCACTACGTCCATGCAGACCAGCGAGAACAGGACAAGTGACACCGGGACCTCCGTAAACATGTCATGTCTCATGTTATTGTTGATTTGAACCTGTGAACATAAACATAAACCCATGCAATTTCACAACATTAAAAGAAGGCTCACAATTAAGTCCATTTGTAAGTCAATATGAGGAGATGGGGTCTTGACATCGGTCCAGCAGAACAAAGCAAAGGGGAATATATAGCTCTAATGTAAAGGCAGCAGATAAGCAGAGGTCTTGAGGTCACTGGGCTCTTTAGAAAGTGCAACATAAAACAGAAGAGCTGGCGTGTATCCAACCAGGAAGACAAAATGTGCCTCATAGACAGATGACTTGACAAGGCCAGGGTGGACAGGAACAGGAACCCAGCTGCTTATCAGTGGCTCCTTGTCAATGCTCTGTCCAGGATTCCTTGGAGACCTCACATCAAAATGCTTACGAGGACTAACTATATCACAGTCCCAGTCAAATATTTGATGGGTCATCTGGCTGGCAACCGTACCTCTGAGCTGGCAATGAGGAAGGCAAAGCAGGGTAGCGTGGATAGGATCACATAGACGAGAGCCACTGGCCTCCTGATAGAAGAAGAGAAAGGGAACTGAAGTAAGTTAGAAGTTCAATTCAATTCAATTTAATCTTGAATAGCCCTAAATTACAACAGTAGTTATCGTGGAATTTGCCAACACAGATCAGAGAATCAAACAGTTCAAAATAAAGAAATGTATTCATAAAAAAATACTTTGGTCCAAAAGGGGCTGATGACCAATGTCCATAAATGTTGTTGAATGTTGCGTGTCCTGGATCATCACCACTGTCCTTTGCCCCTCCGACATCGGGATAAGTAGTTGAAGGACTGAATAAAAATCTACTACTCTAGGACACACTTACCATTTCTTCCGTCCAATGAGAAACGCCTTCTTCTGAAACACCATATACTTGAGTGGGACCCAGATGAGCAGTGCTGTTGATGTCACATAAGCCACAGAAGCCGCCACTATCAACCAGTAGGCTGTCCGGCTGTCTCCAGGAGGCTCAGCTAGATCTTTGACTTTGGCCACGATCACGGCAAACCTCTGCATGACGATGAAGAGAGGCACGGACAGCCCCACAAACTGTAGCACTTCACATACGGCAAATTTGAGCGTCTTCCCTGCTCCCATCCTGCGCTGATCCCAGGCACACAGGCCCCTGTGACAGCGGCTCGGGGCCTGGTCTCCTCCAGCACGTTCCACTGACCACAGACCAGGCTGAACGCATCATGTGCTTACACTGCATGAGCCATTGTGTCAGGGACAGACGCTCTCTTTACCCCTGGATGGAGTGGGCACAACAAGCTACAGGTGCCTTTGCTGCCAGTGGGAACCGTTAGGACGTTGGGAAAGAGTTGTCAAAGGTTTAATAGGAAATGTATGTGATGCTCAGGCTACATAAGGAAAGAAAATATAAAAAAAGTTTCTTATTTATCATTTAGTTATTTTTCATTTAGCCAAGGCAAGTTTATTTGTATTGCACAGTTCATACACCAGGCAACTAGGTGCTTAACAAAACAAGATAGAACTAATCACACAATGCATTCAAATCATAAATATTCAGTGTTCATTATAAAGAGTAAAGATAAAATCCCTCAGTTGTATATAGCTCTGCTTTTAACTGCCTTGTCCCAGGTAAACTGATTGAAAAGCTCATGTCTCTCGGTTTAAGTGTTGCCATGTGTAAATGGATTTTTAGCTTTTTAACTGACAGATCTCAGAGAGTGAAAATCAATGACTGTTTTTCTGATGTTGTTTCTGTGAGCACTGGTTCTCCTCAGGGATGTATTTTGAGTCCTTTGCTTTTTACTTTGTACACTCACGATTGTGTGTCCTCCTCTGACTCAAACTTGATCATTAAATATGCTGATGACACCACCATCATCGGTCTCATCAGTGACAACGATGAATCCTCTTATAGAGCAGAGATACAAAATGTGGTTCAGTGGAGTCAAACTAACAACCTCCAGTTGAACGCATCGAAAACATGTGAACTGGTCTACGACTTCAGTCACAATAGTTCTCATTTGCCTGTCGTAATCGACGACTCCCAGGTGCAGATCGTAGAGGAGTGTACTGTAAGTTTCTGGGTTTAACTCTGTCTAACGACCTGAAATGGGTTAAAAACACTGACCGAGTCGTTAAGAAAGCTCGTCAGCGTCTCTACTTTCTGCGTAAACTTAGAGAATTTACCACTAACTCCAAGATTCTGTTTAACTTTTATGGCTGCACCATTGAGAGTTTACTTGTTGGTTCTGGGTCTGTGTGGTTTGGAAACATAACAGATAAAGAAAAGAGAGCTTTAAACAAGGTGCTCCGCTCTGCAAAGAGGACCGTGGGCTGTGAGCTTCCTGTTCTGGAGGTTCTTTATAAATCCAGACTTTTAAACAAAGCTCTTAGGATTGTCAATCACTCTTCTGGCCACCCTGGGAAAGCCATGTTCCAGCTTCTTCCCTCTGGCAGAAGATATCGCTCTCTGAGATGCAGGACATCTCGTTACGCTAACAGTTTTTATCCACAAGCTGTTATCAGTGTGTGAACAGAGCACTTTAATGATTAATGATGCACTTGTTTTGAACTGTTTTAGTCGATCGATTTCACAGTGACTTTTGTTTACTGTTTCATTTGTTTTATTTTTGTCTTTTAATGTTGTTTTATAAAAAAAAGACAAAAAAAAAAAAAAAAAAAAAAAATTTTTTTTTTTTTTGTCTTTTAATGTTGTTTTATAGGGGCGACAGTAGCTCAGTTGGTAGAGCATTGGCCTTAAGCCCAGAAGGTCGTGGGTTCAATTCCCACCTCCACACCTTCTCCACCGACTCCCACTGATGACTGCTGTCGTTGTGTCCTTGGGCAAGACACTTAACCCCACTTTGCCCAAAGCCCCCACTGAAAGATCAAGGCTATGCTCACAGTCAGAGAGCAGCCGTCCTCCTGTGGACTCACCACCTGCAGAGGGTCAGTGAGGGGCTGGTGCTATGAGACTTGGGTGGCATCTCTGATTGACACCCCCCTGACCCAGAAATGGATTAAAGGGAAGAAAATGGATGGATGGATGTTGTTTTATGTCTGTATTTGTCTGTGCACACTGGAGACTTTTTACTAATGTATTCCAATGTGGTTTTTTTTACTGCAAATGGCAAATAAACTGAATCTGAATCTGAATCTGAACAGAACCAGTGGGCAGACCAGAGAACGCCCAGAGCCATCATTTTGACTGCTCCCATTCAAACCACTGGCTTATCAGGTTTTACCAGGTGTATTCATTTGTAACGTCATTTGTTTGTACCTTCACTCATCTTTTAGTAAGTGCTTGTTAACAACCAGCTTGAAAAGCAATTTGGTGAAAGGCTACCAAACAGCTGGCATGTAAACAGTGTGTTACTATGGTAATTAATTCTTCTCTAGTTGGAAAAATAAGGTAAAAACTCCTCACAATTAGATATATTTTTTGTTATATCTGTATCCAAATAAACTACATACGTGCATGAGCTGAGTAATTGCAATTCCCAAACTAAAAGCCTGTGATGCTCGATTAGTCACACAGTCGCTCTGTGAGTTAAAACAAGTCAAACCAATATTTTAGACAACATTTCATACTTATATAAAACAATGTATCATAGTCCTTTAGTTATGGTCCAAATGTCAAAGGTTCCTTAATGGTGCATAGACGCCATCTAGTGTAGGAATGATGGAACAATGTGGCCTAAAGTTACTCTTATTATCATAGATGACCACATAATCGTCCTTTTGTGTCTTGCTCAACTGTTACCTTTTGGGGGAATGCGGTGGGACTTTGTGAATCAAGGTCTGTTTGAGCTCTTAGTCATTTGAACCACGTGCCAAATAAATTCTCCTAATATATGGTTATTACACGTAATCCATCAAGCTCTGTGTTATGACAAGTGGTTAGTTGAGAAGGTCTGATATATGTAATTATGAGACGCTTGTAGTCGGCACTGGTCCCGCGAGAGAGCGCTCGGGGGCGGATAGATGGATGGATGACCCCCCCTCTCGCGTCGTTCCAGCTGTCCCCTCCTCCTCTTCACTGTCCCACCCTGGCGCACCATGGCGTCCGGCGAGGAGGACGGCACGGTGGACGACAAGGAAAACAACAACAAGAAGAAAACCAAAAGTGCCCTCGCGACAGCATGGCTCACTTTCTACAACATCGCCATGACCGCCGGGTACGTGCCATAATCCGCCCCCGCGTAATGCCCTATTAATACTAATGTCCATAAGTATCTGTTCGGCTCTGGAGACGCAGACCGGGCTGTTTATAGTTCAGTGTTTGGAGACCTGAGTGCGCGTCCGCCCTGTCTATGCCCGGACACTGCAATTGGGACTTTGGACTTGTCTCGGTCCAGTTCTGTGGCAGTTTTTGTGCGTGTTTTCGTTATGAATGAAAGGCGTTTAAAGTCACAGGCGCTACTGTCGCTGTGTCCAAATACGGGCGATGGCGTGGTGCGCGTCAGGCCCAGAGCGCTTCTCAGCACAGGGATATGTTTAGACAGACACCGCTGACACAAGAGCCATAAGGGCCAGCGAAGAGCCTGTGAAAATCTCTGGTCACTGTCTTTAACACATGCACATACAGTATACGTGTGTGTGAAAACAGTGCAGTACACACATAACAGTGCAGGACATACTCGGGTGACAATTATACCATATTTAGAGCTCCTAACTCAAATTCTGCTTTATAACAGCATAAAACAACCATTGTATTCAATTGTAAAGCCCATGGATGAATGGTTAAGACTGCACAATAGCACATAGAATGGGAATGGGGACAGATATTAGACAGGGACTCTGGCTCACCCTCATGCAACTTGTCAAAACTATAAAACATTATTGTCACGTGCTGAGAAGGATGAGGACTCAAAAAGCAGGAATGCCAAAACATAATTATTCAATAACAAAATAAAAGTCCAGGTTAAAACTCAAAAATCCAAAAGGCACAAGCAGCAACGAAACAGGAACAGACTTTGACAAGACAGGACATACAATGGACCAGCAACAAGAGGAGAGGAGCACAGGGTAATTATAGACACAGACACAGGTGAAACACATTAGGGCGGGGCAGACAATCAAGACAAACCAAAGCACAGAGAACAGATATCAAAATAAAACTAAAGTCCAAAATAACAAAATCCACACCATGACAATTATGATCTCAAGCCTCCTTGCAAGTAGGATTCTATGTCATAAATGTTTAGCCTACATCCATCCATGCAGACACATGGATCCAAACAAGGTCTACAGCTATAACTGCTCTAAACAATGGTTAACAAAGTCTGACGTAGGACTAAAGCACTGAAGAAGGAGATGATGGAGAGAAACTCCTGTGTGAGACCAGTGGTGTGCGTACCATTGTTTGAAAACCACTAACTTATTCATGTCATGCCTGTTCTCTTAATCTGAGACTGTTTTTCACATTATTAGCAACAAACATACAATGCTTTAAAAATGTCCTTTAACACTAAACTTGTACGTTGTGTGGGAGATCATGATTGAATAGTGGTGGTGATATTCATTTTCAACTGTTTCTTTGTGAAAAGTATTTTTCTGCTGATTCAAGATAACGTGGCATAAATGTGAAGATAATAGTAATATCACAAATATAACTGCAAGTGTGATGAAGGGCCTTTGCCAACCTGCGGCGTGCAACGGTACAAAAGTGCGTTATGTGTGTTCAAGTAAAAATGTGCCAAACACATGATTACAAAGACTGAGGCTTTACAACAATAATTTGGTTGGCAGTCTCCTGTCAGTCTATCCCTGGGCAGCTGTGGCTAAATACCAGTTTATGGATCAATATACAAGGCCCTTGTGATAACATTCTCAAAATAGATGCTATTTTGCTAATGACACATGTTATAACATTTAGTGCTGTAAGATGGTCTGCAAATAAAGTGCATTATTATTAACTTCCCTTCATTCATACACCGTTCATGTGTTTATCTTGTCGGCAGGTGGCTTGTTCTGGCGATAGCGATGGCACGCTTTTACATCCAGAAAGGCTCAACCAAGGGCCTCTACAGAAGTATAGCAAGGACACTCAAGTTTTTCCAGACCTTTGCATTAGTAGAGGTACGTAAAACATTCAAGTCAATTGATTCATTCTTGTGTTGAAAAATACTGGATAATATAGTTTTGCATTTGTCATCCCAGGTTGGTCACTGTGCAATTGGTAAGTTTGTGTTTCCCTGTGTGACATGTTGTCTGCTTGGCAAATCTGAGGTAATTCCTGAATGTGACTTTTCTATAGGAATTGTGAGGACTTCTGTGATCGTAACTGGGGTTCAAGTGTGCTCAAGGATTTTCATGGTTTGGTTTATAACCAACAGCATCAGACAGGTGACCTCTTTTTCTTACATTACATTGTCATATAGAAAGAGAAAACTATCGGTAGCAGCGAGTTTCACATTTCTTTTTGATTTGTACCTATCGTTATAATCTGTGTTTTCCCCTTGACTTAAATGAAGATCCAGAATGAAGAGAGCGTTATCCTTTTCTTGGTTGTGTGGACATTGACAGAGATTACCAGATATTCATACTACACTTTCAAGCTCCTGCACCACCTGCCGTATTTCATCAAATGGGCCAGGTGCACCGACCGAGAGCAGATCTGAGCTTAACGGGGCGTGTGTGCTGCCCTAGAATGTCCTCTTGTGTGTTTAAAGAGGACGCACTGCTTAGACCGAGTGTGCTTGTTGTGATTTGCACCTCTTTAGCACTTGCTGACACCTGCATTAACGAGAATGTGGCATGTTATAAAGTAATAATAACTGTTTGTGCGTGCTTTGGAAAACCTGCGGTAGCTCCTAAACTTCACAGTGACACAGTTTTCAGCTTTCACACTCGGACTGTGACGTGGCAGTCTGTCTGTGCAGTCAGTGGTCCAGATGAAATCGGAGTCGTCAGCTGTACTCGGTGATAGCTGTACAACTTGGCCCCTGTCGCTCAGGGTGGGCTCACTCAAGACAGATTGTTCAAATTAGCATATTACATCATCCCGGTGTAAATTGTAGACAGTGTTAAACCAAAAAGATGATTATTAT
This sequence comes from Knipowitschia caucasica, assembly GCA_964034765.1. Taxonomy (NCBI): domain Eukaryota; kingdom Metazoa; phylum Chordata; class Actinopteri; order Gobiiformes; family Gobiidae; genus Knipowitschia; species Knipowitschia caucasica. The sequence goes on from OZ035843.1 coordinate 22,705,198, forward strand.
GATATGGAATGCTGATAAGGAGGGTCCAACGACAATGGTGATGATCCAGGACACTCAACATTTATGGACTTTATCATGGGCATTGGTCATCTGCTCGAATTCAATTGTTTAATGGTGTATAGCCCTAAATCACAGTTATCTCAACGGACTTTTCAAAGCTGTTGATTTGCCAACACAGATCAGAGAATCAAACACATAAAATGCAGTGAAAGAAAACAAATTGGTCCATAAGGGGGCAGAGACCAATGTCGAGTGTCCTGGATCATCACCACTGGATGGACCCATGGCTCTGTGTTTTTTTTTATCATTGCATTTCTCGTGTTTAAACTGTTTGATTCTCTGATCTGTGTTGGCAAATTCAACAGTGTTGTAAAGTCCCCCAAGATAACAACTAACATATTGTGACTGCCGTATCTTTGCATAATTCAGTATGTGGTCTTTGGGTGTCGGCCTCAGTGCAGAGCATGGCACCAAGACTCCAGCTTTACAACTCCTGACGCATGTCTTTAAGCAGCGGCGGAGACGCAAAGCCCCTGGAGAGGTCTCATGTTCAGCTGCTCCTGTTTTTAAGACCATCTGTTTTGGTCATGGAATGCTCACCCAACATTTCCCTCACATCCGCTGAGACTCTCCCCGCAGCCTCTCCTGCCCGTAGTCCTGAGTCACCACACGCTGTACTAGAAAGAGAGGGATTCAACACAAAAGGGCACAGCACACTTCAGAGACATGGACTGAAGAGAGTGAGATAAAGTTACCTTAGATAATTCATCACTAACTTTGGTTCACTGCAAAAAAAGATACAATATGAAGTAATGAATGTTTGAATTGAGCGTTTTTTTATCTAGTTTGAGTACATTCCAAATTAAAACAAGATTTGCCAATGGGACAAAGCCATTTTTTTTGTATCTTTTAAAAACAAGATAATTTTGCTTGTCCCATTAGGGCTAAGGCAGTCAGAAAGTGCTTAAATTAACATACATTTTGCCAAATTTCAGCAATTTTTTACTCATTCGTCATAACTTCTTCCAGTGTACATTTGTTTGGTTGCCACTAACATACTAACATGTGATTTGGCATGCAGCAGGAGGGGCATGGTCTGGACTTGTCTAACGAGTGTTTGTTTTGCAGATACAACCTGTTCATCATCCTCTACCCGCTGGGGGTCATCGGGGAGCTGCTCACCATCTACGCTGCTCTGCCAGTGGTGCGCAGAACAGGAATGTACTCCATGAGGCTTCCCAACAAGTATAACGTGTCCTTCGACTACTACTACTGCCTCATCATCGCCATGCTGTCCTACATCCCACGTAAGGAGCCTTCGTCATGGCACCATACTTAATTATATTGTAATTACAGGCATTTATCTTGTTTGTCAGATGGTTTTATAGTTATATTTTGTTTTGGAAATATCTAAGTAAAATACCATTAAACATATATAAAAACTAATAAATATTATCACTATTGTCAACTAAAGACGATCTTAGTGCCCATGTAGTTTGGGTCTAAAACATTCTATTCTCCGTGGTTTTGCCTTGAATTAGCCTATAGTTTGGCACATCCACTGGCTTTAAGAACAAGCACGTAAAAATAATGGATAGTTAAAAAATATAAACAATTCAAGAGACAAGCTGATTATGTGCATTTTCATAAATCAATATCTTTGATCAGACAAACATTATGTGTGTGTTTATTTTCTATAAATATAATATCCATTCATCTTCTTCCCCTTAATCCATTTCTGGGTCAGGGGGATGAAAATCAGAGCTGCACCCAATCCACAGAGCACCATCTCATAAATATAATAATGTCAATGAAATATGAGTGATGAATTGCAGATAAAGGGATTGTGTTCTGTGGCTAGTACTGTAATCCCCTGCTCGGTCACAAGGGGGCAGTAACATATTTCTTTCAAATGTCATAATCAGTCTTTTTGAGGAGCAACAATGAATACGTTTAACCCTGTGTCTCCTGCAGTGTTTCCTCAGCTCTACTTCCACATGCTGCGGCAGAGAAGGAGGGTGCTTCACGGGGAGGTCATCGTGGAGAAGGACGACTAGCCCCAGATGATCCTGAGCCGACAGCCCGTCACCAACCGTCTCCAACCATGTGTGCCAGAGAGCAAGGCACCGGTATCCAGTGCTAACCGAGAGCAGACGACAGCACCAAGGGATTTATAATGTGTTTGAACGCCGAATAATTTCTGGAACCATGTTTACAATTCAAACAAAAGTTTTACCGGAGCTTGAGATAGAAGCCTTTTAGCTTGACTATGGCTTCTCCGATCTCCTCCACTGTTGCACTGAAGCACAACATTCTCATGAGGAACAGAAATCATTACAGTAACAGCTGCACCTGCCCCAAAGCGTGAGAAAAATGATGTTACTGTAAGATACTATATTAACTTTCCCTAAACTCAATTGGTAAAGCAGTCTCTAAATGTAAAACACCATTGAAATTCTATACACAGATATTAAGTTGTACGACACAAAGAAATGACACAGTAAATCAATAGTCATCTTTATCATACCTCAACAATAAACCTACATTTAGACAATATGCTGCTTCTTTTGTGTAAGTTTGTTATTTGTAAATGTCATGTGAAATAAGCGGTTAACGAATATATACTTAACGATTTATTTATTCACACACTGTCACGACTTAACGTGTGTCAGCTCTTGCGTTCTTTGATTCATTATTTTGCTTCTGTTTATGAATTCTTTTAGCGAGAATGCATCTTAAAACACTGCCGTTGTAGTCGTTTTGTCTTTAGTGTAGCAGAAGTGGAGGTGTTTGTCAGCACTCATTGTCTTCAATAACTGTCTGTGTGAGTCTCAGGCTGGTTAGAATCTCTTCTCCAAAAGGTGCTATTGTAGGATCATTTCATGTGTGCAGCTGAACAAGTGACTGATTGGAGTCGACCTGAAGCAGACGACAGCGTGAGATCGAAGGCTTTGCACTGAGTTAGCGTTATCCGCAGTCATCTGAGATCGGCCTCATGCAACAATGTGACTTTGAGAGAACAAAATGAAAGTTCAATCCAAACTAAAGAATGGAAATGTGAAAATACCTTCTGTTGAAAGTCAATAAACTAAATTCTAAAGGAACTGTTTCTATAGATTTGTGAAGACTTTCATTCTGCAGACTCATGATAATGCAACAATTATAGCAGCAAGAGGCGATGAACGGCCTTTGCCAAACCACACTGTAGAAAAGGGGGCTTTGACATGACCTTATGCTGTGTGTATACTACCCCCTGGTGGTTGTGAGATGTTATTACAAGCCCTTTATTTTACTTTTGACTTGTTCAGGAACTTAAATGTGATTACATTTAGCCAAATACATGATACAAGACAAGACCGAGGCTTTACGACATTCATTAGGTGTACGAGAATAAGAGGCCCCTGACAGCATGTGGCGCTCGGGCCTCATAATATACTGAGGCTCCTGACAGGTCGCCTCTGTAAAAATGGGTCAAATGCATCTGTTTCTTTATATACATTTTAAAAAAAAAACAATGAGGATCAATGTTTCTTTTTGATGGTACCTTTTTATTTTTTGAGTAACAACCTGAGATAAATAGAATGTTAACCCAGGCAGTTATCAGTCATATTGACCAGTACCAGTAAATGTAACTATGACTGTGAACTGTGGGAGTACACTCTAAAAACACATTCATTGGAAACCAATAAAAGCTGATATGACCATCGTGCATTGGTTGGTGTAAAGATTAAAACAACCACAGCACCTGCGTATTACTCAGTCTATTGTGGCGCCTAAACCATGTGACAGTCTGACCTGTTAGACCTCAGAAACTAAGCATGGCAGGACCTGGTTCGTACTGTGATGGGAGACCTCTGGGTGTTATCACTAATACCAATGTAGAATTGTTAAAACCAAAAGATTGGTCGGACACATAACTACAAACCAGATTAGAAACATGAAACTATAATTTTAGTTCAAACCAATCTGTTTTAAGAGAGTAGATTGATTCCAACCTGTTTGGAATGTTGTGAATAACATTTTTGGTATGGAACTTGCCCGTTGATAATTTAGCACCTATTTATACTTTATTGACAGAAATGTAAAGCAGATCTATGGGCACAATGCGCTTAAGAACATGTCATATCTGTATGGAATAATAAAATATACATTCAAATATAATGTCATTAACAAAATACAGTTCTACAAATGTATACAGACTGTTATTAGAAAATACTAACGTTCATCCTTCCCGTATGGAGCCTCTGGTGCTGCACAGGTCTCTGGACTCGCACCAAGTACAAAAGACATTAGTCTTAGGGTGCGTTCACACTTAGGACTGAGTCTAGTCCACTTTGGGATAACTGCACCTTCACTGCAGGAATGTGAAAGCACCATGTGCAGACTGCTCAGAGTCACAAGTGAACATTGAAGTGAACAAACATTGAACATTGAGATCTGTGACTTCAGAAGGACTGTTACATTTTCTTCTGATGTGAACTGAGTCCAGTTGACCAATAAGTGTGAACGAGCCCTTAGAGCCAAAACTACATTTGTCCCACTTATTGCTTCTTTCAAACAGTCCTTGCGCTGTGTCAATGGTCCAGAACCACATGCCAATGGTCCTGCTGCTTATGGATCAGCACCACTTGGGCACAATGTTATCTTCCAGAAGAGGTCGCTGTTAAAAGGAGTAAGACATTAGCGTTGACGGAATGAGAATATGAAGAAGTAATACGTAAGAAGCGCATACAGGTTTCAATATCTCTCTCACAAATGTAGCTTATGAGATCTTCACAGAAGAAATCATTCCACAGTGCATCGTGTATGAGGCCAGCACAGTCTTCCCCCACTTCATGCCCATGACCCCAGTTATCAGGCTGCCCAGGCTTCCACGACCTGCAACAGAACATCAGGCAATCAACACACACCAGGAGAAACTGATAGTGCTGGAGGAAATGGCAAAGGGGAAAAAACACGTTTCACAAGTTTGAAAATGTATGACAATGAATTTATTGGGAGCAGGGGTGGCTGACCATTTTGATGCGGTGGGCAAACATTTATATTAGCGTGCCATGGGCTAAACCTAAGAATGTGCTGCAGCAAAAAGATTAGATCCTAAATTATTGCATTTTTTGTGTGGAAAATATTGGTTTTGTCTAATTTGCTAAAAAGAAAACTGATGAGACTAAACAGTATAAGTCTGTGATCACTGACGTGAATGAAGGTTCGGTCCCATCGAGCCACTGCCACACACTCTCCTCTCCTCTGTCAGTGAGGCCCATCCAGAAATAACCCTTTCCATAGATTTCATTCTTCAGCCATTTCTATGAAAGAACAAATGATTTTAGTAGATTTTAGTTAATGAACATATAAAGGTCTATTCTTTTATATTTCATATTTTATATTCTTTGAGACCCACATGTTCTTCTGTGTCTCGAATGATTAACAATGAAGCAGACTTTAATTCACAGCTCAACTTTGCATCATCAAAGGTGTGGAAATCTTTGGAGAAGAAATAGCACTTGCTCTTGTGGTTCACCCACTCGTCTGGACATCCTGCATCGACAAGAAAAGAATCAGTTTGTCTTAAACGTAAAACTAAACCAAAAACAAAAAGGTCAAAGCTGCTCACCTGGAGCTGACAGCGACGGCGCCACAGCCTCGTCCTGCTGTGATACTGGGCTTGTAGATACAACTGGACCCCTAAATGGAAGTCCTGGAGGTCCAGGGGGTCCCACTGGCCCTGGGGCTCCTACTGGTCCTGGTAAGCCTCTAAGACCCTGCTCACCAGGAAGTCCAGTGGCCCCTCCAATGCCTGGGGGCCCCTGAGCACCCTGAGGACCAGGCTGTCCATCTCTCCCAGGCAAACCAGCAGACCCTGGCTCACCTTTTGAGCCTGGAGGGCCTGCTCTGCCCCCTGACCCCCGAGAACCTTTGGATCCTGGGACTCCGGGAACACCTGGAAGTCCCTTTGGCCCTGGTAGACCTGGAGGACCTGGGATACCCTGCTCTCCTCTGGAGCCTCGTACTCCAACCATACCCTTTTCACCTCGTTCACCTTTCTGTCCAGGTTGACCAGACAGTCCTGTGCCCCCCTTTTCCCCTCGTGGTCCTCTAGGCCCAGGAGGCCCTGGTTCAGAAGGAAGAAAATATAACAATTATTAACTATAAATATAGTAATTTATAGACAATCTGATTGGAAAGATATACATTTTTGGGACAAAGTGCAAGATGGCTCACCCTGTAAGATGGTAAAGTTGGTGATGAGCTGTGAGTGTTTGCTATCCACTAGTTTCATCTCCTCCATGACTATCGACAGACTGGTGACCTCTTTGTCCAAGCGTGCGACCAGTTCTTCCTGCTGTGAGCGGAGAGTGCCGCTGTCGGCCCTCACGTCGGCCACGCTGTTGTTGAGGCTGAGGAGCAGCTCCGTGTGCTGGCTCACGCTCTCAGAGCAGCTGCGCAGTTGGTTCAGGTTCAGGTTAATAGATCCCAGCAGTTGTGTGGTGAAGCTGATGTTTCCCGTCACTTGGTCCATGCTTTGCTCAGACAAGGCGACCTTGGTCTCCAGACGCTCAAACTTCTGAACGGTCAAGTTTCCAAAGTCCCTGTGCTGGTCCTGAAGCTCCCGCAGAGCCTGGTCCTGAGCCTCAGTCTTGGAGCTGGTGTTCTGCAGAAGGATGCTCATGTAGCTGAGCTGAGAGTTGACCTCCTCTAGCCCGTCCTGGTTGGCTTTGGCCTGAGTGGATGCGTTGGTGGCCACCACCTGCAGGTTTTCTACTTTGCTGCGGAGCCAGTCAGTGTCAGAGCGCGTCTGCCGTGTCATCTGCTCCAGTGTCTGAAAGTCACTGCGCATTTTGTGGATAGCTTGGCTGGTGTCTTCCACAGAGCGCTGCAGAGCAGAGATCAGGTCTCTCTGTTGGGCCTGACTGATGTTCAGAGAGCCGATGCTGAGCACAGCCTGGTTCTGGAGTCTGCTCTGCTGCTGCAGCTCTGTCTGCAGCCGCTCTGTGTCGCTCTGCAGACCGTCCATAATGCTGCTGTATGTCTGCACACTGCCATTGACCCAGCGCACACTGGCACTGTTGCTGTCCACTGAGCCCCGCAGAGAGCCCTGGTCCTGCTGCAGCTGCTCACTAGTGCTTTGCAGCTCCGTCAGCTGACTCTGCTCACTGTGCAGGTTCTGCTGCACCTGCGACAGCTGCCGCTGCAGGCTCCAGATGCTGTTCCGAAAGGCCTGGATCTCAGTGGAGGTGTTCTCAGACTTCTCTCCTGTCTGATCATCTACAACAATCACAAACACTGTGTGTTTAGATCACAAGTACTCCAATATATTTACTTAATTATGTATTTTTTATTTCCATAACAATATAGTTATTCAACCCTTTCCACTATGAAGAACACTATAGAAGAATAGAATGAATAATCTACATCGATAGAATCCACCTGAAGAAGTCAGTATCATATACAGTAAGTAGAAAACCTCTTTTGAGTTACCAAACATTTAACACTAATGAAAAGGACAAACTTACCCAGCTTCTTTAGGTCGGTCTCCACAGCAATAATCTTCTCTTCATAGTTTTCAATGCCCTCAGACACACTGTCCACTCTCTGAACCACTGCAACCAAAACAATGTAGAGCTAAGGTGAGCATCAGTGTCTGGTCTCAGGCTCTATTCTTCATTAAGAGCGGGCAGAGTACTGCCTGCAACCACAGACATCATATATAACAGGGATAAGGGGTCTGCATGTGGCATCTAATAATGTGGGGCAATATGGTTGGACTTGCTCGATGCCATCACCAGGATCAGAGCATTAGCTTCGTATTAAGGACTTGTGTCATTGAGAAAGTCATGAGACGAAGGCAGAAGATGTGAGGTCAGCATGGACAGACAAAGTGGGCCCTGGGGGACAGGAAGAGAGCTGGGGGTCTTTAGTAAACTGCCCCATCAAAAGAGGAGCCCATCAGGAGACAGTCACTGTGGCAGGAGGCTCTTCACACCCCCAAAGGCGACACTGGGCTTCATTTCCTCTGGAATGTGTCTGGGATTGAGGACTCAGCCCACAATACCACCAGGCTGGTCAGGGGACACGTCCCAATGAGCCCACATGGGCGCCTCTGGGGGGAGCTGCTTCCAGGCCTCAGACTCAACAACCTACACAGACCACATACTACCAAATACTGGAGTATTTAATGACATATTGGACTCAATGCTTTTCTCCAAAGAGTCGCTATTCTACACTGTTGCACTGAGTAATGTTAATGGCTAAAAATATCTCTGTTTGCACTTTAGAGAGTGATGACATGTGCTTGTCTGTCGTTACTCAGGTGGAACACTCAGCTGTGACTTTTGATTCTGTTTATTTCCAGCTGCATAAAAACATATGAATGCTTCTGTTATTTATCAGTATAAACCTGGTTTTCAACATACAGCGGCCACAGCTGCTAGCTCACTCCATCTGAAGTCAATTAGGGCAGCATGAAAGTCCAGGGACAAAGAAAGAAAGCAGACAATGTTGTTAATGCACTCTGGGATCACTGATAACCCCTGGATATGTTCACTTCATGCCTTTTCCACAAAAGAAAATCCAAAGAGGACACAGCGGCGGTAGCATATGGCAGTGGTTAGCAGAATCATAGCAGAAATGTTCAGAGTTCAATTCAAGGCAAATTGCTCGACCAGGAAGTTCACAGAGGATGAGGGCTTTAACCACAGGTGCAAGCTGCGGATGTGTTGGTAAAATAAACCCAAGGCGAGTTTAGAGGAAGCACTAGATCATCTCAATTACAAAAATGGAAGGAGATTGACAGAAGTTAGCACTAAAAGCCCCATTCATCTTAATTATGCAGCAATATGGACCTTACTACAACAGTTAACCTTACCCTTTCTCTTTTACATTTGATTTAATACTTTTCTCTAGTGGATGTGCTCAATCCGTAACTGTTTCAAAAGAGCAACATTTGTCGGGAATTGTATTGAATGTAAAAATTGAACTTGTTATTTGTAATTGAAGTGAAAAGTCGAGCTCGAGGACTGGTCTGCGGTCACTTTCTCAGCTGCACACTCTGATCCTTCCTCTTCTAAACACCTGCTGCACACTTACACACCTGTGCTCATCGGCATCACCTTCATTGGCTGCATTTAAACAGTGCTTCACAGTGTCTGCATTAAGCTGAAGTTTGTGCAGCAACCCACCTCCTCCCCATTGCTGCCTCTCATCAGTGGAGGAATCAGCTTTCACCACCAAGGTCTTGACCCGGCGGGACTGCACTCTCATGATCTCTAATCAACTCCCTCAACCATGTGTCTTGCAATATTTCTGCATGGGTCAAATTGCCAAACAAAGTAGTACCTTAGCATACTTTTTTATATTGAGTCTTTCCAGATAAAAACAATATATTGTCTCTAGATATTGAAACTACTTTAATGAATATCACTTTTACCTGTTTTCTGTATAAATATATAATAAAAAAAATACCTTTATATCCGAGCACAGCCACAGCGATGGTGAGAAGCATACACAGCACATAGAGGAGGGCGATGGAGGTCTTCAATGCCCATTCATTCTTACACTTGGTGCACTGGGAGCCCTCCTGGATCCCTACAAGCAGAAAGACAAATGTTACAAAGAAATGTCATTTTACAATCCTTTTTTTCAAGTTATCATGAAGTAGAAAACAATAAAATATATATATTCTACTTCATTTGAGCTATTTATGCGGCCTGTTCCTCTCTGAACCAACTCTCACACAATTAGATAAGACACCTTTACATTTTCCCATAGTGGGGGAATTCTATTTCAGGAACTTTAGGGATAAAAAGACATATTTTATCTAATACGTTTTACATTACAGGTGTTTCTGTTTCTTAGGTCCATGTAAAACAGAATCAATTGTGTGACTTAATTCATGAATGTATATTTCGGCCTCTGTCGCATCTTTAGAGCAGTTTTTTCAAAAGTTCTAGAGAGGACCACCACCAGAGTCTGCAAAAAACAACATGTTTTCCAGGATCGCCTGATGTGATCTGATCCATTCACAACACCTTACATTACAAGACTCTTTCTGTTGAGACAAACACATTAATCAAACAAAAAAGTCAGGTACTCCAGCCTCAAGTACATTCGTAAGTGGCATTTAACGATTATGTTTTATTATCAATTAGTTGTCTGGATCACAAAAAGGCCACAAAAGGGATTATTTCATATATTCCGCCAAATCTATTGTCATGGTATAGATTTTTATTACTTGATACTGTGTGTTTTTTTTTGTAATTTTCAGTATTCCTGTTTTACTTCCTGTTCTGTTCTTTTGATTGTCTCCCAGTGAAATACCTTGTGCTCTTTCCTTGTTGTCAGCCCATTGTGTTTATCCCCATTCGTTCAGTTTTCAGTCATAAAACCTCTACTCTCTGCAAGTTTAAGTTTGTGTATGGTAAAAAAATATATATATATCTACTATTTCAATAATCGTTTAGTTGCAATTAAACTTTTTTCAGCCCTAAAGTGGACCACATTTTGTTGAACTGCGTGGACCATGCTTATTGATGCCTCCATGAAAAACTAGAGAACATAGAGTCAGTCCAGAAAAGCATTCGTCTTGAAGGAGATTCCAGGGGTTTGCAGGCAGAGTTCGGTGTCCTACATCTGGATAAACAGTCCCAGAGCGGACATGAAAGAGCTGGACAGATCCCCTCGGGCTCCGGGTGGTGAGGAGCCAGGGGACACAAAAACAAGCCCCCCCACTGATATGTTTACACTTAGATTTCCACAAGTCACTCTTCACTCGGCAAAAGGCTCTGTTTTTAGTTACTGTCGCCAGCACACACAAGATGTATTTTCATTGTAAGCAGTTTTAAAATAGTGCAAACAGGAGGCTCAGGGAAAAAAAAAGGTTGAGCTAGTAAAGCAGAAAAATGACAACATGCAGAATTTGAAAAAGTACTATTCTATTTGTGTGTTAAAAGTATTGCATTGCTAGTAATAGAAATATGTCTCTGGTTTAGGGCCCTATTATGTGCTCACGTGACAGTTTGCCTGTTAAAAAACCTGGCAAACTACATCTTTACATTGTCTCAAAACTGAAAAAGCAAATAAACATTTGATGAACACATTGTCAGTTTCTGAAACATTTACTGTGGATTTAACATAGCTTAAAGGTGATGCCGGTCAATTAATGTATTGTATGAAGAATGCATGAATGTACAGTATGTATCACATAAAGTCAGTATTTTCCGAAAACAATATGTCCCTCCCCTCATCCATATTCACCACCAGAAAAATTGTTGGGGGAGAATAGTTAGACCAAAGGGGCCTTGTCTGTGTATTTAAATGAATTCCAACCAATAAAGAAGCAGTAAGAGTGAGAACGGGAAAATGCTAATGCCTTGGGGGAAAAAATGGTTTCTCTCTCCACAATTCAAAAAACCAAAATCTCAGTTGTGCGCGTGATTATGTTTGTGCGTTTAAAGCTTCTCCAGCGTCAGTGCCATTGTACTCCTGTGTGTTTTAAATGTCAACATGTGTATCATGAAAGGAACAATAGGGGGTGATAGAGAGTAAGCGTTCCATACCAACTCTTGACTTCTTCCTAACCTATTCTTCAAGAGGTTTTCTAAGCACTTTACAGCCGCAGCCGCCCGACTGTGGCACCTGGTGTTCCCAGAGGTCTTCCATCACAGTACTAACCAGGCCCTGCTCTACTTAGTTTCTGATGTCTAGCAGGATCTGGCTTCACCTGCAGGTAAGTGGCCAAAAGACTGTGAAACCGAATTAGTGACAGAACTATTGCATTACCATTTTCCCTCGAAGCAACTGTATGTTTGCATAAAACAATAGTAAATGTGGATTCCCTCCAGTTATGAAGAAATGATCAAGATCAAAGTCAAAGTCAACGTACGCCTAAGAAAAGCAGTCATCTGTCAGCTCAAACACAAATTCACCAAGATAAAGATGTTGTCTAATAGTTATCATTCCATAATAATCTTGGTGGACCAGGTTTGATTCGTTTAAGTTGTGGTTGCTATAGTGACCATCTCAATATCTCATCTGCTGTATGTCTGTCGCTCGAACCCAACCAGGATGTAATATTGTAAACTTTTAAAACTTGGGAAGAGGCTGATGAAATGTATCCATCCTAAATAGTGAAATGACAAGTCTAATCTGTCATATGGACTGCGACAAACGCCCGACTCAGCATAAAAAAACTGAAAAAATCGTCCAAACTCAAATCAATCCTATTTGCATTAGTTTTGTAAAGTGGCTCATTGTTCTTTCCCCTCCAGCCTCCTTCATATCTTTCGTGACGGATGAGTGGTGGTCGCGGCTCTGACGGGAACACAGCTGCGTTTCATTTCAGCTTCAGGAAGTGTGCGGATGGAAAGGTTGGAGGTGCTCTGTTTGGGTTCTGCCATGGGGGTGGATCTACTTTACATGCACCTGGAATAGAACTGTCTGGATTCAACATCAGAGAATTCTTTTATAGAAACAAAAAAATCTCCCAACACAGGAAGCCTTTGGTGCCAGCAGCTCCAGTTCAAATAGACTGGAGGAGTTGATGTCAGCCTGTTAGAAATTAATAACATTAATTGTGGAAAGAGGGGGATTTCTTAAGATTGTCAAGTATTGGTTTTCACACCGACATCAGATCCAAGGCATGAAGGGTGGGCTCATTAGAGAGAGCATGGACGAAAGTGAGAACTAGGTATTTCACAACACAATAATAAGTTATGGCCTTTGAGTGAATGGCCTTTAACATGGGGGTGCAGAATTAATATCAGAATCAGAATCAAAATTATTGTATTGCCATGTTAGTAACAAGAAGTCACAAACTCGGGTTTTGCTTTGGCTCACGGTGCAAACAAGTTAAAGTAGAGAATAGAATAAGGCATGCATGAATACAAAATCTATACATTTCTCCACATTATAATAATGTATACAAGACACTTCAGCAGCTCCTTTTGCATCAATGTAATAGAGTGTATACAGTGCTCCTGACTTTTAGTTGACGTATAATGTAATGTGTGATCTCTGAAACAGCAGACCGACTTTTTTTTGTATCTCCCACCTCTTGTGTCAAGTCAAATTTAAGTAATTTGTTCTTGACCAAAGAAAACCACATAATAGGACAGAAATAGGAAAACATTTTGTTCAATCACACACAGCTGTTAAATAATAATTAAACAAGAGTCTCGTCCCTGGATTATAGTGACTGGTCTGGACTATAGTGACTGGTCTGGACAACAGTGGTCTGGTCTGGACTACAGTGGTCTGGTCTGGACTACAGTGGTCTGGTCTGTGGTCTGGTCTGGACTACAGTGGTCTCGTCTGGACTGGTCTGGTCTATGGTGTGCATGTGGCAGGAGTGAGCTCTGAGCAGCTGTGATGTGTCAGGCTGATGTGCCCTGAGCTCCGGACCTCCGCCTCTTCACCTCTCTGCGGGACGTCCCGAGTGAGACAGGAGCCGCACTCAGCGCTGCTCCGACTGCGCCTCTGGGACAAAAACACCAGGTTTTATTGGTGTCAATCATCACTGACGGAGAAAGCCCTCGTCATAGAAATGTCTGTTTGACTAAAGACATTTGTAGTAACGGTTCTACTGTCGAAACCAACACAAAATGCAACTACACTTTTGTGTGAGTGTAAAGTTTAAATTGAATGTTATATGAATGCTTGAATTAAAAACAGTTTGTTAGCATAGAATGTCCATAAATATATATACGGACCATATATGCTGCTTTCCAAGTAACATAACAAAACTTATTAGCACACATACAGCATGAACATTTCAAAAAGTACACTTAAAAGCATATTCCCGACGTTTGGTGTCGGGAATATATACAATAAATGACATCTGCATCTTAAGAGTGTGATGCTTCAATACTCCTTCACCAAAAAAAACTGTTTGTGTGAGCAGAATGTTTGGGGTACTGTAAGTCTTCCTCTCCACACTGCAAAAAATAATGGGGAAAAAAGTCAAAAGTTGATCAAATTTGGCAAGATTTTGAGCACATTCTGACTTTGTTAAAACAAGAAATTTAGTCCTATTTCAAGAACTGTTGCTTTGTTTTCTCATTCCAAGGGAGATATTTGCTGTATCTTTTTAAAACAAGGTAATTTTGCTTTGTCCCATTGACACGGCACTCAGAATGTACCCAAATTACAACACATTTTGCCAATTTTGAGCAATTTTTGACTTCTTCTCATCTCTTTTTCGCAGTGCACTGGTCCCGTGTGGTGAACGGTCAAGCCTCTCACAGCTACAGCAGCGTGTTTTCCCACAAAACATATTCAAAACACAATAAAACAGTCCTGACCACAAAATTTCACCACAAAAACACTCAGATTGAGACGCCACATGCAGACGACAACACTTTTACTGCCCAGGAGCGAAACTTCCAAAAAATCCCATCACAACAGAATAATCCAGTGTTGTTTCAAAAGACAATGCTTCCAACTGTTACACCACACTAATTTAGAGCCAAAACATGCACGCTCTCCCAACTCAGAATCTGACTCCCTCCTCTCCTCCCTCCGCCTCTCGCTGATATTCATTCATGTGTTTATTTGCAGCCGCGGTGGGAGAGCCATAGTAACATGCACAACACAAAGGCTTTTGGTTGAGCTCATGCTAATTGTGATCAGGGTCTTGGCCGTGCTTTGAAATCACCGCACACTTTTCCAGGAAGTTCTGTCATGAAAAATAGACCATGGAGCAATGAAAGGCAATGAAAAGTATAGTTAGTCGTTCAACGGGAGAATGGAGGCATAGTGTTCGCTGATAAACATGAGGCTACATGGGTATTATTCAGTTCGTAAAGGCATTCTTAACTTTATGTTCTAAATCAGCACAGAACACAGCTACTGTCACAGCTAGCAGAATACAGGTAAAACTCAGAAAAAAAAATATTATCATTCAAAAGTTCTTTATTTCTGTAATTTAGACTCAATAGAGCAAAGTGACATATGCAAAGTCTATGTTATAATTTTGATGACTATAGCGTACAGTCCAAAATATTCACATTTGTGGTTTTTACAAGCTGTGAGTTAACATTATAAAAAAAGCTTGATATATATATAACTGTGTGTACTGAGTCTGTCATACATTAGTAGAATTACAGAACTAAATAAATTCAAATTTTTGATATAATTCTTTCTCACTCTTTCATCGATTTTCTCTCACTCTGTCTCTCTGATAGAAAACATTGTGTTGTATCCATAGACTGTTGTATTGTTTACGACTGGGTACAGCTCTTTTGCCTTTTTGTAGAAATAATTATTAAATAAATCTGCAGCAAAAGTCCAAAATCCTTTATCATTTTCTAGTATTACTCTTACAACTTGAGCCAAAGCAAATTATTAGTTTGTCACTTCCTGTTTCATACAATGGCCAAAACGAATTCTGATTCTGGATACATCCATGATCCCACTGCACTGCAAATGAATATAATAACTCTTCCAGCACATTGAATACAAACCAGTTGATGTCCGGGAATAACCCAGGGTGAGGCGGTGGCATGTGCCCTTCATTACTCAAACAAAACGTGATTTTACGAGACCTCGGATGCAGCGACGTGCCAATATGTTTTACTATCCACAACGGAAAATAATAACTGAAGAAATGACACCAATCCTCAATGGCTTACTTTGAATCCAAACGTCCATGGCAGCTCGTTGTTGACATAAAACAGAAAACTGCCAGGTTTTTGGTGGGAACTGTTTTACTATTAGGAGGTTTTCAGCATTTCTCAACCTTTGTGATTTCAAAATCCTGGAGAAGAGGCAGAAGAAAGTGTTGTGTACCTGACTCAGAACAAGTCCGACATGTGTGTGGTCCGTCGTCCATAGTATTTTTTTATGATACAGTACATTGAAAACATATGTCTGCGTCGCATGACATAAGTGGGCACGATGGCTGTGGTCGGGGTAAATGAGGTACGAGCGAGTGACAACATCAGGAAAGAGGGAAAACATGGATGAAGTGAGAGCTGGAAGAAAAACTGTCAAACGAGCCATAAAACAGCAGTGACCAACTATCTGAGGCTTTCCAGAGAAATCTCCAGGCTCTGTGTCCGAGCTGTCGAGCGAAAGACAGCGTGGATCCGGTCAGAATGCTGAAGAGGAGGCCAAAAACATTAAATGGTAACACTTTAGACTAGCCCTTGCTTATTTATCAGCTAGTTAAGTGCTAATTAGTGAACCCTAACCCTAAACCCTAAGGCAACTCAAAGTGCTGAACAAAACAAGATAGAAACAGTACATTCACTCATTGACTGCCATTGACGTATTTGTCTGAGACCATCTATTCGACTGGGGATTACAGGACAATAAAAATAGCTAGAAAGAAACTCATTTAATCTGATCAAAGTAGACAATCCAGTCTTTCAAAATCTGGTTTCATATTTCACATAGTCTCAGGAAATAATATTCTGTGGGTCTTGAGAATCAGTGAAATCATCAAAAACGGCTGACAGTCAATGAGTTATAAAACGGGTAAAGATAGAATCCTTCAGTTGTATGTGCAGCGGAGAGGAAATATTCTTTGTTCTGCAGACGTCAAAAATAAATGTGTCACTAAAACCATATGGCATCATAAGTATAATCACAACAAAGTGCTGACATAGCGGCAGATCAATCAGCATGCAGAAACATTTATTTAAATTTCTACCAACATTTGCCTGTGCTTTCGTGGTGTGGACTTTTTTACCTGGTTTTATTTTGATCTTATAAATAAATTCTTTCTCTTGTTTGAGTTTTACTTCCTGTCTGTCCTGTTGATAGTTTGCCCCCTCCTGATGTGTTTTTCCTGATGTGTTTCTCCTGATGTGTTTTCCCTGATGTATTGTCAGACCTTGTGCTCCTGTCTTCTTGTAGTCCGTCCATTGTTGTTTTTTCCCCCATGTCTTTCCCCTGGTTTCAGTTTTCACTTTTTGATTTATTTTCCTTGTGGCATTCATTAAATTTCACTGTTTTGCCAGTTCTGCTTTTGGGTCCTTCCTTGTTTATTCCGGACTGCTGCAGAATAAGTTTATCAGTAAAATTCCAGGGCAAAAAGTCACTTGACAAATGTACAGAAGGCGAGTGGCAGAGGCGATAAGAAAATGGTTCTAGTTTATTGAAGATGGCTCAAACATGCATGAATCAATCTTAAAACAACTCATGAAACTGAGACCATGTTGTTAAAAATCCACTTGCACTGTTGTAAGTTTTTTGTTTTTTTGAGGCAATTCAAAGTGCTTCACAAGAGCCATTTAAAAGCACATATATTGAGTTTTGTCTATTCCTGACTGAACAAAAAATCCTTATCTACTGGTATATTACATGCTCATGAGGCCGGTTTATTTCCACAGCACAAACACCAATCAGCCCAGACATGAAGACATCTCAGTGGGATAATAAATGCTGGAAGTGTTTGTCCCTTCCCCCCCGAGGCCCGTCCTCCGGTCCCCTGGTCCCACTGAGGCCCAGCTCGGCTCTGCTCAGCCTCACCACTGGCTGCACTTACACAAACAGCTCGTGTTTCCAAAAAAACTACATCAACAATAGGGCAGGGATGGGATTTGGGGCCCCAAAAAACTGCTCCGGCTCCAGTTACAAAGCAAAACATCAGACTTCAGGCACCAATTACAGTGTGTGGGCCGCTCCAGCTAATGACGGCCACATTAGCATCAGAACTCAATCTGCCATGAGCTAAGGCTCCGAACGCAAGGTCACGACAAACACCACTGATGTGTTCAAGCCACATTTGCACATATACTACTACTATACCACTACTACTACTACTACCACTACTACTACTACCACTACCACTACTACTACTACTACTACTGATTCATCACATTTAATTTGGAGAAAATTAAGGAAATGAATACATGTTTAAAACTGCTAGTAGGTGGCAAATTAATCAGATTCAGATTTGATTGTTTTGCCATGTGCAGTAAAACCACATTGGAATACATGTGCAAAAGTACATACATAAAACAAGCTAAAAAGTAAGAAACAATTGTCACTGTAAGATCAACAAAAACAGTTTAAATAATAAATGCAAGGGTTAGTGGGTTAGGGTTAGTGGAAAGAAGCTGTCAGCATATCCAGATGTCCTGCATCTCAGCGAACCATATTATCTGCCAGAGGGAAGAAGCTGGAACAAGACTTTTCTAGGGTTGCCAGAAGAATGTGTTTGATATTAGCATGATTCTTTTCTCCCTGTATATTTTGAGGATATGAACAATTCTAAACCATTACAAAACACACATTTGTAACAATAAAAAGCATTGATGATTACAGAAAATATGGCAGACATTTTTTTTGTGCTTTAACTAATTTGCATATATATTTTTTAATCACTTATGATAATTACCATACACTTAACTATTACAATGAAACGTGTTTGACTGGGCCATAGTCTCCTGCAGAGTGTAGCAGGTAAAGAGCACAGACACAGACTCAGGACTGGTCTGTTCCTCAAACAAAAGCAAACATCCAAAAGTCTCTGCTCAGAACTCCAACATGCGCCTGTTCCTTTGAGCAGCACCTGGGATAATAAATACACCACAACCACATCGTGACAGAGCTGTGATTGTCGCGAGACACTGAGCTCAAACACACAGCACGCAAAATAAATATCATAATCCTGATGCTTGTTTTTCTGTAATGTGTGATTCTCCCTGCACAAACGTCACGACCAAAATAAAACTACACATTTTTGAGAACCAGGACTTTCAGTGGGAACATGTAAAAGTACCTGAAGAGCCCCCAGTAGATCAGGCCTGTGCTTGTGCCAGGACAGAGGACAGAGTGGACAAAGGATAGAGGACTGAGGAAAGAGGAGAGAGGACAGAGGACCAGGCACCAGAGGCACGGCCAGCACCAGACACACGTGGGCTGCAGACAGTAGCTGTAATTAACCCAGCCACAAGTCTGTATCCAGATTGACAGGCACACAATTAAACATTTTACCATTCATTCTGTGGGGAATCTGGGCATTTGAAACATAGAGAAATACAAATATATACACATATAAATATTACTTTTAAAATGTTAAACTATTAGAACATACAAACACACACAGGTCCAGGGCAGAAACATATAAAAACATGGTCTACGCACTGTTTCATGTTAATGTGCTCTCCTTAGCAACATTTCACAATATCCACAAACGTCATCACCCACTGTGAGCGAGACAGGGAGTGAGGGGGCTTCAGCCTTGTAGCAACCATATTTTTTAGCCACTTTAACCTGCACTGGTAAATGTCTATTGTGTGTACCTAGTTTAGTATAGTGTAGCTTTTTGTATGCCTTTTTGTATGCCTTGTCTTTATACTGTATCTGTTTTTACTTTCTTAACTTGTTTGAGCCAAACCAAATTCTTAGTTTGTGACTTCCCGTTACAACAGCAATAAAAAAGATTTCCGATTCTGATTTACTAAGCCTAATGTTTATGCAGGGTTTGTTTTTTGCAATTTCAAGCCTTCAGACCACAAATAATGGTTTCAAAGTTTGACTAAATACAAAATCTAAATTTAGAATCGTGCACTGAATAAGAGAAACACAGATGCGGTCATAAACTTTTCCTACCTCCTGTTCCTAAAGAAAGCCATACTTAAAAGCACAGACCTGGGCTATTGCCTCATTTCCACCTTTTTTTTTTTTTTTTTTTACCCCCAAACACTTTGTGAGCGCTCAACGGCAAACATATGGCGTTCCTGAACAGCGCCCGCGACCGCACGGCTCTGCACGTCTGAAACCCAATCAACCCTTCCATCTTTTGGCCCGACAACAAACGTGAAGTCCATTGACAACAGTGGGAGCATGACGCGCGTGAGAAGGTGCCAGAGAACCAGGTCTGAACTCAAACCACACACGGAAAAAGTGATCTTCATTATGCAACAGACAGCCGCTTGGACCTTAAGCCTGGACTCCCCGCTTTCTCAGAACCAGGAAGCTGTAGGTTGATCTTGGCAACCGTCTCGCATGTTTGGTTCCAGAGCTTTCGTTAACATCTCCGAAACTATGAATAACAGATTTTGGAAGTTTTACGGCCGCCCCCTAAAGAAGCATTTATTTATTATCCCCACTCTGGTTGTTAAAGGAGCTTGTGTGTGCGATTTGGAGGAGGTGGCGTTGGATTAAGTTGAGTTTGGAGTTCACTGGGGGCTTGTGAGGTTGTGTGTGTTGGTTTGTCTGTGCTGAAAAGAACGCAGGTGTGTTGGAGCGGAGGCTTTTTGTAAATTAAGGTTTTACGATCCAATTACCACATCTCATTAAAATGTCAAAAAAGTGCGCTTCGCTGCTGCTGCCCTGCACGGTTATAAACTGGACTACTCTTTGAATGAGAGCTGTCAAGACGGGAAACCACTTTATGAATGAATGAATGAATGGTCTTTACAGGGATACCAACAAACCAGCAAAGATACCATTTATAGTACTAAACATTTAGAAACTGAATTTAGAAGAAAACCGGCTGAAATCATCATACATATATACTGTATTTATTCAATATCAATCAATCAATCAAAGTTTATTTGTAGAGCGCCTTTCATACACAGGGCAACACAAAGCGCTTCACAGTCCACATCACAAATCATCACATAAAACAAACACCAGAATCACAATTAAAACATTAAAATCACACAAAAGATTAAAACACAATTAAAACAGTAAAATCACACAAAAGAATAAAACCATTAAAACTTTCAAAATTACACAAGAAATTTAAAAAAAAAAAATAAATGACAGCAGTGCATTAAAAATGGAGATAAAATCCTTCAGTTATATGCACAGGCAAACAGAACAGTCTTTAACCTGGATTTGAACATTGACAGAGTAGACGCCTCCCTCACATTTTCAGGGAGATTGTTCCAGATCTTAGCTGCATGGATCTGAAACGCAGCCTCCCCATGTTTGGTTCTCACTCTGGGCACCAGCAGGAGGCCAGTCCCTGTGCTCCTCAGAGTCCGGGCCGGTTCATATGACACCAACATGTCACTAATGTATTCTGGTGCAAGGCCATGGAGAGACTTGTACACAAGCAGAGCCGTTTTAAAATCTATTCTTTGAGCCACAGGAAGCCAGTGCAGAGACCTGAGGACCGGACTAATATGGTCATACTTCCTGGTTCCTGTCAGGACTCTAGCTGCTGCATTTTGGATGTACTGCAGCTGCTTACAGGTCTGTTTGGACAGACCTGTAAGCAGGCCATTGCAGTAGTCTAGCCTGCTGGAGACAAATGCATGGACAAGAATCTCCAAGTCTGCCCTGGACACTATATTTCTAACTTTGGCAATGTTCTTCAGATGGTAAAAAGCTGTTGATGTTATTGATTTTATGTGGCTATTGAAATTTAGGTCCTGAGTCCAGTATTACCCCCAAATTTCTGACCTTGTCTGAAGGAAGTAGGGAGAGAGACTGAAGTTGACAAATGACGCCCTCTCTTTGTTTCTGGGGACCAAAGACAATGATTTCGGTTTTGTCTGCATTTAGCTGGAGGAAATTATTTTGCATCCAGTCACTGATCTGTTGGATACAGTGAAGGAGCAAATCCAGTGGTCCATGTTCTCCTGCAGTCAGTGAGACATAGATCTGAGTGTCGTCAGCGTAATTGTGGTAGGACACTTTGTTTCTTTGTATTAACTGACCTAACGGCAGCATGTAGAGATTAAATAGGAGAGGTCCCAGGATCGACCCCTGTGGTACACCACAGGTCAGGGCCACATCATCTGAGACGCAGTCTCCAATCTCCACAGAGTACTTCCTATCCTCCAGGTAAGACCTAAACCAGTCTAGGGCTGTGCCAGTGACACCAACCCAGTCCTCCAGTCTCTGCATGAGGATCTCATGGTCGACAGTGTCGAACGCGGCACTAAGATCTAACATGACCAAAACTGTGACTTTACCTGCATCAGTGTGAAGTCGAATGTCGTTTGTTACCTTCACTAGAGCGGTCTCAGTGCTGTGGTGGGGTCTAAACCCAGACTGGAACATATCAAAAGAATTATTCATTGTTAAAAATTCAGTAAGTTGTTGGGAGGCCACTTTTTCAAGAATTTTTCCAATAAATGGCAGATTCGATATGGGGCGATAATTTTGAAGTCCCGCAGGATCCAGACTGCTCTTTTTTAGGAGAGGTCTTATGACTGCTGTTTTTAGGGCCATAGGAAATGTTCCTGACGACAGAGACATGTTTACTATTTGTGTCAGTGAAGGTAACAAACTGCTCAGGACGGACTTCAGAAATTTAGAGGGCAATATATCCAGGCTACATGTGGAGGAGCTCAGACTCATGATTATCTTTTTGACAGTTTCAGTATCCACAGGTGCAAAGTGAGTTAGCTCAAAAAGCTTCTCTGGCTGTTGCATTGTTATACGTGCTGTGGAGGTGATAGTGTTTTTGATTCCTTGTACTTTGTCATCGAAAAACTGTGCGAACTCATTACACCTAGATTTAGAGGAAAATTCTAGGGGCAACTTTACAGGGGGGTTCGTTAATCTACCAACTGTTGAAAACATAACACGAAAATTGTTACTGCAACCTCCAATAATGTCAGAAAAATACATTTCTCTTGTTCTACGTAGAACCCGGTTAAATTCACCCAACTCATCTTTAAAGATTTCATAATCGCCCTGGAAATTGGACTTTCGCCACTTCCGTTCGGCCCTCCGGCACTCTTGCTTCTGTGCCCTAACCGAGTCTGCCTTAGTCCATGGGGCCTTTTTCTTACTGGTAACTATTTTAACCGTCACAGGAGCAATGGCGTCCAGAACAGTCAGAACACTGGTGGTGACAGAGTTATACAATTCATCAACAGTAGAGCATGGAGTTTTCTCAAAATTTAGCTGGTTTGCCCATGAACAGTTCACTTGTGTTTTCATGTATGTGTCTTCTTCTCAACAGTTGTAAAATTCAGCTGGTGGTTTGCTAGCAAAACACATGTCAAACCCCCTCACACAGAAATGATCTGACAAAGCAACATCAACTACATTAACTTTTGATACATTTGCCCCCTTTGTAATTAGCAGGTCAAGAGTGTGCCCCCCTGCTGTGGGTGGGGCCACTACATACATTATACGTGCTGAATGAAACCAAAGGTCTCAAATACAGAAGCCAGCTCCTTTGCATTTCTGTCATCAACATTATCAACATGTACATTAAAATCACCTGTAATAACTAAACTATCAAAATCTGTGCACACGAATGAAAGTAGTTCAGTAAAATGGTCAATAAAATCGCAACATGACTGTGGTGGCCTGTACAGGACAATGAAAAGAGTAGAAGATTGCTTTTGTTCCATTTTAAAAGAAATATACTCAAACGATGAAAAATTTCCAAGGGGCATTCTATGGGAGACAAAGTGCTCTCTAAAAACTGCAGCTATGCCTCCCCCCCTTTTGTTTTCTCGTATTTCGGATTCGAATTTAAAATTGGGTGGTGTTGCTTCTAGTAGAACTGCATTTCCTGTATTTTGGTCCAGCCATGTTTCAGCCATAAGCATAAAATCAAGATCATAAGAAGTGATAAAATTATTAATTAAAAATGATTTGTTACATAGAGATCTGACATTAAGCATAGCAAGTTTAAAAATAACGTCAGAGTCGATTAATGTGGGTGATTGATTTCTACAGGGAACAGAAATTAGATTTGCAGGGTTGGACCGTCTAATTGCTGTCCTGTTTTGATTTCGTTTTTTAGAATTTAAAAACATTTTTGAGCTGGTGCGAGGAACACACACAGTCTCAATTGGCCTAAAATGTGAAAACCCTTGTTGTTCTTTAGTAGTAGTAGTAGTAGTAATCTTTATTTATATACCGCCTTTTCACTGCAGATCTGAGTCTCAAAGCGGTTTACAATTGTTAATTTTTGGGCATTTGTCTCTCACTCCACACAGAGATGGGAGCGGGGTCGCCAGTACAGGGGGCGCATGCTAGAACTATTGGACATATTTTTAGTGGTAGGGGAAACCGGAGTACCCGGAGGAAACCTACGCAGACACGGGGAGAACATGCAAACTCCACTCAGAAAGGCCCTGGTCCGACCGGGATTCGAACCCAGGACCTTCTTGCTGAGAGGCGAGAGTGCTATCCACTCAGCCACCGTGCCGCCCGGTGGCTGAGTGGATAGCACTTTAGCTCCCAGAGTCAGAAGGGAGTCAGCACAGTTCAGTGTTTGGACTGGTAATGCACTGCCAGACGGACAGGGAGCAGTGTTTGCACCGTTGTACTCACCCGGTGCTGGGGAGGAGGAGGCGGGGGAGTGCGGTGGGGTCCGAGGGGGCTCAGATGTAAACAGTCACGCCCCCCTCGGGGAACGCTGAACAACATGACGTATGTAGTCCATCAACAGGCTGCTACCGTATCTGTTTGGGTGTAATCCGTCTGGACGATAGGCTTTGTAACGTTTCCAGAAAAGGGCAAAGTTATTCACAAAGACAAAGTTAAAAGAGCTGCACACTGTTAGCCCGGATTTCATTTCTACTCAAACAAGCAATTTCAACATACATAGATAATTTAAGTTTGATTGTAGAACTATCAAATTTAAGCCCAGTCTACTAATTCGAAGTAGAATATACTTACATTTGAAAGTAATGTCATGAATGACTAACTTTAAGTTAAGTGGCACGGAATTTTTAAGTTTTGGTCATGACCACGCCTCTAAAATTCCCTCTGCATTCAAGTAGTGTAGGAAGGTTCGGTTTTCCCGAGGTCATTTTTCAACTTTGTGGATGCTACAAAGAAGAAGTTTTATGTTTTAATACTCAAAACATTTAAAAAGACATGGTTATCCCTTTCCGGTGATAATTCACGTCGTTATCAACTATGCAGAAACCCTATTAAGCTTTTTATCAGTGATTTTATCCCAGACTTGTTGTTGTATTCTACTAGTAGACTCTACAATACCTAAAATCACAAAAATATTGACTTGCTATCAGGATTTATGCAAATAAATAACTCACTAATCTATTACACTCTACATGGGCAGAGATTTACTACCTATCAGTGTTCATGTGATTTTTGTCAGTCGGAAATTAATTTACCCGATTATTCTGATACCACTTGAATGCAGCAACCTGAAGGCATGTTGCAGCACGTCACTTCTCCTGCGTATATTTTAAACGGTTCGCTGCTGTTGTGTCCGAGAGACATTTTACAACTTATTAGTTCTTTTTACAGTGAGGAGTAGTTTGTAAGCAGTGGAAACAGCAGTTCCACTACCGCGGACCCTGTAGCTCATTTTGTCACTAAATAAGCCGTTGGCGCCGCGCTGCCGGAGGACGTGTGTCTCGAGTGGAGTAGAGACGAAGAAAGAGGGCGACAGGAGACTGAATCTGGTGAGTGACCGACCACCACTCTGTGGTGGCTTTTGATTTTTTTAAGTTAGCACTAGCTCGACTGTTAGAGCAGTGAAAAAACGTTACCATTAGCTAAACTGACGTGCTAATGTTAAGACACATTTGGCTAGCACTGTTAGCATTTTAACGGACACACATAGCTTTAGTAGCTAGTTGTGAGCAGCTCCCGCTCAAACCTACATTTTGAATCTGCTCTTGAACCCTAACCTTCAGTGTTGTGGCCGGTTGAAAAGGTTGCTTAAACAGACATTTGAAGCTACTGTTTTTCAGCATTGGGATTTTTGCTCTTGCCACGGTAACTGGATATTTTTTGTGTACTTTTTCACTCTAGATAACTGCCATTAATTGTTAGTAAATCATCTGTAAAATGCTAACTGTATTCATGTGACCAGGCTGTGACATTGCAATGTGTATGTGACCCTCTTTACTTTCACAGAGTAACATTACTTTTTAAGAAGTGAACGTCAAACAAATGGCATTATACAGTTTTATCACTATCCAGAATTAAGAGTCTCAAAATACAGATAGATTGTAGAGGCAAATCTAACATTACTTCCCCATCTCTTATGTTGTTTTTTTTTTATTGTGTTGCAGGTCTCCAGAAGACATGTTGTGGAAGTGTAAGTACTGCCCTTTCATCTGTGAAAAGAGAGCACAGCTATTTAAGCACTATAGACTAAAACATGGGAGCTATGCAAGAACAGAACCATTTCCATGTTTACACCAGGAATGTCTGTGTACATTCAAATCACTCAATGCACTAAGAGTACACTTATCCCGCCTTCACTCCAGAACTTCAGAACAGCAACCAACTGTAGATGTACAAGTAAAGTTTTGTTGTCTGTCATGTGGGTTTGCTGAGTTTTGCACTGAAACTGACTACTTTAGTCACCTGCATAATGCACACTTAAAAGTCAACCATAAAGTCAGTTGCCCTTATAAAGACTGTGACTTTGAAAGCAGTGTCTACTCCACGTTCAAAGCACACAAGAGTAAAGCACACAAGGAACACAGCTGGAAGAGGTTCAAGTCAGAAATCATTGGTTGTGATTATGAAAGTCATGATCAGGATGGTGCACAAGAGCAAATATCACAAGCTGATGACATGGCAGAGTTGGAAGGAGTTAGTGAAGAAGCTAGTGAGAATGATATTCGTGATTTAGGAAAGCAGCTAGAGCACAACTTAGCATCTCTTCTGTTAAAGATGCAAACAGTTATGCACATACCAGAGAGTTCTGTGCAAGAGGTATTACAGCAGCTTTGTGAAATCAATAAGCTGTCAGAGCCACTTCTGCATAACAAAGTGAGGGCTACACTAAATAATTACTTTGATAATGTGGATGATACAGTTGTGAGCGAAATTACCAGTGCTGTGTCAGAGTGTAATATGATGTCATTTTGTGCCAAAGATGGACCCTTAGGAACTGCTAAGAAGAGAGCAGCCTATGTACGCAAAGAGTTCCCACTGGTAAACCCTATTGAATATGTTGTGGAAAAAGGCAGAAAACCACTTGCATATGTCCCCATTGTTCCAATGCTCCAGAAGCTGCTTAACAAAACTGACGTGTTAGATAAAGCTTTGTCAGAAAAAGTCCATGTACTGCAGGAATACACGTCTTATGCAGATGGGCAGTACTTTAATGAAAATTCTCTTCTTGCGAGCGATGAGTTCACAATTGCTCTTGGCCTTTACATTGATGACTTTGAAGTCGCCAATCCTCTAGGTACATCAAAGCTGAAACATAAAATGTGTGCCGTGTACTGGGTCATTGCAAACATACCTGCAAAATACAGGTCCACCCTCAACTCAATCCAGCTTGCTCTACTATCCAATACGTCTACAGTTAAAGAGTGTGGTTATGCAAAAGTTCTGCAACCTCTCATCTATGATCTAAAGATATTGGAGCAAAATGGTGTTTACATAGAGTCACTAGGTGCAAGTGTGAAGGGCACAGTCTTATATGTTGCCGCTGATAATCTTGGTGCTCACTCTCTTGCAGGATTCATGGAGAGCTTCACGGTCGACAAGTTCTGCAGATTCTGTCTAGCGAGCAGCAGAGACGCACAACAGCAAGAGGTTTGTTCTGGATTTTTTCAGCTCAGAGACAAAGACTCTCATGATAGGCAAGTGCAGGAGGTGAGAGAGGACACATCACTCAGTCAGATATATGGTGTGAAAAGAGCATGTCCATTAACTGAAAATCTCGAGCACTTTCATGTGGTCACCGGGTATCCTCCTGACATCTTGCATGATCTGTTTGAAGGCATTGTGCCAACTGAGTTGTCCCTGTGTCTTAAAAATCTGATAAGCAAGAGGTATTTCACGTTAGATACACTTAATCAGTCCATCAGACACTTTGATTATACATTCACAGCCAAAACAGATCGCCCTCAGATGATCGGAAAGGGATTTTCCACCAAAGGAAGCATTGGTGGAAATGGCCATGAGAACTGGTGTCTCATAAGGCTCCTCCCATTTCTCATTGGTCACTGTGTTCCTGAGGGTGATGACACTTGGGAAATTCTGATGCTTCTTAAAGACATAATCGAGCTGGCTGTGGCACCAAGGCATACTGAAGAGACACTGCATTTCATGGAATGTAAAATAACAGAACACAGACGGCTGCTGCAGTCAACTTTTCCAGGTTTTAAGTTAAAGCCAAAGCATCACTACCTGGAACACTATCCTTACCTTGTGAGGAAGTTTGGTCCCTTGTGCGATGTTTGGACAATGCGCTTCGAGGGGAAACATAAGTTCTTTAAAAAAGCAATTCGGAACGCTCAAAATTTCAAAAATGTTGCAATGACACTTGCTACAAAACACCAGAAAGCAGTCAGTTACCATCTTGACTGCAGCACATTTTTAAAACCATCGGTGGAAATGACAAGGGTTACCCCAGTTTTGCTTGCCTCTTTCCCTTTGAATGTTCAGAGAGTATTTGCTCGAGACATTGCAAAGGTAGAGTCTGTTCTGGATGTGTCATCTGTCTGCATAGATGGAATCATGTATCATCCAGGCATGATTCTCTCTTTTGGCTCATGCTCAGGTCTCTCTGAATTTGCCCAGATTGAAAAGATTGTTACAGCTAACACAGAAATCCTGTTCATCTGCCACAAAATGACCGCATGGTACTGTGAGCATTTGAGATCTTACCAACTTCACTCTGGTGATATCCCCGCCACATATGTGGTCAAGATATTGGAGCTGAATGATGTCCTCCCGTTATCAGCATACAGGGTCCAAGGAGAACTTATGGTAACACTGAAACGATATGTTATTTGCTAAATTATTGAGTATATCCTTTCTCCCCAGATGGCTATGCAAGAGAAATTCATCATGAGGGTTATTGTCTCAGAGGGAGACATCAGAAAGTCTACAATGACAACACGACCGGACACACTTGAAGAGTTGATTGGCTGGCTTAAAGGCACTCTCCAAGCAAATTACAACTTCGTCCTACAGTACCAAGACCCCGACTTTAACAATGAACTGTGTAACCTTGAAGATGTCTCAGACCTCCCAGATAAGCCAACCATTAAAATCATCCCTATGGTTGAATTGGTACCAGTCACTGAACCAGTTGAACGACCACTTGAACAATCTTCATTGAGTGACACAATCAGCTTGGCAGACACCGAGATCTTGTCCGTCTCCTCTCTGGATAGAAGTGTGCCATGGCCAGAGGTGTTTGAAATTCCTAAATTTTCAGTTGATGTTGAGTACCGACTCCGTCAAGGTAACTTGTTATATCTCAGGGATGGAACCTATCTCAAAGTGACAAAAGAGCTAAAGCATGATATCCTTGAGAAATTGGCTGAGGTCATCTATGCATTTGATGCATACCCAACAAAGGATGATTTAGCGGCTGTTGCACAAGCTTTAGTAGAAACACACCCATGTCTTAAAGAAGCAGGGTCAACCTCTGGCTGTCTTGGATGGAAGAACAGTTTGAAGTTCAAGGTTGGAAATTACAGAGCCAAAATGTGCAAGCTGGGCCGACTTGACGTCACTGTCAATAGTGGTAAACGTGGAAGATACTCTACAAATGGCGACCCTCCAAACAAGGACATCAAAAAGCCAAGGAAAGGAGAAATAAATTTCCTGCCTCAGTATCCAGAGGGGTTGGATGACCACAACCTGGAAGCAGCTCGCCAGGTTCTAGTCAATGAAATGATGAAAGCGAAGCCAAATGGGTCCCTTATTAAGAAAGAAATGGATAGGACCTTTGCTCTTCGGAGAAAAGAAGTTGTGACAGACAAGCCTGCAATTACCCAGATTGTACAGCGATGGCCAGCACTTTTCTCTGAGAGCCAGGTTTGTATGCCTGTTTTGAGTATTTACAAAAAGTGGTTAACACTGTGACCTAAATTGTGTTGTGTTGAGGGTCATAAATATCTTTCATTTGACCGTTGGGCTATGTTTTATATTTTCAGGTGTGTTGCGAGTTCACCCGTGTGGTGGGGAAAAATCTCAAAGAAAACTTCTTTGAGGCACTTGACCGTTTCTCGCCAAACTTGATGGACCTCTTCAGGAAGAAGAAGGGCCTCAGTGGACAGGTTTTAACTGACCTTTTACGTCAGACAAAGGTAGGCTGACTTGTCTACCTAAGCTGACTGCCTATCTTGCCTCTCTATTCTTTCCTCTTTCTTCTAATCTCATTACTTTTCATTGCTCTCCCGTTTCCATTTCCTCCTCTTTTATCCTACTCTATATACTTTGCTCTTTTCTTGTTTTTATATCTACTCTTCTGTTCTTCTACCCACTCCTCTCTACTTTCTCTCCAGGAAGTTTGTAATGAATTAATTAAATTGTGGCGACTTTCTGGAATCTATTTAAGCATATACAGTATGAGTGTACTTAGTTATGTCCACTATCTTCCAGACCACTGAGCCAACAGACATCAGGTGCCTTTGTCTTCGGGGACTGCCAGTCGTCTTGGGGGATGACCCCTCTGCGTTCTTCAAAACCTGCTCGGTAAGTAACTGAATTTGTTTTGAATATCTGCATTATTGATTCACAACTTGACCATCTGATATGAATTTACTGTAAAAAATAAATTACTACTACTTACTCTAAATTACAAACAAATTAACATTGTACAAAAATTTGAACTTTCACCTTTGTCTTTCTGTGAAATTGCCATCAGCTAGTGTGAGATGGGGCCACAGGGAGGGACCCCTCTGTTTATTTTGCTGAGGACTATAAAAAACCCTTACATAAATTCTTACTTTTTGAGATTAAAGGACAAAACTGGTCTTACATTTGTAACTGCAACAATGGGCTCTATCCATAGCTCCACTACTTCCTGAACTTAATGCTGCTCCTTTGTTTCCTGTCTTTACATTATTGGACAAACTGATAATAATCCAGGTGTGTCTGAGTAGTCACAATGGTCAGACACCTGGATTAATCAGTTTGTCCAATAATGTAAGACAGGAAACAAAGGAGCAGCATTAAGTTCAGGAAGTAGTGGATCTGTGCATAGAACCCATTGCATCTGTACTGGAAATTGTTTTTACACAACTTTTCAGCTTGACTGGGACTGACAAAGCTCTCCATCTCTGCTGAGCTACAAAACCATTTCAGCACACAGGTTTTCAAACGGCTCTTGTAATGCACAGTTCAAATTATGGCGATTTAAAATTGGTGTTGTCCTCTCTCAATTTTTGTGGTCAACACAGCATTATTGACATTACAATGTCGTCTCTTTGTCCGTTTCTTTTTCTGTTAGGATGCAACTGACAAGGACTTGTACAGTGAAACTTCAGTGGGAATCCTCTGCATTGACGAACATCCTCAACTCAACCCATCCAGAGTGAGCATCGTCTTGGAAGGGAGTGTGGTAATGGAGGAGCTGGCCAACCTGCCACAGGCTTTCTGTGTCCTTTTTGGACTAATTTATGCCTTGCACTTGGACTACCCCAAGTGCATGAAAAGCACCTTCCACTTTATTCAACAGGTCATGCTAAACCTGGGCAGAGTTCAGAATCAGAATCAGAATCAGAATCATTTTTATTGCCAACGTAAGTAACAGGAGGTCACAGACTTGGAAATTGCTTTGGCTCAGTGCAACAGTCAAAAAGATATAATAAAAATAAGAATAAAAAACACTTCTAAAGAATAAATTTAAATTTAAAATAGAGTTACAGTTACTATTTACAATATACAAGTGCACATGGTGCACACAATGTAAGGTGACAGCAGTACAGTGAAGTAAAGTGACGTATGATGGGCAGTAAAGTGACTTTATAAAGGGCGGGGGGACAGGTTACGAAGTGTTCAAGAGTCCAACAGCAGAGGGGAAGAAACTGTTCTTGTGGCGGGAGGTTCTAGTCCTGATGGACCGCAGCCTCCTGCCTGAGGGGAGTGGTTGGAATAGTCCATGTGCAGGGTGAGAGGGGTCGGCTGTGATACGACCAGCCCGGCCTCGAGCTCGGGCAACGTACAGGTCCTGCAGCGATGGAAGGCTGCGGCCGATCACTTCCTCTGCAGAGCGCACAATGCGCTGTAGTCTCTGTTTGTCCCTGACTGTGGCTCCAGCGAACCACACGGTGATGGAGGAGGTGAGGATGGACTCGATGATGGCCGTGTAGAACTGCACCAACATCTGTGCAGGCAGCTTGGCTTTCCTGAGCTGCCGCAGGAAGTACATCCTCTGCTGGGCCTTCTTGATGAGGGAGCTGATGGTCGGCTCCCACTTGAGGTCCTGGGTGATGGTGGTGCCCAGGAAACGGAAGGACTCCACAGAGGTGATGGGGGAGTCCATCAGGGAGGGTGGGGGCGGGGGGACAGTGCTCTTCCTGAAGTCCACAATCATCTCCACTGTCTTCTGGGCGTTCAGCTCCAGGTTGTTACCACTGCACCAGGACACCAGCCGGTCCACCTCCCTCCTGTAGGCGGACTCATCGTTGTTGGAGATGAGTCCAATGAGGGTGGTGTCGTCCGCGAACTTGATCAGCTTCACGGAGTCGTGGCTGGAGGTGCAGTGGTTGGTGTACAGGGAGAAGAGCAGGGGAGAAAGAACACAGCCCTGTGGGGCTCCTGTATTTATAATCAGAGAGTCCGAGACATTCTTCCCCAGACGCACTCGCTGCTTCCTGTCCGTCAGGAAGTCAGTGATCCACCTGCAGGTGGAATCGGGCACGTTGAGCTGGGAGAGCTTGTCCTGGAGCAGGGATGGCAGGATTGTGTTGAAGGCAGAGCTGAAGTCCACGAACAGGACCCTGGCGTAGGTCCCCGGGGAGTCCAGGTGCTGTAGGATGTGGTGGAGGGCCAGGTTAATGGCGTCGTCTACAGATCTGTTGGCTCTGTAGGCGAACTGCAGGGGGTCCAGGAGGGGGGAGGTGAAGGACTTGAGATGGGAGAGAACCAGGCGTTCAAATGACTTCATGACGACAGACGTAAGTGCTACAGGTCTGTAGTCATTGAGTCCTGTGATCCTGGGCTTCTTCGGGACGGGGACAATGATGGAGGATTTGAAGCAGGCCGGGACATGGCAGGACTGCAGAGAGGTGTTGAAAATGTCAGTGAACACAGGAGTAAGCTCACTGGCGCAGTGTCTCAGAGTGGCCGGAGACACGTGGTCCGGGCCAGGAGCTTTGCGGGGGTGCAGCCTCAGGAAGAGTTGTTTAATCTCTTTAGAGGCTATTGTTAGGCTGGGGGCAGGGCTGATGGGTGGGTCGTTAGAGTAGTGGGGGGTGGGGGAGGGAGAGGTGTCAGGGGCAGCATCAAAGCGACTGAAAAATAAGTTCAGTTCGTCAGCTAGCTTGTGGTCATCAGCACAGGGGGGGGCTTTGGGTTTGTAGTTGGTGATCTCCCGTAGGCCCCTCCAGACAGAAGCAGTATCGTTGTTACCAAACTGCTCCTGTAGTCGTTCTCTGTGCCGGGACTTGGCTGCTTTCAGTTCTTTCCTGAACTGATATTTAGCTGCTTTGTAGCCGCTGCGGTCCCCCTCCCTGAAAGCAGACTCCTTTGCTTTCCTGAGCTGCCGGAGTTTAGCAGTGAACCAGGGTTTGTCATTGTTGTAGATGACCCTGGTCCTTGTTGGAATGATGCTATCCTCACAGAAGTGAATGTATGACGTCACAGTGTCCGTATATTCATCCAAACTGTCTGTGGCAGCTCTGAAAAGGTCCCAGTCTGTGGATTCCATGCATGCAGCTCTTCCACAGCTTCATTAGACCACACTTTGGAGCTCCTCACTGCAGGTTTCGAGAGCTTTAGTCTCTGTCTGTAAGCAGGAACCAGATGTATCATGGAGTGATCTGAGAAGCCGAGGGCTGGCTTGGGAACAGCGCGAAAAGCTCCGCGCACGGTGGTGTAACAGTGATCCAGAGTGTTCTCCTCTCTGGTCGGGCATTTGATAAACTGTCTGTATTTGGGTAATTCCTGGCTCAAGTTTCCCTTATTAAAATCCCCCAGGATAATAATCAGAGAGTCCGGGTATAAACGTTCCATACACAGTACTTGCTCTGCGAGTGCGCGCTGAGCCTCGCGCGCATCCGCGCATGGCTGAAACCCAAAATTCTATCTTTGAAGAATCAGCTATCTGTATAAAACAGGGTTCTGAATACGTATACCACTGCTCTGGATCTGAGTGCTTGGTTATTTGTAATGTTGCACTTTAAAAATACCATGTTTACTGTTGGCCCTGTTTGATATGCAAGTTTTTTATGCATTGCCACTGATTTTGCCATTTTCTTCAATGCTGATTGGTGTATAACTTGTGTTATTAGCGCTGATATAGTTTAATTCCTATTGCTACCTATGTTGTATAGCATTGACATTGATTTTGTAGTTTAATGCCATCCTGATTCATTCAAGAGTCCTATTTGATTTTGATTGCAAACCTATTTTGTTTGATAACATGATAAAGACAAGTTTAATAAAACATGTTGACAAGAATGTACTTTTGTGATTTTGCTTTTTATTTTCTTAATTAATTTAATCTGTATGGGTTTCTTTTATTAAACAGATTTTATTTTACTCTTCAGATAGTGAAGTAATTGGGCAAAGGAATTTTTAAGGTAAATCAACTTGGAGGTTAGTGTATTCAGCTTAAAGTTATAAGTGGAATAAATATGTAAAGCAATTGATATTAGTAATGTTTTTAAGTTTAATCATCTTGGAGGTTAGTGCACTTGACTTAAAGTTTTCAGTGGAATAAAGGGGCAAAGTAATTAATATTACTAATGGTGTTGAGTGTATTGAACTCAAAATAAAGATGCCATCCACTCATCTTTTTAAGTTAAATTCACTCAAGTTTTCATCAGACATTACTTAATTTTTTTAGGGCAACCAGTTTCCTAAAATTTTTTAAGTAAACTCAACTTATCCGGGTTTACAGTGCATGTAGCCTGGATCCACATATGCAGCGCCACAACACGACTGTAGAGGCAGTCACCTCTGTTTACAGTCGGGATTGGACCAGAAATAAAAACAGATAATCCGGAGGATTGAAGGAGGTGGAACAGATCCATAAAATGTTTCTTCGTGACTTCTGACTGCTGAAGTTTCATGTCGTTAATTCCCACATGCACGACTACCTTGGAAACGGTATCAGGCAGGGACTGAAGCAGAGGAGGGAGACGGATGAGCAGGTCTGGTACAGTAGCTCCGGGAATACAGCGAGTGACCGCGTTAAAGAAGCGGACGTGTCTCACGATGGAATCTCCAATAATCAGAGTGGTCGGGGCGAAGAGTGGCCTCGGAGAAGGAGCTCGGTGGACGGAACCAGCGGGTTCACCCGAAGCAGGACCGGAGCCTGAGCGCCGCTGAACACATGGAGAGGAGGAGCGGGGGTGCTGACTCTCAGCTACAGGCGACCCACGCTGTGTGCTCGGGGACGCTGGAGCGGTGAGCGGGGCTGGCTCTGGGCGCTGCTGCTGACCCGGTGGAGGTGAGCGGTGGTGATGATGGTTCGCTACCCCAGTCTGAGGCTGCTGCACTGGGGTCAAAGAAGGGGAACAGGCCAACATAGCTGGTGGACCGCTCTTTCGCCTGAGGACTGCTTCCTTTAGGAGCGTTTTCCTCGCAGTGGACTTGGATCCTCGAGCAGTAGAGTACGCTGCAGTGTCCAGGGATTCTGCTGAGGGGGCCGGGATGTCAGTGGAGAGGGCTGCATAGCGGTTTGCCAGACTCAGGACATGGGCCACGGCGCAGGATGGCTCCTCGGAATTCGGAGCCGGGCGCTTAGGTGTAGAACAGGAGGGTCCGGAGCTGACGGATCTCTCCCACACGACAGTGTCACAATATGCAGCGCTCAGTGACATAAGCCGTGAATGCTGCCCACCAGCGACTTCAAAAAGTTTGGACACTAGAGATTGTTTCTCATTCAACTCTGCGGTGAGACGAAGGACTTCTTTTCGTAGATCTGCAATGGTGGCACGGTCGCTCTCACGGAGCTCCAAGGTGAGGCGACTAATATTGTGCATGTTTGAGCCAATTTCATTGTCACTTTCCATGTCCTCGTTAGCTTGTGTTAGCCTCTGTGCTACTAGTGGGTTTCAGTCGGGACTAAGCGCTATTTGCTGAAACCACTGAATTAATAAGATAAAACACTCAGATATATTAAAAAACTGAACAATAAAAACGCGCTAAAAAGTTGTTAAAAGTTTACTAAAAAGGTGCACAGAGCAGCCCTGCAGAACGGTGCAGTTCACTCACACACACCTGTCTTCCCTCTCCACATCTACCAAATTCAAATCCTCTTTATCATAGATTAAGAGGATTTGAACATAACAGCCACAGCTCTATGTTCTATGTTCTATGGTTTTGACAAAGGCCTCTGGTTTAAAAAATGTCTTTCTTTGCACTTATTGCTCCGAGAGAAGCTTAAGAGGAAAGAGAGTGGTCGCTTCAATCTCTCCTCTTTCCTCTCTCCTCTCCTCTCACTCCTCTCTCATCTCCTCTCCTCTCCTCTCCTCTCTCCTCTCCTCTCTCCTCTCCTCTTTCCTCTCTCCTCTCTCCTCTCCTCTTTCCTCTGTCCTCTCCTCTTTCCTCTCTCCTCTCTCATCTCCTCTCTCATCTCCTCTCTCCTCTCTCATCTCCTCTGTCCTCTCTCCTCTCCTCTCTTCTCTCCTCACTCCTTTCTCCTCTTTCCTCTCTCCTCTCTCCTCACTCCTCTCTCATCTCCTCTCCTCTCTCCTCTCCTCTTTCCTCTGTCCTCTCTCATCTCCTCTCTCCTCTTTCCTCTGTCCTCTCTCATCTCCTCTCTCCTCTTTCCTCTGTCCTCTCTCATCTCCTCTCTCATCTCCTCTCTCCTCTTTCCTCTGTCCTCTCCTCTGTCCTCTCTCATCTCCTCTGTCCTCTCTCCTCTCCTCTCTCATCTCCTCTCTCCTCTCTCATCTCCTCTCTCCTCTCTCACCTCCTCTCTCCTCTCCTCTCCTCTCATCTCCTCTCTCCTCTCTCCTCTCCTCTCATCTCCTCTCTCCTCTCCTCTCCTCTCTCCTCTCTCATCTCCTCTGTCCTCTCTCCTCTCCTCTTTCCTCTCTCCTCTCCTCTCTCCTCTCTCATCTCCTCTCTCCTCTCTCTCCTCTCTCCTCTCCTCTCTCCTCTCCTCTCTCATCTCCTCTCTCATCTCCTCTCTCCTCTTTCCTCTCTCCTCTCCTCTCTCCTCTCCTCTCGCATCTCCTCTGTCCTCTCTCCTCTTTCCTCTCTCCTCTCTCATCTCCTCTCTCCTCTTTCCTCTCTCCTCTCCTCTCTCCTCTCCTCTCTCATCTCCTCTGTCCTCTCTCCTCTTTCCTCTCTCCTCTCTCCTCTCTCCTCTCTCATCTCCTCTGTCCTCTCTCCTCTTTCCTCTCTCCTCTCCTCTCTCTCTCCTCTCTCATCTCCTCTGTCCTCTCTCCTCTCCTCTCTCCTCTTTCCTCTCCTCTCTCCCCTCTCATCTCCTCTCTCCTCTCCTCTCCTCTCCTCTCTCCTCTCTCATCTCCTCTGTCCTCTCTCCTCTTTCCTCTCTCCTCTCCTCTCTCATCTCCTCTCTCCTCTTTCCTCTCTCCTCTCCTCTCTCCTCTCTCATCTCCTCTCTCCTCCTCTTTCCTCTGTCCTCTCTCATCTCCTCTCTCCTCTGTCCTCTCTCCTCTCCTCTCTCATCTCCTCTCTCATCATCCTCTCTCTCCTCACTCCTCGCTCCTGTCTCCTCTCTCCTCTCCTCTCTCCTCTCCTCTCTCA
Source organism: Knipowitschia caucasica (assembly GCA_964034765.1). NCBI lineage: Eukaryota > Metazoa > Chordata > Actinopteri > Gobiiformes > Gobiidae > Knipowitschia > Knipowitschia caucasica. The sequence continues at coordinate 22,742,692 of OZ035843.1, forward strand.
TCTCCTCTGTCCTCTCTCCTCTCCTCTCTCCTCTCCTCTCTCCTCTCTCATCTCCTCTTTCCTCTCCTCTCTCCTCTCCTCTCTCCTCTCCTCTCTCCTCTCCTCTCTCATCTCCTCTCTCATCTCCTCTCTCCTCTTTCCTCTCTCCTCTCGCATCTCCTCTGTCCTCTTTCCTCTCTCATCTCCTCTCTCCTCTTTCCTCTCTCCTCTCCTCTCTCCTCTCCTCTCTCATCTCCTCTGTCCTCTCTCCTCTTTCCTCTCTCCTCTCTCCTCTCTCATCTCCTCTCTCCTCTCTCCTCTCTCATCTCCTCTGTCCTCTCTCCTCTTTCCTCTCTCCTCTCCTCTCTCATCTCCTCTCTCATCTCCTCAGTCCTCTCTCCTCTCCTCTCTCCTCTTTCCTCTCCTCTCTCCCCTCTCATCTCCTCTCTCCTCTCCTCTCTCCTCTCCTCTCCTCTCCTCTCTCCTCTCTCATCTCCTCTGTCCTCTCTCCTCTTTCCTCTCTCCTCTCCTCTCTCATCTCCTCTCTCCTCTTTCCTCTCTCCTCTCCTCTCTCCTCTCTCATCTCCTCTCTCCTCTTTCCTCTGTCCTCTCTCATCTCCTCTCTCCTCTGTCCTCTCTCCTCTCCTCTCTCATCTCCTCTCTCCTCACTCCTCGCTCCTGTCTCCTCTCTCCTCTCCTCTCTCATCTCCTCTGTCCTCTCTCCTCTCTCCTCTGTCATCTCCTCTCTCCTCTGTCATCTCCTCTCTCCTCTCCTCTCTCCTCTCTCCTCTCTCATCTCCTCTCTCCTCTCCTCTCTTCTCTCCTCTCTCATCTCCTCTCTCATCTCCTCTCTCCTCTCCTCTCTCCTATCTCATCTCCTCTCTCCTCACTCCTCTCCTCTCCTCTTTCCTCTGTCCTCTCTCCTCTCCTATCTCCTCTCTCATCTCCTCACTCCTCGCTCCTGTCTCCTCTCCTCTCTCCTCTCCTCTCTCATCTCCTCTGTCCTCTCTCCTCTCTCATCTCCTCTCTCATCTCCTCTCTTCTCTCCTCTCTCATCTCCTCTCTCATCTCCTCTCTCCTCTTTCCTCTCTCCTCTCTCCTCTCCTCTCTCCTCTCTCCTATCTCCTCTCTCCTCACTCCTCTCCTCTCCTCTTTCCTCTGTCCTCTCTCCTCTCCTCTCTCCTCTCCTCTCTCCTCACTCCTCTCCTCACTCCTCTCCTCTCTCCTCTCTCCTGTCTGCAGCCTCTATCTTCCCATTGACCCATTTACAATCGTAGTCTCTCACAACATCGAAGCAGACTAATAGTTTCTGGGCAAATATCAGATGGACTCACTTCTTCTCTTGATTCCTAAAGTGTTTTCTGTATATTTTCCGGGGCAGCTGAAGCCGGCTGCTCCCTCAGGCGTCGGTGTGGACCATATGGACTTATTGCTTACTCTTCTATGATGCAGTTCAGTGTTGACAGTCAACAAAGCGACGTGTTTGTCGTGTCTGATGACGACATTTGTTCAGGACGGTGCATTTGGCGCTCGGTTATTGACACATAACATAGGTTGAGGATTGTCTGTTTCCTCTCGCCAAAGCAAACACACACAGACAAACACAGGCTACACGCTCTGCACAATATGAACATAGTCATTTCATATTTTCTTTCCATTTTCCTGGACAGAAACTGAAAAATACGTTACAGGCTGAGTGGTGCCTTTGGAGTCTTTTGTGTAGCATCGGATTCTGGTCACTGCTAATTATTCTCAAAATAATTCAAGTCCCTGATCAATCTGTCAAAACAATGCTGAAGGTGACATTAATTTAACATTAGAACTCCCAGAGCAGTCAGTTTGACGGCTTTTGGTTTTGGAAGTGGAACTACTGCTCATGCATGTTTCTGTCGGCCGTGCTCGAGTATTATTGTTAGCATTCCATACCTGCACTCTCACTTCCTGGTTGATGCCCAATGACATCATCATATTGGGTAATGATCCAGGACACTCAACGACATTTATGCACACTTATATACACTTCTGATGTATGTACCTGTGTCTCTGTGTCTATATGTACCTGTGTCTCTCTGTGTCTATATGTACCTGTGTCTCTGTGTCTATATGTACCTGTGTCTCTGTGTCTATATGTACCTGTGTCTCTGTGTCTATATGTACCTGTGTCTCTGTGTCTATATGTACCTGTGTCTCTCTGTGTCTATATGTACCTGTGTCTGTGTCTATATGTACCTGTGTCTCTGTGTCTATATGTACCTGTGTCTCTCTGTGTCTATATGTACCTGTGTCTCTGTGTCTATATGTACCTGTGTCTGTGTCTATATGTACCTGTGTCTCTGTGTCTATATGTTATATATATATATATATATATATTTTTATCTTTCGTTTTAATGTTCTGTGATTATTTATGATTTTAATGCTATCTTGTTCAGCACTTTGAGTTGCCTTGTGTATGAATTGTGCTATACAAATAAACTTGCCTTGCCTTGCCTATGTACCTGTGTCTCTGTGTCTATATGTACCTGTGTCTCTATGTACCTGTGTCTCTGTGTCTATATGTACCTGTGTCTCTATGTACCTGTGTCTCTGTGTCTATATGTACCTGTGTATCTATGTGTCTGTATGTACCTGTGTCTCTGTGTCTATATGTACCTGTGTCTATATGTACCTGTGTATCTCTGTGTCTGTATGTACCTGTGTCTCTGTGTCTATATGTACCTGTGTCTCTGTGTCTATATGTACCTGTGTCTCTGTGTCTATATGTACCTGTGTCTCTCTGTGTCTACATGTACCTGTCTCTCTGTGTCTATATGTACCTGTGTCTCTCTGTGTCTATATGTACCTGTGTCTATATGTACCTGTGTCTCTCTGTGTCTATATGTACCTGTGTCTATATGTACCTGTGTCTCTGTGTCTATATGTACCTGTGTCTCTGTCTATATGTACCTGTGTCTCTGTCTATATGTACCTGTGTCTCTGTGTCTATATGTACCTGTGTCTCTGTCTATATGTACCTGTGTCTCTGTGTCTATATGTACCTGTGTCTCTGTCTATATGTACCTGTGTCTGTGTCTATATGTACCTGTGTTTCTGTGTCTATATGTACCTGTGTCTCTGTGTACCTGTGTCTATATGTACCTGTGTCTCTCTGTGTCCGTATGTACCTGTGTCTCTCTGTGTCCGTATGTACCTGTGTCTCTGTGTCTATATGTACCTGTGTCTATATGTACCTGTGTCTATATGTACCTGTGTCTATATGTACCTGTGTCTCTGTCTATATGTACCTGTGTCTATATGTACCTGTGTCTATATGTACCTGTGTCTCTGTGTCTATATGTACCTGTGTCTCTGTGTACCTGTGTCTATATGTACCTGTGTCTCTCTGTGTCCGTATGTACCTGTGTCTCTCTGTGTCTATATGTACCTGTGTCTCTGTGTCTATATGTACCTGTGTCTCTCTGTGTCTATATGTACCTGTGTCTCTGTGTCTATATGTACCTGTGTCTCTGTGTCTATATGTACCTGTGTCTCTCTGTGTCTATATGTACCTGTGTCTCTGTGTCTATATGTACCTGTGTCTCTGTCTATATGTACCTGAGTCTATATGTACCTGTGTCTCTGTGTCTATATGTACCTGTGTCTCTGTGTCTATATGTACCTGTGTCTCTCTGTGTCTATATGTACCTGTGTCTCTGTGTCTATATGTACCTGTGTCTCTGTCTATATGTACCTGAGTCTATATGTACCTGTGTCTCTCTGTGTCTATATGTACCTGTGTCTCTGTGTCTATATGTACCTGTGTCTCTCTGTGTCTATATGTACCTGTGTCTCTGTGTCTATATGTACCTGTGTCTCTGTCTATATGTACCTGAGTCTATATGTACCTGTGTCTCTGTGTCTATATGTACCTGTGTCTCTGTGTCTATATGTACCTGTGTCTCTGTGTCTATATGTACCTGTGTCTCTCTGTGTCTATATGTACCTGTGTCTCTGTGTCTATATGTACCTGTGTCTCTGTGTCTATATGTACCTGTGTCTCTGTGTCTATATGTACCTGTGTCTCTGTGTCTATATGTACCTGTGTCCCTGTGTCTATATGTACCTGTGTCTCTGTGTCTATATGTACCTGTGTCTCTGTGTCTATATGTTATATATATATATATTTTTTTTTATCTTTTGTTTTAATGTTCTGTGATTATTTATGATTTTAATGCTATCTTGTTCAGCACTTTGAGTTGCCTTGTGTATGAATTGTGCTATACAAATAAACTTGCCTTGCCTTGCCTATGTACCTGTGTCTCTGTGTCTATATGTACCTGTGTCTCTATGTACCTGTGTCTCTGTGTCTATATGTACCTGTGTATCTCTGTGTCTGTATGTACCTGTGTCTCTGTGTCTATATGTACCTGTGTCTATATGTACCTGTGTCTCTATGTACCTGTGTCTCTGTGTCTATATGTACCTGTGTCTCTGTGTCTATATGTACCTGTGTCTCTGTGTCTATATGTACCTGTGTCTCTCTGTGTCTATATGTACCTGTGTCTCTGTGTCTATATGTACCTGTGTCCCTGTGTCTATATGTACCTGTGTCTCTCTGTGTCTATATGTACCTGTGTCTCTGTGTCTATATGTACCTGTGTCTCTGTGTCTATATGTACCTGTGTCTCTGTGTCTATATGTACCTGTGTCTCTGTGTCTATATGTACCTGTGTCTCTGTGTCTATATGTACCTGTGTCTCTGTGTCTATATGTACCTGTGTCTCTGTCTATATGTACCTGTGTCTCTGTGTCTATATGTACCTGTGTCTATATGTACCTGTGTCTCTGTCTATATGTACCTGTGTCTCTGTGTCTATATGTACCTGTGTCTCTCTGTGTCTATATGTACCTGTGTCTATATGTACCTGTGTCTATATGTACCTGTGTCTCTGTGTCTATATGTACCTGTGTCTCTCTGTGTCTATATGTACCTGTGTATCTCTGTGTCTATATGTACCTGTGTATCTCTGTGTCCGTATGTACCTGTGTCTCTGTGTCTATATGTACCTGTGTCTCTGTGTCTATATGTACCTGTGTCTCTCTGTGTCTATATGTACCTGTGTCTCTGTGTCTATATGTACCTGTGTCTCTGTGTCTATATGTACCTGTGTCTCTGTGTCTATATGTACCTGTGTCTCTGTGTCTATATGTACCTGTGTCTCTCTGTGTCTATATGTACCTGTGTCTCTGTGTCTATATGTACCTGTGTCTCTGTGTCTATATGTACCTGTGTCTCTGTGTCTATATGTACCTGTGTGTCTGTGTCTATATGTACCTGTGTCTCTGTGTCTATATGTACCTGTGTCTCTGTGTCTATATGTTATATATATATATATTTTTTTTTTTATCTTTTGTTTTAATGTTCTGTGATTATTTATGATTTTAATGCTATCTTGTTCAGCACTTTGAGTTGCCTTGTGTATGAATTGTGCTATACAAATAAACTTGCCTTGCCTTGCCTATGTACCTGTGTCTCTGTGTCTATATGTACCTGTGTCTCTGTGTCTATATGTACCTGTGTCTCTATGTACCTGTGTCTCTGTGTCTATATGTACCTGTGTATCTCTGTGTCTATATGTACCTGTGTATCTCTGTGTCTATATGTACCTGTGTCTCTGTGTCTATATGTACCTGTGTCTCTGTGTCTATATGTACCTGTGTCTCTGTGTCTATATGTACCTGTGTCTCTGTGTCTATATGTACCTGTGTCTCTGTGTCTATATGTACCTGTGTCTCTGTGTCTATATGTACCTGTGCTCCTCTCCCCTTGTTGCTGGTCCATTGTTTTGTCTGTTCTCAGATTCAGTTCTCTTCCGTTTTGTTCCTGATTCTGTGGATTTTTCCGTTTTGTTTTCACCTGGACTTTTATTTTATCATTTTTTCACTGGACCAAGCCTTGTTACTCAAAAGTAATATTAATGGAGTAAGAATTTAATTTCAAACATTATGCATAAAAACCTATAGACAACTCGGCTGTGTCTATTCCAGAATCTTCCGTGAGCTTGCTTCAGTGACTCATGGATTGTCTTCTCTGAGTGATCGACTGGACTAATGTGCCCCGGAGCTGAATGGGCCTTTTGTTGTAAAGTGCATGTAAGCTGTAGACAGAAAACATCCAGGTAGAAAGGTCTCTGCCCTGACACTCTGCCGTCTCTGGGCTGTAAACTTGTTTAAAAGATATGGATTTTCGGGGCAGAAGTGAGTGACAGTGCTTTCTATTAGCCCCTAAAAGGCTAATAGTCGCTAAAGGTTATAATGACAATGTGCAGCTACGACGTTTCAGCAAAACAAAAAGCATTTCTGTGCGGCTTCAGTGAACAGCCTTTCTCTGAACCAGTGGGTGTGTGTTTGCAAAGAGAACATATATTCTTGTTGATGAAGTCGATCGAGGCAAGTTTCTTTGTATGGCACAGTTCATGAATAAGGCAAAAAGTGCTGAGCAAAACGAGAAAAAACAAGGAATTCAAAATCTAAAATAATTAAAGATTACAGAAGAATAAAATAAGATAAAAAATCCCTGTGCTCCTCAGAGTCCCAGCAGGAGGCCGGTCCCTGTGCTCCTCAGAGTCCCAGCAGTAGTCCAGTCCCTGTGCTCCTCAGAGTCCCAGCAGGAGGCCAGTCCCTGTGCTCCTCAGAGTCCCAGCAGGAGGCCAGTTCCTGTGCTCCTCAGAGTCCCAGCAGGAGGCCAGTCCCTGTGCTCCTCAGAGTCCCAGCAGGAGGCCAGTCCCTGTGCTCCTCAGAGTCCCAGCAGGAGGCCAGTCCCTGTGCTCCTCAGAGTCCCAGCAAGAGGCCGGTCCCTGTGCTCCTCAGAGTCCCAGCAGGAGGCCAGTCCCTGTGCTCCTCAGAGTCCCAGCAGGAGGCCAGTCCCTGTGCTCCTCAGAGTCCCAGCAGGAGGCCAGTCCCTGTGCTCCTCAGAGTCCCAGCAGGAGGCCAGTCCCTGTGCTCCTCAGAGTCCCAGCAGGAGGCCGGTCCCTGTGCTCCTCAGAGTCCCAGCAGGAGGCCAGTCCCTGTGCTCCTCAGAGTCCCAGCAGGAGGCCAGTCCCTGTGCTCCTCAGAGTCCCAGCAGGAGGCCAGTCCCTGTGCTCCTCAGAGTCCCAGCAGGAGGCCAGTCCCTGTGCTCCTCAGAGTCCCAGCAGGAGGCCAGTCCCTGTGCTCCTCAGAGTCCCAGCAGGAGGCCAGTCCCTGTGCTCCTCAGAGTCCCAGCAAGAGGCCGGTCCCTGTGCTCCTCAGAGTCCCAGCAGGAGGCCAGTCCCTGTGCTCCTCAGAGTCCCAGCAGGAGGCCAGTCCCTGTGCTCCTCAGAGTCCCAGCAGGAGGCCAGTCCCTGTGCTCCTCAGAGTCCCAGCAGGAGGCCAGTCCCTGTGCTCCTCAGAGTCCCAGCAGGAGGCCAGTCCCTGTGCTCCTCAGAGTCCCAGCAGGAGGCCAGTCCCTGTGCTCCTCAGAGTCCCAGCAGGAGGCCAGTCCCTGTGCTCCTCAGAGTCCCAGCAGGAGGCCAGTCCCTGTGCTCCTCAGAGTCCCAGCAGGAGGCCAGTCCCTGTGCTCCTCAGAGTCCCAGCAAGAGGCCGGTCCCTGTGCTCCTCAGAGTCCCAGCAGGAGGCCAGTCCCTGTGCTCCTCAGAGTCCCAGCAGGAGGCCAGTCCCTGTGCTCCTCAGAGTCCCAGCAGGAGGCCAGTCCCTGTGCTCCTCAGAGTCCCAGCAGGAGGCCAGTCCCTGTGCTCCTCAGAGTCCCAGCAGGAGGCCAGTCCCTGTGCTCCTCAGAGTCCCAGCAGGAGGCCAGTCCCTGTGCTCCTCAGAGTCCCAGCAGGAGGCCAGTCCCTGTGCTCCTCAGAGTCCCAGCAGGAGGCCAGTCCCTGTGCTCCTCAGAGTCCAAGTTGGTTCAAACATGTACTAATAAAAAAACATATTTCACATTTAAAAATAATAATTAGTATCAATCGTTTGTCACTTGCAGACCATTCTTGGACATTCTAATTATACATTATTGATCTTTGTGGTAATAATAGAAGCAGGTTCATCGACTTTCTGTCAAAAATAGCCAAGGGACGCACTGGCAGATCCTGCAGCCTTTGAAAGTCACAGAATCTTCTCCAACCAGGATTCAAAAAGGTTCATTTTTTTCTGGAGTTCAAAGGATTTTTTGTGGTCATTTTGAAAGACATTACATTTAAAGGAGCAGTGTGTAAAAAAGTGTGTCCAAAAGTGGTACTGCAGCCTAGAGATGCACCGATCCAGCTTTTTTACCGATACCGATACCAGAGCTATGGGTTTTTGCCGATACCGATATTGACCGATACCGGAAATGATCATGCTAAAATGTATTTAATAATTGAAGTCTTTGTTCAAGTAACTGCAAAAGCAGTGGATGAACTAAAGCGCTAAACTTTCCTGATAAAAATGGATTCAACATAAATGTGCAACACTGCAACTATAAAGAGCTGCTCAATGTTCACATTAAACATTCAACACTGTATTATTCCTTATACATTTACTGAATATAAATGTACTTATATTAACTGTGTTTGAATAAAAATACACAACAAACAAAACACGCTGCATGAAAATGTAAATAAATAATAGTACCGTAGCTTTAAGTGGATTTCTGATATGTATTTGGCGACGGCATGGACCTGGGTTCAGAATGGTCTATGGGGCTGCGAGCCCATGATGAACTCCAACACTTTGGGGTTGTTGCTGAAAAGCTTTTTGTGACGCCGCGTCAGTGTCATCTGTGTCTCGTTGTTTTCACGTCATCTCCTTTCGATGCAGAAACGTGCTGTTTCTCGTGCTGCTTAGTCGTGTTGTATTTCTCTGGTTTACCGCCGCGAGAACAACGCTCTGTCCTGCTCCACGCTGTGTTGTTGTTGTTGTAGAGCGCCACGAGGAAGTGTCAGATCTGATACATTACTTTTAATTCATTCATTTTATACGTATATGTACATTATGCACAATGTATTTTAACACATTGTGCAGTACCTGGTATGTATTAAAAATATATATAATGAAAAAAAAAAAAGAAAAGAAAATGGATCGACAGCACGGCGCCTCTCTCTACGCAGATATCCGATCCAGTATTTTTTCTGGTATCTGCGCTGATATCGATACCAGTATCGGATCGGTGCATCCCTACTGCAGCCTCTCCCACTCTCCCTGACTCAGGTTGCCAGATATGCAGACAAATCCAGCTGGGACCATAACAGCTGAATAGACAAGAGTTTTGGCAACAACAAATCTATAACCAACACCTTTTTCACAAAGATAGAAATCCTGCTTTTATTCCTTGTTTTGTCGTTAATGATTTGAGAATCATAACGAGACCTTTTTTAGTTCTGCGCCACATGGTACTTTACCAGTGAGATTAGCTCCACATGGTACTTTACCAGTGAGATTAGCTCCACATGGTACTTTACCAGTGAGATTAGCTCCACATGGTACTTTACCAGTGAGATTAGCTCTACGCGGTGAGTTCTGGCGCCCGGATCACAGACTTTCTGATTGGTGAAATGGTGGAGGGCGGGACATCAAAATAAAAACAATAACAAGATTTAGAGGCTGGAAAAGTCATTTAGAAATTCAAATATTTCTGAACTATTGTTATCAGTTAAAGAAGTATTGGAAAAGAGCAGTTTATTATTATGACAGATTAGGGCCCTTTAATGATGACAGATTAGGGCCCTTTAATGATGACAGATTAGGGCCCTTTAATGATGACAGATTAGGGCCCTTTAATGAAGACAGATTAGGGCCCTTTAATGATGACTGGACATGAAACTCTTACATATTGCTTCTTCAAACTGTTTTTTTAAAAGAGCCACAAAAAAGCCTTTTAACTCAAGACAAAATTAACCTCTTTGAATAACATTTAATCAGTCTTTCAAAAGAACCACAAAAAACTATTCAAACCACATTGTACCATTCAGACGAACAACTGTAGCTGCAGTCGTAGGCTGTGATACTCACAATGTACAGAAATACTCAAAGATACATATGGATCAGTAATCCTCAATCCTCAATGCTTTAGACACTTATTCATGGTGCTACATTAAAACTGTTCACAATAAACCAGAGCAGAACCGGTAAAAATAACAGGTTTGAACCCCCTGCTCTTACCACATATACAGTATATAGTATCCAATAAACAGACCAGCACTACCCCACATGGTGCAGACATGTACCACAGGAATAGACATCGGCACGACCACCAAATATGACAGATATGCGAAATATTAGCGGCAACTATACACAGAAATGAAATCTTGGAGCGAAGAGCTGTGTTGATACTGAGTGTGAAGTGATGGCTTTTCGACTTCGGAAAAACTGGGACAGATATTGTGTTTATTCATATTTTCCATAAATTATCTTATCATTTTCAAGTGAGTCCAGTCTTGGCCAGACAACTTGAGGTAACGGGTGGAGTCTGCTTGGTTGGAATGAAATCCTTCAGCCTTTATCTTCACTGCTGTCAGACTGTACAATAAGTCACTTTAAGTCGACTGAAAAACCTGCACTGTTGTGACAACTCTCTTTATTGCCACTTTGTTATTTTACATAATTATATCCTCCACAGACTATGTTTTTAACATGTTGCAGACTTCTGTCGTTTTGCACAATCTGAGTGATTCTGTCTTTGCCAAACGTGACATGTACATTTCTCCAGAGTGACACCCCCGATTTAGAACGTGGAACCTAAGTAGCTGACAGAGAACCTGACAGATAACCTGACAGAGGTCAGCGGTAAATGAGGTCCGTCACATAAAAAAGCGGCGGCCGCTTTCTGCTGTTACTGTTATATGCGCTTCAATCCCCGCGGCGTTCTTTTTCCAAATTTACTGTAAGTAACAGCATAAAGCAGCCACTCCGCTTTTATGTGCGGACCTCTTTACACACTGACTCTCTCCGTAAAGCCGAGGCCCTTTTTAACCACCCTCTTCTACCGCTGCCTTCTCCTCCCTCCGCTGCCCTCACTCTCCTCGTCTTCGCACCATCAGCCTGATCCTCACCATGTACTTTTCTCTCCCTCCGGGTTTTTCCTGTTGTGGAATATTAAACCACGTTTCATTTAAAGCAGGTATTATTTGGTTTTGAAGCCATCCCAAACACCTTTAGTTTTAGCAAACAAACGGCTGGACACTCTTTGTCGCTGCGTGAACGTAAGCACGTAACTTGATTTTGTTTGACGTGTCAATCGACTGGACAAAATTACAAACGTAATTTAAATATTTTATATTTCTCCTAACACAATTAAACAAGTAGTCCTTTTGAATCAAATCAAATGTTTAAATCCAATATTTAATAAGGGCTATTTTATTACTAAATGGTTTTTTTTTTTTTTTTTTTTTTTTTTTGGAAATCATCTTGCGACCCCACCCAGGGGTTCCCCAGCGACCCCCCGTGGGGTCGGACCCCCACTTTTGGGTACCAACTGGTTTAGGGGCAGGCCTGCCTTCCACAACCAAGAGATCCACTGCGATATTTTCACCACAATTGTTCTTTTTGACTAGTTCCCAAACTACTCCCATATGTTTGAGGTAGCTCCGCGTTGATGGGCACAATGTCTTCTACAATCTGCATGTCTTCTTCACCATGCTTCACCGCCGCCCTCAGCATGTTTGCTCCTCTGTTGTTGTTGTCCCTGCACGCCGCTACTGCTACACGTGCCGCGAGATGCGTCATTAAAGTGAGCCGCACACAAACTGTCGTTCCGCTCGCTGTTTTCAGTGTTAAATGATCGTTTTCACCGGTATAAAGGCGTTCATTTTCTTTATCATTTAATTAACTTATACCGTTAACATAATAAAATAATCGCCCAAGCCCTTCAGTAGTCATGGCTATCTCCACTTACAAATCTAATGGGCCCAAAAATATTGCTCTAACTGGAGCTATCCATGCACCTGAGGGACCACAGAGTGCTATGTGGGTGTATGTTAGCATTGGCTATTTCTTATTCAGGGTCTCCACCCCCACCGGCCCGGGTGGTATTGCAGCATGTCGGCGCACATCATTTAGCAGCCACTGTGTGATGCCGGGACCCGCGCTCCACTGGTGAACACCAGGAAATTTAAGCTGTCCACCAGCTCAATGTCCTCCCACCTTGATGTTCAGCACGTGGTGGGAACAGTGGTTTTCTCCCCCTCCTGAAGTCGATGATCATCCACCTTGGTCTTACTGGTGTTCAAGGCACTAGTGGTTGCGCCTCACACCATCGACAGTCCTGTGAAACTGACGATATTCCCATTTGTTCCCCCAAACACACAGCCCACAGATGGCGGAGAACTCTGCAGGTGACTGCAGTGTGTGTGTACGTATTGAAGTCTGAAGTGTAGATGGTGAAGAGAAACGGTGAGGGACAGTGCTCTGATGGGGCCCAGAACTGAGACAGACCACCTCAGACCCACAGCAGCACGGACTGTGGTCAGGTCTGAGAGGTAGCCTCGCTGGTCCATGCAGTGAGGCTACTACTGTCCACTCCTGCGACCTCCATCTTCCCCCGCGAGCAGTACCGCCTGATGTGTGTGAAAAGCACTGGAGAAGTCGGAAGAACACGACCCTCACAGCGCTCCGAGGGCTCCAGGTGGGAGAGCCGTTCCGCTGCATGAAGTAATGACGGCGTCCTCACTCCGATATTTGGGCCTGTAGGCGAACGGCAGCGGGGTCCACGGGTGGGGCTGACCACAGAAGCGGAGATGGGTGAGGATGAGCCGCTTCATGGGTCGTCATCAGGTGGAGGTCAGTGCGACTGGTCTGTCAGTGGAGCCGGTCCTTGGCTTGCGCGGTTTTAGGAACCGGGATCACACAAGAGGTCTTCCACAGGACAGTGACCTTTCCTCCAGGCTGAGCTCAGTTGTAGATGTAGTGAGGACCTCAGAGAGCTGGGACGATCCCTTCGGCTCCTTGCGATTTCCTAGATGGGCGGCTCTGCCACACACAAAGCCCTGATGGTATGCTTGCCTAGATCCAGTACAGTGAACCTTGAGTTGCCCCCGTGAGTTTGCCCCGATATTTTCCAAAATTTCCTGGTCCGGGGGATGGGGTGGCGTTCAGGCAAAGTCTTTTGGTTCAACAGTCCATAATCCACACATAGACGGAGGGTTCCATCTTTTTTTTGGACACATACAATAGGTGACGAATAGTGTTAACATACTTGTGAATCCAACCTCCTACTCAGCAGATCTTGAATGTGAGATTTACTTCTGGTAAGATACTGCGATAGTGTTATAAGACCTTTGGACCTGGGACGTTTGTGTTTTAACTGAATGTTCAATTTGAAGTTCTTTTAATACATCCAGTGTCCCATCGTCCTGGCAAACACGTGGCTCTCCTCTCTCAGCATCCTGCTTGACTTTTTGCTGCTGTTTCGGAGAGAGATGGCTCAGACCACAGGGTGGTCCCATAGCTCCCCTTGTGGCCCCTCCCATGTACCCCTGAGCTGTTGATGCCGTGCTGCTCTCTTCCTCCTTGGTTCCAACGGGCACACACTTTCAACACTATGCAGCCAGCCTAGTGTTGTACAGCCACACATTGTAGATAGTCCAATATATATTTTCCAGTCCACTCCAATATTAACACCTGTGAGCCACTGTCCCACAACAGTCGTATCCACTTACATTAATTTTTGACCGCCTGACCAGGCATCATTCCGTCCACTAGCTTAGCGGTTTGTCTTTGCGTACTAGTGAGAAACTACCAATATGGCGCCGTGCACAGGCGTCGCTGCACAGAGCTTCCGTTGTTGCACCGTGATCTTAAGCTCGTCAGCTCTCTTCTTTTTGCGAAACCTTAGAGATTTACACTAACTCTAAGATTCTGCTTAACTTTATCGCTGCACCAATTGAAGTTTACTTGTTGGTTCTTGTGACTGTGTGGTTTCGGTAACCATCACAAATAAAGTGAAAGAGCGTTAAACAAGGTTCTTCGCTCTGCAAAGAGGACTGTGGGCTGTAAGCATTTCCTGTTCTGGACGTTCTATTATGAAGCCAGACTTTTAAACAGAGCTCTTAAAATCTATCCAATGACTCTTCCTGGCCACCCTGGGAAAGCCATGTTTCCAGCTTCTTTCCCTCTGGCAGAAGATATCGGATCGCTGAGATGCAAGACATCTCGCTAACAATAACTTTAATTCTGCTTTTACCCTTGTATCGGTTTTTGTTGATCGGTGCCTAGACATGAGAACAGCTGTTTTTTTTTATTCTTTTATTCAGTGTATGTGTATTTATATCTAACATTGTATCGTGCTATTTGGTCTTTCGGTGCACACAGAGTACCTGTTTTTGCAATTATTTCCAATGTAGTTTTTAATAACTGCACTTGGCTAATACAATGAATCTGAATCTGAGTGGGGGGCTGTCGGTTGAACTGGCATGCAGTCTTACCAAATGTACCAAAGTGGTCAATTTTATTAGACGAGGCTGAACCATGAGTGACTTTACGACAGCCAAATATGCCCAGTGGTCAGAACTGGCCACTTTATAACTGTGGGTTACACTTGCCTTGATGATTGGTGATCTTGGCAATGATGAGAAACCTTCGCCGGGGGTCTCTGGCGATGCTGAAGTTCCTGCCCAGGCGGGTGGTTAGATCTGTTGGGGTGGTGGGGGTCTTGGGCATTGCTGGAGGCTGAGAGGCTGTGTAGAACAGTTGTTGGGTATAGCTTCACAGATTGCTTTATTGCCTTGACCACTTTTTCCAGTCAATCTCACGTTTGGGGGGTTCACTGGGCTTGTTTTATTGTTTGATGTTGGGGCTGTGCTCTCCCTGTTAATTGTAAGTCCTCCCCCCATTGCAGAAATTCTCACTGCTCTTGACTTGGTCGATAATTGGTTTTTTCATTCCTTTTCAGTGAGTATGCATCTGTAACTTTCTCCAACTGCACTTCAGACACATTTGAATCTAGTAGCATATGGCTTTAAATCATTCTTATGGTGTCGTCAATCAGCCTCGTAAGTACAGTTTGCAAGAATTGATCTTTGATTAAATCCGGCTGTGATTTTGAGTCCACTCTTCTGGCCCTTTCCGGATGCAAAAAAAATTTTGCCCCGTCATAAGGCCATTGCTCTGAGCACAGACTGAATTGTGTCTCCCTGGAATCCAGTTCCTGTCGCGACTACTGTAACTTTATTTAGTGCTTTTTGGATTTGACTCTCCAAACTGGAATATCCCAAGTTTGTCTTTTGATGTGGTTCACAACAATTCTTCCATTAACGTTAGTTCTTTTCTGTACAATTGGGTGCACAATGGTGGGTTGGCATTAAATGGAGTCATATTCACATGGAAACGGACTAATTTAGTGGGATGCATCAGAGCACTTTGGGTATGTGATGCAAGTACATGCTGTCATCCAGCAGAGGGAGAGCTGCGCTAGAGGAGTAGCTGAGGTACACTCTTTAATTCCATTACAATGGGCGGTCAGTAACTATAGCAGACAACGATAATCCCTTCTTCCTCGAGCGAGACAACATCTTCTCCTTCCAGAATTCTGTATGATAGTCCTCATTGCACGAGGTAAGGTCTTGGCCTCTTCACCTCACAAGATGTCCGCAAGATTTGAACAAGTCATATATATCCGCAAGCAGACAAGTCTATTAGATTTCCTCATCCGTCCCCATTGCATTCTCCCAACTCTCCGCTCATCTTGCCGACTTGTAGTAGACAATAATTTGTAAATGTTTTTTTACCCGTACGTAAGGTAACAGCTTCAGGTCTCAGTGAGTGCGCTGATCTTGTAGCGTAAACGCCCAACTCTGCTCTTTTCACAGCGTCGTTCCATGCGATCAAAGTTTATTTGTAGAGCGCCTTATTGTCATACACAGGGGCAACACAAAGCGCTTCACAGTCCACATCACAATCATCACATAAAGCGCCTTTTCATACACAAACACCAGAATCACAATCACATAAAACATTAAAAATCACACAAAAGATTAAAACACAATTAAAACATTAAAATCACACAAAAGAATAAAACCATTAAAACTTTCAAAATTACACAAGAAATTTAAAAAAATAAATAAAATGACAGCAGTGCATTAAAAATGGAGATAAAATCCTATCAGTTATATGCACAGGCAAACAGAACAGTCTTTAACACTGGATTTGAACATTGACAGAGTAGACGCCTCCCTCACATTTTCAGGGAGATTGTTCAGATCTTAGCTGCATGGATCTGAAACGCAGCCTCCCCATGTTTTGGTTCTCACTCTGGGCACCAGCAGGAGGCCAGTCCCTGTGCTCCTCGGGAGTCCCAGCAGGTGGTCCAGTCCCTGTGCTCCTCAGAGTCCGGGCAGGTTCATATGACACCACATGTCACTAATGTAATTCAGTGTGCAAGGCCATGGAGAGACTTGTACACAAGCAGAGCTGTTTTAAAAAAATCTATTCTTTGAGCCACAGGAAGCCAGTGCAGAGACCTAGAGGACCGGACTAATATGGTCATACTTCCTGGTTTCCTGTCAGGACTCTAGCTGTCTAGCATTTTGGATGTACTGCAGCTGCTTACAGGTCTGTTTGGACAACCTGTAAGCAGGCCATGTGCAGTAGTCTATCCTACTGGAGACAAATGCGTATGGACAAGAATCTCCAAGTCTGCCCTGGACACTATATTTCTAACTTTGGCAATGTTCTTCAGATGGTAAAAAAGCTGTTGATGTTATTGATTTTATGTGGGCTATTGAAATTTAGGTCTGAGTCCCAGTATTACCCCCAAATTTCTGACCTTGTCTGAAGGAAGTAGGAGAGAGACTGAAGTTGACAAATGACGCCCTCTCTTTGTTTCTGGGGACCAAAGACAATGATTTCGGTTTTGTCTGCATTTAGCTGGAGAAATTATTTTGCATCCATCACTGATCTGTTGGATACAGTGAAGGAGCAAATCCAGTGGTCCATGTTCTCCTGCAGTCAGTGAACATAGATCTGAGTGTCGTCAGCGTAATTGTGGTAGGACACTTTGTTTCTTTGTATTAACTGACCTAACGGCAGCATGTATAGATTAAATAGGAGAGGTCCCAGGATCGACCCCTGTGGTACACCACAGGTCAGGGCCACATGATCTGAGACGCAGCACTCCAATCTCCCACAGAGTACTTCCTATCCTCCAAGGTAAGAACCAAAAACCAGTCTAGGGCTGTGCCAGTGACACCAACCCAGTCCTCCAGTCTCTGCATGAGGATCTCATGGTCGACAGTGTCGAACGCGGCGACTAAGATCTAACATGACCAAAACTGTGACTTTACCTGCATCAGTGTGAAGTCGAATGTCGTTTTTGTTACCTTCACTAGAGCGGGTCTCAGTGCTGTGGTGGGGTCTAAACCCAGACTGGAACATATCAAAAGAATTATTCATTGTTAAAAATTCAGTAAGTTGTTGGGGAGGCCACTTTTTCCAAGAATTTTTTTCCAATAAATGCAGATTCGATATGGGGCGATATGTTTTGAAGTCCAGCAGGATCCAGACTGCTTTTTTTAGGAGAGGTCTTATGACTGCTGTTTTTTAGGGCCATAGGAAATGTTCCTGACGACAGAGACCATGGTTTACTATTTGTGTCAGTGAAGGTAACGAAACTGCTCAGGACGGACTTCAGAAAATGTTAGAGGGCAATATATCCAGGCTACATGTGGAGGAGCTCAGACTCCATGATTATCTTTTTGACAGTTTCAGTATCCACAGTGCAAAGTGAGGTTAGCTCAAATAAGCTTCTCTGGCTGTTGCATTGTTTATACGTGCTGTGGAGGTGATAGTGTTTTGATCCTTGTACTTTTGTGTCATCGAAAACTTGGTTCGAACTCATTACACCAAATTTAGAGAAAATTCTAGGGCAACTTTTACAGGGGGTTCGTTAATCTAACCACTGGTTGAATAACATAAACACGAAAATTGTTACTACTGTGCAACCTCCAATAATTTCAAGAAAATACATTTCTCTTGTTCCTACGTAGAAACCACGGTTAAATTCAACCACCCAACTCATCCTTTAAAGATTCATAATCGCCCTCGGAAATTGGACTTTCCCGACTTCCGTTCGGCCCTCCGGCACTCTATGCTTCTGTGCCCTAACCGAGTCTGCCTTAGCCATGGGGCCTTTTTTCCACTTACTGGTAACTATTTTTAAACCGTCCACAGGAGCAATGGCGTTCCAGACAGTCAGAACGACTGGTGGTGACAGAGTTATACAATTCATCAACAGAGAGGCATGGAGTCGCCAAAATTTACGCATTTCCCGATGAACAGTTCACTTGTGTTTTCATTATGTGTCTTCTCTACTAACAGTTGTAAATTCGGAGCTGGTGTTTGCTAGCAAAACACATGTCAAAAAATACAACAGAAAATGATCTGACAAAGCAACATCAACTAATTAACATTTTGATACATTAACCCCCCGGTTGTAATTAGCAGTCAAGAGGTGCCCCCTGCTGGGGTGGGGCCACCCACATGCTGAATGAAACCAATGGTCTCTAATACAGAAGCCAGCTCCTTTGGCATTTCTGTCATCAACATACAACAGTACATTAAAAATCACCTGTAATAACCTAAACTATCAAAACTGGTGCACAACGAATGAACGTAATCATAAAATGGTCAATAAAACGAAACATACTGTGTTGGCCTGTACATGACCAATGAAAATAGTAGAAGATTGCTTTTGTTTCCATTTTAAAAAAGAAATATACTCAAACGATGAAAAATTTCCAAGGGGCATTCTATGGGAGACAAAAGTGCTCTCACTAAAAAAAACTGCAGCTATGGCTCCCCCCTTTTGGTTTCTCGTATTTCGGATTCGAATTTAAAATTGGGTGGTGTTGCGTTCTATTATAACTGCATTTCCTGTATTTTGGTCGAAGCATGTTTCAGCCATGAAGCAATAAAATCAAGATCATAAGAAGTGATAAAATTATTAATTAAAAATATTTTTTACATAGAATCTGACATTAACATAGCAAGTTTAAAAATAACGTCAGAGTCGATTAATGTGGTTTGATTGATTTCCTACAGGGAACAGAAATTAGATTTGCAGAGTTGGACCGACATCTAACTGCTGTCCTTTTTGATTTCGTTTTTTTTAGAATTTAAAAACATTTTTGAGCTGGTGCGAGGAACACACACAGTCTCATTGGCTATAAAATGTGAAAACCCTTTGTTGTTGTTCTTAGCTCCCAGAGTCAAAGGGAGTCTAAGCACAGTTCACTGTGTTTTGGACTGGTAATTCACTGCCATACGGACAGGGAGCAGTTGGTTTCGCAACCGTTGTACTCACCCGGTGCTGGTGAGCAGGAGGCGGGGGAGAGCGGTGGGGTCCGAGGGGGCTCAGATGTAAACAGTCACGCCCCCCTCGGGTAACGCTGAACAACATAACGTAGTAATCCCATCAACAGCTGCTACCGTATCTGTTTGGGTGTAATCCTCTGGACTGATAGGCTTCGTAACGTTTCCAGAAAAGGGCAAAGTTATTCACAAAGCCATAGTTAAAAGAGCTGTGCATGTAGCCTGAAGCCACACAGCAGCGCCAACAAACACGACTGTAGAGGCAGTCACCCTCTGTTTACAGTCCTGTATTGGACCAAGAAATAAAAACAGATAGGCCGTAGGATTGAAGGAGGTGGAACAGATCCATATATGATCTTCGTGACTTCTGACTGTCTGAAGTTTCATGTCGTTAATTCCCACATGCACGACTACCTTGGAAACGGTAATTCAGCAGGGGACTGAAGCAGAGGAGGGAGACGGATGAGCAGGTCGGTACAGTAGCTCCGGGAATACAGCGAGTGACCGCCGTTAAAGAGCGGACGTGCTCACGATGGAATCTCCAATAATCAGAGTGGTCGGGGCGAAAGTGCCTCGGAGAAGGAGCACGTGGAACGATCCAGCTGGTTCCTCCACGAAGCAGGACCCCGAGCCTGAGCGCCGCGAAAACATGGAGAGAGGAGCGGGGGTGCTGACTCTCAGCACAGGCGACCTCACTCCTGTGTGCTCGGGGACGCTGGAGCGGTGAGAGGGGCTGCTCTTGGCAGCTGCTGCTGACCCGGTGGAGGTGAGCGGTGGTGATAGATGGCTCGCTACCCCCAGTCTGAGGCTGCTGCACTGGGGGTCAAAGAGGGGAACAGGCCAACATGCTGGTGGACCGCTCCTTTCCGCCTGAGATCTGCTTCCTTTTAGGAGCGTTTCCTCGCAGCTGGACTTGATGGATTCCTCGAGCAGTAGAGTACGCAGCAGTGTCCAGGATACTGCATGAGTGGGCCGGGATGTCCGGTGGAAGAGGGATAGCATAGCGGTTTGCCACTCAGGACATGAGGCCACGGCGCAGGATGGCTCCTCGGAATCCGCGGGGCTCGTTATTCGGAAAGCGGGCGCTTAGTGGTGTAGTAACAGAGGGTCCGGAGCTGACGGATCTCTCCACACGACAGTGTCCAAGGATGCAGCGCTCATGTTGACATCATCCGTTAGTGACAGCCCACCAGCGACTCAAATAAGTTTGGACACTCAGGATTGTTTCTCATTCAACTCTAGCGGTGAGACGAAGGACTTCTTTTCGTAGTTTGCAAATGGTGAACAGGCGGGTCCCCCCCCCCTCGGGGGGTGGTCCGCTCTCACGGAGCTCCAAGGTGAGGCGACTAATATTGTGCATATTTGAGCAAATTTATTGTCTCTTTCCATGTCCTCGTTAGCTTGTGTTAGCCTCTGTGCTACTAGTGGTTTCAGTCGGGACTAAGTGCTATTTGCTGAAACCACTGAATTAAAAAGATTAAACACTCAAGATATTAAAAAACTGATCAATAAAAACGCGCTAAAAAGTTTTTAAAAGTTTACTAAAAAGGTGCACAGAGCACCCTTCAGTACTGCTACTTGACACACCTGCGTTGAGGAGTTGGTGAGTGTGTTGCGAGTCATTAATATGGCCACTAGTGAAATAGTACTGGAAACTGTTGTTTGTATTAAACATCAGTAGGGAACATTTTATTTTGACACTTCCTGTCCTCACCGGAAGTCGAGTGGCTCGCGCAACATCAGAACGGAAAAACTTTACAAAGTGGTATGGACGTTTCACACAGCTGGTCTAGACAAACGGGTCATCAAGAAACTGCCACTAATATGGCATAAAAGACAATACTAAGTTTAGCTACAGTTGAGATAGAAGAACAAGGTATATGGGATGGATTTTAACTTGTGTGTAACAATTGTAAAGTTTCTTTAAATTTGTAAAATTAAATAGCAAAAGTAATGTAACAGGTTTAACAAATGTATTTGATGCTAGATAGTATTTGGACATGAATGTAAGTTGATTTTCAGTTCTGTTCTAGCTCTGTACGTCGGTTTATATGAATAATGGAAAGGACAAAATAAACTCCATTTTACCATCAGCTTTCTGGCTTCAACTTTAAACTCAACTGGACGCTACACTGTACTATACACATTGAAATAAGTTAGCAGTGAAAACCTCATTACATTACATATTGCATTTGCATAAATTCATACATTTGAAATTATTAAAAACACAAAATTGGATACATTTTAGATGGCTACATAATCCATAGTAACAGGAGAGACACAATGTAATCTAATGTATCCACAGTAACGGAGAGACAGCAATGTTTTAAACTAATGTATCCCATAGTAACGGAAGACAGCAACGAGAGTATTCAACTTCAGTGAAGAGAGAAAGTCCATTTGCCGCATTGTGCAAACCTGACAGAGCAACCACCAACTCGTCAGAGAACACTGATCGTGTTCCATGTGAATTGTTATTTTTTAGCAGCTAATTTAGACCGTTTAATCTAAGCTCTTGAAACTAGTATCATCAAATCTGTTTTATTTTGAAATTATAAAAATTGCAATTGATAATGATCCATTAAAAATTCAAAATCAGATGTAAACAAATCTGCTCTTTTTTCTAAAATTTGACAGTGTCCTTTGAATTTGTGGCTCAAAAATAGACATATTGGATTATTTAAAAGCGATAATGTAATTTTGAAATTTTCTCTTTACAATGAATTTGTAAAGCGAAATAATTTTGTCTTTGAATTTTGTTAGTGACCTGAAATGCAAACAGCTTTTTCCGCGTTAAAATCTTCCAAAAAAAAAGTAATATAATGTCGAATACTTTAAGGTACATTACCATAACTTTACATACTAAAGTTTGTACATTACTATAAAGTTACTTACTATGACTTTATAGTTAGTGTACCTTTACGTATTCTAAATTATAATACTTTTTTTTTTATTTTAAAAAGAGGTAGGCTATATCAGTAAAAAACTATTATTTAACTTTGAATCAGAATACATGCTAGAATAGAATAGAATTAGATGAGGACGTTGTTCTGGTTTGTTCTAGTGCCATTTTGCTTCGTCACGACTTTGTTGGACAAACATTTATATTTTGTCACTTTGGGAAATACTCAGAAAACTGAAAAATCATCTTACAATCATGTCCAAATACTATCTCGCATTCAAATACATTGTTAACCTTACATTACTTTTGCTATTTAATTTACACATTTAAAGAAACTTTACAATTGTTACACAAATAAATCCATCCATAACCTTGTTCCTTCTATCTTCAACTGTAGCTAAACTTTGTCTTTTAGTCTTTTATGCATATAGTGCAGTTTTTCTTAATGACCGTTTGTCCTAGACCAGCTGTGTGAAAACGTCCCATACACTTTGTAAAGTTTTTTTTTCCGTCTGATGTTGCGCGAGCCACCGACTTCCGTTGAGTCAGGAAGTGTCAAAATAAAATGTTCCTACAGATTTTAATAACAACAACAGTTACAGTACTATATTTCACTAGTGGCCATATTATGACATAACGCAAACACACTCACAACTCATCAACGCAAGGGTGTGTCAAAGTAAGCAGTACTGCAGGGCTGCTCTGTTCACCTTTTTTAGTAAACTTTTAACAACTTTTAGCGCGTTTTTTATGTTCAGTTTTTTTTAAATATCTGAGTGATTTATCTTTTTTAATTCAGTGGTTTTCAGCAAATAGCACTTAGTCCCGACTGAAAACCCACTAGTAGCACAGAGGCTAACACAAGCTAACGAGACAGGAAAGTGACAATGAAATTTGCTCAAATATGCACAATATTAGTCCGCCTCACACCTTGGAGCGCCGTGAAGAGCGAACCGTTCCACCATTGCAGATCTACGAAAAGAAGTCCTTCGTCTCACACCGCAGAGTTGAATGAGAAACAATCTCTATTGTCCAAACTTTTTGAAGTCGCTGGTGGGCAGCACTCACGGCTGATGTCACTGAGCGCTGCATATTGTGACACTGTCGTGTGTTATAGATCCGTCAGCTCCGGACCCTCCTGTTCTACACCTATAAGCCCCCGCTTCCGAATAAACGAGCCCGCGATTCCGAGGAGGCATCCTTGCGCCGTGGCCCATGTCCTGAGTCTGGCACACCGCGTATGCAGCCCTCTCAACCACCGACATCCCCGCCGCCCTCAGCAGAATCCCTGGTCACTGCAGCGTACTCTACTGCTCGAGGATCCAAGTCCACTGCGAGGAAAACGCGCCTAAAGGAAGCAGTCCTCAGGCGAAAGAGCGGTCCACCCAGCCAATGTTGGCCTGGTTTTCCCCTTCTTTGAACCCCAGTTGCAAAGCAGCTTCAGACTGGGGTAGCGAGCCATCATCACCACCGCTACACCTCCACCGGTCAGCAGCACGGCGCCCAGAGCCAGCCCCCTCAACCGCTCCAGCGTCCCCGAGCACACAGCGTGGGTCGCCCTGTAGCATGAGAGTCAGCATCATCACCCCCCGCTCCTCCTCTCCAATGTGTTTTTCAGGCGCGCTCAGGCTCGGTCCCCTGCTTCGGTGAACCCGCTGGTTCCGTCCACCGACTCCTTCTCCGAGGCGCCACTTCTTCGTTTCGCGCCCGACCACTCGGATTATTGAGATATCATCGTGAGACACGATCCCGCTTCTTTAACACGCGGTCACTCGCTGATTCCCGAGCTACTGTACCAGACCTGCTCATGCCGTCTCCTCCTACTTCTTCAGTCCCTGCCTGATACCGGTTGTCCAATTAGTCGTCAATGTGAATTAACACAGAAACTTTCAGCATCAGAAGTCACGAGAAACATTTTATGGATCTGTTCCACCTCCTTCAATCCTCCGACTATCTGTTTTTTTATTGTCTGGTCCAATCCAGCCTGTAAACATGAAGGTACTGCCTCCCTACAGTCGGGTTGTTGGCGTCGCATGTGTGGCTTCAGGCCTACATGCCAGCTCTTTTAACTTGTCTTTGTTGAATACTTTGCCCTTTTCCTGGAAACGTTACTAAGCCTATCGTCCAACAGGATTTACACCCCAACAGATACGGTAGCAGCCTGTTGATGGATTATACATAGGTTTGTTTTAGGTTGTTTCGCGTTCCCCGAGGGGGCGTGACTGTATACATCTGAGCCCCCTCGGACCCACCGCAATCCCCCGCCTCCTGCTCACCAGCACCGGTGAGCTACTACGTGCAAACACTGCTCCCGGTCCGTCTGGCAGTGCATTACCAGTCCAAACACTGAACTGTGCTGACTCCCTTCTGACTCTGGAGCTAAAGAACAACAACAAGGGTTTTCACATTAGGCCAATTGAGACTGTGTGTGTTCCTCCGCACCAGCTCAAAATGTTTTTAAATTCTAAATAACGAAATCAAAAACAGACAGCAGTTAGACAGGTCAACTCCTTCCAAATCTTAATATTCTGTTCCCTGTCGAAATCATTCAACCACATTAATCGACTCTGACGTTATTTTTAAACTTCTATCCTTAATGTCAGATCTCTATGTCACAAATCATTTTTAATTAATAATTTTATCACTTCTATGATCTGATTTTATGCTTATGGCTGAAACATGGCTCGACCCAAAATACATGGAAATTGATGCAGTCGTAAATAGAAAGCAAACACCACCCAATTGTAAATTCGAATCAGAAATAGAGAAAAACAAAAGGGGGGGAGGCATAGGGCTTAGCAGTTTTTAGAGAGCACTTTGTCTCCCATAAGAATGCCATTGGAAATTTTTCCATCGTTTTGAGTATATTTCTTTTAAAAATGGAACAAAAGGCAATCTTCTACTCTGTTCATTGTCCTGTACAGCCACCACTTCCATTTTGCGATTTTAATTGACCATGTTTAAACTGAACTACTTTCATTCGTGTGCACAGATTTTTGAAAGTTTAGTTATTACAGGTGATTTGGTAATGTACATGTTGATAATGTTGATGACAGAAATGCAAAGGAGCTAGGCTTCTGTATTTGAGACCTTTGGTTTCATTCAGCACGTGAGGTGCCCCAACCCCAGCAGGGGGCACACTCTTGACCTGCGAATTACAAAGGGGGTTAATGTATCAAATGTTTAATGTAGTTGATGTTGCTTTGTCAGAATATTTCTGTGTATTTTTTGACATGTGTTTTGCTAGCAAACCACGCAGCTGATTTTACAACTGTTAGAAGAAGACACATACATGAAACACAATGAAACTGTATCATGTGATTGCTAAATTTTGAGAACTCCATGCTCACTGTTTGATGAATTGTATAACTCTGTCACCACCAGTGTTCTGACGGTTCTGGACGCCATTCGCTCCCTGTGACGGTTAAAAATATTACCACAGTAAGTAAAAAGGCCGCCATGGACTAAGGCAGGACTCGTTAGGGTCACAGAACAAGAGTGCCGGAGGGCCGAAACTGAAGGGCGAAAGTCCCAATTTCATAGGGCGATTATGAATCTTTAAAGATGAGTTGGGTGAATTTAACCGGGTTCTACGTAGAACAAGAGAACTGTATTTTTCTGACATTATTGGAGGGTTCAGTACACAATTTTCGTGTTATTGTTTTCAACAGTTGGTAGATTAAACGAACCCCCCTGTAAAGTTGGCCCCTAGAAATTTTCCTGCTAAATCTAGGTGTAATGAGTTTCGCACAGTTTTTCGATGACAAAGTACAAGGAATCAAAAACACATCACCTCCACAGCACGTATAACAATGCAACAGCCAGAGAAAGCTTTTTTGAGCTAACTCCACTTTGCACCTGTGGGATACTGAACTGTCAAAAGATAATCATAGTCTGAGCTCCTCCACATGTAGCCTGATTATATTTCCTCTAAATTTCTGAGTCCAATGTCCTGGGGAAAGCGTTTGTTACCCTTCACTGACTCAAATAGTAAACATGTCTCTGGTGCGTCAGGAACATTTCCGTATGGCCCCTAAAACGCAGTCTTAAGACCTCTCCTAAAAAAGAGCAGTCTGATCCTGCGGTACCTTATGTCAAAATTATATCGCCCCATATCGAATCCGCCATTTATTGAAAAAATTCTTGAAAAGTTGGCCTCCCCAACAACTTTACTGAATTTTTATAAAACATGAATAATTCTTATTGGATATGTTCCAGTCCTGGGTTTAAACCCCCACCACAAGCACTGAGACCGCTCTACGTGAAGGGAACAACGGACATTCGACTTCACACTGATTGAGGTAAAGTCACAGTTTTGGTCATGTTAGATCTTAGTTCGCGTTCGACACTGTCGACCATGAGATCCTCATGCAGAGACTGGAGGACTGGCTGGTGTCACTGGCACAGCCATAGACAGG
Organism: Knipowitschia caucasica; assembly: GCA_964034765.1. Taxonomy (NCBI): domain Eukaryota; kingdom Metazoa; phylum Chordata; class Actinopteri; order Gobiiformes; family Gobiidae; genus Knipowitschia; species Knipowitschia caucasica. The sequence continues at coordinate 22,769,272 of OZ035843.1, forward strand.
TCTAGTCTTACCTGGAGGATAGAAGTACTCTTTGGAGATTGGAGACTGCGTCTCAGATGATGTGGCCGTGACCTGTGGTTACCACAGGGGTCGATCCTGGGGACCTTCTCCTATTTAATCTCAACATCTGCCGTTAGGTCAGTTAATACAAAGAAACAAAGTGTCCAATCCACAATTACAGCTGACGACACTCAGATCCTTATGTCTCACTGACTGCAGGAGGAACATGGACCACTTGGATTTGCTCCTCACTGTACTCCTACAATCAGTGACTGGATGCAAAATAATTTCCTCCAGCTAAATGCAAGGGACAAAACCAAATCATTGACTTTGGTCCCCAGGAAACAAAGAGAGGGCGTCAGTTTGGTCAAACTTCAGTCTCTCTCACCTACTTCCTCAGACAAGGTCAAGAAAATTTGGGGGTAATCTGGACTCAGACCTAAAATTTCAATAGCCCACATAAAATCAATAACAATCCAACAGCTTTTTTTACCATCTGAAACAACATTGCAAAGTTAGAAATATAGTGTCTTAGGGCAGACTTGAGATTCTTAGTCCATGCATGTTGTCTCCAGCAGGCTAGACTTAACCTGCAATGGCCTGCTTACAGGTCGTGTCCAAACAGACCTGTAAGCAGCTGCAGTACATCCAAAATGCAGCAGCTAGATCCTGAAGGAACCAGGAAGTATGGACCATAATAGTCCGTCCTCAGAGTCTCTGCATGGCCTTCCTGGGATCAAGAGAATTGATTTTAAAACTGCTCTGCCTGTGTACAAGTCTCTCTCCATGGCCGTATTGCAACCAGAAATACATTAGTACATGTTTGGTGTCATAGTGAACCAGGCCCGGACCTCTGAGGAGCACAGGGACTGGGCCTCCCTGCTGGTGCCCAGAGGTGAACCAATACATGGGGAGGCTGCGTTTTTCAGATCTTGGGGGGGGTGGGGGGGAGTGGGGGGGGGGGGGGGGGGGGGGGGGGGGGGGGGGGTGGGGGGGGGGGGGGGGGGGGGGGGAGCAGCTACAAGATCTTGGAACAATCTCCTGAAAATGTGAGGGAGGCGTCTACTCTTGTCCAATGTTCAAATCCAGGTTAAAGACTGTTCTGTTGCCTGTGCATATAACTGGAAGGATTTTAATCTCCATTTTTTAATGCACATGCTTGTCATTTTTTTATTTTTTTAAATTTCTTGTGTAATTTTGAAAGTTTTTAATAATGGTGTTATCTTTTGTGTGATTTTAAATGTTTTAAATTGTGTTTTAATCTTTTGTGTGATTTTAAATGTTTTAATTGTGATCTGGGTGTTTGTTTATGTGATGATTTTTGGTGATGTGGACTGTGAAGGCGCTTTGGTTGCCCTGGGTATGAAAGGCGCTCTACTAATAAACTTTGATTGATTGATTGATATTAATAAATGCACCGTATTTATCATTGGAGGGCTTAGACTGCAAATGTAGTCACACCAAGGGCCCCACGCCTGCGAAGCTAGTGAGTGTTGACGGGTGCGATCAGGGATGTTTGTCACCCTGCTGCCTTTATCCGTGACTCGGTAACCGTGGACAATAAACGTTGTAAACGGACTATTTTGTATTGTTCTGTCAGTTAGAGAGTGCAAAACGAATCTTGGTGTTTGCTGCTCGGATGGAGATCCCATGGAAGTGACGCTGTTGAGGAAAAGAGCAGAGTTGGGAGTTACGCTACAAGCCACCAGCTACAGGCATAGCGCATCAGCGCACTCACATGAGACTGAGCAGTTTACCATGTACGCTACGGTAAAAACATTTACAAATTATGTCTACTAACAGTCGGAAGATGTCGGAGAGTTGAGGAGAATGCAATGGGACTGATTGAGGAAAATCTAATGACTTTGTCTGGCTGCGGATTTATATGATTCTTTTGTTCAATCTTGGGAGCATCTGTGAGTGAAGAGGACAAGACCGTTACCTCGTGCAATGAGGACTATCATACAGAATCTGGAACGAAAGATGTTGTCTCTCTCAGAGGATGAAGGATTATCGTGTTGCTCATGTTACTGACCGCATTGATGAATTATAGAGTGTTACCCTCAGCTACTCCTGCACGCACAGCTCTCCCATCCCCTAACTGCTCGCTGGATACAGCAGAGTACTGCATCACATACCCAAAGTGCAAACTGACTTGCCCCCACATAATTCAGGTGCGTTTCCAATGTGAACTATGACTCCATTTAATGCCAAGCCACCATTTGTGCACATTGTACAGAAAAGAACTAACGATAATGGGACCAGATTGGTGAACCACATCAAAAAAGACAACTTGGATATTCAGTTTGGAGAGTCAAATCCAAAAAGCAACTAAATAAAGGTTACAGTGAGTCGGACAGAACTGGACTTCCAGGGCGACACACAATTCAGTTTTGTGCTCGAGTCAATGGACTTAAGACGGCTAATCGTTTATTTGCATCCGAAAGGCCGAAAGTGGACTCAAATACAGCCCCGGATTTAATCAAAGATCAGATTTCTTTGCAAACTGTTACTTACGAGCTGATTGACGTCCACCATAAACTGATTAAAAAGCCATATCTACGAGATTCAAATGTGTCTTAAGTGCTGTTGGAGTAAGTTACAGATGCATACACACTGGCGAATGGATTGAAAAAACCAATTAAGCGACCAAGTCAAGAAGCAGTGATAATTTCTGCAATGGGGAGGATCCTTACAATTAACAGGGAAGAGCACAGCCCCAACATCCAACATAACAAGCCCAATGAACCCCCCAAACGTGAGACTTGACTGGAAAAAGTGGATCAAGGCATTAAAGCAACTCTGTGAAGCTATTACAACAACTGTCTACACAGCGCTCCAGCCTCCAGCAAGCCCATGACCCCCACTCACCGACACAGATCTAACCAACCACCCCGCCGGGCAGGAACTTCAGGCAACGCCCCCAAAGGAAGACCCCCGGGAAGGTGTCATCCTTGCCAGATAACCAATCCTCAAGGCAAGTGTATCCAAGCAGTTTTAAAATTAATGTGCAGTTCTGACACACTGGGCTATTGGCTGTCGAAAGGTCACTCATGTTTCAGCCTCGTCTAATAAAAATTGAACTTTGGTACATCTTGGTAGACTGATCTGTGCCCAGTTCACAACCAGACACTAGCCCCTCTCAGATCAGATTCATTTTATTAGCCATGTGCAGTATAAAAACTACATTGGAATACATTTGCAAAAAGGTACTCGTGCACCGACAGACCAAATAAGCACATACAATGTAATATAAAATCACATACACTGAAAAAATAAAAAGAATAAAAAAAACAGCTGTACTGTGGCACGATCAACAAAAACGATACAAGGGGTAAAAGCAGGAATTAAAGTTCTCTGTTAAGCGAGATTTTCTTGGCACTCACGACCGATATCTTCTTCTGCCAGAGGGAAGATGCTGGAACATGGCTTTCCCAGGGTGGCCCGAAGAGTAATTGAATGATTTTTAAGAGCTCTGTTTAAAGTCCGGATTCATAAAGAACCTCCAGAACAGAAGCTTACAGCCCACAGTCCTCTTTGCAGAGCGAAGAACCTTGTTTTACATAAACCTCTTGTTTTCTTTATTTTTGGTTTCCGAACCACACAGTCACAGAACCAACAAGTAAACTCATCATGGGTGCAGCGATATAAGTTTAAGCAGAATCTTAGAGTTCGTGGTAAAGTTCTCTAGAGTTATCCGCAAAAAGAAGAGCCGCTGACGAGTCTTAAATCAGCGAGTGGGCAATCAACGGAGCTCTTGAGCGACGCCCTGGCATCGGCGCCATCTTGGTAGTTTCTCACTAGTTACGCAAAGACAAACCCGCTATGCTATGGGACGATTATGCTGGCTCAAGCGTCATTAAATGAAGTGGAATAACGACTATTTTGTGGACATGAACAAGGATAAAAAAACAAAAAACAATAAAAAAAACTCACTGTGTCTATTATTGGAGTGGACTGGAAAAAAATTTATTGGACTATTACATTGTGTGGGCTGTACAACACTAGAGGCGCTTGCATAGTGTTGAAAAGTGTGTGCCCGTTGGAACCCAAGGAGGAAGAGGGCAGCACGACGGCATCAACAGCTCAGGGTATCATGGGAGGGGGCCCACCAGGGAGCTACTGGATCACCAGTTGACCTGAGCCATCTCTCTCCAGAAACAGCACAAAAAGTCAAGCAGATGCTTGATAGAGGAGAGCCACGTTTTGCCAAAGGACGGCTCTTGGGACACTGGATGTATTAAAGAACTTCAAATGTATACATTCAGTAAAACAACTACGTCCCAGTCCAAAGTTCTTATAACTCTATCGCACGTCATCTCTACCAAAAGTAAAGTCTCACATTCAAGATCTGCTGATAGAGGATGAGTCAAAAGTCATGTTCACACTATTTCGTCACCTATTGTATGTGTCCAAAAAAAAGATGGAACCCTTCCGTCTATGTGTGGATTACAGACCTGTTGACCAAAAACTTTGCCTGATCGCCACCACCATCCCCCGGATCCAGGAAATTTGGAAAATATAACGGGGCAACACACGGGGGCAACTCATTGGTTCACTGTACTGGGATCAAGGCAAGGCATTCCATCAGGGATTTTGTTGTGAGCAGCAGCCGCCACTATGAAATGTCCGCAAGACCGGAAACGGGATTCAGTCCAGCTCTCTGAGGTCCTCACAACATCTACAACCTGAGCCTCTAGCCTGGAGAAGGTCCTTTCCTGTGGTAGACCTCTTTGTGGTGATCCCGGTTCCCTAGAGACCGCGCAAGCCAAGGAACCGCCCTCACTACGACCAGTCCGCACTGACCTCCCACCTGATGAAGACCATGAAGCGCTCATCCCCACCCATCTCCGCTCTGTGGTCAGCCCCACCCTGGACCCGCTGCAGTTCGCCTACAGGACCCAATATCGGAGTAGAGGACGCCGTCATCTACTTCCTGCAGCGGACGCTCTCCCACGCGGAGCCCACCGGGAGCGCTGTAGGGTCGTGTTCTTCGACTTCTCCAGTGCTATCAACAAGCACATCAGGCCGGTACTTGCTGCGGGAATATTGAGGGTCGCAGGAGTGGACAGTAGCCTCACTGCATGGACCATCGACTACCTCTCAGTCCGACCACATACGTGCGGCTGTGGTTCCTGAGGTGTAGTCTGCAGTTCTGGGCCCCATCAGGGCACTGTCCCCAAACCGTTTCTCTTCACCAATTCCCTACACTTCAGACTTCACAATAACGACACACACATCAGCTGTCACCTGCATGCAAGTTCTCCGCCATCGTGGCTGTGTGTTTGAGGGGGCACCAACTGAATATCGCAGTTATCACAGACTACGTCTGGTGTAGAGCGCAACCCACTTGTGCTTGAACACCAGGTAAGACCAAGGGAGATGATCATCGACTTCAGGAGAAAAACCACTTTCCACCCGCTGCTGAACATCCAGGGGAGGACATTGAGCTGGTGGACAGCTTTAAATTACCTGGGTGTTCACCAGTGAGGCCGGGTCCCCCGGCTCAAAAGTGGCTAAAATGGATGTGGCGCCGACATGCTGCAATATAACACCCCAACCACCACACCCCCGGGCCGTGGGGGTGGACACCGAATGAAGAATTAAGCCAATGCTAACATATCACTTGTGGCCATGTTGGAATAGCGCCAGTATAGCAATATTTTTGGCCCATTAGATTGTAAGGCGGAGATAGCCATGACTACTAGGGTTGGGCGATATTATTTTTTGTACTCGGTAAACATAAATTTAAATGAAAGAAAAATGCCTTATACCGGTGAAAACGATCATTTAACCACTGAAAACAGCGAGCGGAAGACACGTTGTGTGCGGGGCGCACTTAATGACGCATCTCTGCGCGGCACGTGTAGCAGAGCGGCGTGCAGGGGACAACAACAACAGAGACAAACGGCTGAGGGCGGCGGTGAAGACCATGGTGAAGACATACAGATTGTAGAAGACATTGTGCCAAAAACGCGGAGCTACCTCAAACATATGGGAGTAGTTTGGGAACTAGATCAAAAGAACATTTGGTGTTAACTTTCGACAGTGGATCAAATGTTGTGAAAGCAGCTTGCCCTAAACCATGGTTCCCAAAAGTGGGGCGGGTCCCGACCCCCCGGGGGGTCGCGGGAACCCCTTGGGGGGGTCGCAAGAATGATTTCCAAAAAAAAAAAAAAAAGAAAAAAATAAACAATTAGCTATTTAATAGCCCTAAATATTGATTTAACATTTGACTTTGATTCAAAAGGACTTCCTTGTTAAATTGTGTTTTAGGAGAATATAAAATAATTAAATTACGTTTGGTAATTTTGGGTCCAGTCTTGACAGCGTCAATCAAAATCAAGTTACGTACTTACGTCACGCAGCGACAAAGCGTGTCAGCTGTTGTTTGCTAAAACTAAAGGTGTTTGGAGGCTTTCATAACAAATCTACCTGCTTTAAAATGAAACGTGGTTAATATCCCACTACAGAAAAACCCGGATTGAGAGAAAAGGCACATGTGATGTCAGGCTGATGGTGCAAGAAGGGAGAGTGGGCACGTGCGGGAGAGAAGGCAGCGGTAAGAAGAGGGTGGTAAAGGGCCCCGGCTTTTCGGAGTCAGCGGTAAAGAGGTTCCGCACATCAAAAATGCGGGCGGCGCCTCTTTTCCTGCTGTTACTTTAATGCGCTTCATCCCCAGCGTCTTTCTTTTCAACGTTTACTGTAAGTATCAGCATAAAGCAACCCACCCGCTTTTAATGTGGCGGACCTCTTTAACCAAACTGACTTATCCGAAAAGCCGGGCCTCTTTACCACCACTCTTCTTCCGCTGCCCTTCTCTCCCATCCGCTGGCCCTCTCTCCCTCTTCTTCGCAACCACAGCCTGACCTCTAATGTGATCTTTCTCTCCCTCCGGGTTTTTTTTCTGTAGTGGATAATAACCAAGTTTTCATTTTAAAGCAGGAATTATTTGTTTGAAGCCTCAAACACCTTTAGTTTTAGCAAACAACCCAGCTGGACACAAACGCTTTGGTCGCCTGCGTGACTTAAAGCTACTAACTTGATTTTTTGATTGACGCTGTCAATGACTGGTCAAAATTACAAACGTAATTTTACAATATTTTATATTCTCCTAACACAATTTAACAAGTAGTCGGTTTGAATCAAATCAAAATGTTTATATCCATATTTAAGGCTATTTAATAGCTAAATGTTTTTTTTTTTTTTTTTTTTTTTTTTTTTTTTGGAAATCATCTTGCGACCGCCCCCCAAGGGTTCCCAAGCGACCCCCCGGGGGGTCGGGACCCCCACTTTGGGAACCACTGGTTTAAGTGCAGCTGCTTTTCACAACATTAGATCACGGTCGATAGTTACACACAATTGCTTCTTTTGATCTAGTTCCCAAACTACTCCCATATGTGTTGTGGTAGCTCCGCGTTTTTGGCACAATGTCTTCTACAATCTGCATGTCTTCACCATGGTCTTCACCGCCGCCCTCAGCCATGTTTTGCTCTCTGTTGTTGTTGTCCCTGCGACGGCCGCTCGCTACACGTGCCGCGCAGATGCGTCATTAAAAGTGCGCCGCACACAAACGTGCTTCCGCTCGCTGTTTTCATGTTAAATGACGTTTTCACGGTATAAGCATTTTCTTATTCATTTAATTTACTTATCCCGGTAAACAAAAAAAATATCGCCCTACCCTAGTAGTCATGGCTATCTCCGCCTTACAATCAATGGGCCAAAAATATTGTTACTGGAGCTATCCAACATGGCCACAAGTGCTATGTTAGCAATTGGCTAATTCTATTCCGGTCCACCCCACCGGCCCGGGTGGTATTGCAGCATGTCGGCGCACATCATTTTAGCCACTTTTTGAGCTCGGACCCCGCCTCCCTGGGTGAAACACCAGGTAATTTAAGCGTCCACCAGCTCAATGTCCTCCCCCTGGATGTTCAAGCAGCTTGTGGGAATGTGGTTTTCTCCTGAAGTCGATGATCATCTCCTTGGTCTTACTGGTGTTCAAGCGACAAGTGGTGCGCACACACCAGCGACAGTCTGTGATAACTGACGATATTCCAGTTGGTTCCCCTCAAACACACAGCCCACGATGGCGGAGAACTTCTGCAGTGATCAGCATGTGTCGTTGGTCGTATTGAAGTCCTGAAGTGTAGATGGTGAAAGAGAAACGGTGAGAGGCACAGTGCCCTGATGGGGGCCCAGAACTGCCAGGACTACCACCCAGACCCTCGCCGCACGTACTGTGGTCGGTCCTGAGGGTAGTCTATAGGTCCATGCAGTGAGGCTACTGTCCACTCCTGCGACCTCCTCTTCCCCCCAGTCAAGTACCGCCTGAATGGTGTTGAAAGTCACTGGAGAAGTCGAAAGAACACTACCCTCACAAGCGCTCCCGGTGGGCTCCAGGTGGGAGAGCGTCGCTGCAGGAAGTAGATGACGGCTCCTCTACTCCGATATTGGGCCTGTATGGCGACTGCTGCGGGTCCCAGGGTGGGGCTTGACCACAGAGCCGGAGAAGTGAGGAGAGAGCCGCTTCATGTCCTTCATCAGGTGGGAGGACAGTGCGACTGTTCAGGTAGTGAAAATCCGGTTCCTTGTTTGTCTCTGGTTTTAGGAACCGGGATCACACAAGAGGCGTCCACAGGACAGGTACCTTCTCCAGGCTGAGGCTCAGGTTGTAATGTAGGTAGGACCCTCAGAGGCTGGGACTGATCCCGTCCGTCTTGCGGATTTCCTAATGGGCGCTCTGCTCACACACAAATCCCTGATGGTTATGCCTTGCCTTGATCCAGTACAGTGAACCATGAGTTTGCCCCCGTGATTTTGCCCCCGATATTTTCCAAATTTCCTGGATCCGGGGGATGGGGTGGCGATCAGTCAAAGTATTTGGTTCCAAAGTCTGTAATCCACACATAGACGAGGGTTCCATCTTTTTTTTTGGACACAACACTAGGTGACGATAGTGTATTACATGACTTTTGAATCCATCCTCTACTTCAGCAGATTCTTGAATGTGAGACTTTACTTTCTGGGTAGAGATGACGTTCGATAGAGTTATAAGAACCTTTGGACTGGGACGTTGTGTTTTAACTGAAGTTCATTTGAAGTTCTTTAATACATCCAGTGTCCCAATCTGTCCTTGGCAAACACGGTGGGCTCTCCTCTCTCACATCTGCTTGACTTTGCTGCTGTTCTGGAAGAGATGGCTTCAGGTCCCAGGTGGATCCCATAGCTACCCCTTGTGGCCCCTCCCATGTACCCTGAGCTGTTGATGCGGTGCTGCCCTCTTCCTCCTTGGGTCCAACGGCACACACTTTCAACCCTATGCAGTCAGCCTAGTGTTGTACAGCCACACATTGTAATAGTCCAATATAGTATTTTTGACCCATCCACTCCGATAATAGACACCTGTGAGCCAATGTCCACAACAGTCCTATCCGCCTTCATCTAATGACGCTCTGACAGAGGCATATCGTCCCTCTAGCTTTAGCGGTTTGTCTTGCGTACTGTGAGAAACTCCAAGATGGCGCCGTCGCCGAGGGCGTCGCTGCAAGAGCTCCGTTGTGCACCGTGAATTTAAGCTCGTCAGCGGCTCTTCTTTTTGCGGAAACTTAGAGAATTTACCACTAACTCTAAGAAACTGCATAACTTTATCCTGCACCATTGTGAGTTTACCTTTTGGGGGGGGGGTTTCTGTGATGTGTGGTTCGGATAACATCACAAATAAAGAAAAGACGTTAAACAAGGTTCTTCGCTCTGCAAAAGGAGACTGTGGCTGTAAGCCTTCCTGTTCTGGAGGTTCTTTATAATCCAGACTTTTAAACAGAGTGTTTTTTTTTCTCATAAAATCATCAATGACTCTTCTGGTCACCACCCTGGGAAAGGCCATGTTCCAGCGTCTTCCCTCTGGCAGAAGATATCGGTCGCTGAGATGCAAGATCATCTCGCTAAACAGAGAACTTTAAGTCCTGCTTACCCCTTGTATCGTTTTTGTTGATCGGTGCCACAGTGACAGCTGTTTTTTTATTATTCTTTTATTTCAGTGTATGTGTATTTTATATTACATGTATCGTGCTATTTGGTCTGTCGGTGCACACAGAGTACCTTTTTTGCAAATGTATCAAGTAGTTTTTTATACTGCACATGGCTAATAAAATGAATCTGAATCGAGAGGGCTGTTCGTTGAACTGGGCATCAGTCATTACCAAGATGGTACCCAAGTGCCAATTTAATTAGACGAGGCTGAAACATGAGTGACTTTACGACAGCCAATAGCCCAGTGGTCAAACGCCACATTTATAACTGTGGTTACACTTGCCTTGAGGATTGGTGATCTGGCAATGATGACACCCTCCCGGGGTCTCTGGCGTTGCCTGAAGTCCTGCCCGCGGGTGGTTTAGATCTGTGTGGTGGGTGGGGTCTTTGGGCTTGCTGGAGGCTGGAGAAGCTGTGTAGACAGTTGTTGTATAGCTTTCACAATTGCTTTATGCCTTGATCCACTTTTTCCAGTCAAGTCCACTTGGGGTTCTCTGGGCTTGTTATTGTCGGTTGTTTGGGCTGTGCTCTCCAGTTAATTGTAAGTCCTCCCCCATTTGCAGAAATTATCACTGCTCTTGACTTGGTCGCTAATGGTTTTTTTCATTCCATTTCATGTGTATGCTTCTGTAAACTTCTCCTAAAGCACTTCAGACACTTTTGTATCTTCGTAGATATGGCTTTAAATCAGTTATTATGGTGTCCGTCAATCACCTCGTAAGTACAGTTTGCAAAGAATTGTCTTTGATTAAATCCGGGCTGTATTTGAGAGTCCACTTTCGCCCTTTTTCGGAATGCAAATAAAAATTTGCCGTCTTAAGTCCATTGCTCTGAGCACAAACTGAATTGGTGGTCTCCTGGAGTCCAGTTCGTCCGACTCACTGTAACCTTTATTTAGGTGCTTTTGGATTTGACTCTCCAAACTGGGAATATCCAATTGTCTTTTTGATGTGGTTCACCAATCTGTCCCCATTGATCGTTAGTTCTTTTCCTGTACAATTGGTGCACAAATGGTGTTGGCATTTAATGGAGTCATATGTCGCAATGGAAACGGCACCTGAATTAGTGGGTGCAGCAGTGCACTTTGGTATGTTATGCAGTACCTGCTGTATCCAGCAGAGGGAGTGCTGGCCGCAGCAGGAGTACTGAGGGTACACTCTTAATCATCAATGCGGTCAGTATCAATGAGCAACAACGATAATCCTCTCATCCTCGAGCGAAGACAACATCTCTCCTTCCAGATTCTGTATGATAGTCCTCATTGCACGAGGTAAGGTCTTGTCCTCTCACTCACAGATGCTCCCAACGATTGTACAACGGGTGGAGATCATATATCTCCGCAGCAGACAAAAGTCATTAGATTTTCCTCATTCCGTCCCATTGCATTCTCCAACTCTCCTACATCTTCCGCCTTGTAGTATACATAATTGTAAATGTTTTACCGTAGCGTACAGGTAAACACTTCAGTCCTCAGTGAGTGCGCTGATGCGCTCTGGCCTTCAAGCTGGTGGCTTTAGCGTATACTCCCACTTCTGCTCCTTTTCCACAACTGCGTCTTCCATTGCGATCTCCAACCGGCAAGAAACACCAAGATTCGTGTTGCACTCTTAAATGACCAGAACAAGACAAAATCGTCCGTTTTTCAACGTTGTATTGTCACGGTTCCTGATCACGGTAAAGGCCACGCAGGGTGACAACCATCAATGATCGCACCCGTCAACACTCATCTAGTTCGCAGGTGGGCGTGGTTGACGACATTTGCATCTACCCCTCAATTGATAAATACTGCATTTATTAATTATCAATCAATCAATCAAAGTTTATTTGTAGAGCAGCCTTTCATACACAGGGCAACACAAAGGCTTCCACAGTCCACATCACAAATCAATCACATATAACAAACACCAGAATCACAATTAAAACATTAAAATCACACAAAAGATTAAAACACAATTAAAAACATTAAAATCACACAAAAGAATAAAACCATTAAAACTTTTCAAAATACCAAAATTTAAAAAAAATAAATAATACAGCAGTGCATTAAAATGGAGATAAAAATTACTTCAGTTATATGCACAGGCAAAAAAGACAGTCTTAACCTGGATTTGAACATTGACATATGTGAGACGCCTCCCTCACATTTTCAGGTAGATTGTTCCAGATCTTAGCTGCATGGATTCTTGAAAACGCGCCTCCCCTTGTTTGGTTCTCACTCTGTGCTCCAGCAGGAGGCCAGTCCTGTGCTCCACAGAGTCCGGGCCCGGTTCATATGGACACCAAATGTCACTAATGTATTCTGGTTCAAGGCCATGAGAGACATTAGCACAAGCAGAAGCCTTTTAAAATCTATTCTTTGAGCCACAGGAAGCCATTGCGAGACCTGAGGACCGGACTAATATGGTCATACTTCCGGTTTCCTGTCAGACTTCTAGCTGCTGCCATTTTGGATGTACTGCAGCTGCTTACGGAGTCAGTTTGGACAGACCGTAAGCCAGGCCATTGCAGTAGTCTAGCCTGCTGGAGACAAATGCATGGACAAGAATCTTCCAAGTCTGCCCTGGACACTATATTTCTAACTTTGCATGTTCTTCAGATGTAAAAAGCTGTGATGTTATGATTTTATGTGCTATTGAAATTTAGGTCTGAGTCTAGTATTACCCCCAAATTTCTGACCTTGTGAAGGAAGTAGGGAGAGAGACTGAAGTTGACAAATGTGCCTCCTTTGTTCTGGGGACCAAAGACAATGATTTCGTTTTGTCCTGCATGTGGCTGGAGGAAATTATATTGCTCCAGTCAATGATCTGTTGTACAGTGAAGGAGCAAATCCAGTGGTCCTTGTTCTCCTGCAGTCCAGTGAGACATAGATCTGGAGTGTCCGTCAGCGTATTTGTTGTAGGACACTTGTGTTCTTGTATTAAACTGACCTAACGGCAGCATTTAGAGATTAAATATGAGAGGTCCCAAGAATCGACCCCTGTGGTACACCACCGGTCAGGGCCACAATCATCTGAGACGCAGGCTCCAATCTCCACAGAGTACTTCTATCCTCTAGGTAAGTCCTAAACCATCCTCAGGGCTGTGCCAGTGACACCAGCCCAAGTCCTCCAGTCTCTGCATGAGGATCTCAATTGGTCGACAGTGTCGAATACGGCTCTAATATCTAACATGACCAAAACTGTGACTTGTGTTACCTGCATCAGTGATGGGTTAAGTCGAATGTCGTTTGTTACCTCACTATAGCGGTCTCAGTGCTGTTGTGGGGTCAAACCCAACTGGAACATATCAAAAGAATTATTCATTGTTAAAAATTCAGTAAGTTGTTGGGAGGCCACTTTTTTTCAAATTATTTCCAAATAAATGGAGATTCGATATGGGGCGACAATTGTGAAGTCCCAGCAGGATCCAGACTGCCTCTTTTTTTAGGAGAGGTCTTATGACTGCTGTTTTTAGGGCCATAGGAAATGTTCCTGACACAGAGACATGTTTACTATTTGTGTCAGTGAAGGTAACAAACTGCTCAGGACGGACTTCAAAATTTAGAGGGCAATATAACCAGGCGTACATGTGAGGAGCTCAGACTCCATGATTATCCTTTTTGACAGTTCAGTATCCACAGGTGCAAAGTGAGTAGCTCAAAAAGCTTCTCTGGCTGTTGCATTGTTATACGTGCTGTGGAGGTGATAGTGTTTTTTGATTCCTTGTACTAATGTCATCGATAAAACTGTGCGAACTCATTACCCTATAGTTAGAGGAAAATTCTAGGGGCAACTTTTACAGGGGGGTTCGTTAATCTACCAACTGTTGAAAACATAAAACGAAAATTGTTTACTGCAAACCACCAATAATGTCAAAAAATACATTTCTCTTGTTCACTTAAGAACCCGGTTAAATTCACCCAACTCATCTTTAAAGATTTCATAATCGCCTCCTGAAATTGGACTTTCGCCACTCCGTTCGGCCCTCCGTCACTCTTGCTTCTGTGCCCTATACCGAGTCTGCCTTAGTCCATGGGGCCTTTTTCTTAACTGGTAACTATTTTAACCGTCACTAGGAGCAATGGCGTCCAGAACAGTCATAACACTGGTGGGGTACAGAGTTATACAATTCATCAACAGTAGAGCATGGAGTTCTCAAAATTTAGCTTCCCATAACAGTTCACTTGTGTTTTCATGTATGTGTCTCTTCCTAACAGTTGTAAATTCAGCTGGTGGTTTGCTAGCAAAACACATGTCAAAAAAATACACAGAAATGAACTACAAAGCAACATCAACTACTTTAACATTTGACCATTAACCCCCTTTGTTAATTACAGGTCAAGAGTGTGCCCCCTGCTGTGTGGGGCCAGCTCACGTGCCTGAAATGAAACCAAAGGTCTCAAATACAGAAGCCAGCTCCTTTGCATTCCTGTCATCAACTTATCAAATGTACATTAAAATCTCCTGTAATAACAAAACTATCAAAATCGTTGCACACGAATGAAAGTAGTGTCAGTAAAATGGTCAATAAAATCGCAACATGACTGTGGTGGCCTGTACATGACAATGAAAAGAGTAGAAGATTCAGCTTTTGTTCCATTTTAAAAGAAAAATACTCAAACGATGAAAAATTTCCAAGGGGCATTCTATGGGAGACAAGTGCTCTCCTAAAACTGCAGCTATGCCCCCCCCCTTTTGTTTTCTCGTATTTCGGATTCCGAATTTTAAAATTGGGTGGTGTTTGCTTTCTATTAGAAAACTGCATTTCCTGTATTTGGTCGAGCCATGTTTCAGCCATAAGCATAAAATCAAGATCATAAGAAGTGATAAATTATTAATTAAAATGATTTGTTTACAAGAGATCCTGACATTAAGCATAGCAATTAAAAATAACGTCAGAGTCCGATTAATGTGGTGATTGATTTCTACAGGGAACAGAAATTAGATTTGGCAGAGTTGGACCGTCGAACGCTGTCCTGTTTGATTTCGTTTTTTAGAATTTAAAAACATTTTTGAGCTGGTGCGAGGAACACACACAGTCCTCAATTGCCTAAAATGTGAAAACCCTTGTTTGTTGATCTTTAGCTCCCAGAGTCATAAGGGAGTCACACAGTTCAGTGTTTGACTGGTAATGCACTGCCGAGACGGACAGGGAGCAAGTGTTTGCACCGTTGTACTCACCCGGTGCTGGTGACAGAGGCGGGGGCGTGCGGTGGGGTCCGAGGGGGCCTCAGATGTAAACAGTCACGCCCCCCTCGGGACGCTGAACAACATACGTATGAATCCATCAACCGGCTGCAACCGTATCTGTTTGGGTGTAATACGACTGGCGAAGGCTTCGTACGTTTCCAGAAAGGGCAAAGTTATTCACAAAGACAAAGTTAAAAGATTTTGGCCATGGTAGCCTGAAGCCTCACATGCATCGCCACATACACACTGTCAGAGGCATCACCTCCTGTTTACAGTCTGGATTGGCCGAAAATAAAAACAGATATTCCGGAGGATTGAAGGAGGTGGAACAGATCCTTAAAATGTTCTTCGTGACTTCTGACTGCTGAAGTTTCATTCGTTAATTCCCACATGCACGATACCTTGGAAACTGTATCACAGGGACTGAAGCAGAGGAGGGAGACGGATGAGCAGTCTGGTACAGTAGCTCCGGGAAACAGCGATGACCGCGTTTAAAGAAAGCGGACGTGTCTCACGATGAATCTCCTATAATCAGAGTGGTCGGGCGAAGAGTGGCCTCGGAGAAGGAGCTCGTGGACGGAACAGCGGGATCACCCGAAGCAGGATACCCCGAGCCCTGAGCGCCGCTGAACACATGGAAGGAGAGCGGGGGTGCTGACTCTCTGCTACAGGCGACCCACGCTGTGTGCTCGGGGACGCTGGAGCGTGAGAGGGGGCTGGGCTCTGGGCGCTGCTGCTGAACCGGTGGAGTGAGCGGTGGTGATGATGGCTCCAAGCCCCAGTCTTAGGCGCTGCACTGGGGTTCAAAGAAGGGGAAAGGCCCGACAGGCTGGTGACCGCTCTTTCGTCCTAGGACTGCTTCCTTTAGGAGCGTTTTTCCTCGCAGTGGACTTGGATCCTCGAGCAGTATAGTACGCTGGCAGTTCCAGGGATTCAGCAGAGGGGCCCGGGATGTCGGTGTGGAGAAGGGCTGCATACGGTTTTCCAGACTCAGGCATTGGCCACGCGCAGATGGCTCCTCGGAATCCGCTTTGCCGTCGTTATTCGGAAGCGGGGCTTAGGTGTAGAACAGGAGGGTCCGGACTGACGGATCTCTCCCACACGACAGTGTCACAATAGCAGCGCTCAGTGAACAGCCGTGAGTGCTGCCCACCAGCGACTCAAAAAGTTTGGAACTAAATTGTTTCACATTCAACTCTGCGGTGAGACGAAAGGACTTCTTTTCGTAGATCTGCAATGGGTGGAACTGTCGCTCTCACGAGCTCCAAGGTGAGGCGACTAATATTTGCATATTTGAGCAAATTTCATTGTCACTTTTCATGTCATCGTAGCTTGTGTTAGCCTCGGTGCTACTAGTGGTTTTCCTCGGTGACTAAGTGCTATTTGCTGAAAACCACTGAATTAAAAGATAAAACACTCAGATATATTAAAAAACTGAACAATAAAAACTTGCCAAAAAGTTGTTAAAAGTTTTACTAAAAAGGTGCACGAGCAGCCCTGCAGTACTGCTTACATTGACACCACCGCGTTGATGAGATTGAGTGTGTGACGGTCATAATATGGCCACTAGTGGAAAAAAGTCTGTACTGTTGTTGTAATTAACATCAGTAGGAACATTTGATTTTGACACTTCCTGTCTCAACCGGAAGTCGAGTGGCTCGCGCACATTCCTACGGAAAAACTTACAAAGTGTATGGATTTCACACAGCTGGTCTAGACAAACGTCATAAGAAACTGCACTAATATGGCATAAAAACAAAGACAAAGTTTAGCTACAGTTGAGATAGAAGGAACAAGGTATGGATGGATTTTATTTTGTAACAATTGTAAAGTTTTCTTTAAATGTGGAAAATTAAATAGCAAAAGTAATGTAACGGTTTAACAATGTATTTGATGCTAATAGTATTTGGACATGATTGTAAGTTGATCTTCAGTTCTGTTCTAGCTCTTTACGCTCGGTTATATGAATATAGGAAGACAAAATAACTCATTTTAACCATCAGTTCTGCTTCAACTTAAACACAACTGGACGCTACAAGTACTACACATTGAAATAAGTTAGCAGTGAATAACCTGATTACATTACATATTGATTTTGCATAAAATCATTAACATTTTAATGATAAAAACACAAATTTGGATACATTTTAGAATGGGCTACATACCATGCGTAACGGAGACCCAGCAATGTTAAACTAATGTATCCATAGTAACGAGAGACAGCAATTTAAACTATTGTTATCCATAGTAACGGGGGGGAAGACAGCATACGAGAGATTCAACTTCAGTGAAGAGAGAAAAGTCCAATTTGCGCATGTGCAAACTGACAGAGCACACCACTCGTCAGAACACTGGATGTGTCATGTGAATTGTTTATTTTTTTTAGCACTAATTTTTAGACCGTTTAATCTAGATAAGCTCTTGAAACTATATGCATCAAATCTGTTATTTAATTTTTGAATTAAAAAATTGAAATTGATAATGAGGTCCATTAAAAATGCAAAATCAGATGTACAAATCTGCTCTTTTTTTTCTTAAAATTTGAAGTGCATTGGAATTTGTTCTCAAAAATAGACATATTGATATTTAAAAAGCGATAATGTAATTTTTGAATTTTTCTACAATGAAATTTGTAAAGCGAATATTTTTTGTCTTTGAATTTTTAGTGACTGAAATGCAAACACAGCTTTTCAAGTTAAAATCTTCCAAAAAAGTAATATAATGGTCGAATACTTTAAGGTACATTACCATAACTTTACATACTAAAAGTTGTACATTTACTATAAAGTTTAAATTACTATGGACTTTATAGTAGGTGTACAAATTACGTATTCAAAATTATATACTTTTTTTAATTTTACAAAGTGTAGCTAATCATAAAAAAACTATTATATTATACTTGAATCAGAATACATGCTAGAATAGAATAGAATTAGATGAGGAACGTGTTCTGGGTTGTTCAATGCATTTTTTGGCCTTTTCAAGACTTTTGGTTTGGACATACCTATATTTTGCACTTTGGGAACTACCAGAACTGAAAATCAACTTACAATCATGTCCAAATACTATCTATCATCAAAATACATTGTTACCGTTACATTACTTTTGCTATTTAATTTACACTTTTAAAGAAACTTACAATTGTTTTCACAAATAAAATCCTTCCATAACCTTGTTTTCCTTCTATCTCAACAGTAGCTAAACTTTGGTCTTTGTCTTTTAATGCCATTTAGTGCAGTTTCTATATGACCGTTTGTCTAGACCAGCTGTGTGAAAACGTCTTACACTTTGTAAAGTTTTTCCGTCCTGATGTTGCGCGAGCCACTCGACTATCCGTTGAGACAGGAAGTGTCAAAAGAAAATGTCCTACTGATGTTAATACAAATCAACAGTTACAGTACTTATTTTCAACTAGTGGGCCATATTATGACTCGCAACACACTCACAAATCTCATCAACGCAGGTGGTGTCAAAGTAAGCAGTACTGCAAGGGCTGCTCTGTAGCACCTTTTTAGTAAACTTTTTAACAACTTTTATATCGCGTTTTTTATTGTTCATGTTTTTTAATATATCTGAGTGTTTTATCTTTTAATTCAGTGGTTTCACAAATAGCACTTAGTCCCGACTGAAACCCACTAGTAAGCACAGAGGCTAACACTAGCTAACGAGGACTGGAAAGTGACAATGAAATTTGCTCAATATGCACATTATTTAGTCGCCTCACCTTGGAGCTCCGTGAGAGCGACCGTTCCACCATTGCAGATCTACGAAAAGAAGTCCTTCGTCTCTCCGCAGAGTTGAATTAGAAACAATCTCTAGTGTCCAAACTTTTTGAAGTCGCTGGTGGGCAGCACTCACGGCTGATGTCACTGAGCGATGCATAATTGTCGACACGTCGTTGTGGGAGAAAGATCCGTCACTCCGGCCCTCCTGTTCTACCCTAAGCGCCCGCTTTCCGAATAACGAGCCCGCGGATTCCGAGGGCCATCCATGCGCCGTGGGCCCATGTCCTGAGTCTGGCAAACACGCCTATGCAGGCAAAAGTCCCTCCTCCACCACCGACATCGCCCGGCCCCCTCAAGCAGAATCCCTGGACACTGCAGCGTACCTCTACTGCTCGATGATCCAAGTCACTGCGAGAAAAACGCTCCTAAAGGAAGCAGTCCTCAGGCGAAAGAGCGGTCCACCAGCCATGTTGGCCTGTTCCCACTTCTTTGACCCCAGTGCCAGCAGCCTCAGACTGTAGGGTAGCGAGCCATCATCACCACCCGCTCACCTCCACCGGGTTCAGCAGCAGCGCCCAGAGCAGCCCCTCTCATCCGTCTCCATCGTCCCCGAGCATTCACAGCGTGGGTCGCCTTTAGCTGAGAGTCCGCACCCCCCGCTCCTCCTCCATCCATGTGTTCACAGCGGCGCTCGAGGCCGGGTCCTGCTTCGGGTGAACCCGCTGTTGTTCCGTCCACCGAGCTCCTTCTCCGAGGCCACTCTTCGCCCCGACACTCTGATTTATTGTGAGAATTCCATCGTGAGTCTCGTCCGCTTCTTTAAAACGCGGTCACTCGCGGTATTCCCGGAGCTACGACCAGAACCTGCTCATCCGTCCTCCCATCCTCTGCTTCATTCCCGGTGCCTGATACTCGTCTTCCCAACGGTAGTCGTGCATGTGGGAATTTAACGACATGAACTCAGCAGTCCAGAAGTCACGAAGGAAAAAAACCCATTTTTTGTTTTTTTTTTATTGATTATGGATCTGTTCCACCTCCTTCAAATCCCCGGTCTATCTGTTTTTTTATTGTCTGGTCCAATCCAGACTGTAAACAATAGAGGTGACTGCCTCTACAGTGCGTGTTGGTGGCGCTGTACATGTGTGGCTTCAGGGGCTACATGCAGCTCTTTAAAAATTGTCTTTGTGAATAACTTTGCCCTTTCTGGAAACGATAACGAAGGCCCTATCGTCCAGACGGGATTTACAACCCAAACAGATACGGTAGCAGCCTGTTGATGGATTACATACTTATGTTGTTCAGCGTTCCCCCGAGGGGGGGCGTGACCTGTTTTACATCTGAAGCCCCCTCGGACCCCACCGCACTCCCCCGCCTCCTGCTCACCCACACCGGGTGAGTACAAAACGGTGCAAACACTGCTCCCTCCGTCTGGCAGTGCATTACCAGTCCAAACACTGAACGTGCTGACTCCCTTCTGACTCTGGGAGCTAAAGAACACAAACAAGGGTTTTCACATTTAAGCCAATTGAGACTGTGTGTGTTTCCTCGCACCAGCTCAAAAAATGTTATTTAAATCAAAAAACCGAAATCAAAACAGGACAGCAGTTAGACCGTCCAACTCTGCAAAGCTAATTTCTGTTCCCTGTAGAAATCAATCAACCAATTTAATCGACTCTGACGTTTTTTTTTAAACTTGCTATGCTGAATGTCCATATCTCTATGTAACAAAGTCATTTTTATTTAATAATTTTATCAACTTCTTATGATCTTGATTTTTATGCTTATGGCTGAAACATGGCTCGACCAAAATACAGGAATGCAGTTCTAATAGAAGCAACACCACCCAATTTTAAATTCGAATTCCGAAATACGCAGAAAACAAAAGGGGGAGGCATAGCTGCAGTTTTTTCAGAGAGCACTTTTCGTCTCCCATAGAAATGCCCCTTGGAAATTTTTCCAATCGTTTGAGTAGATTTTCTTTTTAAAATGGAACAAAAGCAATTCATCTACTCTCTTTTCAGTTGTGCCTGTACATGCCACCACAGTCATGTTTTGCGATTCTTATTGACCATTTTACTGAACTAACTTTCATTCGAGTGCACAGATTTTTGTTAGTTTTTAGATTATTACACGGTGATTTTAATGTAACAATGTTGATAATGTTGATGACAGAAAATGCAAATGAGCTGCTTCTGGTACTTTGAGACCTTTGTTCATTCAGCAACGTGAGTGGGCCCTACCCACAGCAGGGGCACACTCTTGATACCTGCTAATTTTACAAAGGGGTTAATGTATCAAATTATAATGTAGTTGATGTGCTTTGTCAGAAAGATCATTTCTGTGAATTTTTTGACATGTGTTTTTGCTAGCAAACCACCAGCTGAATTTACAACTGATAGAAGAAGACACATACAATGATAACACAAGTGAACTGTTCATGGGAAGCTAAATTTGAGAACTCCCATGCTTCTACTGTTGATGAATTGTATAACTCTGTCACCACCCAGGTGTTCTGACTGTTCTGGACGCCATTGGCTCCTGTGACGGTTTATAAATAGTTACCAGTAAGAAAAAGGTCCATGGACTAAGGCAACCTTCGGTAGGCACAGAAGCAAGGGATTGCCGGAGGGCCCGAACGGAAGTGGCGAAAGTCCCAATTTCCAGGGCGATTATGAAATCTTTAAAGATGGAGTTGGTGAATTTAACCGGGTTCTACGTAGACCAAGAGAAATTTATTTTTCCTGACATTATTGGAGTTTGCAGTAACAATTTTGTGTTTTGTTCAACCAGTTTGGTAATTGAACGAACCCCCCTGTAAAGTTGCCCCCCTAGAATTTTTCCTCTAAATCTAGGTGTTAGTTCCGCACAGTTTTTCGATGACAAAGTACAAGAACACAAAACACTATCACCTCCACAGCACGTTATAACAATGCAACAGCCATAGAATGCTTTTGAGCTAACTCCACTTTGTTGCACCTGTGGATACTGAAACTGTCAAAAAGATAATCATTAGGTCTGACTCCTCCACATGTATCCTGGATATATGCCCTCTAAATTTCTGAAGTCCGTCCTGAGGCAGTTTGTTACCTTCACTGACACAACATTGTAATACTTGTATCTGTCATGTCAGGAACATTTCCATATGGCCTTAAAACAGCAGTCATAAGACCTCTCCTAAAAAAGAGCAGTCTGGATCCTGCGGGACTTAAAATTATCGCCCCATCATCTAACTGGCCATTTATTGGAAAATTCTTGAAAAAGTGGCTCACCAACAACTTACTGAATTTTTAACAATGATAATTCTTTTGATATGTTTCCAGTCTGGGTTTAGACCCCACCACAGCACTGGACCGCTCTATGAAGAGTAACAAACGACATTCCGAACTTCACACTGTTTTAGCAGGTAGAAGTCACAGTTTTGGTCATGTTAGATTCTAGTGCCGCGTTCGACACTGTCGACCATGAGATCCTCATCGCAGAGACTGGAGGACTGGTCTGGTGTCCACTCTGGCACAGTCCCCTAGACCTGGTTTAGGTCTTACCTGGAGGAGAGGAAGTACTCTGTTGAGATTTGGAGACTTGGCGTCTCAGATGATGTGGCCCTGACCTGTGGTGTACCACAGGGTCGATCCTGGGACCCTTCACTATTTAATTCTCTACATGCTTGACCGTTAGGTCAGTTAATACTAAGAAACAAAGTGTCCTACCACAATTACGCTGACTACTCTCAGATCAATGTCTCACTGACTGCAGGAGAACTGGACCACTGAATATGCTCCTTACTGTAATCCAACAGATCAGTGACGTGGATGCAACATAATTTCCTCCAGCTAAATGCAGACAAAACCGAAATCATTGTCCTTTGGTCCCCAGAAACCAAGAGAGGGCGTCCATTTGTCCACTTCAGTCCTCCTCTCCGTAACTACTTCCTTCAGACAAGGTCAGAAATATGGGGTAATACTGGCTCAGACCTAAATTTTCAATAGCCACATAAAATCAATAACATCACCAGCTTTTTACATCTGAAGAACATTGCCAAAGTTAGAAATATAGTGTCCAGGGTCAGACTTGGAGATTCTTGTCCATGCATTTTGTCTCCAGCATGCTAGACTACTGCAATGGCCTGCTTACAGGGTCTGTCCAAACAGACCTGTAAGCAGCTGCAGTACATCCAAAATTGCAGCAGCTAGAGTCCTGGAAAGAACCAGGAAGTATGACCATATTAGTCCGAGTCCTCAGTCCCTCACTGGCTTCCTGTTGGCTCAAAGAATAGATTTTAAACGCTCTGCTTGTGTACAAGTCTCTCCATGGCCTTGCTAAACACCAGAATACATTAGTGACAATGTTGGTGTCATATGAACCGCCCGACTCTGAGGAGCACAGGACTGGCCTCCTGCAGGTGCCCAGGTGAGAACCAAACATGGGGAGGCTGCGTTTCAGATCCATGCAGCTAAGATCTGGAACAGGCATCTCCCTGAAAATGTAGGGATGCGTTCTACTCTGTCAATGTTCAAATCCGGTTAAAGACTGTTTCTGTTGCCTGTGCATATAACTGAAGGGATTTTATTCTCCATTTTTAAATGCACGTGCTGTCAATTTTTTTATTTTTTTGTAAAAAATTTCTTGTAAATTTTGAAAGTTTTTAATGTTTTAATTCTTAAGTGTGATTTTAATGTTTTAATTGTGTTTTAATCTTTTGTGTGGATTTTAAAATGTTTTAAATTGTGATTCTGGTGTTTGTTTTTATGTGATGATTTTTGGATGTGGGACTGTGAAGCGCTTTGTGTTGCCCGTGTATAAAGGCGCTGCTACAAATAAACTTTGATTGAATTTGATTGATATTAATAAATCTATGCACGTATTTTATCATTGAGGGGCTAGCTGCAAATGTATCAACCACGGCCACACCTGCGAACTAGTGAGTGTTTGACGGGTGCGATCATGATTTAGTCACCCTCGTAGCCTTTACCGGTGACTCGGAACGGGGACCAAAAACGTTGTAAAACGACTATTTGTATTGTTCCTGGTCATTTAAGAGTGCAACTTCGAATCTTGGTGATTCTGCTCGGGTTTGGGAGATCGCATTGGAACGACGCTGTTGTGGAAAAGAGCAGAGTTTGGAGTTTAACCCCTACAAAGCCACCAGCTTCAGGCCAGAGGCATCAGCGCACTCACGAGACTGAAGCTGTTTACCTGTACGCACGGTAAAAACTTTACAAATATGTATACTTAACATTCGAAGATGTCGGAGATTGGAGAATGCAATGGACGGATTGAGGAAAATCTAATGACTTTGTCTGTGCTGCGGATTTAATATATCTTTGTTCCAATCTTTGGGAGCATCTGTAGTGAAGAGGACAAGGACCTTAGCCTCGTTGCAATGAGGACTATCACTACAGAATCTGGAAGGAGAAGATGTTGTCTCGCTCCGAGGATGAAGGATTATCGTTGTTGCTCATAGTTTACTGTCCGCATTGATGAATTAAGATTGTACCCTCAGCTACTTCCTGCGGCGCCAGCTCTCCCTCTGCTGGATACAGAAGTACTGCATCACATAACCCAAAGTGCATCTGCCCCGCGTGCTGCACCCACTATTCAGTGCCGTTTCCATGTGACTATGACTCCATTTAATGCCAACCACCATTTGTGCACCAATTGTACAGAAAAGAACTGAACGTATAATGGGACAGTTGGTGAACCAACATCAAAAAGACAAACTTGGATATTCCCAGTTTGGAGAGTCAAGATCCAAAAAGCACTAAATAATGTTACAGTAGGTCCTGGACAGAACTGGACTCCCAGGGAGACACCAATTCAGTTTGTGCTCAGGAGCAATGGACTTAAGACGGCAAATTTTATTTGCTATCCGAAAGGGCCCAAAGTGGGACCAAATACACCCGGATTTATCACAGATTCAATTCTTTGCAAACTGTACTTACCAGGCGATTGACAGACACCATAAGAACTGATTTAAAGCCATATCTACGAGATTAAATGTGTCTGAAGTGCTGTTGGAGAAAGTTACAGATGCATACACACTGGAAATCGGAATGAAAAAACCAATTAGCGACCAGTCCAAAGCAGTGATTATTCTGCAATGGTGGAGGACCTTACATTTAACAGGGAGAGCACAGCCCCACATCCACAATAACATGCCCAGTGAACCCCCCAAAAACGTGAGACTTTGACGGAAAAATGATCAAAGGCAATAAAAGCAATCTGTGAAGCTATACAACAAGTCTACACAGCTCTCTCAGGCCTCCAGCAAGCCCAAAGACCCCCACACCACACAGATCTTACCACGCCGCTCGGGCAGGAACTTTCAGGCAACGCCAGAGACCCCCGGGAAGGTGTCATCATTGCCAGATCACCAATCCTCAAGGCAAGTGTAACCACAGTTATAAATGTGGCAGTTCTGACCACTGGGCTTATTGGCTTTCGTAAAGTCACTCATGTTCAGCCTCGTCTAATTAAATTGACCTTTGGTACATCTGGTAAACTGAAGCCAGTTCTACCAGGACAGAGCCCCCTCGATGTCAGATTCATTTTATTAGCATGTGCAGTATAAAAACGACATTGGAAAACATTTGCAAAAAGGTACTCTGTGTGCACCGACAGACCAAAAGCACGGATACAATGTAATATAAAATACACCTACACTGAAAATAAAAGAATATAAAAAACAACAGCTTGTCCCGGTGGCAACCGATCAACAAAAACGATACAAGGGGTCATAGCAGGAATTAAAGTTCTCTGTTAGCGAGATGTCTGCATCTCAGCGACCGATATCTTCTTCCAGAGGGAAGAAGCTGGAAACAGGCTTTTTCCCAGGGTGGCCAGAAAGATGTCATTGATGATTTTAATAGCTCTGTTTATAGAGTCTGGATTCATAAAAACCTCCAGAACAGAACGTACAGCCCACAGTCCCTCTTTGCAGAGCGAAGAACCTTTTTTAACGCTCTTTTCTTTATTTGTGATGTTACGAAACCACACAGTCACAGAACCAACAAGTAAACTCTCATTGGTGCCGCGATGAAAGTTAAGCAGAATCTTAGAGTTATTGGTAACTCTCTAAGTTTCCGCAAAAAGAAGAGCCGCTGACTACTTAAATCAACGGTGCACAACGGAGCACTTGCAGCGACGCTCCTGGCACGGCGCCATCTTGGAGTTTCTCACCTAGTACTACGCAAGACAAACCGCTAAGCAGTGGACGAATATGCCCCCTGGTCATAGCGTCATTAAATAGTGGATACGACTGTTTTTGGGACAGTGGCTCACAGGAGTCTATTATTGGAGTGGACTGGAAAAATAATATTGGACTCTTACAATTGTGGCTGTACAACACTAGGCTGGCTGCATAGTGTTGAAAGGTGTGCCCGATGGAACCCCAGGAGGAAGAGGGCAGCACGGCATCAACAGCTCAGGGTACATGGGAGGGGCCACAAGGGGAGCTATGGGATCCACCGTGGACCTGAGCCATCTCTCTCCAGACAGCAGCAAAAAAAGTCAAGCAGTTGCTGAGATAGGAGAGCCACGTGTTTGCCAAGGACGATTGGGACACTGATTATTAAAGAACTTCAATGAACATTCAGTTAAAACACATACGTACCCATCCAAAGGTCTTATAACTCCTATCGCACGTCATCTTCTACCAGAAAGTAAAGTCTCAACATTCAAGACGCTGAGTAAGGATGGATTCAAAAGTCATGTTCACACTATTTCGTCACCTATTGTAATGTGTCCCAAAAAAAAGATGGAACCCTCCGGTCTATGTTGTGGATTACAGACTGTTGAAACCAAAATGACTTGCCTGATCGCCACCGCCCACCCTTCCCCCGGATCCAGGAAATTTTGGAAAATATCGGGGACAACTCACGGGGGGCCAACTCATGGTTCACTGTACTGATCAAGGCAAGGCATACCACGGGATTTGTGTGTGAGGCAGAGCCGACCCATTACTAGGAATCCGCAAGCCCCGTACGGGATCGGTCCCACTCTCTGAGTTCCACACCTACATCTACAACCTGAGCCTCAGCCTGGAGAAGGTCCCTGTCCTGTGGAAGACCTAGTGTGTGCTCCCGGTTCCTAATACCGCGCAAGCCAAGGAACCGGCTCACTACAGAACGGGGGGGGTGGGGTGTTTGGGGTTGGTGGTGGTTGTGGTGGGTTGGGGGATGGGGGGGGGGGGGGGGGTTTGGGGTGGGGGGTGGGTGGTTGGGGTGGGGGTGGTTTGGGGGGTGGGGGTGGGGGTGGGGGGGGGGAGGGGGGTGGGGGTCGGGTGGGGGGGGTGGGGGGGGTTTGTGGGGGGGGGTGGGGGGGTGGGTGCGGGGGGGGGGTGTGGGGTGTGGGGGTGGGGGGGGGGGAGTGGGGGGGTGTGGGGTTCTGACCTCCCACATGATGATGCCATGAAGCGGGCTCATCCCCTCAACCCATCTCCGCTCTGTGGGTCAGCCCCAACCTGGACTCCGCTGCAGTGCGCCTACAGCCCATATCGGAGTAGAGGACGCCACGCATCATACTATCTCGCAGCGGACGCTCCAAAATTCTCGACCACCTGGAGCCCACCGGGCAGCGCTGTGAGGGTCGTGTTCTTTCGACTTCTCCAGTGCTTTCAACACCATCAGGCCGGTACTCCTGCTGCGGGGGAAGATGAGGTCGCAGGAGTGGACAGTAGCCCATCAACTGCAGGGACCATCGACTACCTCTCAGACCGACCCACAGATACGTGCGGCTGTGGGTTCAGAGGTGGTAGTCTGCGGCAGTTCTGGGCCCCATCAGGGACTGGTCCTCTCCTACCGTTTCAACTTTCACCATCTAACGACCTTCAGACTCACATACGACACACACACAGCTGTCCACCTGCAAGTTCTCCGCCATCGTGGGCTGTGTGGTTTTTGAAAAAGGGGAACCAACTGGAATATCGTCAGTTTTATCACAGCTGTCGACATGTGTGAGCCAACCACTTGTGCTTGAACACCAGTAAGACCAAGGAGATGATCTTCGACTTCAGGAGAAAACCACTTTCCCTACACGCTGCTGAACATCCAGGGTGGAGACATTGAGCTGGGGGAGCAGCTTAAATTACCTGGGGTGTTCACCAGTGGAGGCGGGTCCCGGCTCAAAAGTGGCTAAAATGATGTGCGCCGACATGCTGCAAATACCACCGTCACGGGCCGGTGGGGTGGACCCGAATAAGATTTAGCCAACTTCTAACCTAGCACTTGTGGCCATGTTAGGGATAGCTTCCAGTAGACAAGTATTTTTTTGGCCCATTAGATTGTAAGGCGGAGATAGCCATGACTACTAGGGTTGGGCATGTTTTTTTGTACCGTTATAGAGTATATTAAATGATAAAGAAAATGCCTTATACCGTGAAAACGATCATTACACCTGAAAACAGCGAAGCGAAGACACGGTTTGTGTGCGGCGCACTTTAATGACGCATCTGCGCGGCACGTGTTAGCAGAGCGGCGTGCAGGGACAACAACAACAGAGAGCAAACAATATGGCTGAGGCGGCGGTGAAGACCATGGTGAAGACATGCAGAGTGTAGAAGACATTGTGCCCAAACGCGAGCTACCTCAAAACATATGGGAGTATTTGGGAACTAGAATCAAAAGAAGCAATTGTGTGTAACTATCGACAGTGGATTTCTAATGTTGTGAAAGCAGCTGCCCCTAAACAAGTGGTTCCCAAAAGTGAGGGCCCGACCCCCGGGGGGTTCCGCAGGGAACCCCTGGGGGGGGTCGCAAGATAGTATCCAAAAAAAAAAAAAAAAAAAAAAAACATTTAGCTAATTAATAGCCCTTAACTAGTGATTTAACATTTGAGTTTGATTCAAAAGGACTACTTGTTAATGTGTTAGGAGAATATAAAATATTTAAATTACGTTTGTAATTTTGTCCATTCATTGAGGCAGCCGTCAATCAAAAATCAAGTTACGTAGCTTACGCACGCAGCACAAGCGTGACCATCTTGTTTTTGTTTGCTTAAAACTAAAGGTGTTTGGAGCTCAAACAAATAAACACTGCTTTCAAATGAAACGTGGTTAATATCTCACTACAGAAAAACCCGGAGGGAGAGAAAATCACATTGAGGGTCATGCTGATGGTGCGAAGAGAGGGGTATCTTTTAAAAAACAAGGTATATTTGCACGTCCCATTGGCAAATTTTGCTGTCAAAATGTGCTCAAATTAAGATACATTTAGCCGAATTTGAGCAATTTTTGAGTTATTTTTCATTACTTTTTGCAGTGTGTACCTTGTGGACCTTTCTCCACATAAAGCATTGGACCTCATGTTGGCCTATCAGTCATATTACTCTACTTTAAAGCTTAAATCATGTATTTTATTGTGATATGGTGTTATGATCAAGCTCAAATGGACACAAATCCCAAATCTGTCTGTTTCATAAAGATTGTCTTGGTTCTCTGGTGACCTGGCTATAGCCTCTGCTTCTAGGGTCACCTGTCTCACTCCTGCAGGTTAATGCAGCCTGCCCACAACCAATGACATTTTTCTTTTCTCATTTTTTCACAGACGACTTTGCAGACGAGGAGGAAGTACAGTCTTTTGGATACAAGAGATTCGGTAAGTAAATCGCAAAATACAGCCCAATTTAGTATAACATTTTTGAGAGGCATTTCAGACTTTTTAAATTCATTTCTCTCCAAATATTTGATGTGGATGGGATCAAAGTTGAGTAAAGCTTCTGTGTGAGGTCTGCCCTCTGTTTACCCACTTGAAATGCAGTAGTTGATCCCAAAAGCAATGTCCAGAACCTCAAAAATGTGCAAATGTCCGACCTGAAACCTCAGGGGTGTGTTGTGGTGTGCGAGTTCTTTGCCTGAGTTGATGACGCATGGCTGTTTACTACAATGTACAGCGTTTGGGATTTGAACCTTTTCAACTGCTTGTGTGGTTTGGACGTGTTTAGATATTTTTCCTGTAATGCAGTAAAACCACAAGATAAGGAAAAAGCTTCGTGGAAAGATCTCAACAAGCCTGGAATGTTCTTGGAATACTCCCCACTGCCAATGTGCACATGCCAACACTTAAGAACCTAAAGAATCCATATACGATTTCAAGATTAAGATTAAGACATCCATTATTTGAAACACAGTGGGGAAATTTCAGTGTTGCATCACCAGTTTACAGAAAAGTAGGAATGAGGAGCACACAGCACACGATATATGAACAATAACTACATAGTATATACTAAATAAAATAAAATCTAACTTTAGCATGAAAAAGAAACACATCTATCTTTAGAATATATAATACAAAAAACTCTGACCTAAACATAATAAATAAGTGTGAAATATTGCACATTAACATTATTCAAGTGTTTATTGCACAGATAACTGCATTGGTGTTTGGGCTCATCTCCAAATTTGAAACAGCGGTTCTGGGCCATTGCGCTTGTTTCCTGAAAATCTAGTACAAACCTATTCCTTCCATAACTCAAAGACAAACTGACGCCGGTGATCATTTATTACTGTATATGTTGTGTGCTCCTTGTGTGTTCTTACTACTGTCCTGTGTGTGCGCTGCTACATCACTGTGGGACAAATAAAGTTTCTCTTATCTGATCTTATCTTACCTCCTGGGCCGAGAGTTTATAATAATGAAATACTGCAGTATATGGTCTGATTATGAGGACCAAGTGCGCCTCATAATCAGATCTTTGAGCTGGAGCTGAGTGGTTCTACACCAGCAGTATTCTGTCATCCCTATCTCCTCTGGAGGAACGTGATGCAGACACTCTGAGAACTGCTCCAGAAAGTATGGAACCTAAGCAGCACTTAGTCCAGATCAACAAGATCCAAGAACACGTCTCTGCAGTGAGCTGATGGAGGTCTGCTGCCTCAGCAGGAGGAACCTGAAGATAGCTCTGAACAGGCACAAAGGCACAGAGAAGAAAAAGAGGTGGGTTCAGAACCTCCTCCAATCCCGAAATACTTTGAGTAAGATTAAAAAGTGCAAGCTACAGAAGAAAAGCAGATTGTAATGTTGCAATAATTTACCTTTTCTTTAGATTTTAAGCGTTGCCCGTTTAAATGTGTGACAAGTGGATTTAACAAACCACAGTGAGGTGGTTTCTTTGATGCAAACTGACGAGCACTAGAGAAGGTTTTTTTTCTCCTTTTTGTTGTTGTTGTTAAATACTTTTACAAAAGTAAAGTGACAGAAGTCAGGACTATATGTTTGTGGTCACTCAGAAGCAAAGCAGCCATTTGCAAGATATTCCATTGGGTTTGAATTTAAGATAGTTCTTAAAGGCATCATCTACACACGCTCCAATACTGTATTTGTATTTATTTGTATTAGTGCTCTCCAAGGAGACGCTGAGAAAGCTCCACTGACTCTACATTAATTAACTGTGCTGCTCTGATTTTTACAAAATACCTCATTCACAGTTGGGCCCTGCTCGAGGAGGAGGACAAGAGGCACACGACATATAATGGAACATATAACCTTTTGCTCAGTGTTTTGTTAATCTGCACTACTAAAGTGCACAGGGCCACCAGCCATACATACAGTATACTATCTCAAAATCACGTTTTAAAGTTTCATCTCTAGATTTCTCCAGTATCCAAAAAGAAAATTAAATGTTCATCTTAGACTTGTACAACATATTTTCACATGAATAAATATAACAGATTGATATCCATGGTTCAAAAAGAGGTTGGATGATGCAAACACTGATACGACTGATACCACCATCACATACTCAACAATACCAATGTCATACAATAGAATTAAAAAAACTCAATATGTTTTGATGTCCTTCTACCAGAGGGAAGAAGCTGGAACATGGCTTTTTTCCAGGGACCAGAGGAGACATTGATTTTTGAGAAGAATTCCATACAAAGAACCTCTGGAACAGTCAGCCCACGGCTCACAGAGCGGAGCACCTCTCTCTGCTCTCTCTCTGGTCTCTCTGCTCTCTCTCTGCTCTCTCTCTGGTCTCTCTCTGGTCTCTCTCTGCTCTCTCTGCTCTCTCTCTGCTCTCTCTGCTCTCTCTCTGCTCTCTCTGCGCTCTCTCTCTATCTGGTCTCTCTCTGATCTCTCTCAGGTCTGTCTTAGGTCTCTCTCTGGTCTCTCTCTCTGGTCTCTCTCTGGTCTCTCTCTCTCTGGTCTCTCTCTGGTCTCTTTCTGCTCTCTCTCTCTGGTCTCTTTCTGGTCTCTCTCTCTGCTCTCTCTCTGGTCTCTTTCTGCTCTCTCTCTGGTCTCTTTCTGCTCTCTCTGTGGTCTCTTTCTGCTCTCTCTCTGGTCTCTTTCTGCTCTCTCTCTGGTCTCTTTCTGGTCTCTCTCTGGTCTCTTTCTGGTCTCTCTCTCTGCTCTCTCTCTGCTCTCTTTCTGCTCTCTCTCTGGTCTCTTTCTGGTCTCTCTCTGCTCTCTCTCTGGTCTCTTTCTGGTCGCTCTCTCTGCTCTCTCTCTGGTCTCTTTCTGCTCTCTCTCTGGTCTCTTTCTGCTCTCTCTCTGGTCTCTTTCTGCTCTCTCTCTGGTCTCTTTCTGCTCTCTCTCTGGTCTCTTTCTGCTCTCTCTCTGGTCTCTTTCTGGTCTCTCTCTCTGCTCTCTCTCTGCTCTCTTTCTGCTCTCTCTCTGGTCTCTTTCTGGTCGCTCTCTCTGGTCTCTCTCTGGTCTCTTTCTGGTCTCTCTTTCTGTTCTCTCTCTGCTCTCTCTCTAGTTTCTCACTTAGTTTAGAGCTCTCCTGTCTTTGGCTGTGATGTTACCGAACCACACAGTCACAAAATCAACAAGCAAACTTTAGAAGTAGAAAGCAGAATCTTCGCGTGTGTGATGACTTCTCTGCGTTCCAGCAGAAAAAAGAGACACTAACGAAAATTAATTAAAACAATAACATGGAAGAAACACGATCTCTGGTCTAATACAATTAGCTTTTTTTGTCTCTCACAGTTGAATATCAGTCATAGTGATTTGTGTGTGTGTGTATGTATGTGTGTGTTTGTGTGGGTGTGTGTGTGTGTGTGCGTGTGTGTGTGTGTGTGTGTGTGTGTGTGTATGCATGCACTTCTCCTATAGTTTTATTCAGTTGTGCGAGTCCAGTTCAGAGAAATTCCAAGTCGTGCGTTTCCTTATATTCTGAGCCCTGGACTGCGGAGGTGGATGAGAGCCGCTGTTCGGAGCCGCCCTCCCGCTGTGTGAGGAAACAATCTCTTTCATCCAGGTCATCCGAGAGGGGCCATCCTGTTTGTCTTTCTCTGCAGGCGCGTGCGAAAACTGCTCATAAAACACAGGGCCCACAGCCAAAGCCCTGCGCTCATAGTCAGGTGAACTTTTGACATCCGCAGAAGAAAAAAGACAAAAAACTAGTTCAGAAATCCCGATTTTTTCGACCACACAAATCACCATGAGACCTACTTTTGCATGATTAGTCCCTTAATGTGTTTACTCAGGGAAAAAAAAGAAAATAACAATTACTTTGATGTCTGTTTTTGCTTTTATTGTCGCCTTTCCCCGTGAGAGCGACGGTTATTTCTGAGTGATGTTGAAATCTGTGAACATTTAAGGAGCTTTTTCATGGAGCTTTAAGCCACTAAGTTTTAAAGTGGATAAACTTACACATAAAGGCAGCAACAGCGGCAACAATGAACACTGGAATCGGCTTAAAGGGAACAGAGTTATTACACATATTACACACACATGTCCAAACTACGGCCCTCGAGCCAATTGCAGTAGCCTGGCCTTATCCATCCGTACACTCCGCTCAATCATCATTACCTGCATGTAACGTCTGGGTCTGGTCCCTGTGTTTGCGATTACAGCGGTAGAATTCCATTCGACCAATCAGCGAGCGCGGGAGGCGGGTGTTGTAGTTAAATGTGGGTGACGTCAAGAGTTTGCGCCGAACGGAGAGGCTGTAGTTTGGCGAAGAATGCGATAGTAAAGTATTCTGACATTGCTGGCAAAGATTGTGGGGCTACTCGCTAACTCAGAGAAGCCTTTGAGATCATGAGGACAAGTTCACGGTGTCATCAATCCAACTTCAGCTCCTCCAATATAGACATGTTAGTATGTTATTCAGCTAACTTCATAATCTGTGTTTTATAGGGGACATTTCTGGTGGCCCCCGCTGTTTTAGACTTACAGTGGTACTATACAGACTCTGCTCAAATTATAGTTAATTTCTTTGTAGATCTGATTTGTTTTGACTTAAATACAGCAGTTTTGACTCAACAACTAAGAATAAGTGATCCTTTATTCATCCCACAGTGGGGAAAGCTCAGTGTTGCATCACAAGTTACAGAAAGGAATGAGGAGCACACAGAACAAGATAAGTGAATATTAAGTATCGCACAAATTACTACTGCATACTCTAGTGTAAGAGATATAAACTTGTATGTATACATCTGTAGCTACATCTGTAATACACTAGTGCAGGAATACTGAGGTTGTCATTGTGTTTGTACTGATACCTGCATGTGCTGGGTTCATATGGTAATCCCATCCCTGTCCTTTGCCAAGTTGAAAAGAGGCCGAAACGACTTCCCCAGCGTTCAAGGTTCAATTCTATTTATTTTTCTGAGGGGGTTGAAGTAAGAAGGTCGTCCGGTCGAAAAAAATAAATCCACCTTTTCTTTGGCTGCGCTCTTGCACACGCTTTAATTGTCATGGTCAAAACACGCAGAAGCCGAAGTTAAGCAAACGGCAAAGTATTAGGCTGCGTTATTGTGATTCTCCGAGGTTTCCAAAGTCCTTACATAATGTCAACTCAGCGCAGCGTGGTTTGAGCCAACTACAACACAGTCAAACACACTCTGTAGTTTCGAGTGTGTGCTTTGTACCACATTGTTATAGAACCCATAAAAATCCACAGATGATAGTATTTGGTTTAGTTGTACAAATTATACAAGTGACTTTTATCATGAACCTCAATTGTCAATGTTGTAGGCCCAGGGTAATACTTGAGAAACTGGATTCTTATTTGGCTCAGAAATGGACAGGGAAGAGAAGTTTATTATTTAAGGTTCTGTGTTCCATTTGGAAATATGAAAACCTGGCTGATTTCACAAGATGCTGGCAAAAGCATCTTTGTGAAATGAAAATATATGAATAACAGTTGTGATAAATGTTTTAAATGTATTTTGTGATGTGGCTAGATTTTTAATTGTCTCTCCTGCTGAATGTTACTGATTGTTTTTCTCATATTAACCAATAAGGACTTCTGATTGTCTCACAGTGGAGGTATTTCTGTGTTGCAATGCGCAGTTCTGTAACAGCTATAATATACTGTAGTTCGAGTCTCATGCAGTGGATATGGAGCTATGGCAAAGGTTTTTATCTTCTTTCATCTCAAAAACAAAATATTTCCATCTCATTTTTCAGTCGAAAATTTAAAAAAATGTTTCCTGTCCTTGTGTAGCCTGTCCTCCCTGAGATCTTCTTTCAGGCAGCTCTTATCCCTCCCATTCTCCTCCTCCTCATCTCTTCTGGGTTCCTCGACTTCACCACCAATTCAATTGGTTTTTGTATAGCCCTAAATCACTGTAGATCCAGGACTGAGACTGTAGATCCAGAACTAAGGCTGTAGATCCAGGACTGAGGCTGTAGATCCAGGACTGAGACTTTAGATCTAGGACTGAGGCTGTAGATCCAGGACTGAGTCTGTAGATCCAGGACTGAGGCTATAGATCCAGGACTGAGGCTGTAGATCCAGGACTGAGTCTGTAGATCCAGGACTGAGGCTATAGATCCAGGACTGAGGCTGTAGATCCAGGACTGAGTCTGTAGATCCAGGACTGAGGCTATAGATCCAGGACTGAGGCTGTAGATCCAGGACTGAGTCTGTAGATCCAGGACTGAGGCTGTAGATCCAGGACTGAGTCTGTAGATCCAGGACTGAGGCTGTAGATCCAGGACTGAGGCTGTAGATCCAGGACTGAGGCTATAGATCCAGGACTGAGGCTGTAGATCCAGGACTGAGGCTATAGATCCAGGACTGAGGCTGTAGACCCAGGACTGAGTCTGTAGATCCAGGACTGAGACTCTAGACCCAGGACTGAGGCTGTAGATCCAGGACTGAGACTGTAGATCCAGGACTGAGGCTGTAGATCCAGGACTGAGGCTGTATATCCAGAACTCAGGCTTTAGAACGAGGACCGAGGCCACACAATGCCTGACTGAGGCGGCTCCCTGTCGGAATCACATCTCACCTCTAGGACTCATTGTTGCCAGTCTGTGAGGGCCAAAAAAATTTAGATTTGCCCAGATTTAAATCAATGTTGGGTGATGAAAAGGCAGCCTGGCCCCAAATTGAGATCGTGTTCTTTTGATATTTGTGGGAGACTTTTACAACAGCAGCCATCGCACTGGTCCAGGTAGAAATACGCTCAGACAAGTCGGAATAACACGTCCCGAAAGCTGCGTTCAGCGAGTCGCCCTGAACTCCCCACATGACAGACTTGTGGTTGCGCTGATGTGTTTCCTGCACTTGTTTTGCTTTCTCCATCGTGGCCTAGAACATTCCTGGAGCGGAGCGCACGGTGGAGCCAGCTGTGTCAGCAGAACTGCCCGGGGCTCGGTTCGGTCCAGGCCTTTGTGAGAGAGCTTCAGCGGTGCCTCCATGGCTCCACATGTATTGACTCATCCTCTCGCACTTCATTCATCCTCATTACAGTAGAACAACACTGGGATCGCACAGCTACAGACAGGAGCGCTCTGTGCCCTGTCAGCTGAGGTCAGAGAGAGATTTAGCAGCATTTGGACATGTTTATAAAGCTCATTTTACACGCTCCGTCGATTTGACAGATTTACAGTGTGCTTGTATTACAACATCAGTTAGAAGGAGCATTCACCATCATGGACACCCACAGCAAATACGGTTCAATCATTTGCTTGTCTGCGTGTGTCCCAAAAAGTGCTATAAAGTGCATTCGTATTTTTACAATTGCACCACTTGTATCTGGTGCCTTACTGTATACTGCAAGGCTTACATTTCCATAAACACATAATAATACACAAAACAGAGTCTTGTAAAAAATAAATCAAACATGTTTTTCTCTTGACCCAGTGAGTTATTATCTGATGCTTTGGGTTGACACGTTGAGTGAGGGTGGTCCTTTTTTCATTATTCTTTCTGAAAAAACAGGTTCAAGATGTGACAAAGGCCAAAAATACACGCATTTGAAAACTATTGCTGTAGTTCCATTTTTGTTGGCTTGAAAGTTAGTTACCACAGCTTATGACGGATCGAAGACTTGTGAAATGACCGGCAGTACTAAAAAACAATACTTGAATGTTTGCAATTAAGATAAGATAAGATTGATCTCACACAGGAGAAATTTAGATGTCACATTTGGCAAAAATAGAATCACTCAGAGTTGTGCAAAGACAGAAGTGTGCAAACATGTTAAAGGCAAAAACATAGTCTGTTCCGGATATATTATGTACAATAAAAAGCAATTAAACAAGTAGTGACAATAGTACAATGCAGGTTTTTTAGTCCTGTGCAAGTGACTTAAAGGGACTCATTGTACAGTCTGACAGCGGTGGGGACTATTTATTAGTTGTTTAAACATATATTAGATGCACCACTACTACTACTACTACTACTACTATAGCTGTATATCTTAAGCGTGCACCATTTATATATCTACAATCGTCGCTGCCTCTGTCTTTCTCGACAGTAACCGTGATTCTCGAGCATGAGCAGTGGGCCACACCTGTTGTTGGCAGCACAGCGGACAAAGACGGAGAAACACTTACACAGCACCTGTTTTAAAGAAGCGTCCAGCTGCAGTCCACTGGCTTCTCTCTGGATCTGTCAGCTTCAAAGTCAGCGCCCCCTAAATCCACACACTGTTCCTTGTCATAAAACGTATCACTCATTCATGTCTGGCTTTGATTAGCAGATTTTTGACACATTTACCAAAGAACTATGTGGATATGATTGATGTCTTTTAACTTTTTATACGAGCAGTTTGAAAATTAATCAATGTTTTTCATCCGGCATCGCTTTAAACCAGATCTTGTATAATTTTCCCAGAGCAATGCCTTCTTTGCCTGCGTGGGGAGGTGTTTGACAGTAGGTGAATGAATGCGAACGCCCGGAACAGGGAGTCCAGATATAAATGTTTACATGTATTTTATATGAAAAAGGAAAAGGAGTCATTTTTCAAACTTGCTCGGTTTTACTCAAGTTCATCTGCAGTTCAAGAACAGTTTGGTTGATTGAGGTTTCCAACAGCAAAGCCAGCGATTTAGTCTTTTTCTATTTAGATAATGCCGGTATTTAGTCTTCAGTTTGTATGTTTGTTTGTTTTTTATTTGATATAAAATGTAAGAATTATTGTGTTTGAAAGTGTCACGTCCAGGCACTCATTGTGTGAAGCCAATTATTGTCAATTTGTGAAACCGATTTTCTATTTTAAAATCATGACACCATCGAGCCGTTCTTGGGAGATCTCAAACGTGCAGTTCATGCAAGGCTGCCCAGGAATGCACAAGAACTGGAGGCTTTTTGCCGAGAAAAAATGGGCAGCTTTACCATCAACAAACAAATAATCTAATTTTATGCACATTTATGGTCATCCCGCTCTCTATAAACCAATGGCTTCATGTTTTTTATCATCGTTGTTTTTCTTGTGTTCAAGCGGTTTGAGTCTCTGATCTGTCGTTGGCGAATCGACAACTTTGTAAAGTCCCCGAGATGACTGCTGTTGTGATTTAGGGCTAGTGAATACAAGAATATATTGAATTGAACTCCTCCACAATCACCACAAAAGCTGTGCAGACTCCAAGCTGTCACAGATAAAGGAGAAATACACACTTTTGAGAACTGGGGGATGGAAACTTAAGATAAGAGTTCCTTTATTCGTCCCACAGTGGGGAAGTTTCAATGTTGCAGCGCACATACAGGACAGTAGTAAGAGCACACAGGGAGCACACAAAACATACAAAATAAGTAGTAGCTATGTTTCTTATCTTGCTTAACTATCTGTAAATGCTTCAATACCAGTCTTTCAAAATGAAATATATATATGTAGTAGTGCGGAGTTATGTACTGATCAAACTTCCAAAGAGGAGTTTCTGATACATTCAATTCAAATGAATGTTTTCTCGTATAGCTCTAAATCACAGCAGTATTACCTCTGAGGACTTTACAAAACCGTTGAATTTGCCAACACAGATCAGAGAATCAAACAGTTCAACACAAGAAATTAAAGGATGAAGAAACACATAAAGCCATTGGTCCATAGAGGCTGATGACCAATGTCCATAAATGTTAAGAAATGTCCATAAATGTTGAATGTGGTGTGTCCTGGATCACCACCACAAGGCTCCACACACTAACAATGAGCGTATACTTTCAGACACAACTGAACCTCATTGTTAAAGACGTATCCAAGAAGTTTGACTTGGGTGATCCATAGCAGACAAGACAGTTCTCCCATTTTAAGTTTATCCCAGTCCTGCTCTGCTATAAACCATCAGTGTTGGACGGCATGCTTCTCATTCTTTACAAATGCACTTGTCATGCAGGTCTTATCTGGACATTCTTGCACAAACAGACAGACAGGAGACAGATAGCACCAAGCGGCTGCATGAACGATGGAAGGCGAAAGGCGGAGGATTCCCGAGAGGCGAGAGGGGAGTGTGTCGAGGAAGTGGGAGAAGGTGCAAAGGAAAAATATGAAGGCTTGGATTGGACTGGAGGAGGAGAGGGTTGTGTAATGTCCATCTGGTACTGTTTACATTCAAATAAGCTGTACCATCAAGCCATTATTCATGTTTTTAATGGATTAGTTTGAGTTATAGCTGGTTTCTCGTTTTCAATTTTTCTGATAATATGTCTTGGAGTTTAAGAAGGTTCCCCATGTTTTCTTAGTGTTTTTATCAGCATTTATGGATATTGGTCATCTGCCCCTTATAAGGACTAATAACAATGTGTTTTATTTCTTGTGTTTGTAGATGCAGTCAGTGATTTTTTTTCCAGACGTATTTTTTTATTTATTTCTAATAGTAATGGAATTGACCAGATTCCTATAGTCTCCGAAAATTAATGAGAAATATTTTGGAGAGGGCTGATAAAAATAAACCAATGGGATTTGTTCATCCTCAACGAACCAATGGGATGCGTTTACCCCCTTCACCCTCTTCCTGTTTCTAGCGAGTGCACCTGAGATATCGGATTTTCTAAAACCTCAAAATGCTGGATGTTTGGTTTGGTGGAGAGGCGAGGGGAGGGGGGAGTGGTTTTGAGTTGGTGCTACGGCTAAGCTAACAAAATCTCTTACTGCATCTCTAAACTGTTTGATTCTCTGATCTGTGTTTGCAAATTCAACGGTTTTGTAAAGTCCTCTGAGATAAATACTGTTGTGATTTAGGGCTATACAAGATTAAATTGAATTGAATTAGTAGAATTAAAAGTATTGGGTTCTTCTATACCATGTTCCTCCATCTTTGCTTCTGAGTTTAAACATGTCAAGGTACAAACATGACTAACTCACTATTGTCCGGTCTAGAAGAACCAAATCCCTTTAATATTCTCGTGTTGAGTTGATTGATGTTTCTGAAACGCGACCTCTTGTCCGTGTCTCTTTCCTCTGCTGCTCACAGTCATTTCGAAAGTCGTAGCAAGACTTGTGCCACTTGATGTAAAAAACAGACATCTTTTTTTTATTTGAAGAAAGCCACAAAAACACATGTGCCGGTATGAGCGAGTATTAGGCTTTAAGGGAAAAAAGCATCCAAATCCATTTTCCGCTTCTTGATGCAATATGTCAGTGTTTTCCTAGTGACCTACATGTACAAGTCACGGCACCAGTTTATTTTGAGCAGTTTTACTTTAACAGCTATAAATAAACAAAGATCATTAGTACAACCTGGGCACTGGGATAGCTACTACATACTGTTATTCTTAACATTTGGACAATATGTAAAAAATTGTATTCTGTAGTTTAATTCATAGACCAACAATAAAATGCCTTCCATATGAATCATTAAATTATACTTTAACGGTACTTTATTGTATTGAGAAATTGGGCCACAGCAAGTTCCAGGGTCCAATTGCACCTCCAGACCTTTCTGTGTGGAGTTTGCATGTTCTCCCTGCGTCTGCTGTGGTTTTCTCCAGGTGCTCCGGTTTCCTCTACCACTAAAAACATGCACAAAAAGTCTGGCATGTTCCTCCTGTGTACAGACGACCTCACTACCATCTCTGTGTGGAGTGAGAAGACAGAGATAGCTCCTTTCACAGACAATTGTGAAATATATAGATAAAGAGGACTTAATATAGCCTCTGGGGACACATTTCCAGATTGCCAGACTACTGGAGCTGGAAGATACAGTATGACCTATTGCACATGTTTTCGTAGTAGGGGAAACTGGAGCAGCCGAAGGAAACTGACGCAGACACAGGGGGAACATGCAAACTCCACTCAGAAAGGCTCTTTTCTGTCTGGGTCTTTGCCGTCTCAAATGGCTGATCTGTGCAGGGCCACTGCAGGGCTGCTCTGTGCACCTTTTTAGTAAACTTTTAACAACTTTTTAGCGCGTTTTTATTGTTCAGTTTTTTAATATATCTGAGTGTTTTATCTTTTTAATTCAGTGGTTTCAGCAAATAGCACTTAGTCCCGACTGAAACCCACTAGTAGCACAGAGGCTAACACAAGCTAACGAGGACATGGAAAGTGACAATGAAATTGGCTCAAACATGCACAATATTAGTCGCCTCACCATGGAGCTCCGTGAGAGCGACCGTGCCACCATTGCAGATCTACGAAAAGAAGTCCTTCGTCTCACCGCAGAGTTGAATGAGAAACAATCTCTAGTATCCAAACTTTTTGAAGTCGCTGGTGGGCAGCACTCACGGCTGATGTCACTGAGCGCTGCATATTGTGACACTGTCGTGTGGGAGAGATCCGTCAGCTCCGGACCCTCCTGTTCTACACCTAAGCGCCCGCTTCCGAATAACGAGCCCGCGGATTCCGAGGAGCCATCCTGCGCCGTGGCCCATGTCCTGAGTCTGGCAAACCGCTATGCAGCCCTCTCCACCGACATCCCGGCCCCCTCAGCAGAATCCCTGGACACTGCAGCGTACTCTACTGCTCGAGGATCCAAGTCCACTGCGAGGAAAACGCTCCTAAAGGAAGCAGTCCTCAGGCGAAAGAGCGGTCCACCAGCCATGTTGGCCTGTTCCCCTTCTTTGACCCCAGTGCAGCAGTCTCAGACTGGGGTAGCGAGCCATCATCACCACCGCTCACCTCCACCGGGTCAGCAGCAGCGCCCAGAGCCAGCCCCTCTCACCGCTCCAGCGTCCCCGAGCACACAGCGTGGGTCGCCTGTAGCTGAGAGTCAGCACCCCCGCTCCTCCTCTCCATGTGTTCAGCGGCGCTCAGGCTCGGGTCCTGCTTCGGGTGAACCCGCTGGTTCCGTCCACCGAGCTCCTTCTCCGAGGCCACTCTTCGCCCCGACCACTCTGATTATTGGAGATTCCATCGTGAGACACGTCCGCTTCTTCAACGCGGTCACTCGCTGTATTCCCGGAGCTACTGTACCAGACCTGCTCATCCGTCTCCCTCCTCTGCTTCAGTCCCTGCCTGATACCGTTTCCAAGATAGTCGTGCATGTGGGAATTAACGACATGAAACTTCAGCAGTCAGA
The DNA here is from genome assembly GCA_964034765.1 of Knipowitschia caucasica. Lineage (NCBI taxonomy): Eukaryota > Metazoa > Chordata > Actinopteri > Gobiiformes > Gobiidae > Knipowitschia > Knipowitschia caucasica. The sequence goes on from OZ035843.1 coordinate 22,811,827, forward strand.
AGTCACTAAGAAACATTTTATGGATCTGTTCCACCTCCTTCAATCCACGGGATTATCTGTTTTTATCTCTGGTCCAATCCCGACTGTAAACAGAGGTGACTGCCTCTACAGTCGTGTTGTGGCGCTGCATATGTGGATCCAGGCTACATGCAGCTCTTTTAACTTTGTCTTTGTGAATAACTTTGCCCTTTTCTGGAAACGTAACGAAGCCTATCGTCCAGACGGATTACACCCAAACAGATACGGTAGCAGCCTGTTGATGGGCTACATGCGTTACGTTGTTCAGCGTTCCCCGGGGGGCGTGACTGTTTACATCTGAGCCCCCTCGGACCCCACCGCACTCCCCCGCCTCCTGCTCACCAGCACCGGGTGAGTACAACGGTGCAAACACTGCTCCCTGTCCGTCTGGCAGTGCATTACCAGTCCAAACACTGAACTGTGCTGACTCCCTTCTGACTCTGGGAGCTAAAGAACAACAAGGGTTTTCACATTTTAGGCCAATTGAGACTGTGTGTGTTCCTCGCACCAGCTCAAAAATGTTTTTAAATTCTAAAAAACGAAATCAAAACAGGACAGCAGTTAGACGGTCCAACTCTGCAAATCTAATTTCTGTTCCCTGTAGAAATCAATCAACCACATTAATAGACTCTGACGTTATTTTTAAACTTGCTATGCTTAATGTCAGATCTCTATGTAACAAATCATTTTTAATTAATAATTTTATCACTTCTTATGATCTTGATTTTATGCTTATGGCTGAAACATGGCTCGACCAAAATACAGGAAATGCAGTTCTAATAGAAGCAACACCACCCAATTTTAAATTCGAATCCGAAATACGAGAAAACAAAAGGGGGGGAGGCATAGCTGCAGTTTTTAGAGAGCACTTTGTCTCCCATAGAATGCCCCTTGGAAATTTTTCATTGTTTGAGTATATTTCTTTTAAAATGGAACAAAAGCAATCTTCTACTCTTTTCATTGTCCTGTACAGGCCACCACAGTCATGTTGCGATTTTATTGACCATTTTACTGAACTACTTTCATTCGTGTGCACAGATTTTGATAGTTTAGTTATTACAGGTGATTTTAATGTACATGTTGATAATGTTGATGACAGAAATGCAAAGGAGCTGGCTTCTGTATTTGAGACCTTTGGTTTCATTCAGCACGTGAGTGGCCCCACCCACAGCAGGGGGCACACTCTTGACCTGCTAATTACAAAGGGGGTTAATGTATCAAATGTTAATGTAGTTGATGTTGCTTTGTCAGATCATTTCTGTGTATTTTTTGACATGTGTTTTGCTAGCAAACCACCAGCTGAATTTACAACTGTTAGAAGAAGACACATACATGAAAACACAAGTGAACTGTTCATGGGAATGCTAAATTTTGAGAAAACTCCATGCTCTACTGTTGATGAATTGTATAACTCTGTCACCACCAGTGTTCTGACTGTTCTGGACGCCATTGCTCCTGTGACGGTTAAAATAGTTACCAGTAAGAAAAAGGCCCCATGGACTAAGGCAGACTCGGTTAGGGCACAGAAGCAAGAGTGCCGGAGGGCCGAACGGAAGTGGCGAAAGTCCAATTTCCAGGGCGATTATGAAATCTTTAAAGATGAGTTGGGTGAATTTAACCGGGTTCTACGTAGAACAAGAGAAATGTATTTTTCTGACATTATTGGAGGTTGCAGTAACAATTTTCGTGTTATGTTTTCAACAGTTGGTAGATTAACGAACCCCCCTGTAAAGTTGCCCCTAGAATTTTCCTCTAAATCTAGGTGTAATGAGTTCGCACAGTTTTTCGATGACAAAGTACAAGGAATCAAAAACACTATCACCTCCACAGCACGTATAACAATGCAACAGCCAGAGAAGCTTTTTGAGCTAACTCACTTTGCACCTGTGGATACTGAAACTGTCAAAAAGATAATCATGAGTCTGAGCTCCTCCACATGTAGCCTGGATATATTGCCCTCTAAATTTCTGAAGTCCGTCCTGAGCAGTTTGTTACCTTCACTGACACAAATAGTAAACATGTCTCTGTCGTCAGGAACATTTCCTATGGCCCTAAAAACAGCAGTCATAAGACCTCTCCTAAAAAAGAGCAGTCTGGATCCTGCGGGACTTCAAAATTATCGCCCCATATCGAATCTGCCATTTATTGGAAAAATTCTTGAAAAAGTGGCCTCCCAACAACTTACTGAATTTTTAACAATGAATAATTCTTTTGATATGTTCCAGTCTGGGTTTAGACCCCACCACAGCACTGAGACCGCTCTAGTGAAGGTAACAAACGACATTCGACTTCACACTGATGCAGGTAAAGTCACAGTTTTGGTCATGTTAGATCTTAGTGCCGCGTTCGACACTGTCGACCATGAGATCCTCATGCAGAGACTGGAGGACTGGGTTGGTGTCACTGGCACAGCCCTAGACTGGTTTAGGTCTTACCTGGAGGATAGGAAGTACTCTGTGGAGATTGGAGACTGCGTCTCAGATGATGTGGCCCTGACCTGTGGTGTACCACAGGGGTCGATCCTGGGACCTCTCCTATTTAATCTCTACATGCTGCCGTTAGGTCAGTTAATACAAAGAAACAAAGTGTCCTACCACAATTACGCTGACGACACTCAGATCTATGTCTCACTGACTGCAGGAGAACATGGACCACTGGATTTGCTCCTTCACTGTATCCAACAGATCAGTGACTGGATGCAAAATAATTTCCTCCAGCTAAATGCAGACAAAACCGAAATCATTGTCTTTGGTCCCCAGAAACAAAGAGAGGGCGTCATTTGTCAACTTCAGTCTCTCTCCCTACTTCCTTCAGACAAGGTCAGAAATTTGGGGGTAATACTGGACTCAGACCTAAATTTCAATAGCCACATAAAATCAATAACATCAACAGCTTTTTACCATCTGAAGAACATTGCCAAAGTTAGAAATATAGTGTCCAGGGCAGACTTGGAGATTCTTGTCCATGCATTTGTCTCCAGCAGGCTAGACTACTGCAATGGCCTGCTTACAGGTCTGTCCAAACAGACCTGTAAGCAGCTGCAGTACATCCAAAATGCAGCAGCTAGAGTCCTGACAGGAACCAGGAAGTATGACCATATTAGTCCGGTCCTCAGGTCTCTGCACTGGCTTCCTGTGGCTCAAAGAATAGATTTTAAAACGGCTCTGCTTGTGTACAAGTCTCTCCATGGCCTTGCACCAGAATACATTAGTGACATGTTGGTGTCATATGAACCGGCCCGGACTCTGAGGAGCACAGGGACTGGCCTCCTGCTGGTGCCCAGAGTGAGAACCAAACATGGGGAGGCTGCGTTTCAGATCCATGCAGCTAAGATCTGGAACAATCTCCCTGAAAATGTGAGGGAGGCGTCTACTCTGTCAATGTTCAAATCCAGGTTAAAGACTGTTCTGTGAAGTCTCTGGGTGTTGACAGTAAACCCTAATTACACTGTGTGACACTGGACCTAGAGCAGAGCAAGGGACACTACTGTAATAGTGAACAGATGTGCTTAGTAAGGGGTCAGTAAGTAAAACAGACCAGGACTAATACGTGTCTAATAAGGACAAGACTAGTCTGAGTTAAAAATGTCAAACAATATACAATAAAGTCAATGAAGGTAGGAATATTGAAAACGTTGGATTGGGCTTGAGTAAAGTATAAAAGGCTCAAACCACCACAGTGACTTTCTACAGGTGGTTCTTGCACGAATCCATGGAAAGAGAAAGTTAAAGCCATGTTTTTTCCATTTAGCCAAAGGAACACTTAATAGAAACAAGGACAGGACAGGCATCTTTTGTGGAGATGCAAGCCCAATCACAGATATGCGTGTTTTTGCCCGTTTTAATTACGTAAAAACACAAAACATCAACATCAAAGTAAATTCGTCCCCTTGTCTCTTGGCTCCAGTGGCAGAGAGTCTACATGTTTGTGGTGGGAGGAAGCACGCAGACACAGGGAGAACATGCAAACTTCATAGAGAAAGCTCCGACGGGGACAGTTTGGAGACTTTTCACCGGACTGAACTTCCATCATTATTAGTTTATAACACAATAAACCCAAATGTATCCATGCACGTACCTTTCATGGCGTTTTCACTTGAGGGCAGTTTGAGCGAAGATGTCCAATGTCACTTTTTGTACATCGCAGCATTGAGAGAAAGTTATGAAGTTATTCCAACACTAAAGATGTGCCACGCTCTTTCTTCTTTCCTGCTAAAATCCCATGGTGCGTGTCCCGGGGGTCTCTCGGTGGTCTTATCCCGGGGGTCTCTCGGTGGTCGTGGTGCTGTGCTGGAGGGATGGGAGCGGACTGTCCAGAGGTGACCAGAGGGTTTTGCATCACACAGCTGTGGTCTGTCAAGCTCACGTCTCGAACCAGGCACTTCCGCTGCTGCTGCTGCAGAGACGCGGCCCCTAATACTATAACCCTGCTTGAAGGCTTCACTGCAACTTTTTGGTTACAGTGAGAGAAAAGTCCCAAACTATTGGCTATTGAACAATTTCAGATGATACGGCATCCAAAGTACCAGGAAGAATAAACATTTTGATCTCGTTTGTGTTTGTGTGTGTGAGCACTGTTTCTGCTCTGGTGGATATACAGCAACTTGACATATATCAGTCTGCCCCATGGATCTGTTATAATAACGGTCTGGCCATTGGACGTTTTGTAACAGTCTATGGTCTTCTATTGTATCGTATGATATTATCTGTGCTGACACCTCTGTGTGAAGTTGGTACAAAGTATTTTTACTCTCTTCATAAATGCCAGGGTTATACCGTGGGCTGGGGTTAAGTATAAAAACACATGTCTGCAGGGAAGGAATATGCAGTAGCAGATACAGGCTGCAAAGAAGTTTTAATGATTGTATTTATTTATTTGACAGGGGTATTGCACAGAAAATTTATTGATTCTTTATTCGTCCAGTGGATAAATTTCAGTGTCGCATCACTAGTTACAGGAAGAATGAGGAGTACACACCACAATATTAGTGAACAATAACTCTATGATAAAATGAAAGAAAATCTCTAGATTTAGCATAATAAAGAAATATATAGTTGTATATACATCTGTACATGTTAGCAGCACACATTTACATGCTTTACAGGTAGCGCTATCTCAAACCGTAAAAGCTTTGGCTCCCCCCAGTGGCTATAGCTGGTAAATATATAAATATTAATAATTACAGCGAGTCTGAAGGACTGAATAGTTTAGATTGTTTCGGGAGAACGCCCATAATCTTTACAAGTTTACAACCAACTATAAAGCAGAATAGTGAACTATGTCTGCATTGAGAGTAGTTTCAAGCTGTAGTAAATAACGAAAAACGAAGCGCGCTTTGTCTTTGCCTTCAAGCGCGCGAATTCTTTTACGTAGGTGAGTTTAGCCACAGTGACCATCAGAAATTCATACTCACCTAGGAAAAATAAGTTCCCGCGTGAGGAGACTCAACGCGGAAGTGCCTCCTGTCCTCCTATTGGCTGTCGCTCATTCGGAAGGAAGTTTGTTTTTTAAAATTTCGCGGGAAAGCTGTGCAGCAGAAGACCGTGAACAGGAGCGAGTGGGACCAGGACTGGATCCACACATATAGTAAAATACTGATTTTTTTCTGGTGCAAAATGCCCGCCACCTCAGAAATCCACTTGGAGCACCCGCAGGAGGACCGTAAAGAGAAGAAGAGCTCAGAGACACCGGGCAGTTTTGGAGTGTTCAGTGATGAAAGAGGCTACCTGGACCTCATCCGGTACATTCTGCAGAACGGCCGCACAAAGGGCGACAGGACCGGCACCGGGGTCATCTCCATGTTCGGGGCACAGGCCAGATACAGCCTCCGAGGTCAGTGTCTACCTGCAATAGTGTTCTGTGGTGGTGTTATTAGTTGACAATACAAGAGATAGGATAGTATGAAGGTTACACTGGCCTCTGGTTCACTGACCGGGGGGAGGTTGATCTTGGACAACTGTAACATCCAATACTAGGATTAAAAAAAACAAAACAATAGTTGCCAATGTTAGAGAAAAAGGCTATTCAAAAAAAAGAAAGAAAACCCATAATTTTAACTTTTGACAGTTGTGCGAAGTGGGATGCAACACTTTTCATTATTTACAATTCAAGTCAAGCCATCCTTGGGGGCCCTCTGATGACTGCTTAGTCCACATATTGGGTAGTACCGGCCCTGAGAAATGTGTTCATATTGACTTTATATGTTCTGTATAACCTATTATCAGACTCTCCTATAGCTCTCCTATAGCTACTCCAATTCCCAGTGTCCCCAAAGCCTGTCAAAGCAAAAGTGGTTTGAGCGAAAGCACTGAAGCGTTATAAACACAAGTAAAATCCAGTCTCACTTTGGAGACTGCAGCGTGTTCCAAAATGTTGTCTGGAGAAGTGGGCTCCTCGATATACAACGGTCTGTAGACACAAAGCTGATCGCCTCCGACTCAGGATGTAATTATGTCTGTTTATCACTGAAGAATAATTATAAAGTTTTGTATCTCATCACAGATCAATTTCCACTTTTAACTACAAAGAAAGTGTTTTGGAAAGGCATACTTGAGGAGCTGCTTTGGTTTATTAAGGTAAATGACTTTCATACTTCTTTTTTTGTTTTTTCTGTATTGCTCATTGCTAACTTTTGCAGGGATCAACCAACGCCAAAGAGCTCTCGGCAAAAGGAGTGAAGATTTGGGACGCCAACGGCTCTCGCGGTTTCCTTGACAAGAGTGGGTTCACGGACCGAGAAGAGGGAGATCTTGGGCCTGTTTATGGCTTTCAGTGGAGACACTTTGGGGCCGAGTACACAAACATGCATGCAGGTACACTACTACACAATGCCCCAAGTTTCATCTGTAGGCCTTTGCCGTTTGCATCCAATTTCAATGCATTTAAATTGGCTTTGGTTTTGGCAGATTACACAGGACAAGGCGTGGATCAACTACAGAAGGTAATTGACACCATTAAAACAAATCCAGAAGACAGACGGATAATTATGTGCGCCTGGAACCCTAAAGGTAACCCCAAGAAAACCCAATAAGTTTATTACATTAACAGATTAACAACGTCTTACTGGTTATTTTTCCGATTGTTTTCAGATTTGCCGCACATGGCTCTCCCTCCATGCCACGCTCTTTGTCAGTTCTATGTGTGCGATGGGGAGCTCTCCTGTCAGCTCTACCAGCGCTCTGGTGACATGGGCCTGGGAGTACCTTTCAACATAGCCAGCTACGCTCTTCTGACTTACATGATCGCCCACATCACAGGACTCAAAGTAAGACCCAACGGCTTTTATCTCAAAACACTTAAATATACGCAGCTACCACGTTTTCTTTTAACATTCACTCCTTTACAGCCTGGAGACTTTGTTCACACTTTGGGAGATGCTCACGTCTACATCAATCACATAGAGCCTCTTAAAATACAGGTGGGCTTTTGGAAGATTATGAGAAATTATTGCGTGATTGTTTATATTACTTATTCCCATTGCAGCTTGAGAGGGAAATCCGGCCCTTCCCTAAACTCAAGATCCTTCGAAAAGTAGAGAGTATAGATGACTTTCGCGCTGAAGACTTTGAGATCCATGACTACAACCCTCATCCCATCATTAAAATGCAGATGGCTGTTTAAGTGGGAAACTACGGTATATTTTATTGGAAGTGGATTATTATTGACTAAAACCACATTTGTTTTCATTGTAAATCTTAGGTCTGGGTTTTTATTCTTTTTATCTTGTGTTTGTCTGTAAATAAAATATTTTATGCTATTTTCTTTCTCCAAACTTCTCCATCTGGGTATTGGTGTTTCACGACTGAGGACTCCAGCATCTCGCAAGAATAACCAGGATTCTGGAAATCAAAATGCAGACATTGCGTTTGTACAAAGAAGGAAGTAAATGTGTGTGTGTGTGTGTGTGTGTATATATATTTAATACTATTACCTTTGGGGGCATGTAATGAGCTTTCTCAATTATAGCTGGGCATGTGAAATGCTCATGTAGATGATCCACGTATTCACACATCCTACAGAAATTTTAAAATATATTATAAGCTAATAATCAACATGCATTTATAAGTACAAACTCCTGAATATACCTGTTATGGAGGTCGGCTGACACACTTATGTAGTCGAATAAGATTAAGTGTTGCACAAGTTCACACAGGCCCACTCCTCCAGCGTGTGGACAAACTGGCACTGGTGAGTTCCATTGATTGGTTCAGTGAGAGATTGAAATTTTTTTTGCTGAAATTGACAAGTTCTACCTCTAAACTTGTGTGCCATCAGTATCACAGCAAGGTTTTCATTCACACTTCCCAGTCGGCAGCTGTCGATCTGAACAAACTGTAGAGCCGCAGCCTGAAGGAACTGCTTAAACATGACTCTGTTTTGACACTAGAAAGAAAACTATGCGTCACTGAAGTATATTGTACTTTAAACGTATCTGGGCCGGTCCAAGCTTTTAGGGGGCTTTAATCAAAAAACCTCAGGCCCCCTGCCTCAACCCTGCCATTCGGTTGTGTATATATCAATGGTTTACATTGTACAATATAGAATATGAATAGACGCTGTAACCTCATCCAACATCAAATTCTAGGATGGAAAAAAATCAATTTGAAGCTAATGGGTATTTTTGATTCATTTTCTATCTTTTCCAATTCAAGTTACGCTATTCTTAGGGCCCAAAAGTCCCCAAAGGGCACCTAAGTGACCGTTTAGTCCACTTATTGGGGAGAACCGGCCCTGAGACATTGAGACATGTGTATATATTTGAACTATTGGCTTTATATGTTCTGTATAACCTATTATCAGACCTGCTCTCCTGAAGCTACTCCAATTCCCAGCGTCCCCAAAGCCTGTCAAAGCAAAAGTGGTTTGAGCGAAAGCACTGAAGCGTTATAAACACGAGTAAAATCCAGTCTCACTTTGGAGATGGCAGCGTGTCCCAAAATGTCGTCTGGAGAAGTGGGCTCCTCGATCCACAAGGGTCTGAACTCTGACAGTTCTGAGACCCAGCTGATCGCCTCCGACACGTCCCATCTCTGGTTGGCATCTATCATCTTCACCCAAACATCAATAAGCACAATCAGTGTTATTCACAGACTGAAATCTGCTTTTAAAAACTAGCTTTTAAATTGGACCAGTGTGTTTTGTGGTCCGATCATGTGTCTGATGAGACCACAGCGGCGTTTATCATCTTCTATATCTGCCCCGACCTTGACCTTAAACTTGGTCCAGCCACTTTTGAAAGCATCTGTGCACAGCTTAAAGAAATGCATTGGATTCAGTCAAAATGTAAAGTGTATAAAAAAAGTGTATTTTTGACTGCATTTATTGTGTTTGAATGGTTTGATTCTCTGATCTGTGCTGCCAAATCAAGAGCAAAGATAAGATAAACTTCAGTGCTTCACAGAATTGGATGAATAGAAAAGGAATAAATATAGACAGAAGTACAGTTGTGCTTTGAATTCTCTGTTTGGTCCTATTCTGCATATAAAATTAAATAATCAGAATCAGAATCAGAATCAGAATCATTTTTATTGCCACGTGAGTAACAAAGTTATCACTTGGAAATTGTTTTGGCAGAGAGCGTGCCACTTCGCCATTTGCGGCGCTGTGTGCAGCAAGAAACAGCAGAGAGCAATAACATACAGTTCACAGACAATTGGATAGACACATTGTGCTTTTTATAAACCACGGATTTTTTTCTCGGGAAGAGCACCTCTTCGGCCGGCCCAATGTAGCTGTCAGAGGGGGGCGGGATCAGGGAGGGGGTGAGTAGGAAAACAATAAGGAATGGAGGGGAGGGAGGGAGCAAGATGGATAGGTAGAGGGAGGCGGGGGTGGGGGATCCTTGCTGAAGACTGAAATAGTGTGAGTTGTTGTAGATTGTGGGACCTTGTTTATGGCCTTGGCTGAGGAATGTGAGATAAGAGTGGAGAGAAGCCACAGGAGGAGAAAAACACATCGCCTGCAATGTCGAAAGTTGTCTGTGGCAAAGCTCCAGGAAAAAAGACAAAAACAGGAGATAGCAAGCCGTTCAGAAGCAGGAGCGGACTAAGACACGTCTTTGCTCGACGGAGGAGGAAGGATCAAAGGACCAATAAACAATTGGTCCTGGAAATAGTTCATATAGACCAGATACAGCCTCGAGGTCAGTGTTCGACCTGCAATATTATACTATGTTGAGTCCTCAGAGATTACTACTGCTGTGAAGTAGGGCTTTAAAAATACATTGAACTGAACTGAATGTATGAGCTATCTACCTGTTTAAGTTGTTCGTCTGTGTAGCCAAGCCAGGCACAGGACGTGGTGTAAGCGGGGTAGCCCTTTTTCAGCATCTGCTCCTCTGAAATGCAATGAGTATGAATTGTTATGTAGAGAGATTCTTATGGAGATTTACGAGGCTGTTAAACTCAAACGGGCTCTTTAACTACACTACTCACCTCTATGCTGTTTGTCCTCTTGTGCTTTCATCAAGATGTCTGAATGAGGTAAGGAAGATAAAGAGGAAGCAGTTGTGTTGAAGAGAGTTACAAATCAGCCTCACCCAAAGCCTCCTCCTCCGTCAGCGCGTCAGTGATGTATCTGAAGTCGATGCATGAGACGATCTGCTTTGGATCCTGAATGAACAACAACTTATATGGATGGGTTTGGCATTCATCAGCTCTCATACTTTATTATTGACTAACCATGTCAACAAGTAGCTTCCAAAGAGGCTGTAAAGAGAGTTAGTGTAGTCCTGTCATGTACCTCTATAGTATAACATATTGTTTACATTTGTCCACTTGCCGAACCTTGCCTTCAGTTCGGGCCCACAGATCCCACACTGCATTCAGGACCGCGGCTGTGGCCAGATGAATGACCCCCTTCTCTGGGCCCAACTTTTAAACATAAAGTGTCCAAAATTGCAGATAAGACAAAGACGTTATAGACATCAAATAATATACAGCCAAATATGAGTTACCCATCTCATTTGACTGTCACTGCTCAGGAGGCGGTAAAATCCTCGAAAGTCTCCTACGATATCTTGTAAGAACTTTCCAATGACCAGGCCGGACAGAGCTTTCACAGCACAAACCACTGCAGACAAAATGTACAGTTTGTTATTTAATGAGAGCCTAAATAGTGCCCTAATAATAAAGATGCTAAGCACCAATCCGATTGGAAGCTATTGTACAGTTTCACCAGCAGGTGGCAGTAAAACTCCAGTATTCTACGGTTCACGTCTACATTTTTCCTGATCCTTCCTTTGATGGCTAATTAGGATTATGATTTTAAAAAAAATTCTAGGTCTGTGGTCTGGATTCATAAATAGTGATCCAAAGTCCTACCGATGTCAGTGCCTTTCCCCAAAGTGAAAGTGAGGCCAAAGCCCTGCACTTTACTGTCTGTGGTTATAACGACATATGCAGCAGAGTAATCCGGGTCAGTGTGCTGCAACACAAGACAATGTGCTTATTACAAAGTTAGACATAAGTTAGACATGAGTTAGACATTAGACATGCATGAGACAGTGGAGGTATAGGACATGTCCTGTCACATGACATGCGCACACAAAGGTTCTCACCATCGCGTCTGATCCATGCTGCTCCGCAGACGTCGGGAACCGCACGTCTCTGACGCTAAAGTCCACTATTCTGTGCAGCATTTTGTTGTTAAAATACTTTAGTCTGGAGACCTCGTCGACCCTCTCCCAAACACACTAACACCCCGCCCACCGCCGCTGGGATTGGTCAAGACAAAACATTTAAAGAGACACAGAAGTAGTGTAAAATGACATTTTATTCTAAAAACCAAGTTTCCGTTGGATTCGAGTATAATACTTAATGCAGTTATAAAAAAGGGTCGCCTACTTTGTAATATACAAAGCCACAAGATCAGTTCAGTCATGAAAATGGCCATAAAACTGCAGTTCTGAGAAATATCTAACATGGCATGTTTAACATATAGGTCCCGATGTGACACACAGGGTTCCACAGTAAAAACACAGTAAAACACATGTTTGTCATGATTCCTCAGGGGCAGTGACTTGTAACAGTCCGGAAACATTATGAGCGCGACATGATTATGGCCAAAGTCCAGCAAAAACAAGTGACATGAAAATAAAATGCAGTAAAAAAAGGTGGATTCTTACAGACACATTGCACTAAGCCTTTGTAGAAATGGTTAAGATTTGCCAATAAATAAAATAATTAACTTTAAAGTCAACTTTGGATATATATATTTTGCCAATAATTGACATTTGAATGAAGTATATTTTTTGATCTACTATATAAGTTACTCATTCTTAGTGTAAGCGAGACATGATCACAGCTTATTTCACATCCTCCTCATTAAACGCCAGCAACATTCAAACACATGGATATGATTTGTGACGTACCATAAATAATGAGAACAAATGCAGATAAATGGACACATGAGACATCAGGTAGTGGTTGTTGACTATGCTATTCTCGGGCGTGTAGTGGATTGTCTTCCTCAGGGACAGAGTAGGGAGGTTATAGGTTTTCCCCTGGCTGGTACTGTGGCTCTGTGGCTGTGAAGTAATCCTCCAAAAAGGACTGAATGTACTCGAAGGTGGGCCTCTCGTCGGGCTCTTTCTTCCAGCAGACCTTCATCATCTCATGCAGAGACTCGGGGCAGCCCTGGGGACACGGCATGCGGTACCCCCTCTCCACCTGCTCCAGCACCTCCCGGTTCACCATCCCTGCACACGTGTACAAGTGTTAGGAAGACATATGTAACAGCAAGGATTCACATTTGTCTGAGGTTCACACAGGATGTAAACAAAAAGATGTTTCTTGAAAAAGGATTTTTCCCTGAGAGCATTGACTTTCATGTTACAACAGTACTCTCTTTCTTAATTTTGTATCTCTTTTTCTACCCCCTCTGACCCGACCCATAACACCCCTCTGACATTGGACAGGAGTTTTAGCCAATCAGAAAGATTCAGCATGCTGCCCACGTGTAATGTCACTAGAGAAACAGTAACAGTGGCATCTCACAAGAGCCCATTTGTTATTAGTGGATGTATCAGGATCTATGTGAAGCCAATTCAACTTCTTTGGTGAATGGAGTAAACCGAGCCCAGAGAGAGAACTCCAAGGCACAGGGAGAAACATGCAACTTATCACAGAAAGTGATGCGGTTCTACCAGAAAACAGGTCGATGTCAGATATGAACAACTCTTAAAATCATTTTAAGACAATTTAGGTTGGGATAAGAGAGGATAAGAAGAACTACTTTTTAATTACATTTCTAATGAGTGCGGAGCAGATTTATTACAAGTCAAAATATTTGTGGGTGCATCCAAGCTGGAGGCATTCATCCCAAGACGGTATCAGTCTGGCAGATGGCAATAAACAACAGTGGTGTTCAATCTTCTGCTCGTCCCCCAACAGATGGTCCAATCTAATCTCTGGTCTGCGTGTGAGGGAGGGAGGGTCGCCCCCCCTGCAGAGGCAACAACAACCAGTGCAGCGATGTGGGACAGCTCCACTTCATCCTCCGACATCCACACACAAGCAGCAAGAAGTCTAATGTTCCGCAAAGAGCTGATAAGACGGGACATAAATCTCCCTCATGCTATGTTTTATTCACCCCCATGTTTGACTCTTACCTGGGTAGGGCACTCTGCCTTTGGTCACAAGCTCGGTGAGTAAGATGCCGAAGGACCAGACGTCAGACTTAATAGTGAAGCGTCCATACAGAGCAGCCTCTGGAGCGGTCCATTTAATAGGAAACTTTGCCCCTGAATGCGGAAAGAAAAGATCATACAAAAGTCTCCACCAGAGGGCGCATGTCTCATAGTTACTGACGACTGAAGAATAAACTAAAACTAACAGTCAACAAATCAGTCTGTTAAATCAGTATTTCTGTGTGTGTCATATACTTGTATAGTGTTTACTACAGTCTGCATTGTACGTGCGTGTGCGTGTATGTGTGTGTGTGTGTGTGTGCACGTGTATGAGGATAGCACTGCCAGAGCACCATCGAGCAGCAAAGAGGAGAAGGGTGACATGATGCATTGAACTAAATCAGCCATTAGGACTTGATTGTCGACGGCTGACAAAAGAAAGAATCTCGCAAGGAGCAGTTTGAAATGTGAACTGTCTATTCAAAAAGACACACTATCGACTGGAGATCAACTCGTAGATCACTACTGACTGATTGCCCTCCTCTGCCATAAAGTAGGATGAGCCGAATACTTCCCTGAACTAAAGCAGGGAGGCAGTGATAACGTGTGGTGTTTCTGTTGTAATCAACTGTTGGAAATCTGGAATATAAACGACACTGAATCCTAACTCTCAGTAAGAAGAGGCTACAGGGAGGCGGCCTTGTTATCGTATCTCTGCCCCTCTGCTCCCTCGCCTCATGTACCCCTGAAGCAGAGGATGTGTGTGTGTGTGTGTGTGTAGCAGTCTACTCACCCTGTCGGGCCGTGTACTCATTGTCCTCTATCAACCTGGCCAGGCCGAAGTCGGCGATCTTGCACACCAGATTTTCACCCACAAGAATGTTGGCAGCTCGGAGGTCCCTGTGAATGTAGTTCATCCTCTCTATAAAAGCCATGCCATCTGCAATCTGAGCACAAACGACAGCACGGTTTAGAATCAAATCTATGAAACGAGAAATACTGAAGTTTGCGATAGTGACCTGTGCAGCCATGTCCACCAGCAGTGGGAGCTTGAGGAATTTTCCGTCACCCTCTTTCACGAAGTCCAGCAAACTTCCTATAAAAGTAATGAGACTGTAAATGCCACGTATGATATATGGAAGGTCAAACTATCTGTATCAGCAGCCTGCATACCAATGACAGGAGGGAAAACGGAACTGAGCTTTCACAGTGTTCAGAGGTTTACCATTCATATCAATGCAAGCTGCACTGTAAGTAAGTGATATTTATGTTTAAAGCGCTTTTTTACAGACAAAGAATCAGAATCGGTGAAAAGGTGAACCAAAGCGAGACGCCGAACACACTGGTGCATCAAAGCTCCAACCAACACCATCCATTCACTCGCTCATCACATTCAGACCAATTGCACATGTTTCTAGACAGACACAGGGAGAATATGCAAACTCCACACAGACAGGCCTGGAGGTGGAATCGAACTCAGGACCTTCTTGCTGTGAAACACAAGCTCTAACCGCTGCACCAATGAACAATTCTCTCAGAAATATATATATATATATATATACAGCACACAGCAGAAGAAAAATGAATGGATGAAAGAATAGATTGGAAGGATTTACTGTTTCTTTTAATACCAATAAATACCAAACAAAATAGAAACTCAATATAAATTATAAATACCAGTTTGGTCATTTTTATCCAATTTGTTTTTGGGTTCCTTCACCTTTTGGATGAGGTTTTACTACAGAGGGGGTATTGTAATGGTCTCCAAGGGTGCGTGTGTGTGTGTCTAGGATTACTCAACAACTACAAGACGGATTGAGCAACTATTTGGTGTGTGGATGGGATGTGATTGTAAGACATCATTTTATTTCGATGGCGATGACGGGGTATGTGCTCTCCGGGTGCACGTTCAAGTCGTCAATCTCTTCTTCTTCCCACTCCTTTTCGAGCCAAACCCTTATTTTAAAATATAATAATGTTGTACAGATTCTCCCTGTATCTTTTTCTGTTGTTTCATTCTTTCGTT
This sequence comes from Knipowitschia caucasica, assembly GCA_964034765.1. Classification (NCBI taxonomy): domain Eukaryota; kingdom Metazoa; phylum Chordata; class Actinopteri; order Gobiiformes; family Gobiidae; genus Knipowitschia; species Knipowitschia caucasica. Next base: position 22,827,498 of record OZ035843.1, read on the forward strand.
GCCCGTGTGTGTGGGTAAAGTGCTTCCTGTATGGCGCAGAATGTTAATAATAATAATAAAGTATTCAAATCAAATCAATGTTTTTCCCACAAACCACTTCTGTTTCTAATTAACTATGTGTGTGTTGAAGCCTGGGGGAGCCACTACAGACTTTAAGCAGTCCACTATCCACTGCCGAGGCTATTTCTGCACTGTCTAATGCTAATGTCTACTTTTCTTCTCAGTTTTAAATCCGAATCCAAACCGACGTGGTGCTTCTTCGTACCTTTAGCCATGTATTCTGTGACGATGTAGATGGGTTCCTCAGACACCACCGCGTAAAGAGGCACCAGTTTGTCGTGCCGGAGTTTCTTCATGATCTGAGCTTCTTGGAGAAAGGCTTCGGGCGACATAGTTCCCGTTTTGAGTGTTTTTATGGCGACCTTTGTGGTACCGTTCCACGTTCCTGTTAAAAAGACAAGACGGAGAGTGAATAGTTATCATCAATAGTTATATTTATAGAGCTATGGAAAAGCCCCATAACAGAGATAGCGTAGATTTTGCAATATAGATAAGATGTGATTAAACCTTCATTCGTCCCTCAGCGGGGAAATTTCAATGCCATAGTTAAATACTAATAATAAATTTTTATTTATACTGCACCTTACATTTCCAGGAAACCTCAAAGTGCTACAGATTAAAATACAGCGCAACAAACAAACAAAAAGATCAGAAGAACAAAATATCTAAAAGAAATATGAAGGGGTTAAAAGCTCATACAATTCCTAATAGGCCTGATTAAAAAGGAAAGTTTCACATTTTACATCAAAGTGAATGGAAAAAAAAGGTGAATTGTTAATTAAGCAGTACTAGCTTCTTTGCATTCTCTGTATTTGAACCTTATACATGATTAGTGCTGTCATACATGTCACAAATTATCTTTTATTAAAGCTCAGGTACCTAATTTTCCAACCGCAAACAATTCAACTATGTACAGTAATCTTCTTTCAAAACAGTTTGGTCCTATATATTTTTCACATGAATGCATTTTTGGCCAAATCTAGATCATACAGAAAAGGCAATAAGTGTTAAATAGTGACTCACTGGGCAAACATGTAAACGATAACATGAATAAATTAAGGTACCGTAGCTTTAAGAATGAAGCTAGCGTGATGAGAAGGGGAAAAGAATCTTATATTATTTTGGGAAATATGTTTGGCAAGGGAGAATACTGAGTGATAATGATCTTTGCTCACAAACAGGACACAACAAGCAGAGGAACAGGAAGCGGATAATTCCCAAACCGTCCCAAAATAGAAGCGTCCATTCACATCAAGTCCTGTGCGTGTCGTCTCCTATTAGCTCAACTTTCCACCATTGCGTAATTGCATTTCGAAACGGAACACAAAGTCGCTCCTCCTTACCCATCCAGACCTCTCCGAAGCAGCCCTGTCCCAGTTTGAGCTCCAGGCGTAAGGACTCCCGGGGAATCTCCCAGGCGTCCTTGGCCAGTCCCTGCGTTTGGGGTTTAACCGTGGGGCAAACCGTGGTCAGCTTGTGGCACAGGCCGTCTGCGTGGTCTGGAAAACAGCCACATCAGACGGTTACGGCAGGAAACACACGGCCTCTAAAGCAGATGTTCTTTAAAGCCCTGTTTCATGCCTCGATTCATCCCGTTTGATTCTGCTGGATTTAGAAGCTGTTTTACTCATTGTGATCAAAAATATATGAGATGGAAGAGGTATCAAAGAGTCCTCTACAGAGTCGGAGTGTAGGGATCACAGAGATACAACCTCCTCTGGGTCAAAACCATGTGGGGGGCTAAAGATGGAGGCAACGGCAGTAATAGGCAAGGGGAGTTTATTTGTATTGCACAATTCATACAAACAAGAGAGGAAGCCTTGGATCGACAACATCCTAGAGAACTGCGGTTTATTTCTCTTTTTGACCATTCTGCTATTAGCAAATCAACAATTATTTGACACTGTACAACATGTAATTGCTTCACTATCTTTACAAGTAGCCCTGATAATGTTAGAAATAGCTAAATGATACACGCATAATGCAAAAGAATGAATAAACATAAGATTACGAGGTTAAACTGAGTGACATTTAACATTCGTTTTTGTCCACTAGACACATGAGTTAATGAGAGTAAGAGTTTATGCTAAAGGTACAGAAAGAAGTCACGAGATTGAATACATCACTCATTCATAATTATTGACGGAGATAAGTCTTTTATTTAGTCGTGAAGCTGTTGTTTACAGTCGATAGTAAAGTCTGTGTCTATTGTCTTTTGTGTCATGTCATATGTCTTATGTACATAGATTGAATACGGAAGAAGCCAATTTGACCGCTATCTTTATTACTCCTTGGGGATTAATAACCTTTTTTTATTGATATGAATTGAAAAAGGGTAATATTCAGTATAGATTTTGATAACTGGCTCTAAGGAAGGAAGATGATGTCAGCGCACGTAGAGACAAACCTGTGTAGTGCTTGACAAGCTTCTGTAGCGTGTCAAACTGCGCCCTGGTTGTGATGTAGTACCCCCCACTGTCCAGCTTACGGATCTTGTAGTGCTTCACGTTATCTCCTTTGGCGTCATCCCAGTCTCGAATGGAGAGAGAGAACGCGCCTGGAAAGTAAAGAAAAAACATTATTATAAGACAAATACTCAAACTAGGTTGTCTAAATGACTTACAGAACATTACAAGGACCCATACACAGTGGGTAATTTTAATGTAGTCGTGAGAACTGATTGGCTGAGAGAGACTGGTCCTCTCTTCTTCACGTTTCTGGTTAAAAAGCCTGATCTAAAGATGTGACAGAGGCTAGAAATACTTGCAAACTACTTATAGAACTACTTTGAGTTAGATGGATTGCATTGCATAGTTCCAATGTTGTGTGGTTTGTAAGTTCTAAGCCCCCTGAAGACTTGTATCATAAACGTATTCACCTTTTGTCGTTTCGCTTTCTCGTACCAAAAAGGTTCCTCTGTGATTTCCGGAGACCAGCAGCAACCTCTCTGCATCCTTCCGCCCCATTTTGCCAAAATACCACCTGCGCAGAGACCAGACCACCTTTGAGCACATGTCAAAAGTCCATTTCAAATCCAAACACAGCAACATGCGATGACGCCATTTATCACTGTGCGGCAAAACGAAAGCTCTCTGTCCTTATGAAACTCTGGAGGTGAGCTCATACTGGTGTCATTATTCTCCTTGTGAGAGGGCAGCCGATGGAATAATGGTGTTATGAAAGGCAGTGCGGGTGACAAAGGCTTACTCTTCAGCCTGGATGGAGTCAGCGGGAGCCACATAATTGCTGGGGATGTAGCCTTTCTTCCCGGAGTTGATGGAGCGCGCCTCCCACCAGTCTCCTTCTCTGCGGGGGACACAGACAGGACAGAAGACTTGAGCATTTAACAGTCACCTTGGGATGACTGATACAGGAGGAGACAGAGCCATTAAACAGGCACATTTAGGAGCTTCTGTCAGGGGCGGTGGTACGTTTGGAAGTCTTGCGAGACATTGGTAATCGATCAAGATTTTAAATGTATTTTTTAATTTGAATTTTGTCCTGTTTGTCTATATGTTGAATTACATTATTTTAAGTCGGGTAAAGTATTCCCAAACTGTGGAATAGTTTACCTACTTTCATTGGAGGTTTTTGAATCTAGTGTAGCATCTTTGGCTAATGACATTTGAGCTAACATCAATATATCAATATATGACATACATTATTATTTATGTGAGGAAAAGGATCTACAAATAAATTAGTAACTTAAGCATCAGTGCCAAATTCTTACAATATCTATTTTGGATCAAATCGGGCGTTCCCTAAATGATACAATAAGGGAATATGAAGTACTGTAGGTGGAACAAGACACAATTCCATAATATATTGAAGTCGTAAAAATACTCACGTGTTGTTGATTATCTGAAACCGGTCTCCTTTCTTGAACGATAGATCATCTGATGTCCGGGCTTCGTAGTCGTACAAGGCCACGAAGAACGTAACGCCGCCTTCAAAACACATTCAGATTTATTTACTATGCGCAACGATGCCGCCGTGGCAACAGAAATGAGCCGGAGACAATATCAGGCACAGTGTTAATTTATTAGCTGGAGGTCTGCACACACAAACACACAGACACACACACAGACACACACACACACACACACACACACACTGACACACTAGCAGACACAGACACACACACACACACACACACACACGCTCACGCACATGACGCAAACACTCACAGACAGACACACACACACACACACTGACACACTGACAGACACACACACACACACACTCGCACACACTGGCAGACACAGACGCACACACACACAGACACACACACAGAGAGACGGGAACACACAGACACAGACACACAGACACACACACATAGACGCGCACACACACACACACACACACACAAACACAGACACACACATACAGAGAGACGGGAACACACAGACACAGACACACACACAGACACACTGACACATAGACACACACACAGACAGACAGGAACACACAGACACAGACATAGACCCACACGCAGACAGAGACACACACACACACACACACACACAGACAATATTGATTTGCCTTGCTTGTGTGTTTAGGAAATATGAGTGTAATTATTCAGTACAGGAGACACAACCAGCTGAAAGAGTAGTCAATAAATCCGACTGATAAAAGCCATAATGGAAATCCCATCAGGCCAATTTAATTACACCATCACAAATTAAATATTCGTCAGATCCTGAGTTGGGAAAGTCAACAGAATCGCTCGTAAACAGAAGACATTCATATAACACTGCTGTCAGGCTTTGTGTCAACACTAATCCCATTATCTCCATCATAAAGCAAATGCCATGGAGTTATGCCTTCTCCCCTTTAGAGGCAGCTAATCCGCCGGGCCGTGGATTACAAGCTCAATCCCACCTAAACAGCAGACTTCTCCTTAACGCAGGGATCATGGCTCTAATCTGATCAAACATATCAGGACACATCGTACCTGGCGCTAACAGACACGGCGAGGTTCGGTGGAGGCTGAAATATCTGCATGGGATATGTCGAGTATAGGTCTATTTACTCTTTGATATTATTCCAGAATATCACATAGAGTGGGTTTAACTTTTAATCAGACAATAGTTCTGTTGTTCTGAGTTTACAACAGAGATTTGTCACAAGTTACGCAATGAGGGAAATCCGCAAAGTCGCAGCTGTGTGTTTTAAAGCTGTAAAACCCCTCACCACACACTTTATACACGTACTTTTCCACCTGAACTCACGACTGCTAAAGTGCGATCGCGGAGATATCAAAGGCTGTAGGTTTGTTGTTGTGCTGCTGCAGCTGTCAAAAGCCGTGCATACACAGAGTAATACAGCTGCAGAGGTATAAGTACGTGTGTATACTTAATACAAATGAAAAATAAAACGCGTAGAGAGATCTTTTCTAATCTTTTTGTTATCCCTCTGGTGCGTTCGACAGCAGGTAGTTTCCAGAAAAAAGTAGCATTTTCGACTCCTATTACTTGGTCACTAAAGTATTTAAGGTGATGGACTGCAGCAGGGACATTAGAGCAGAGACACAAGGTGAGACACAAGGTGAGACATCACAGAGTGGATCATTATTGTAAGCTTGATTTAGGCTGAATTTAGCTCAGTGGCCATAAAAACCCATTATCGATGTGGAGTCCTGACATGCCCTGTTCTCATGAGTCACGACGCCACAAACTACTGTAAACGCTGACTGGAAGACTCAGCGGGGATGGGAGACTTTTACTGAAGCCCTCAGTGGATCGATATACAGCAGACAACACAGAAATATGGACAAAAAGCAACATCTATGACGTCAATGAGATACATTTTGTCACGTGGTGGGATGATGGAGGACTCAAATGCAGGAATGCCTAAAAAATAATTATTTAATGATAACAAAATAAAAGTCCAGGTTAAAACTCAAAAATCCAAAAGGCACAAGCAGCAACCAACCAGGAACAGACATTGACAAGACAGGACGGAGGTTGACAATACAATGGACCAGCAACAAGAGGAGAGGAGCACAGGGTAATTATAGACACAGACACAGGTGAAACACATTAGGGCGGGGCAGACAATCAAGACAGGGGAAACAGGACCTCAAAGTCAAACTAAAACCAAAGCACATGAGAACAGATATCAAAATAAAGTTAAAGTCCAAAATAAAAGCCACACCATGACACATTTGAGCTGTTTTGTATTTGTTTCATGGCTAGCATAAGATTAAGAGATACATAATAAGGAGCACACAACACAAGATAAATAATACACTCTCTAACTTTAGCAAGTATAAAATTTACTTAGCATAGACAGACACAGGGAGAACATGCAAACTCCATACACACTGTGAATTTTTCATTTCTTACTTGCACATTTTTTACTTTTTTAATGTAATATTGTTAGCTTTTTTTTAAACCCAGGCTTACACCCAAATAGTAGCTGAGGTTGTTACTTATGGTGTAACTACTTGGCATAACAAAAAACATCACACAAAAGGCACACATTCAGCTAATAATGAGTTGAATAGTTGGCTACAGGAGTCGTCTTACCGGATACTGCCCCTGAGAAGGAGTTGGACACAGGCCCAGAGAAAGAAGCTCCGCCGAAGGGAGTGATGGCCGCCGAGGAGCCCCCGAAAGGAGTGATGTGGTTGAAGTTCCCAGGGCCGGATGTGGGGGGCTGACTCTGCTGCTGGGTGGGGTCCGGTCCGTAGTGGCCAGTTTGAGGTGTGGTGGTTGTGGTCGGGTCGGACCCAGTGGAGATCTCTGGACGGTACTTGTCTGGGCCTTTATCCTCTTTGCTTTTGACACAGCCCATAGTATAACCCTGCATGGGAAAACAAGTGACCGTGAGTGAACAGAGTCAAAGTCAAATACATCAGAGGCCAAAAAAACACATTTGCGACAAGCCGAGGGCCGGACTGGTTCAATGTGTATTAAAACTAGGGCTGCACGATATATCGGAAAAATATTGTTTAATCAGCATTCACCAAGAACAACAAACAAACAAAAAAGTATATGATTATATGCATTTGAATAATGTTGTGCTTATTTTTTGTTATTTGTCTCTTGCGTTTCAAAGCAGATTGCAATTTTAGGTGAAAGACAAAAATATCAAAATAATATCGTTATCGCAATACTAAACAATCATATCGAATATCGCTCTAATTTAAAATATCGTGCAGCCCTAATCAAAACATATTGAAATGATTACATAAAACCTATTGACCTAATAATCCAATATTTTTGTATGGCTGTGTCAGTAATTTCCACTAAAAACATTTTTCAACAGGCTCACAGACAAAACAAACTTCCTGAGCATTAAATGAATAATCCAATATTTTCTTATGGCTCTGTGCGGCCGGTTCTAATACTGATAACATTCCGGGGGCCAAGATTATTCATTGACTTTGACACCCATGATATAGATCAATGTCATAATCAATGCAAAGAAACGTTTCCCAGTGGAGGTTCTGCGGCGGTTTGCGATGTGTGGTCAGGAATGCGTGCTAAATAATGAGAAATGTTGCACACATGCTAAGACTATAAGCCTTGTAATAACTAGCACATATGGGAAAATTCCAAATCTGTTCTGATTCATGGCAGCGCAAAATTTGGAGAACCATGAAATCTGAATATTCCTTTCTACAAGTCACACTTCTCGTCTGAAATATTGTACACAAAAAAAGGAGTTGGAGTTAAACAGCACTTTTCAGGTTCTACAAAATAAGCCAGGCCAGAAGTCCCTCGATGATTGTCCCAAAGATAGATTAGCAAACAGAACTGCTGCCTCTCGTTTGGCATCGGTCACTAAATCCAAATAAATACACATTTTATAAACAAGACCATTTAATAACAGGCAAGAGACATTTTCTATTTATTTTTATGTATTAATATTTTTGGTATTTTTGTGTGTTTTTATTGTTGTTTTTCACTTGTCTGTGCAGCACTTTTGTAAGCCTAGGCTGTTTTAAATGTGCTGTACAAATAAAAATGAATTGATTGACCATTTCCAAAGTGTTGAACAGGTATTGGTATATAGTGAGTAAAATAGAAAAACAAAATATTAAACAATTCATAAAAATTTTGAAGTAAAATCTAGTAAGAGCAGAATCATATAAAAACATAAAATAACAATCGCACTAATACAGAAAAATGAATGAAAAAACAGAGAACCATACAACTCAAACTCTCTTGAAAGCCAAAGATTAAGATTAAGAATTCCTTTATCTGTCCCACAGTGGGGAAATTTCAGTGTTGCATCACCAGTTACAGAACAGGAGGAGCACACAGCACAAGATATGAACACAGCTCTATACTAAACTCTTGACAAAATCAAATAACATGAATTAAAATCTCCAGCTTTATCATAATGAGGCAGTAGTCTATAATCTGCATAAGAAGCAAAAAATAAGTATAAAATATCTGACTTAAGCATAATAAAGAGAGATTGCATTTAATAATTTTTCTTATGTCAGTAAAAGTGAGTCTATGTTAAGTTAAGCTGAATTTTAATGAATGTTAGGTCCCTTGTTGGAAGCTTAAAGCACTCCATACTATTTTTATGTCATTCTTCTGCCTTACATCATTTGGCCCAGTCTCGACGAGGGATTCTTTACTCCGAACGCAAAAAAACGATACAGAAAATGGACACAATCAGTCGCTCTCGTAAAAGACTAGATCTCAGGCGAAGTCAGACGTGTTTCATTTGCCCAAACGACGGCAAAAATGGTACAAAATACGTGTTATAGAAATGAACTAGAGTCGGGAAGTGTATGGAGGGAGGTATACGAGCCCTTGAGCTGCGGCTCTGATGGCGACGGTGGCACACAGACTTGACTAGATTACAGGGTTCCAATCACACAGAGCTAAATAAAAGTGGTCCAGCGCACGCCGCAGTGGTTAGAAACATAGCGCTGATTGTGTGCGGAGGAGAGATGGACGGGGAGTGGTAATTCGCAGGTCATTGGGTTCTCCACAGGAACTGCCAGAAGAAATCAGCTGAAGCGAATCTTCGGAAACTGCGGCCAAAGACTCACACAACGTATGCAATAAATCTGCTCAATTACTGGTTACAACTTTTACTCAGGGATGTGGAGTAGACGCACTCAACGGCAATAATTAAAAACATTTCAGAGCAAAAAATATAAGTGTTTCCATTAGACAAGACTTCTGGATTCTGGGCACCTCCGTCCATACATTTCCCCACTGTAGTTCATTACCCACTGATTTTGCCGTTGTTTTGCTGGAATATTGTTTTCAAATTATAAAACAGACTACACTGAAGAAAACAAGCCAATTGAATTAAAGGGACTGAATGTCATGTTTTCATTTGTTGCCTCTTGTCTAGGACTCCCTTGAAAAAAGATTTTCTTAAGAGGTTGTTCTCAAAGGTGAATTTCGTGGTCAAATAAAGGTTAATAATTTGTTTGTATGTGTCCCCAGATAACAGGTCCCATGTACAAGCCGTATTTCACCATTTATTTTTTTACTGGAGTTATTATGAATTATAAAACACGATGAAAATGATATGATAATATTTCTATTTAGGATTTTCAAGTAGATTATCCAATCAGAGAGCAGAGGCCTTTTTCAAAACAAAATTCACAAAAGAAAAAAATAGCACTACACATTTTTTTTGACAAAAAGCAGGTACAGAAGTAAGTGCTCATACATAATACACAGAGCTTGTTTGTTTCTAGCTAGCAGGTGGAGCTACTTGTGTCACAGGCAGGAATATTCTGGCAACAAAAGTAATGACTTACTATTAGTGCATATTACATAAGATAGATTTTCCCAAACTAAAAAAGAGCCAGGTCCCACTCCAGCTATGAGCTCTGCAAGAACAGATACAGAATAGATGTTGTTTTATTTACTTTGAGATGCTTTATTGTCTCCATAAGTCAATTTGTTCTCTGGTTTTGACCCATCCTTCCAATGCCACTAGTGGAATCTGAATGGTGGTCACAATATAGTGTACATTTTGGGTGTTGGGGGAACTGGAGCGCCTGGAGGAAACCCACTCAGGCACGAGGAGGAACATGCAGAGTCCGCTCGGAAAGGCCTGGTCAGCACAGGACTGGAACATTCTTGCAGTGAAGCATGATCACTATCTGCCAATAATATAGATTGTTGAGTCGGTCCTGTCTACACCGTATAACAAATACACAGACTGCTGTCCATTGAATTCGCTGCAGTGGTCATAAAAAGTCAGGATTTTAGCCCGTTTACACACACATCTGCATTGCCATTTATAGAAAAGCCAATGTTTTATTCTTGAGTGTTATTAAGCCTTCACATCAGCAGCAAAAATACTCCGGTCTGGATCAGTGATGGAAGGCAAAGGGGGGCAGGTCGACCGGGCGAACCCTGCAGCAATGCCAGCTCCGGTTTGATCTACCAACCACCAGGAGGATTACAAACGCAGGATTTTGTACCTAAGAGGATGATAATAAGGCACTACTGTAAAATATTTGCACTTGAGGAGAGCTGCTAAAAGACCCCTATAAGTGAGAAATGTACAGTTCTCCTCATTCATCATTTTATTTATTAATTATTTTTATTTTTGGTCATTAAAGTACCTATCTGTCTATATTTGTTAAGCATTTCTTGATAATTTTTTTTAAAATTCAGAAATAAAAAAGCTCCAATTAAAGTAGTGTGTTGAGAGTTGAAAAATACAGTCAAATAGCAATTTTTTTGGGGTGGCATCAAAATTAGTATTGTTCTTGTATAGAATTGAAATTATCACTGTTTTTGAATAACATTTTTCATCAAAGAATGGTAGAATAGTCTAAATGCAAAAAGAAAACGATTTATAGTAAGTATTTGCACCAGGCTCTGAAAATCACAATTCCAACTGATCACCAAAGAGTAGATTTAAAAAGCACTCATCACAGACATACAGTATCGTCACAAAGCTAAATCCAGGTCAGTTTTAACAGAACCATTCCTGAAGAGTAGAGCCATTGAAGCTGCACGGGAGAATCTGCCTTGATGCTAATTATAGAAACTAATAGCTGACAACATCCCACCGCCTCTGGGAACATACCATGACCTACAACTTACCATCCCAACAGAGGAGCTCTCCTGGTGTATGGGTGTGGACCAGATGTGTGTGTAAAGAAGTGGTGGGGACTCACGGCAGCTTAATGCAACTATTTATGTGAAAAAAGTTGATATTTTTTGCGTATTTGACTTTGTAGAGACCTGGTGGCTGTAAGAGTAACTTTTGACTGTTTTGATTGGAGCACAAGGACTAAACATGAGTAGGCAGCATTTCTATTCCGACAATTTACAAATCCAGGTTTCTTGTCTGTTCTTGTATTGTTCAGCACTTTGAGTTGCCTTGTGTGTGAATTGTGCTAAACAAATAAGCTTGCCTTGCGTTGCCATACATTTTCTGGTGAGGGGTTCTGTCAGCAGAGAAAACAAATGAATAAATTATGCCTTGATTAGTCCCACACTCAATTACAACCTTCCAACCAATTGATTCTATAGCATTTTAGATACCACTGTAATGGAAAGTGTAGATGCGATGCTGGGTCACTACAGGATCAAATATTCAAAAATAGTATAATGCACCTTTAAGATTGCATTATAACAGTAATATCAGTAAAGCAGTTTAATGTCATGAGAGAGGTTTGGTACCACTGTTTGTGACATTCAAAACAACATCATCACAAAGCTCTAGGCAAAGCTCAGAAGAATGACCCGTGTAAAAGGACAGTCCATAGATCCAGCCCTCTTCATTGTTAGTGTAGAAAGTCCCCATTGTATCACTGCATGAGTGAGTTACACAAGGGGAGGGCAGGGCAGGTACTTGCTGACACCTGCCTGGAACCTGATCCCGTAGCACCTGGAGCTCGGGGCTACACTAAACTCTATAATGCCAAAGAACCTTTTTAAAGGATTTGCAACACATGACGGCACTGACAATACACATCCTGGCATTTGTAATGGTTTATATGTTTATAATCATAATTCATTCATTCCATAGACTGTGGCGATGAACCCCTACAGTAGCCACAGGTGACTTGGGACACACTGACAAAAGCGAGGCAACCACTCCGACCACCACCAACCATTCACATACACAAGACTCCTTCTCGGCAATTTGGCAGAAGTGTCTTGCCTAAGGACACAACAACAGTGGCACTTTACAGCCGCAGCTGCTCCACTGTGGCACCCGGTGTTCCCAGAGGTCTTCCATCACAGTTCTAACCAGGCCCTGTCCTGCTTAGCTTCAGAGGACTTTTATTTTTGTATCGCCCTAAATCACAGCAGTCTCAGAGGACTTCACAAAGCCGTCAATTCGCCAACAACAGATGAGAGAAATGCATCGATAACAAACACATTGGTCCCATAGATGACCACTCTCCATAAATGTTAGTATATGTCCATAAATGTCCCGGATCATCGCTGTCCTTCGACCCTCCTGCGTCAAAGAAAGACTCCTTGTGGAAAAACACAATCCGAGTGTGTGTGAAATGTTCCCTGACAATGGCAATAGATGTCTTTTTCTGATTCTATGCTCTCAAAGTGCTTTCTCCTTAAGGTAATTGAATCCCTTTTGTATCCATTTCTTAAGTCAATACATTTTGCATTGACTAAACTTGGCACTGAATAATTGACTGTCGAGCTGGGCCAAAAATCAAAAGCTTGCAATCTCAAATTTGGTGGATTGGGATTATGGACACCTGGGATATAATGTAAAGACACCATTCATGTGGCAGTAACAGAGAGAAAATAAATAAATTAGGAACAGGCAGCAGAGCAGAGTTTGAGCCCTAGTCTCTCATGGTCTAAGTATTATTATCACAGTTTGCTATAGAAATGTTTTATTTTTTGCTTTTCTTTGAAGTAAACAAACATATCAATCAGAAATCAAGCTTGGCCATAATTCACAGTATACTAAAGCAAAACACTTGAACTACAGAAGTACAGTCGTTACTCAAAGTCCCTGAGTAATTTCCTTGAGTGGTCAGAACATGTGGCTCACCCCTGACCTGCTGTTCCCGTTCAGATGAGTGACTTTATTCTTATTTACAGTTGGAATACTTGAGAGGATGGCTTGCCAATCATAAGCCTTACATTTCATCTTCAAAGCCAGTTTCCTTATTGCTATGCGGCGTACACTTCCTGTCCCGCAGAGACTGGACAAAACCGCTGATGGGACAGGTGCTGGAGGAGGCGGTCGGGCAGAATACAAAAAGAGGCCGAGGGCAAAGTGCGAAGCTTACATTTTCTTTCATACGATTTGTAGCTTGACTGAATTTACCGGTTATCTGTTCTTTAAAGCACACATAAGGAACCCCACTTTTTTCTCATTCGTTTTGTTCCAACAGAAGAGTCCTGTAATAAATGTTTTTGTTTTTTTAAACGTTTTTTTGTGGTTTAAAGCCAGGAACCCCAGCTTTAAATCATAGAGTGTTGTCTTATTTAGGAAGAGAAATGAAGAGAATAATGAGGTGTTGTTGGTTTTCAGCATAAAATGACAATATTCAGTCTCTCCGGCCTCACAACCAGAAAACCCAACTCAAAAAATATACTTTTTACACTTTTCATGTTTAAAGTAGTGCTGCATCAGTCACAATCATATTAAAACTGCAATTTTAGAGGCAAACAAAAAGGCAAAAACTGCAATTATATAGAATACATAATTTTCTTGACAGGGGGCAAATAACCTTGTTGGAAATTATAAATCCTGGCTGCCCCTGAGTTTCGAGCTCTAAAACAGGCTTAGAAACACAAGGGCTAATAAGAGATTGCAGAGGTAGTATTATTTTGAGTGCATTTCGAATGTTTTATCTGCTAATGGAAAAGGCAAGTCCAGTCTTCACCAACTGTTTTTAACATTTTAGGCACAGTGGGAATTTTTTTTTCATTTCAACAGTGAAAACATCAAATACATCTTTTTAGCTTTCATTTTTCCTTAAAATTGAAATTCTCCTGGTGCACTTTGAACATTATCCTATCTTCATAACAAGAATCACCATCAGATATTTCTTTAACACCCTTTGAATGACCTTCACAGGTAAAGCTGGGATGTTGCAGATTTGCAACATTGGCCTGCTGTGGTAAATAGGACAATCCCAAAGGACTTCATCCATATCTATAATCATATCTATTCATATTCATCTTTCATTTTAAGCATTTTTGGTTCAAATTATTAAGAGGTTGATCGTGATACTGACTTGAAATTGACGCCTAAGCTCTGTTCTCTAGGGAGCAGGGGAAAAACTGTTTCTAAAACTCAACCAAGTCCACCTCAGAGTAAAAAAGGGTCAAAAATTATGTATGGTGAGTAGTTAAGTAATAAGAAATGAAGTTGTTGCAAATCTACAACGCCTGACTGGAGAGGGTTAAAATCATGCAGGCCTAGTTCAGAGTAAAAAATGTGCTGTATTTCCCTGAAGCATCTCTCCACATCCTCCTCCATGCACTGTCCTCTTGGCATCGGAGTGGCTGAGCTGTTGTATTGGTGCACTGGCTCCATCCATCACCGAGCAGTGGGACCCTGACTGACTGAGAGACGGCCTGGAGACTTGGCTGGCCTCAGATCAGCCGCAGATGCTGCACATTTCACCCATGCCAACGGTTATAAGTGGGTCTGTAGAAAACGTCGCAAGATTGCATTGATGTGAAGCCGCAAAGGCCAGACACAGACGTCAATAAGGACTTCTTGGATGTGATTGATCGTTGACGTTGTTGTGGCGGCTGTGAAATGATCTGAGGGCTGATTTATGACAGTTCCCCTCCTTCCATTGACACTGCTGCGCTTTTGAACTTGAAGCTGTGTAAAGGTTTGGCTAGAGGCTGTCCTGTGTTGTCAAAAGAAAAGCAGCAATTTTGGGAAGAGAGCTATCCCCTGGGAACACCTGAGAGCTGCGTGGTGGCCAGGCTATTTCGGGAATAGTACGGTATTACGAGAATCAACTGTCTGACAGAAATAACGAACGCTTTAGAAGAGCTTCTATAAACCAACACAACAGGGGGGAAAATCACTATTTTTCAATTTAATTTAATTCAATGTATTCTTTTATAGGCCTGAATCAGTATTTATCTCGGAGGACTTAACAAAACCACCAGCCAACACAGATCAGAATCAGCTACTAGAAAAAGGCAAACTTAATCACAATATCTGTCTTACCTAAAGTATCTCTCTTGTTCGGGAGGTTACAGTCACACGAGAAGTTGTTGTGTACGTAATAGTTGCAGCCATAATTCAAAGAAATGGGAATTGTGAATCGATTCATTGAAGCTACAGAACTTGCAGGACTAAAAGCCACTACTTTTTTCAAGTTCTTTGAAAGCAGCGACTCATATAGCGACGCAGCCAAAGTATATTTGTGTTAATGTCCCCTGGTCTAGAATATAAGTATTAATCTTGTTACTATTATTTTGGCTGCATCAAGTTTTAGTATGGGAAGCAAATTAAATCTTATCAAAATAGACGGAATTCACCAGAGTACTTTGATCATAACAGTAATAACGGGCGTCTATCGGGTTTGTTTGGGTCCATCAGCTGCTGCTACGGGCTACATTACAACGAAAACACCTGCGGCCTATATTCAAGTGTGGTCTATATGTCTACAAAATTCATTATCTTTTAGCGCGTTTTTTACAGGTGTGTTTGATAGTCCAAAAAGTCCTGTGATCAATCATTGAAATAATAAATTGGTTTTTGAACCTTACATAGACATAAACATGCTCAGAAGAGGTTCTATGACTTCAATATTTCTATAATGACTGCAGAATTACTTTTTAACGCTATGAAACATCTCAGTCTGGTCAAATCTCCTCTCATTACTGTTAAGCCCACTTTCATTTAGAGCTGTTTTTTCTTTGGGTGAAAGTATATTTCAATTTCTTCCTAGATTCCGATTGACTCTTCTACCCAGCCCAGCACCAATATCTCAACCTAGCTCCATACTTTTGTCCATGTTTGCAAAGTATTTTTTAATCAAACAACCCAATGTATAAGTCGTTCTATGGGACGTCTCTTCAGCTTTGTTATGGTCTGAAAATAATCCCTAATTGACTGACCTTTTGGGGTGTTGGAATCAATTAATTAGAAGAATAATCAACCTAATGGCTGTTAAAATCAGTGAGGCTGGAGGAGAGTGTGTTTTTGAGTGCGACTTTGGGACTACATTAAGAAATGAGCGACAATATGATGTATTTACAGTTACTGCTGATAAAAATACAATATCCCATCCAAATAGACCGATAAATAAGCCCTTGTATGAACCATTATGTACAGCCATTCAAATGTCTATTCTGACGAGTGTTTTGGGGTATTTATACAGACATAGCCACCAAAATTTTCCTCATGCTGTATCATATGTGGATGTACTTTTGTGGAGCTCTTGGCTGTCACTCCATTCTCCATGTGTCACATTCACTGACTCTACCAGGAGCACACTTCAAACAGACCCCACGTGTAGCAGTCATTCACAAACCAAAGCTGAAGTCAACCCAACCCAGAGAGAAAGGGGGAAAGCAGCAACAGTCTGACTCAGCTTTTGAATAAGAACAATATGAACTTCCTGATATAGGTTTTCTCACATATGAATCAGCAATGAGTCAAAATAGGTGTGATTATGAGGTAGCACATAAGCCACAATAGACTATATGTAGATGGGAAAAGGGGCCAATGTTGTTACAAATACAATACTGTAATATTAAAACAATAGTAGAGAATGTGTGTTTTAAATCTACTTATTTCTACATGAGAATGATTGTAAATAACGTAGAACAGTGCTGACCTTGCCCTAGTTTAGATCTGATTGCAGATAGTAGGGCTCATACTCCTATGGGGATAGCCACCAAATGCCTGTGTACTTACTCCAATATTAAGCATTTATGAGCCGTAAGAAGGTAGTTCATGGAGAAAACTGCGGCGATACAGCGGCCTGGGGTGGGTTCCACGTGAAATGTATTATAATTCCTTTGTTTCTGACAGATCGGAGTGAGAATCAGACACACGCAGACGAGCAGCAGTCTCGGCCCACCTTTATCTGCTCTACATCCACATTTTTCTCTTAACAAACGAAATATATAACTGTGTACTATAGGCGTTTACCTGTCAAACCACGCGTCTGGTTCTACGTCCTGGTTGCTTTCCCAACGCCCAAAAATCAGGCCCTGGAGGTAAAGAAATCACGAGTTATTCCGAACGGGACCAATCCGCCTCCCCATCTGATCCATCCAGCAGCAGGGCAAGTGTGCACAGATTTGCAGCCCAAGTTCAGTCGCGTCTCTGCGTCCTAAGGGATGGAAAAGGCGGCAGAAAAGGCAGATATTCTATCCATTAGAAGACTAACACATTCATCTGAGGGTTGCATGATAGAGATCGCGATAAAGTATCCACACGTCTGTCAGAGCCGCTACTTCCTACTCTTACTACGAAACTTGCGCCTACCCCCACACGGGAAACATGGCGGCCTGCGTTATGGTTCGGGACTGTCTGTGGACCGTCCAGACCAGACCTCACAGCTGGAGGAAGACCCCGGGCATGGAGCACTGCACGAAGCCGCAGGGAGGACACAGAGGCCGGGGTGGGATGAGTGGGTTTGTGGAGGAAAGACGGGCTGGTTGTAGAATAACGTCAGACATGATAAGAATACAAGAGAAGCTGCTTTCAAGAAACAATGTCAGCGTTTGCATCTGTGCGTTGATCTGTGGCGCCATCTAGTGGGAGAACTGCGTCACTACACTGCATTCTTTGATTTTTTTTGCAGCCTAAAAATACATTAATAATACCTTATAATAGATCCATGAATAATACACATAGATGGCAAGTAACTATGTGTTTTACTTAATGCTGGGGTGCCTAGCTTTATTTGTTCATAATGAATATATTTGTTTGTCACAATAAAAAACGTTTTGATGTTTAGAGCCTTGTGAGTCTCTATTTGACTAAATGTGTCAGGGAAGTGCTATCTTTTTAAATTTTCAATCTATAAGACGTGACAGAAACTTCTTTTAAAAAATATATATGTAAATTTAAAAACATGCATGCACAAACTAGAATTAAAACCAAACTGATTCAAGAGATAGGAGCATTGTTTTTTCCCCACATAGTTACATTTATTGTGGTTTAAATCTTACGTACCCCAGCTTTAAGCTATATCCCCTGGTATCAATATCTTACCAATTTTACTTCGCACTTTTAAACCCAACTATCTTTACTTTCTACTCCTCACATACAGTATGTTTTGACATTATTTTCCGTTTATACTTGTATTGAACCAATGGACTGTAAATAGTAAGAAGGCTGCGTACTGATTTACAGATACATGTTTATGACAAATGACTAATTATTATTACTCTTACTAATATAGTTGTTTAACAGTATTGTATAATTGTTCTAAAAAATTGTGTGGTTGTGTCCCCAGACCATGGTTGCACATATTAAGTTACACACCTCCATTGTGTATTGACTCCCATTCATTTAAATAAGGAAAGACAGTGGAGTGGACAGTATGATGTTACACCTGGGGAGGGTCCGAGGGCACATAAAAAGGTGAATCAGGCCGCATGTAGCCCCCAGGCCGCAGTTTGCCCAGATCCAAGCTGTACTTTTACCATAAGACTTACAACCCTGATAATACGTGTCTTTAAAGCTGAGAAGTCCACATTGCTATTGTCATCATTTCAAAGGCTTCTCTCCTCTTCTACTGTAGCTTCTTTCCCAAGGACACACATTGACTGTACTAATGCTTCACATTCTCAGTTTGGAAGCGATGCAAGTCTCTTATGAGCCAAATGCTGCACAGGATGAGGAGGCAGTGTTCTCTGTTACAATGTCATGTCTGTGTGAACACCGGGACAGAAGCCAGACTCACTGCACAACATGTTTTTCACAACATATACTGGTCACCATGAGGAGTCTGACACACAAACAATACACTGCACTTTTGTCCATTGTAGTTTATTTTAGTGCTGCTACAACAACAACAAAACAAATGTTATCATGTATTTTGGCATACTAAGGGGAGCGTTGACCCAGATGTCTGTCAGAATTTCACTCCAATCAGTTCACTGCCTAGGAAAGACACTTCATTCACTAATGGGGTAGTGGTAGTTGTTAATACATGGAAAGCTGAATAGAAAATAGTCTGCTTCAGGGCATCTGCGGCTCCAAATCACCAAGGATCTGTAAAGAATAGGAGATTACAGAAAGGTGCTTTGAAAGGCTTTCTCAAGAGTGTATAGAGCCTAACACAAGTAGAATGTCTTATTAATAATAATCTATGTATATTAAAAAACTACCAAGGATTTATTTTGCTTGTTCTTACTGCTTCAGTGTCTGTAAAATCCTTTTGGTGATGAATTAAACCAGAGCAGCAGCACAGATGCTTAAATCAAACAAAGGGAAAATCAAACACATTTTACTGTTGGATATTCTGGGCTGTGGTCTGAGAAAACAGACAGTAGCTTGGTAGAGAATTGACCTTTGAGCCAGAAGGTTGTGGTTTCGAGCCCACCACAAGACTTTCTCCACCGACTTCTGCTGTCGTTGTGTCCTTGGCAAGACACTTAACCTCTGGGAACACCAGGTGCCACAGTGGGGCGGCTGCAGCTGTAAAGTGCTAAACTGCCGTTGTGTCCTTAGGCAAGACACTTCACCCCCATTGCCTGGAATGAGTCTGGTGTGTGTGTGTGAACGGTTGGTGGTGGTTGGAGGGGCTTTTGGCACATACTGGTTGCCTCGCTTCTGTCAGTGTGCCCCAAGGCAGCTGTGGCTACAGTAATAGTTTATCACCACCGTGTATGGAGTGAAAGAATAATACCAGCGCCATTCTAACTTAGACTCTGACCGGGATTCAAACCAAGACCTTTTTTGTTGAGTAGTGAAAGTGTTAACTACTGCTGCCTTTTGCTGGATAAAAAGTTGTAGTTTCTGTGTGAGATCCCCGCAGTGAAACTACAGAAAAGTGCTTTATCTGTATCTATTTGAAAGAAAATGTAAGTTATTAATTTGCATTGAGGTTGACTAACACACTCCCAACTGATTCTGGAATAGTTATCAAACAGTGTTATGATAATTTTTTAACTGAAACTACGATATATCCATTTGTATGTGGATTGGAGAGTTATAAAAAAGAGAAAAGAACTAAATAAACACTACAAATGTGTTGTGTTCTATGCTTATGCCGCTAGAGGGCGCAGCTACTCTATACGATGCTATGCACTGCCGAAGAAGAGAGAGTTTAAATAATGCGTTGATGTTGAACTGACTGCTGTAAACCTGCTCTGAAAAGTTCCTATATAAATCTACAAGTGATTTAAGATACTATGGGCTTCTTCATTCATACTACTACACCACAAATTGGCGACGAGTGAACCTACGTGCGTTTTTTTCACTACTCTTTTTTGTTTTGCTTCGAAGAAGTTGCTGCTATGGCTGGTAACGTACCACCGCCGCCTGCTTTTTTGCCGAGTCCGGGAGAGCCGACTATGCCGTTCGAGATGTGGATGCGGATGTTCAACAACTACTTGCTGGTAATAAATGCAACTGGAAATTCATGGCCAGAAGGGCGCAAAAGAGCTACTTTACTCCACTGCTTGGGAACCGAAGGACAGCGTTTGTTCTACTCTTTACCAGAGACGGGTGATACTATCGCGTCAGCCGTTACTGCTTTAGAAAAATACTTTACTCCAAAAGTAAATGTCGTTGTGGAAAGACATTTATTTCGAAAAAGAAAACAAGCACCTCATGAAACAATCGTACAATATGTGGCTGCTTTACGTGATCTCGCTTCAAGATGCAATTTTGAGGACAAAATGGATGAAATGATACGTGACCAGCTGATTGAACACGTTACTGCCTCCCGCATCAGAGAAAGACTTTTGCTTGAACCTGATTTGTCTCTGGATAAAGCCATTACACTTGCTACTCAGGTGGAATCTGCTGCGAATCAAGCTAAATCAATGGCAACAGACCACACTACTCCAGTACAGGCCATACAACAGCGTCCTCCTTACAAAAAGAAAAGTCAACAAAACAAACGTCCAAGTAAACCTCCAGATGCTACTGCTTCTTCCGCTCCTACGTGTTGTTTCAGGTGTGGCTCTGATAAACACCTGGCAAACTATCCACAGTGCCCAGCTGCCAAGGCAAAATGTAAGTCATGCTCCAAAATTGGCCATTTTGCTCGTGTCTGCCGTTCAGCTAAGACAAGTGATGTACATGAGATACACTTACCAAAAGTAACTGTACTGTATCTTAGAGATGCTAGCCATGCACCAAAGAAAATCCACTGTGATGTTACTGCATGCACTCCGACTTCTCCAAATGTGGATTTGAGCCTTGTTGTGGACTCTGGCTCTGCTGTGTCTATCCTGCCGTACCGCACCTATGAAAAATGCTTCAGTGATACTGCATTACAACCTCCTGCAATGCAACTCGTCACCTACACAAAGAGAAAGATCCCATTGCTGGGTTGCCTCGGTGTTAAAGTGAGCCGAGGAAACGTGTCCTCCACGGAAACTTTCTATGTAGTGAAAAGAGGAACACCCATACTGGGAAGAGACCTGATGAATGCGCTAAAAATATGCATCAAAGGTAACACTGTCCTGCCTCCACAAACTGCAGTGATGACTACTGACACTGCACCTACTCAAAACAGTGTTTCTCCTGAAATAGGCTGCGTGCAAAACTTTGTCCATAAGGTAAAACTTGACCCTACTGTCAAACCTGTGAGACAAAAACTGAGACGTTTACCTTTTGCTGTCAGATCTTCTGTTTCAGCTGAGCTTGATCGCTTACTGAATGCTGGTGTCATCGAGAGGATCGACGCATCACCCTGGGTTTCACCAATTGTTGTTACAGGACGCAAAACTGGTGGAATACGGATGTGTGCAGATCTCCGTGAACCAAATAAAGCTGTGATAATAGATTGCTACCCACTCCCACATGTAGACGAGCTATTCACAAACCTACATGGTGCCAAAGTGTTCTCTTCTATAGACTTGGCTAATGCATACTACCAACTACCCCTTCATGAAGATAGCAGAGATCTCACTGCTTTCATTACACATGATGGACTATTCAGATTTCGTAGAGTGCCCTACGGACTTGCATCTGCTCCTTCAGCCTTTCAAAAGATGATGGCTGAAATCCTCAAAGACATTCCTGGTGTCCAAAACTACTTGGATGATCTTATTGTTTATGGTAAAACTCTACAGGAACATGATCAAAACCTCCACACGGTTCTACACAAACTGAAAGAAGCTGGACTGGTGTTAAACGACAACAAGTGTAATTTCAGAAAACCTTCCCTGCGCTTCTTGGGACATGTCATTACTGCAGATGGCATCCTCCCTGACCAAGAGCACGTTGATGCTGTGACTAAAGCTCCGCCCCCCTCAGATGCTGTGACTCTAAGGTCATTCCTTGGACTTGTCTCATGGTATTCAAAATTCCTGCCCAACTTTGCCACAGTTGTAGCCCCCATGAGAGACTGTGCCAATAATAAAGACACATTCAAATGGTCATCTGAGGCACAAAACAGTTTTGAAGAAGTAAAACGACTCCTTGTAAACAGTCCCGCACTCACTCTGTTTGACCCTGCTTTACAAATTGTGATTTCAACAGATGCTAGTGACTATGGACTGGGAGGTGTTTTCACACAAGTTCAACCTGATGGAACTGAGAAACCTGTTGCTTTCGCCTCGCGCACACTTACCAGTACAGAACGCAAATACTCCACAGTTGAGAAAGAAGCACTTGCGTGTGTGTGGGCAACAGAAAAATGGAGAACATACCTCTGGGGACGACGCTTCATACTTCGTACTGACCACCAAGCTTTGGCAACTCTACTCAGCACCAAAGGCATGGGACGTGCTGGAATGCGCATTGCTCGTTGGTCTGCACGCTTGCTGTGTTTTGACTATGATGTTGTTTACAGACCAGGTACACAAAACTACACTGCTGACTGTCTTTCACGCCTTCCTTTGCCCTTGCCTGCAGACTTTACAACTGATGCTGAACCTGAAATGGTTGCTCACATATCTGCTGCACTGTCATCACTGCCAGTAACTGACTTTGATACAGCATGCGCTGCTTGCCCTGAACTGTCTGCCTTACGTGCACAGATTGATAAAGGTTGGCCTGCTACTATTAAGCCGCTTACTGAAATGCTTACACCTTACTACAAAATCAGAGATGAACTTTCAACTAAAGACAACTACATCCTACGTGGCTCCAGGCTGATTGCACCACTCTCTTTACGTCACAACTTGATCACACTTGCTCACGAGAGTCACCAAGGCATCGTTCGCACAAAACAACGCCTGCGAGACCTCTACTGGTGGCCTGGAATGGATTCACAAGTTCAAACTGCTATTGCGTCATGTGTCCTCTGTCAGTCCAATGATAAAACTGCATGTACACGCCCTGCTCCACTTCAACCTGTACCACTGCCGGATGGTCCATGGAAGAAACTTGGACTTGACACAGTTGGACCTTTTGAAACTGCAGCCTCCGACTGCCGTTTTGCGATTACACTCACTGATTACTATTCAAAGTGGCCTGAACTTGCTTTTTCACGTACTGCAACCACAGATGATGTTGTCCACTTTCTGTCTTCAGTTTTCAGTCGACATGGAGATCCAGAAAACATAGTAACAGACAATGGTACTCAATTCACCTCTGCAGCTTTTGCCTCCTTCCTCCAGTCACGAGGCATTTCTCACAGTAAAACATCTGTCTACTATCCAGCTGCAAATGGTGCTATTGAAAGATTTCATCGTGCACTTAGATCCTGCATTCAATCTGCTATTCAAGAGTCCCAACCATGGAAAGACACTGTTACTAACTGGCTTCAAATCTACCGTGCAACACCACATGCTACTACTGCTACTTCTCCTTATGAACTTATGTATGGACGCAAAATGCGCACTAAGTTAAACATTCTGCCCTTGCCAACTGCCACATCTGCCGTGGATGATAATGCTCGAAAGACTGTACGCAAGCGTCAAAACAAAATGCAACGCTACACTGATGCCAAACGTGGTGCACGGGAACCTTCTTTTCGACCTGGTGAGAGAGTGAGGGTAAGGAAACCTCAACATGTTCCAAAAGCACACCCCAGATTCACTCCTCCAGAGACTGTCGAGAGAAATGTGGGTACACATTCATTCTTGCTTAGTGATGGAAAAGTTTGGAATGCTACTCACCTTGCCCACTGTCCAGTCAGTGAAAAGGACTCCAACATTACTTGCCCCTTTGATAAAAGTGCCACTGAAACTACACCAAAACAACCACGTACTAAATACAAACCTACTTGGCACAATGACTATGTTATGCCTTAACATTTCTGATTCAGTTGTACTTTGCTAGTTTAAAAGAAAGTTACTTGGTTTTGCTTATGTTTACCTTAGCAATCTGTTTTACTTTGTTCATATTCACTGCCTAAGATACTATTGGTTACAGACTAAAAGTAAATTGGGTTTACTTAAATTTTACAGCTACATTGTGCTAAAGTGATACATTTCCAATTGTTTGCTAAATATACTGGACAATGTACTTTTTCTACAAGCAAGGAAATGTTGTGTTCTATGCTTATGCCGCTAGAGGGCGCAGCTACTCTATACGATGCTATGCACTGCCGAAGAAGAGAGAGTTTAAATAATGCGTTGATGTTGAACTGACTGCTGTAAACCTGCTCTGAAAAGTTCCTATATAAATCTACAAGTGATTTAAGATACTATGGGCTTCTTCATTCATACTACTACACCACAAAATGATTTATAACAGAGCGGTTAAAATCCTAGACAGGAAGCCCATTAGGTCACATCATTGTATCAGTCTGAGGAATTTAAACATTTTATCTTTTGAAAACTTTATTAAATTTTCCCAGCTGAAGCTGATGCACAAATGTTTGAACCAGCAAGGCCCACAGGTCTTGAGTGAGTGTAAAGTTCCTCTCAGGGCTGTGGGCTCAAGGACTAGAGGAGCTCAGAAAGGGAACTGTCAGATCCCGAAACGAAATACTTCATTTGGACAATCAGCTTTTTCCGTACAAGGCACTAAAGCCTGGAACTGTTTACCCACTGACCTGAAGGGAGAGTCAAACTGGGTCCCTTTCAAACACGAACTTAAAGACTCTTTAATCAGAGGTCAGAAATGTGACCACTGACCGTCTGCTCTGTTGTGTTTGTGTTGTACTGTATTATGATATGTGTTTTAATTATGTTTTAACCATGTATTGTTTAATTTTTATGTAAAGGCCCAACTAGGGACGGACATTGAGAATTAGCTTTGGCTAAAATGTTGTAGTATGTAACATGAGCTTATGTGACATACTTGTCCCTATTCAAATAAACTTAAATAAAAAAAAAAAAATGTAGCTTCAGTCGTGAGTCTACATTTCTGTTTGTTTGATTAAAGACTCAGGTATAATGCATGTCAAACAGCAGAGCCATGTGTCCAAATAACACAGTACTTTTTTTATTGTTCCAGTTCCGATGACTTACTGCAAGGAGCGTTCAAAGCCATCTGTCTGGACGCCTTTTTCTGGGTTAAACATCGCACACAAATCATAAAATCACACACGACCAAATCACTTCCAGGAGGTGATGATTCATGGTATTAGTTTTAGGGCAACTTTGACAAGAAGGGGAAAGTGTGGCAGGACATCAGGTGCTTTTGAATCCATAATTTAATTTATTGCAATATTGCATTACCTCGACACAGCTGTGTTTGACATATGAGCAAATCTGTGTCAACATAGATTTATTGCCACAAGTTATTTCAGAGTCACGATTTCCCCGCATACGCTCCGTGGTTCAGGCTATTTCTATCATTCCAGAAAGTATAGCAATTGTGCAGGCCTTAGATTTTAATTCAAGATGTGATGAAAACTCTTTGGCTCGCTGCATTTCCTTCTGTGTCCACTAGGGCGCAGTGTGTTATCTGAGCCCGCACTGGAGCGAAAGTTGGAAAAGTTTGCTGATTTTCCGAACTGATCATTTATCAAGTTTTTTTTTTTCTGTGCGTAAAGTAGGAACGTAATGTCACGGCCGTCTGACGCCACTCGTTCATTCTTTCATTCATCTCCTTCATCTGTGTGGAGCATAACGGAGAGCAGGGTTCAGTGCCGACGATGCGTGTACGTTGTGGGCAGAAAGATACATTAAACAGACAATGCGACACAAGAATAGATTTACCTGTGGAAGCTGCAAAGCTATGACTCAACTTCATAATGAATCATCAAATACCTCCTACAAAAGTCAACAATTTTCTTGCACTTCCATTCAATTTACTTTTGTGTAAACAGCAGACGTCCCTGAGGACTTTTCAAACGTTTCAATTCACAAACAAAACACAGGAATTTCAATAAAAACAAACACACAGAGCTATTGGTTCACAGAGCGGGATGACTACTGTCCATAAATGTTAATAAATGTGCATAAATATCCCATCATCACTGTCCTTAGACCTTCTCATTGGCAAAGAACAACTTGAAAACTCAGAAACCATGAAGAGGCCCACATTGAGAGGCTATAGATCCAGGACTCAGGCGGAAGGACCGGGGAGGCTCTCAGGTGGGGATCTGGGGTGTGCCGTCCATGAGTCCAGGCCCGGGGGAGACCAGTCCATAGGTGCAGATGAAAGAGGCCAGATTCAGGGGTCCCGTCATCACGCCACAGAACAGACAAAGGGACAGGGTGAATAGCAATGAACAGACTACAGCTGATGTAATAATGATGATGTTTAAAGTAGGAGAGAGGAGAGGGTCGTGCTCAAGTTCCTATACTTTTCCCAGCAAGATTTTATTTTGTTCATCCTCCTTTATATTTCAATATAATAAAAACAAAATAACGAATAAAGTCTACAGAAAAAAACAGCTAAAATATCTGTCTATGTCTGAAAATGGAATCAAAACACAGATTCGTGCTTGACTTTAATTCACTTACAAACGCTTTTTTTTCTCGATAATTATTTATATTTTAAGTGTTATTACATGTACTTATTTACATTATAATTTTATAAATACCAAAATCTAAATATATATGTTTTCTTTCCTCCAGAGGATTCTTTGTTATACTATAGCACCTATTTTTAAACTCAAGTGCGTCTTACTAATGGTTTATGCAACATTTTGACGCCCTTCTCCCATTCAAAAGAAACATGATTCTGTTTTAAATCGCACATAACGATATAATTGTTTCTCATTTCTCATCGTTGTGAAACCCACGGACAGACCAGCCACATTTCAGCACTGGACAGTTCCCACTCCGCGGCCTCATGACGTCAAACACTCTTCCAGCCGCTGTGGAATTAATAGTTATTGCATCTGACGCCTGCTCTCTTTTTTTTCATTTATATATTTATTCATAACTTGGCTCCTGGGATCGTTCATTGACGCGGGAGAAAGGTGTGCTCTGTGACGGGATGGGATCAGGGTGGGGGCGTGACGTCAGAGCACACCCCTCCATCTCTGACCACACCGCACGCGTGACAAGTGGATAAGGCAAGGCATCAGGGGCTTCGGGATTCGGAGATAAAAAAGCAAATGTGTAGCGCTGTGCAGTGGCTTTGATGACAGAGGAGGACACGGACACGAGTGAGAAGTGAAGAACCAAGCAGCGGGGCGCGCCTAGGGGTGCACTGTACATTGATCCAACAGAACCACAAAGTCCCTAAAGTCCTAAAGGAGATAGATCTGTCAGAGACGCCCGCACACCGGAGCAGAGCCATTGGAAGCGAGAGAGGGGCTGAGATAGACTTTCTATCTCACTCTCTTCCAGCCGCACTCCGGACCGCGCAGACGTCTGGCAACTGGTAAGAAAGCGCTCAAGAAGAAAGTGATTTTTTTTCCACTTCACACTAATTGAATAAATATACACAAATATATATGCATAGCTTATACATTTGTAAGACAAGTATTGAAGTTTGTAAATAGTCTCAAACCTTTCACCTGTGCTTCTTTACAGCAGGACAATGTCAAGTAAAGCGACTTTGGCTTTGCTTATCTATGGAATCTTAATGCATTACAGCGTTTACTGTTCACCAGTGGGGCTCAGCGATCCCAGCTTTAGGTGAGTACAAAATCATATCAATCACCTTATGTATATCATACAAGGGTTTTTTCGTTTTTCTTTTTCTTTTTTTGTGCGTGTGGCCCTGGTATTGATATTTAAGACATGAGTGAAAGGGAATCTGTACATCTACTGCTTTAGATTAATTAATATTGTGTAAGGGAGCATCACATTTAACTTACCCATTCCTGGTTTA
Source organism: Knipowitschia caucasica (assembly GCA_964034765.1). NCBI lineage: Eukaryota > Metazoa > Chordata > Actinopteri > Gobiiformes > Gobiidae > Knipowitschia > Knipowitschia caucasica. The sequence continues at coordinate 22,855,791 of OZ035843.1, forward strand.
GAAAATGTAGGAGGAAAGTGAAAATATTGATTGAATGATAAAGTGGGAAGAACAAAAAAATGAATACGTTGAATAATGTATGTTTTGAATGCGTCTATGTGTTTAGATTTGACAGTGAGTTTTACGATGAGGACGGGAACTCTTTGTCCCCGCTGGAGTTTGAGAGAGAAGATGTAGAAGTGAGGAGTGCTCCAGACGTAGACGACGTGTTCTCTCTGTTTTACCCAGCACAAGAAAGGTGAGCCCCTTTCTCCCGTTAGTCAGTGTACATGTCAAACATCTTCATCGGTATATTCTGTCCGTGTATCTTCTATGTTGTATGTTAAATATACATGTATTTAGTTACTAGCTTTACAATATGTCCCCCCCTCCCTTTTTTCCATGCTTATTAAACAGCCGATAGTTCTCTATAAATACGTTCCCAGGTGTCTTTGAGCGACAAAAATCCTGCAGAAACAAACTGAATAGTTACATTTTACATTTGTGACATAACATCTCTCACAAACTAAACTAATGTGTCTATATGCATACACATATATACATGTATACAAATATTTAAATGCATACACATATATTTAAATGGCATCTCACTTGATAGTTGTGTGACTTCTTGCGCTGGGTGTGCGGTGATGGTCTTACTGTGTGGCTGTCTGTCATGCAGAACGGAAAGGCATGCAGACGGCATGTTTAATAAAGCCTACAGGAAAGCGCTGGGTCAGTTATCAGCAAGAAAATATCTGCATTCTCTGGTGGCAAAGCGTGTAGGGTAAGAGCTCCTCTAACTGCTCCTCATCTTTTGTCTTATGTGTCTCTTTATTTTGGAATAATCTCCATCTGTACTGTGCATGTCTGTGCTCCCATTATCATCATTTGTAAACTGGCTTTGGGAAGAGTCTGTCTGAACTCATAAGCACAAATCTCATTAGAAAAAGGTAAAAACTGAAGACTTTGTGAGGGCAACTTGACTGCCTTTTTAAATGAGAAAAGTTTAAAATACATGGTCAAAAGGAAAGATTGTCACAGTGTGCTAACAGATTATTTTTAGTTAAAATGTGTTGTTTAATGAAGTGAGCTGCAGCCTTTCCTCTACACGTCTCTCTTTCTCTCTCTCCCAGCGTGGGGAAAACGTTCGACGACAGCGAGGAGCCTCTGTCCAAGAGGCATTCTGACGGCATCTTCACAGATAGCTACAGCCGCTACCGAAAGCAAATGGCTGTCAAGAAATACCTGGCTGCTGTCCTCGGGAAAAGGTACAGACAGAGAATTAGGAACAAAGGACGCAGACTGGCTTATTTGTAGCACCCCCAAAAACGACAGTGTGCCGCCCCACATCCCGTCATTCCCAAACCAATCGCTGGATCGCTTTTGTGTTTTCCAACTCCAACTTGTATTTATGTATGAAGTAAGCCATTAAAAAGAATATTTTGATAATACTATGTTTTTTAGTTTTGTATGTAAGCACTCGAGGATGCACAGATCTACTTTGGCTTTATTCATGTGTTCATTGAAATAGACTTAAGGAGAGAGTATTTTTCACATGCGCAGACTGCCCTGTCTTTTTAACACATAGTCATAGTCATGAGCAAAATAAATAGTCTAAAAAAGACAATCACTGTTTTGAATGATGCTTTCTGTATTGTGACATGATTAAGAGTTTAGTTGTCTCTATTCACAACAGCCTTGAAGACATAGGTTTTCATCATATCCTTCAAGACATAGACTTTGATGCCCTCCCGGACGGGGATGAGATTGAGGCTATTTTGGGAGACTGGCTGAAACAGTTTCCCCCCGTGTTGCCGGTGAGTCTCGTTGGGCGCCTCTCTCCATCTTGTCCCCTGTCAAAGGGTTGTCCGCTCCTCTCTTTCCCTCCTCGCCTTCAAGACTCCGCCTTGTGATCTACCAACAAACCCTGCACCAGTCCACCTCCGAAGTGCTCTTGTCCCCCCCCTCCCCGCTCTCACACTGGAGCCTACATTTACTGAAACCGCTTCTTCTGTTAATAGATCAAACTTAATTAACAGCTTATCCTGACTTGGCCAAATTGGAAGTAAAACATTTCAAACAAGAGCACTTCTGGGGTGTTTCATATTAATTCTTCTGCTCTTCTTACAACGTTGATTCCTGTAAAGTGCCAATCGTTGTGCGACCTCCTGATGGTGTCGTGGTGCGGTAAATCTCTTCTGGGCATGTCCATGTATTGAGTATCACATATTGAACACAAAAAAGTAACTGAGAGTGATACTGAGTACATGGTCACGTTCCATCTCCTGTTTCTTTTCCTTCATTCATTATTTTGAACATGTGTCTAAGCCTTCTGGGCCTATTGTGCTTCCTTTTGTCATGTGAATGGATGTGAATCATCGACTGCACGAGTATTTGCACTAAACCACTGCACCGCGTACAACAAGACAGTGTCATGGCCGCTCTTCTGTTACACTGCTGTTGAACATGGACATGAGCTTTTGCGAGCTGAATGTACTCATCATGTTTGTACTTTGTTACTTTGAACGAAGCTGTCACTGGATTTACAATGAGCAGCTTTTTATTTGTGATGATAAACTAGAAACTGTGATTCAGATGATGCAAGTAACAACAAAAGTGACCAATCAACACAAGATCAAACTCCAGTCTAGTTAGTTGCGCTTGAAAGTCTGTTTTGTTTCTGTCTTCAGTCCCTGGTGTGAACATTACTCATGCATCGGAGCCACTTTTCCATGAACGAAGCTGCACTTTGAGTCCTGTTTGTATCATACTTGTTTTCATTGTGCATTCTCCTCTAGGCGTTGTGACGCAGGAAGAAAGTTGTGGCTGTGGTGCCTTGCATCGACTCTTAATCGCCTGAATCACAGACGGCTCTTTAGTAGCCCTACAATGCTGCACATCATCAGCCCACATTTCACCTCTTGTTCTGTTTGCTTTATACGTCGCACAAATGTCTGGTAGAATGTGTAGTTCCACTCAGCTTTGGTCTCAAGCGGCTGCGCCTGCATGCTTTCATTTGCACCTTGCACCCAACATCGACGTGGACAAAAAGGATCCCAGAGAGACCTTTTCTGTATTCAAATGCCAATAGCCTTACAAATCTATAAAGACAGTTTCTGTGGGAATATTAGGTTAACATGAACGGTAATCTGTAAAGGTTCACTAAATAAATGTTTGAAAAACGTGTTGTAAGATTTGTATGAATAAATTTTTGTAAACAACTCAAACATTTGCATAATTATTGAAGTTAGACCAGTGTACTTATAATATGATGTACTCATAATATGATGTACTTATAGTATGATGTACTTATAGTATGATGTACTTATAGTTTGATGTACAGATAGTATGATGTGAAGAAAACATGAAAACATAGCTGTTTATTGCTTATCCCTGATGAGCGATTATGGGTCACACATCATAAGCTCCGTGTGAACAATCTAAAGCCTATGTCGGATCGTTTTAATGATGGTCCATCCATGTTAGTTAAAGACAGTATTGACTAAGAAGCAAAGAGTGTAAAACCCTGATCAGACAAAGTGTGTGTGACTCAGTGCTTTGGCCGCAGCACAGGACACCATTTGGCCTGGTGTCTACCTCCCCACGGGACTCGCCGCACTTTACACCTCTGCGGGACACGAGGCCGGACTGGCGAACAGTTGGCCCCAACTCAACTCCACTGAAGGATCCTGCCAAAGACAATGTGGCTGTTCTAACAGAGCTGGGCACTCAGAGCAGCACTTATATATGGATGAAACTCATGAATATGTTTCATGTCAGTTAGAATGTTCTAGCAGCAGACTGACAGCCCACATCTGTTTGACTCAGAGTCAGGACTAGGACTGAATGCACCAGACCAACATGGATCAGAACAATGGCCTTCATATAATTAAAGCTTCTAGAGCATTTTGTTTTTTAAATTAAGGATTATTTTGGCGTTTGAGTTTACGCCGTCAGCAAATCAGATAAGAAAATTCATTTCACCGAACTCAACAGAATCTAGAAAGACTACAGGTCTCTATACTGTAAATAAAACAGTCAAATCAAATTGTTGCAATTAGTAAATATTCAAGTTATCATGAATAACTCATAGGATATGTACTGCCAACTCTGCAGTAAAACAACTGTCCATGTTACACACGCTCAGGCTCTGGACCCACCTCCTCCAGAGGTTGCTCTGGCTCATTGTTCCCACATCAGCTGCCACGTGTCGTCTCACTGTTGAACACTGGGTAAAAGACGGGCAGAGCTGTCGACTGAGACTCTCCATTTGGTGATCAGAGGATCATGGGAGATAGCCCAACATGTGCTTTGTGGATCTGGAGAAGGCGTTGAATCTTAGTCTCAGAGGTGTCCTTTGGTGGGGCTTCTCCAGCAGTAGCTGAGCATGATGTGCTGCTCCAGGGCTGCCCTGTCTCACTGTTCTGCCCCAGGGCCAGAGGGAGTCCATAGGGTTTCATCTCTGCTATTAGCACAATCAGGTCTAACCCCAGTGCAGTTGTGAATGTGCTTCAGGTCAGATACTGTAGATACACAATCGTTTTCACAGCTTTTGCCACGTCCACATTTTGTCGACAAATTGATGCAAATAATGTGTTTTTATTTAACTAGAAAAAAACTACAAAGACGACTCGGAATCCCATCTATAGAAGCAGAGAGTGATGTAAGTTCCAGGTGTGAGGGCGGCGCACACAAAGCCCTCAGTCACTCCCTCCTCTCAGACAACATGGCAGGGCTTTGATTTGGTGGCCGTGGCCTCAGCTCTTGGAGGAGCCACGCAGAACATGATCAATGGGAGTGATCTGATTGCTGCGGCCCGCACTAGACCCTTTTCTAACCCCACTAACCCAATCATGCACGGTTACCAGGCAACCGCTCCCAGCACCATGTGTCAAGGCACCCGCAGCATCACAGAGGATGTGTTTCACTCAGGGGCCTTTGGTCATAGTTATTGTCCATTGTGAAGACACGGCTAGATTAATGTATAAAGTAAAAATACAAAAAATGTCCACAGCTTTATACATTTTAATAATAGACAATATTATTATTATACGTTCTTGATTGCAAATATGCATGAAATAAAATTAAAATCCGTAAAAGGTGGATGTAGATATATGGGCTGGGGACTTGTGCTTCACTGCAAGAAAGTCCTGGGTTCGATTCCACCTTCAGACGTGGCCTTTCTGTGAGGAGTTTACATGTTCTCCCGTGCCTGTGTAGGTTTTCTCCAGGTGCTCCGGTTTCCCCTACTACTAAAAAATTGTACAACTGATGAATGAGTGTTTGTGAGATTGACTGTGGGACTACAGATCAAAATTAGGTGTGTTTACAGTTACTGCTGTTCATTGATAGACACTGTCCTATGAACTTTGTGAATACTGCAAATTATAATCATTAATTCATGTTTATAAGCTTGAAATAATTACCTGAATAACTTCCAAAAGCTGCTGTGTGACATTCTTGTGCATTTTACAGTTAAAACACATTCACTATGGATCAGAATGGGTTCATTGACGTCCTGAACTGAGAGAACCCACTTCTTTATTATATCACTTTATTACAACAGGCAGAAGATTTTCATTAACTTTCTTCACTGGTGAAAAACCGCTACAAGAAAAGATGCATCACCGAGAATAATGGTGCTTTGAAAATCACCGAACAAACTTTTTGAGATCTCAAGCCTCAAAAGCGACTATTCAGGACATTTCTAAAACTTGCATAAATCAAATCCAAGAACAGATTTATACGGTCAACAGGACAGTTATGATTGAAAGCTCTTTATAGTGAAATTAGCATTATATGTTGACTTTAACCCCGTACAACCCAGACATAGAAATTCTCTTTTTGGAAAGCAGCATACAATGACCAAATTTGGTAATGTGGCATATTGGTTTCTTTGGGTTCTTGGGTTCTCACCATAGACTGTAAGACATTAGCTAATGCATGATTAGTTAATTAATAACTTATTTCGCCACAACCGTTGAACTTTACGTTGCATATTTGACATTCTGACATTCAAACACAGAGCGGGAAAAACACACTGTGCTTTACATCCAGTATTTTAAACTCCTTTGACTGTCAGCTTGGAGAATCCACAGGAAGAACCATTCGTCACAGCGCCCTCTGTGGTGGTTTCCATGTACTGCAACACAGAGCAAAAGTTCAGTATTTTAAAAAGCCAAGAGGATGTATCTATCTGCATCTTCTTGGACATGTGCAAATGTATTCTAGATTTATTCCACTATTTCACCAGAGGAGCTCAGAAAGGCTTAGTTTGGAAAGGCAGCTGCTAATGCTGTTTTAACCACAGTCCTCCCTGACAAAAACACATACACAAAAGATATCGTTGCTGCATTTTTTTTCTTGGTTGCATCCAAGGAGACAAGTCATGGGACAGAGCACGACCAGCTCAGGCTCTCTCAGGACAGGTCTAAAGCCTTTTGATAGTACAAGACACACCTTATATACAGATACCAAAAGAGGAACCAAACAGAACAAAAGACACTCCATATTAGCGTATACAAAGCCTGCTTCCTCCTGGTGTTTAACGTACGAGCCCCCCCGACTTCCTGGAGCCTTTCTGTATACAATATATCTAACTATTAAATGATATGTTATCATGATAATAAATGATAACTTCCAATGACAAGTGCACAGCAGGAAGCCAGTACTAATAATAGTGGATTTCTTCAGACGTCTCACAACAAACTACAGAGTGTGTTAAGACTTGGTTTTTTCAAATCATTAACATTTGATTTGACAGAAACCGAGGTAGATAAATGACAAAAACATTAATAAAAGTAGCTATTCTTCCGAAAACAACTATTTAAAAACTTTATGGCTAATAGCGCATGAGCATTCTAGATATTTTCCCCGTCACAGTTAAACTAAGAGAAGAAGAAATGCTGCTGCTCAAAGGCTTAAATTACAATCATAAGTTAAAGTCCCAAATATGAAGTGAGGGTCCAATACGAATATGGGTCCAATAGTCCAGTCACAACTTTAAATGTTGTTGTGGCTCATTATTTATACGACAACAGTGAAATGGCAGTTATAAATCAGATCCAAGTCCTGATCAAAACAAAACCAGGATTAATCTATCTCACTTTTGCTGATGTGGATACACCTGTCGGCCGTTGCTGTGTGTCACCCATACAGATAAATCATACAGTAGACCATTCATTTATTAAAAGCACAAGCTATTACTCATCTGGGTTTAGCTTTTCTATACAACAGAAGTTTGGGCTTGTGGTGCCGTTAATAAATTCAGTCCAATTTGGAGTCAGTTTCCCTTCTGTGAAAAGTGAATGTGACATCATCACACAATGTACATTCACTCCTCATGACCCGCTCAGGTCAGCTGTCACTCCCCAGCCTCGCTCAGCAGTGACATCACTGCTCTGCATTGAAGCATCAGTGCTGTGTCAACCAAGTTCAGAACTAAACTGGATGCCCATCTCCTTCTTAGTGGTGTTTTTTATCCAACTGGGCCATCAAAGCTCCAGAACTGGTGCCTATGCTCCGAGGGATAGAGATCTCAAATTCTGCAATATATCTCCCTCATCCCTGTAAAGCAAAGAAATACCATAATACATTTTCATTAGTATTTTTTTAAATCTAGGTTCAAGAAAAAATGACAAAATGGAAATGGATATACACAATTTATTTTGTATCTCCCTAAATCACAACAGCAGTTGTCTTGGAAGATTTTTTTCAAAGTTGTTGATTTAGAGAATCAAACAGTTCAACACAGATACAACAAACACATTGGAGTTCACGTGGAGCGGGATGACCACTGACCACTGTACGGAAGTAAATCAATAATAGCACTGTCCATAATAACACAATAGCACTGTCCGTAATAACACAATAGCACTGTCCTAATAACACAATAACACTGTCCGTAATAACACAATAACACTGTCCGTAATAACACAATAGCACTATCCGTAATAACACAATAGCACTGTCCTAATAACACAATAGCACTGTCCGTAATAACACAATAGCACTGTCCGTAATAACACAATAGCACTGTCCAAAATAACACAATAGCACTGTCCAAAATAACACAATAGCACTGTCCAAAATAACACAACACAAACTTTGAAAGATGACCCGTCTCCACACAAGTTCCAACTGTTCTTTTTCCTAAAGTATGAATTATCTGCCAGTTACAAGACAGGTGAGGACAAAAAGAAGATTTCCTCTATCATCCACTGCTTCCACAAATCTCTGTCTGTGTCGACAAAAATGGCTTTTGGGAAAGTGTTGTTACTGGATCCATCTTCATCACTTTCTCTTGCCCTCATCTCTCGCCTCGTACGTGAGTGTTCCTCTAATAAACCTCCCATATTGTTTGACCCGTTCTTCAGGAGTATCCTCTGTAATGACATACAAATAAACAAGTGATGAATTATAAGCATAATGAGACATGACACAGGTCACTGCACGACCACCGCTGTCACGCACGGTCAGACTGTTTGGCAAATGAAGCCCTCAGAGAGTTCACATATGTCCTGTGTTTTATAATATATTGCTACTGGTTTGAAATGTTATATAATCAGTTCAGATCGTGTTACAGAGGCTGTTACAAGAAGTTGATTATTATCATTCTAAAATATTTCAATGCAGGGAGGGGCGACAGTGGCTCAGTCGGTAGAGTTGGTCTTTGGACGTAATGGTTGTGGGTTTGACCGACCGCTCCCAGTGATGTCTGCTGTCATTGTGTCCCTGGGCAGGACACTTAACTCCACTTTGCCTGAGGCCCCCACCGAAAGATCAAGGCCATGGATTGGATGACGGAGAAGCTATCATCCTTTGGACCCACCACCTGCAGGAGGATCAGTGAGGGACTGGTGCCATGAGCATTGGGTGGCTATACTCTGAATGCCACCGACCCAGAAATGGACTAATAAAGGGGAAGAAAATGAAATGTCATGAAAAATAATGACAGATATTTCAATTAATCAACATATTGAGACATTGATGAGTCACTGTCAGGGGTCTGGCACTGATCATGAGAAGTATAAAGTAATAATAATAATGCATTGGTTTTTGTATAGTACTTTTTGGGCACTCAAAGACGCTTCATGTGCCATTATTGGGCTGGTGGCTAAGTGGATAGCTCTCTCGCTTCTCAGCAAGAAGGTCCTGGGTTCGAATCCCAGTCAGAACAGTACCTTTCTCCCCATGTCTGCGTGGGTTTCCTCTAGGTGCTCCGGTTTCTCATACCACTAAAAACATGCACCATACGTATGAATGTAATGAGTGAGTGAATGGATGGTGTTGACTGGGGGCTTTGACGCTCCAGTGTGTTCTCGTCTCGCTTCCGTCATCACCGTGCGTGGAATGATTGGAACAGTATCTGACCTCTGAACATTGTAAAGTGGGTGACCTTGGTCTGTAAAATGCACAATATAAATAAACATTACTTACTTATTCTTACATGCACAGTGGGGATAAACTACTTCCACAGCTGCCCTGGGGCACACTGACATGTAGGTAAAATAACATAAAAAAGTGTATAAAAATCTCTTTCTTTGCTTTCTGTTGGAAAAATCCTCGTTTGATATGACTATACAGTAGTTGTAGTTATGGCTATAGTCATTTTATGGGTAACTCAAATATAAAGTGTGCTCTCCAGACAAAGCCTGGTCGTGGGGCGCCAGATTGGGCTGATAACAGCTGCTCAGTGGCTGCAGAGAACCTTTGGAAGCAGTGTCTGAATGAGAACGTCCCATTCATCACTGCCTTATTCAGATGTTTCTTTAATGTCCCCCGTGACTAAAATAGAGCGTCTATCTTTAGCCGGTCACAGTTCATCTTCTCAGACACCGACTGCTCCTGAAATAAAAGTCGCTTCTGATTCTTGCTACTGCGAAAAAAAATCACACTTCAAAACCAGTGACATCACAATAATTTCACATTATATTCAAAGAGTGGATTAAAATAGACAACAATGGGCCTCTCTCCAAGTGCTTTGTTCTACACATCATTGCAGTAAATAGAGTTGATGTCAGCGCGTTTGAAGTTTCTCGTTAATGTTCTTATTAAAAAGACAGAGGGGCTTTTTGTTGACGGCGCTGCACAGATCGCTGCAAACGCTCACCGTGTTTCTCCATGACACCATTATTCATTACCACATCTGGTGCTACGTACGTTTGCGGATGGTAAAAAAATAAATAAATAAAAAGTCTGGGGCACACAGCTACAGGGGCGACCGTGGCTCAGTTGGAAGAGCATTTGCAGGTTGTGGATTCGAGCCCCTCAGAAAAGACCTTCTCCACCAACTCCCACTGATGTCTGCTGTCGTTGTGTCCTTGGGCAAGACACTTTACCCCACTTTGCCCATTAGGAGCATGGAAGTAATTGTACGCTGCATGACTTGATGTGTTTATCTGTATGTGTGTATTCATCAAACTGAAATGTCCCCATTGTGTGACGAATACAGGAATACATTACTAGGTACAGAAGGAAACACATAATCATCCAGCTGTCTTATGTTCAAATCAGCTTCTTCTGCATTCATCAAACACGTGATGACATCAGCACTTGTTCAGTCCACTCCACCATCTATGATCTATGCTTTTTTCACAATTCGTCCGCTCCTTTTACAGTCTATACGTATTCTAGACCATAAACTCATCAGGGACTCATGGAACAGAGCGCAACAACTAATCTTAACAAATGATCATGCCACTAATTCTATATACAGTATGTCTTGAGTAGAAATGATTCCTACAGGATTGAAATGAGAGGTCGGATGGATAAGGTGCAGAAGAATCCGATCCACCATGAACTAAAACGTACTACTCGAGTCTAATTGGTTCCATTGAGGAAGTATAATGACTTCCTATAGGGTGAGCCGTGTAAGAAAGACTGAGCTGGAGGTGTCCTTGGTTCAGCATTTTTCTATATCACACTGTTTGAATGCCTTTTGTTTTGAGTACATGCATATAATGAGACCTTCTTTGTGTTCGCTAATACGTTAAGATGGGTTTCTCCCCTGCTTCACCGCATCATTGTGCCTCTTTCTGCACAGGAAACAGGATAAAGAATACGTTTGTCCTTAATAAAAGAGTTGTGATACAGGGTCAACTTACAGTGTCAATCCAATTAAAATTGACGTCGGCTCCGTTAAGTGAAGCTGAACTGTAATTTCGTCACTTTAACAAACAATTATCACATATAGATGCTTCTCTCGGATGGACGTGACCCGCAGGTGATGTCGCGCGATCCGGAGCTGCATGCGATATTAATGGTGTTGGTGTAGAGGCCCCTCTCCTGACATTGAATCCGGGAAGGCCCTGCTTTTCCCCGACGTCCTGAGGGATATGGGGTCAACAGGATTCTACCTGAGCAGAGGAGATACATTTGCCACTTGCTGCCATTTTGACCCCGCTGTAACTGATGCCGCATTGCAAAAAAAAAAACAAGAAAAGTTGAGAAGGATTGCATTAAAAGCTTGTTATACTACTGTCTCGTCCGTGTCTTTCTCCTCTCTCAGCTCCATCTCTTTGCATAAGGACCTACTCATTATTGCTCCATTCAATGCATGGGAGTAAGTGTCATATGAGATTTGTCTCACCATTACAACAAGTAATTGGTGGAAGCACTCTGGTAAATTACACGGGCCAAGGCAGCGTGGCTTTATGGAGAATAATTGCTGGTGTCTGGGTCTCCGCTGTTATCCCCATGAGCGCCCGTCCCCTGCAGCTCGGGTCACAACAAAGCAGACACTCATGTTTAGACCACTGGTTATCCAAGTGGCTTGTTATGGGAATATTTGATTTTAAGGATTGAATAATACAGCTGTGTTGCTATTTTTGTTGCTACAAGAGCGGTTACAAAGCATACATATATTGCAATGACATCATTTAAAACACTTTTGTCGTTTTTTGTTGGTCCTGGGTCCATATGTTCATTTGACACATACGCTAGATATTACATGGCGAGGTTAACTAAAATATTAAAGTTTAAAGTGGTCTTCTAAGACAAAGAGAGTAAAGAAGCTAGTACTGCTTTATTACCTGACATGTTTCAGCGCTAGACTTACGCATTTGTTAACGTTCGTGATCATTTATTAATTTATTTATTTGGATCCGCACGAGCTTCCGCAAATGGGGTCCTGGGGTCAACTCCACAAAGGATCATTTCACATTAAAACATACAGTATTAAAAGCATTTACATTACACAATAAGACAAACGTGAGTCAACATTTCCCGTCATCCCTAAACATTTATTCAACCATTTGTCTTTTATTAATTTCTTAAAATATAAATCTAATATATTTTTAGTTTGCCTTGATGCCAGGGTCGAAACACATTGCACTGCTCATATTGCTCCAGACTTTGGAAAAGGGACAACTAAATCTCGTGAGCTGACCTTGTTTTTATCAATGGCATTATGCATAAAGCACAAGAGGCTGATCTTTAACTTCACCGGGCTGAGGAGGTGTGTATCTCTGATTATAGATTATTATTTTAATGTCCCATATGATGTTTACTTGATTTTGATAATTGTAACCCACGTCTCTGGCCACTTTTACTAACCCCAGCAATCCATTCATTGGCCCGCATTCACATGCATGGGGTGCCACATGTGTAAGATGTTCATGTTTTGTAAAGCACTTTGAGGTGCTGTGTGTATGGATTGCACTATACAAATAAACCTGCCTATGATTATACATGAAAAGGTTTCTGATTGACCATGTTCATTTACAGTCTCAAATAACTAGCTATAAATTATTTTCATTTTTGTTCAGATCCCAGAGAATTGAGTTACGTAAACAAAATACTTTAGCTCTCTATTGTTGCTGCTTGTAGAAACGCTTTACTGTACAATGTAGTTTTAATAAAAGTGAACCTTGAACATGTTTTTGTGTTGATTCTGTTATTTACCAGGTGTCTTGACAACTTATCAGCACACGTGGCTCATGGGAGTCAGGTCCCATTATCTATTTTTGACCTTCACACTCACCTCCTCAACACACAAGCAACAACTTCAGCTTTCATTGACTTTGAAAAAAAATTACCTTAATAAAAAACACATACTGTACTCATACCGTGTTTCCCTCAAGAAGAAGGAATAGCTATAGAAGACATTTAAGCAGTAAGTAATAAGCCTTTTTTGTATATAGTCACCAAGCACTTTACAAATGTTTTGAGCATTTGTCCCTTACTCTGAGCAGGTTTCCTCCAGATGCTCCGGTTTCCCCTATACCACTAAAAACCTGTAAAATAGCTCTAAAATAAAGAATACGTACTTACTCACTCCACACAAAGATGGGAGTGAGGTCGCCAATACACAGGAGGCACATGCCAGACCTATTGGAGGGAGAACATGCAAACTCAGCACAGAAATGCCTAGAGGTGGAATCGAACCCAGGAACGTCTTGCTGTGAAGTACAAGCTCTAACCAATCTCAAAGGAACTAAAAGGAGAGTGAAAGGAGAGCCCTGGTGAGGTTTGTACGCCGCCTCATAAGGACTGCTCTACAAAGGTTAAGTGGTGAATGTGATGGAGAGCTCTGGTGTGAGAGAGAGGCCATGTGCTCAGGTCCCTTCATAATCATCATTGAAGTTTAGAGCTGGGCTTCTGCTTCATGCTGTTTATCGCGTCAATGGTGTGGCCCAATCAGGACTTACATCATGGCTGCGTTGAGTGAAGGTCAGAGACTGCACTGGAAAATATTTCTTAAAAAAAAAGGGGAACATGTATAAAAGATAAGTAAAATACTGCTAAAAAAATATCATACAGTAGAACAAGCAAATATGACTTGACAATATTTATGAAAATCAGAAAATCATACTAGCACCAAACGACTTGATTCTAGTAAAACATAAATTTCAAGTATTGTTTCCTTATTTCTTGAAATTGTATGAGAATTTTTTCTTCTGAATAATATACTTTAAAATTTTATTTAAACAAGAAAAAATGTCTGGAAATAAGAAATACTTAAAACAAGCATTAAAAACTCACTGCTCAGACTTTTTTCTCTAATAAAATTATGAAGTATCTTAAAACTAGTAAAATAATCCTAAATGACAAACTAAAATAAAACATTTAAATAACAATCTGCCATTAAAAAAATAAGTATTATGTTATTTTTTGTGAATAAATCTTATGAACATTTATTTTGTTTTTTTTCAGTGTGTGTGAGAGACAGTCTAAGGTGAGCTTTCTCTCAGTATGCAGCAGGAGCTCAGTTGGAAACAGGATACTGACACTGTCAGTCAGCTCAAGAAAAGAAAACACGATTGGGAAATTGATGGATGTTACACTGATACTGATTCCAATTATTTTTTACTTTGAGGGAATTGCACGTCTCATAACAATCCAAAAACAACTGAGAAGGAGACGGGGAGAGAGGCTGTTTGAGTGATGTCTGCAGAGTTCAGCCAGGGCCGTTCTGAAGTGAAAGAGAATGGACAGGCTTCTTACTCACCTGACCCAACTGTATATGACCAGCCCTATTCTGTTAACCTGTGGCATTTGTTTAAGTTACTGTCATATTTTAATACATTTCTCAAAACAAATCACACTTGAAAGTAGTTTGAGCTCTTCTACACTCATAAAACACACTTAGTTTAGTCTGTGTCTCTGGTGTAGAGTAGATCATATGGTCACTTGGCCCACTGCTCTCTCACAGACAATGATCCTGTATATTCTAGGGCAATCGTGGGTTCAGATCCCAGCCTCCCAACCTCCCAGCCCTTGGACCTTCAAATTGCTAAGAAAAGTCTACTTCAGGGCAGCTGTGGCTACAATGGGAGCTTACTACCACCCTGTATGGATGGAATAAAACTGGGGGAGTGCCTTTGAATGACATAAAAAAATCACTATTTAAAACAAATACATCACCAGGGTGCATTCGTCCATTCGTCTGTGAGAAACAAAAAATCTAAAAGGTTATGGAAGGATTAGGACAAAAATATAAGCAATGGCCCAGAGACTCTGAAGCTGAACCTGGAACTGCGCCTCTAGGGGGAGCTCTGCAATCTATGAGTGCTTTTCTTGTAAAACATGTAATCTTTGCTTTTTAGTCTGTTTTTTGTGTCAATATATCAATAAATCTTTGTAAACAGCTCGACCTCCTGCATCCATTCAAGCCAGTGTTGGAAACAGTAATAGATAAAGAATCACAAGATCACACAAACTGTTGAACTGTCGGATCAATACTGGACTGACTGCTGTACGTGGGCGAGATGGAATGGTAGTGAACTGTTATTACATCTTTGTCTTCAATTTTCCAAGATTGTAAACAGTTGAATCAAAATTGAGATAGCTATCAAAGACATTAACCAGATGTTTTGGTTTCTTGAATGGAGAGTATAGAGAGAGATGCGAGTGTCCCCTGAGAAGGAGGTGCCTTAAGGCGGTATTTTCTCCAAGACGATACAGTGCTGTATTTAGGGAGCTGATAATTTGACAAAAAAGAAATGTGGAAGCTGGGTAATCGAACAATCCTTATGGTTAAAATCAGTTTTCTCAAAGGAATGTTTTGCCAATGTGCAATTCTGTGTAATCTTGTTTTTTCTAGATAAAAAAAATAAAATAAAAAATGCATTTGGTTTTATACGGAGCTTTTTCAACACTTACAGACTCTTCACATGGCAATATTCATTCACTACATACACGGTGGTGATAAACTACCAGAGGAGCCACAGCTGCCCCGAGGCAACCACATTTGGACCCTTCTGACCACCTCCACCATCATTCACTCACTCAAACTAGACAAAGTGGGTGAAGTCAGTTTAGCACTTTACAGTCACAGCTGCCCCATTGTGGCACTTGGTGTTCCCAACCTCACCAGGTCATGCCCTGCTTAGCTTCGGAGGTTAGAGACTGATCTTCTCAACATACCTTGGTACAGTTTGTTTGCTCTTTTTTGTGAAATATTACACCGGTTTATTTTCAAACTTCAGTCTTGATTCTGTAAATATCAATGTGATCAGGACGGAAAAAAACGGGGATGTAATATTCCTTCACCCCAAGTTCTGTTTCTATAAATGAAGACGTCAAAGTGAAGACGTGATGAAACCTTTAAGGCAATCTCTTACAAAAGCAAGATTTATTGACGTTTTCTGTGATGAAATTAGACAGAGCTGAAAGAAATGAAACGTGTTTATGTGTGTGTGTGTGTGTGTGTGTGTGTGTGTGTGTGTGTGTGGTGTGTGTGTGTGTGTGTGTGTGTGTGTGTGTGTGTGTGTGTGTGTGTGTGCGCGTGTGCGCGTGTGTGTGTGCGTGTGCGTGTGCGTGTGCGTGTGTGTGTGTGCGTGTGTGTGTGTGCGTGTGCGTGTGCGTGTGGGTGTGTGCGTGTGTGTGTGTGTGTGTGTGTGTGTGTATACAGTATATGCGTGTATGTGTGTGTGTTTATGTAATCCACATTGTACAGTGATGTGATGTAGACAGACCTGTGCGGTGGTTGGAGTGAAGGTGGTGACACTCAGGACTCAGCAGGACCCGGTCTCTCTGTGGGTCCTCGGTCTCTCAGTGGGTCCTCGGTCTCTCAGTGGGTCCTCGGTCTCTCAGTGGGTCCTCGGTCTCTCAGTGGGACGTCTTCATCCACAAATGCCAGCAGGGCTCACATAACAGCACACCCGCCATGATACTATCCACTTTCATGTCCAGATTGCAATATTTAGTCATTAAGTGCTGAATCAATTGTGAGTTACTGCTCAAACTGAGAAGAGAGAGACTGAGAAACATTTGAAAAGCAATTATAGTGGTTAGCTCTGCAGCTTCCTGATTGGATTAAATGTGTTCAAATTCTCAAAGCCTAGGATCATTGCTTAAACTATTCTACTTCAGCGAATCTTACTGGTCGCACTTAAGTCAACAGGAGAGATGATTTTAAATATCTAAATAATGACAGTACTTAGTTCTGTTAAATACATCTGAACTTTCCTAATAGAATGTAGAATCTGGCCTCCACAAAATGAGCTTGGCACAAACACAAGACATAATATCCAAGCGATCAGGTTTTTAAGGTCTTTAAGGTCATGGCGGCTTCAGTCATGTCTTGTTGTCTGAACTACCTGTGGATTGACGTCTTTTTTGTGACGCACAAGGTCAAATAAAATGTTCTGCATGATTTCAGTCTAAATTAAAAGAAATGTAAAGATTAAGCGATCCTTCATTTGTCCCACAATGGTGGTATTTCAGTGTTGCATCACCGGTTACAGAACTCTAGGAGAAGCACACAGATAAATAAATAACTAACTTTATCTTAAAAAGTTGTATAAAGTCTTCAACTGTAGCATTATGAAGAAGTAGGAAAAAAGAACAATACCTCTGACTTTTGCATAAAATCCAAAATTTTCGCCTAATAAAGAGACTGAGTGTAAAACTTCCAGGTTACTCTACAGTACATAAGATTGCCATTTAAAGTATATTATTTTCGACAAGAGACTTCAAATCTCCTGAACCAACCCCGTCTGAATGCACAAATTATTATTATTATTTTATTAAACCTCACCAAACCATGAACTAAAGGATGTGAGGGCTTGTTCTGACCTAGGAGGAGTCGTCCAGGGCTAATGTTGTCATGAAAGTTAATGTGACTATATGCTAAATGCCACACTGCAATTAGCCCCTGACAGCGGCCCCAGCGGGGTCCCACCCACAGCGCCTTTATTCTAATCAAACGCTGCTTCTCTGTCTGACATGGACCAGACCAGGACTGACATGGACTAGACCAAGATTTACATGGACTAGACCAGGATTTACATGGACTAGAGCAGGACTTACATGGACTAGAGCAGGACTTACATGGACTAGACCAGGATTTACATGGACTAGACCAGGACTTACATGGACTAGAGCAGGACTTACATGGACTAG